>CM053625.1:122185989-122214439 GCA_028646595.1 Phalanger gymnotis | reverse complement strand
TTCCCAGCCGCCATCTTGGCTCTACCCCCAATAAGGTTAACATTTGCACTGCCTACATAACAATGTTGTTATGTGTGGAAATATATTTAAAAATGATTGTATATGTATAGCCTATATCCAATTGCTTGCCATCTTGGGGAAGGGAGGGAGAAAAAAATTGGCAACTTAAAGTCTTATAAAAGTGAATGCTGAAAAAAAAAGTTAAAAATCTTTTTTAAAAAATGAATGTTGAAAATTATCTGTACATGTAATTAGAAAACATAAAATACTATTAAGTGGAAAAAAATAAAGTTGTTGTGAAGGAAGTTCTTTGTAAATTTGAAAATGCTTGGTTCAGCTCCGCTCCCCTCAGCTGGGAGCTTGGAGTTCCTTGCGGGACAGACCTTACCCCGAGACCATCCAGGCTGTCCTGGGCTGGAGCCCTGCTTCCCTCTGCCACTTTGTGGGTTCTGCAGTTCTAGAATTGGTTCAGAGCCATTTTTTATAGGTTTTTGGAGGGACTTGGTGGGGAGCTCACGCCAGTTACTGCTTTCCAGTCGCCATCTTGGCTCCGCCCCCCCCAGGCATTTCTTTCATGAGATACCCTGCCATACTTTTGGCCCGGAATATTCTGTTCAGTTCTGAGTGCCATGTTTTGGGAAAGATATTAACAAGTTATAGATTCTCCAGAGGAGGGCAGTCAGGATAGTGAAAGATAATGCTACATGAGAATTGATTGGAGAAACTGATGATGTTTATCTTGAAGGCAAGAAGATTTAGGAGGAATATAAAAGCTATCTTTTAAGTATATGAGAGATTGTTATGTGAAAAAAAGATTATATTGACTTGCTCTACTTTTCCCTAGGGGCAAAAATAGGGCAGAATAGGAGATGGTAAAGTTAAGAATCAATTGTGCATCTACATAAAAGCTTTAGACCATTTTTTTTCTTGTTGAGTTTTTGTTTTGGTTTGACTCTTTTCAGTCCTGTTGGAGTTCAAAGTAATTTGGCTTTCTAAAGTTATTTCAGGCTTAATTATGGCATCATAGGTTTAGATCTGCAAAGGACCTTCAGTGTGAGGTATCAACTCTCTCACGCTAGAGAAGGGGAAACTAAGGCTCAAAGAAGATAAGTGACTTGCCCATGGTTACATAAGTACTTAAGACCAGAATCACTTTTCAAGTCTAGGTCTGCTGACTACAATTCCAGTATTATTTCTAAGATCCTTTTCAGAATTGTAACATTTTATTGATGTGTCAGACTCATCTTCTTGGTCAGCAACCATTTGGATAGCAGGGCACTTTCTCTTTCCTTTCCTTTCCGAACTTCTTAGTGCCTCTTTCTCTGTTTACTTTTCTTTTGTAGGTTGGGATTTACTTAGGGTTCACACTTCATTATGTGGACAGTTAGAATTAAAATTCTAAACTCCTGGCACATATTTTACTTTTTTTTTCCTCCTAGTTATTTTGTAAATAAAAAATAAAAAATGAACCTTTTAGACATCTAGTTAAAGTTGTTGTAATGGCACGCAAAGTAGGACTTTTCCCTGTTTTTCTTTTGGCATGCTTCTCAGCACTAAGGCAATCAAGTGCCTTTGATTGAGTTTTGCCTTTGTTTCAATCAAGAGTTTTTGATTGAGTCAAGAGTCTTTGATAACCTCCTTAAGTCACATGAGTTTGAATCACATGGTTGTGATGCCTTCTGACCCTGAAGAAATGTATATATACTCTGAGGTTTGCGTTTTGCTTCAGGGGCTCACTCATAGGAAGAGGGTTCCTATGATTTCCCCAGACAAGATTGGGTAGCCCCACCCCTGGCTTTGAAAACCCAGATGTTGGTGCTTCTCTCTGTCTCTCTCTCTCTCTCTGGTAACTATGTATGTATTGCTATGGTAGATGGTTAGAAGCCCTGTGTGCTTATTTGTGTTATTTGTTCTGGTTATATAATTTCTGGTTGTAATTTCTGTTTGTATTTTCTCTGAAGTTCAGGGTGCTGACTTTTTCCCCTGATCTAAGTGAATGACATATGTATGTTTAATTAAAGTGAGATTGTAAACTCCTTAAAGTTGCTTTCCTTAGAAAAGCAGGTCAAAGAACCAGTACTAGCAGTCCTCCTGTATGCTGGTGATGTTGGTCTTAAACCTCCACAACAACTGCTGGTAGCATTGTTGTTACAGTTGCTTACCTGGAAGGGTGATCAAACTAACAAAATTAATGTAGCCAGTCATAAGGTGGTTGGTTGTTTTTTGAAAGTGTGAGAAAATCAACATCAATATAGCATTCATTAATGAGGAGCAGGCATCCACAGTGATACAATGATGATCACAAAAGAATGAGATAGTCAAGAAGCCTTCATAACCACCCAGAATTTAAATACCATACTCTTTGCCACCAAAACCATATACAGAAGAAAGATCCCAGTCATTAGAACTGACTAGGAACCAAGTTAGTGTAGAAGATATATTCTAACTGTACATTAGCATCAGTAGCTAACTGAGGACATAGGAAAGACAATTATTTTGAATAAGAGTTCCATCAGGTGCCTTGTGTCCCAGTTACCAAATACTGTACCCATTGTTTGATACCCATTGTTTTATCTTTTTATCCATTTTTGAAAAGCAACACAGTGACACCTCTCTCTCCATTTTGATGACAGGAGTACTTATTCAAATGGCACTTCCTTCCCTGTGGCAAAAAAAGACCTTGCCAAGAGTAGTACAGAGGAAAGAGCACTGAATTTATAGTTGGAAGACCTGGGTTCAAATCCTACCTCTTGTCACTACCTATGTAACTTCAGGCAAGTTACATAATTACCTTGGCTATCAGTTTTCTTAGTGGATGAAACTAGATGAACTCCAATGTCTCTTCTATACCACTAAATCTGTGATCCTTTGATCTAATCTCCCATAATCTAGGACCTGTGATTCAGAGCCCTTGGCTGCCAAGGTAAAATTCCTCTTCCCCAGCTACCACTCCCTTTTCCCATTCTTATCAGTCTTAGTCCTATTCCTCTGGTTCTGTTGTGCCTTCTGGAATCTCCCTTCTGCTGCTAACAATTTAATCTATTGCTAAATAGGGTAGACTTATTTTAGTCTTGTCCTTTTTTACTTCACAGTTTTTGACACTATCGAACACTTCTTCCTCCTAGATGATCTTTCCTACCATGGCTTTCTTTGTATTATTACTGTCTCCTGGTTCTCCTCATTTGTGACCCCCCTTCATCCTCTTTTGGTGCATCATTGTCTATGTATGCTATCTCATTAGTTTTCTTTCATTCAGATCTGTGATTTCATCAGTATGGAGAATTCCTGGTGGGGAAACTCCCTTTACCAATACAGATTGATAACTCATAGTTTGAAGGATAGAAATGACTTTATAGTTTATTTAGTTCAACTCTCTTATTTTACATGTGAGCATATAAGCAGCTTATCCACTGAATACTTTAAATTTTTAATTTTTTACCTAGAAAAGAACATTCTTATACACACAGCAGAATGGAAAAAGGATTTCATATGAAACCATAAATTTCCATTTTAAACCACTTGCTTTTTAAAAATATGTATAACATTTTACATGTTACTTTCAAATCTATCCTGCTTGTGAGTGTTCTTCTGTTCTGTGCATTTCATTTATTTTTTATTTAATTTTATCTTTTTAAATGAACAAAAATTGATATTTTTCCCCCTATTTCCCCCTTTTGTTCTTCCCTCACCTCATCAGGGGAAAAAAGGAAAGAGAAAAACAAACCCCCTGTAACACAGATAATAAAGCAAAACAAATTCTTACATTTGCCATGCTTGAAAATATATGTGTCTGTTCCATTACATCTCTCTCAGGAAATGCTTCATAATCTATCTTCTGGAATGATATTTGGTCTTTGAGTTGATCCAAATTTGTTAAATCTTTCACAGTTGTTTTTCATTATAATGTTGTTTTGTAAATTATTTTCCTGATTCTGCTCACATTACTGTGTATCAGCTAACATGATAGTGTTCCATTATATTAATGCACCATAATTTGTTCAATTGTTCCCCAGTTCTTTGCTATCACAAAAGAGCTGCTACAAATATTTTTGCACATTGGGTCTTTTTACTTTTTCATCTTTTTGGAGCATAGGCCTAGTAGTGGTATCACTAGGTCAAAGGGTATATGCACAGTCTACTAATTTTGTGGGTACAGTTCCAAATTGCTTTCCAGAATGTCTGGACCAATGGATGGCCCCACCAGCAGTGCATTAATGTGTCACAGATGCTCCAGTATTTGTTATTTTCTTTTTTTGTCAGTTTTGCCATTCTGATAGATGGGAGGAGGAACATCAGAATTGTTTGAATTTTCATTTTTCTAATTATGTGTGATTAAGAGCATTTTTCCAAAAGGTAATTTCATGGTAGATTTCTTCCTGTGAATACCTGTTTATATCCTTTGCCCATTTACAATTGGGAGATGACTCTTGTTCTTATAAATTTGGATCATTTCCTTGTATACCTTTGAATTGAAAGCCTTATCAGAGAGAAACTTGCTTCAGAGATTTTTTTCCTCTAGTTATCTGTCTCTCTTCTGATTTTAGCTCCATTGGTTTTGTTTGTGTATACACTTTTAAATTTTATCTAAATCCCAATCCAATAAAAACATAAGTCCAGAAGCCTAATTGAAGTATACATGTTTTGTCAAAGTGAATGGCTACAATGAATATTCAGCTTTTTAGAGATAATTAGCAATTTAGATCATATATACATAATATTAGTTGCTTTTGAGGAAAACCAAATAATGCCAGCACTATTGCATTGAACATCTATTATTTGGAATAAATAAACATAGAATGAATAATATTTGATCATTTCACAACCATAAAAATAATTTCCTAGTTTTCTTATTAAAATTTTTAATAAATTTTTATTGATGTTTTTTGGTTTTTTAAAAAATATCATTGTATTTAGCCCTAGTATCCTTCCTACTCTCCTTCCAGAGAACTACCCATATAACAACTAGTATTTTTTTAAAGGGGAAAAAAATCAGCATAACTAATAGATACACTGAAAAGCCAGGTGCTGTGTGTAATACCCTACTGATCTCCCAACTCCATGAAAAGATGTATTAAGGATATCCTCTCATATCTCTTTATTTGAATTATGCTTGATCTTTTTAATTTTGTTAAATTCATTTTTGATCTTTTGTCAGTTTGAGGTAGTTCTTTCCATTTCCTTTTAGTTTTGTGTATATTTTTGTGGTTCTGTTTACTTCATTTTGCATCAGTTTATGTAAATCTCAACATACTTTTTTCTATTCGTCACACACATCATTTCTTATACAATCATGTGCCACAATTTGTTTAGTTATTCCCCAAATGATGGACATCTACTTTGTTTCCAATTCTCTATGATCATAAAAAGTACTGATACAGATATTTTGGTGTATTATGAGGATTTTCTTCTTATTGATGGCTTCCTTGAGGCATAATAAACTCAGTAATGAAGACTCTGGTTCAAGGAACATGGATATTTAGTCCCTTTATTTGCATAATTCCAAATTGCTTTCCAAAATGTTTTTACTATTTCATTGCTCTATCAGTAGTGTGTTAATGTGCCTATCATTCCATAACCACTCAAACATTGACTGTTGTTTCTTTAGTGAGACTTGTCATTGCAGATTGCATTTTTTCTATCTAATCCATTATTTCTTTTGTGCAGGTCATAAACTCTGCTGTCATAATTCTTCTGTTTCGAACCAATCAGAAACAGCATATTGTGGTTCCACAATCTCCTCACATTTTACAGGGTGTCTTGGTTAAGTGTTGGATTGTTTTCTCTTGTTTTGCAGTGTTTATTCATAGATGGCAACTCACTAGATCTGGAGGCTATATTTTCTTAAGCTGTTAATGTTTTCCTTGTTGATATATTTATTTATGTTCATGGTCTTAGAGTTTTCTTCTGTAAGTTCAGTCATCCCTTCCTTCCTCCCTATTATGTACTTTCTGACTCCCTCCATGGGCATTTCATGGTTCACCAGCCTAGGTCTCTATTTCAAGTGACTCTTGAAGGAACATAACTAGTCCCAGCTGGATGTTGGGCTTTATTCTTTTGACTTAGTGGAATGCTACACAGCCCATAGCGCGCGCACACACACACGCACTGTCCTTTTCTTCTCTCTCTGTTCCTCAGTTCTTTGGCCTGGCATTTACCATGCTTTTGCTACTGGGTCTCTGAGGTTCTAGGAGGAGGGGACAGGGTAACATGGTAGTGTGCTCTACTTCAAGCCTGCCCTTTTCCCTCTGTCCCTCTGTTCTGCAGACTTCTTTTGCTGCCACATTGCTGGCTGTTGAATCTCCAGCAAGCTTCTGCAGCTTGATGCCTGGATCTCTACTACAATGGGAAAAAGGAGTGAAGATTGGGATGTGGGGTTTGGTTTTATTACCAGTCCATGTTGTGTGGTTGGGTAGGCTGGTGTAGCTTGGCTACCAGTAGTATGGTAGGTGGTAGAGGCAGGTGGGCTGAATGAATTCAAGGTAGGCATCAGTTCATTGGTTTTGTTTTTTTATTTTACTTTTTTTTTTTTTTTGGATTTTTGGATTCCAGGTGTCCTAGACCATACAGACAGCTGAAGTTGTTTTTATCTATTGGTCTGTAATTTATGTTTTGGAGAGGTTTCCGAGGTCATAGGCAGCAAAGAAAATACCTACTTCTCTTTTTTTGATTATACAACCCAAATCGTGTGCTCCTACCAGTTTTCCTATTTAAGATCTTTTTGTTTTTACACTTGACAATCTTTAATACAGTCTTCTTTCTGTGGGGGATACTTTATAACTGGGTCTTGGTCTCCTCCTCTATAAAATATGAGGGTTGGCTTGAATAATCTTTAGGGTCCTTTCAACTCCTAAAATTGTACAGTGCTTTTCTAGTGTAACAACAGTTTTGCTAGCAGCTACTGTGGCTGTGTAAAACCAATAAGAGCCAGCACACAGAAGGCCACTAACACAGGTTCTTTGAACTGCTTTACTAAGGAAAGGAACTTTAAGGGGTTAACACTCTCACTTTAATCACACATACAAATATCATTCACTTAGTTCAGGAGGAAAAGCCAGCAACCTGAACTTCAGAGCAAATACAAATAAATTATAAACATACATTATAAACAGATAAAATGCAAATCAACATCTGGTTAGCAAAGTGGGGATTGAGGGGGCAGTTACAATGGCTTGCCCAGTCACATGCCAGTCTTCCAGTGAGTGGGACCCCCAAGGGAAAACGCCAGCCTCTGAGTTTATATATTCTGTTCCCGGTCAAAGGGCGTCACAGTGTTCGACTCAAACACACATGACCTAAAAAAACCATCACAAACATGGGACTCAAACCCATGTAAACTAGGCTTTCCCTTGAGGCAAGCAAGTCATCAAAGACTCCCCATCTAATCCAAGAAATGAAGGCCAGACTCATCAAGGGCACTTGGTTAAATAAGTGCTAAAAGAGAAAAGAGTAAAAGAAAGTCCCACCTTAATCACTGATACTTCTGGTTAAAGAATACAACCAATAAATTGCCTCACAAAACAAAAGCATTTTAATATTTCACATACTGTTGGTTTGGTCTGGATGGCAAACTCAGATAATTTGGACTCAGAGAGCAATTGGCACTGAAATAATATGTTATAAGTGTACTGGTTGGTAATTAACCTCAGAGCTAACATGTCACATTTGTAGTTCAGATTTACTTGAACCTAAAGGATAGATGCTTTTATTAGAAACTTTGTGTATAGTGCCCAAAGGGTAGGAGCTCAGAGAAATGCAAATAATGGTAAAAGATTTGTGAACAGTTCGGCAATCCAGGATGTGACACATAAGGAATGTACTTACTGATGCTATTTAAGTTGCTAGGAACTCAGTACCATAGATTGAATATCTAGGATGTGACTTTACTTAGGAATTTGGACTATAACTAAATGTAGGTACATGAAATGAATGTTTCTTTTAAATGGCATGAGTATGAAAAGTATTGAGTTAGCGAAGGAAGAGAAGATACAAGGTATAGCTTGAGGGGGATAGCAGAATTAGGGGAATTTTTCAGTGGGGGGTGGACTAGGGGGAACCTAAGCATGTTAGTAGGCAAGAGAAGATAGAAAGATTGAAGATAGGGAGTGGGAAGGATAAATAGAACAGTCTCATTGGGCATTATAGTAGGGACCAGCTACAGTGTAATTACATTTTCTTATAACCAATAATAAGAAGTTACAGTTCTGGATAGCGGATGTCAGAATGTTGCTACTTTTATCATTAAGGCCCAGGGTGACATTAAAAAGTAGCATGGTTCAAACTGTCAAATAGAGAAGAATAGAATAAGTTTTGCTTTGATGATATAAGCCTCATTACAAGTGATGACTTGCAGATCTTTTAGAAATTTGTATTCTTAGCAGAATGATAAATAGTACCTTGAAAGTTTTCAAGAATTTTTATCAGCAGTTAATGTATTTACTACAGTTATCCCTTCCACTTCACAGTGATTAGAGATTATTAGATCCCCTACACTCTGGAAAATCCACGTAAAAGTTTTTGGCCTTCCCTTTGTACTACAGAAGTCTGAATTTTTTCTTTTTCTTTTATAGGGTGTTGTTATTATACAATGCTATACATTTTATTCATTTCTGAGTTTCTAAACTTTTTCTGTGTCATCTGTCTTCCCCAAAACTCTCTATTTAATTTCTTATGCTGACCTGCTGTGATGGGGAAAGTTGTGATGTGGAATGGATAAACTGGTTCTACGTTGTTTCATTGTTGATCTTAATAGCAGTGTCCTGAAGAGGTATATTAATACTTCAGTGGGTTGTAAGTTACTACTTACTAGCTCTTTCTTTGATTATGATTTATTTTAAGGCCAACTTTACTTTAAACCATTGCTTAGTAGGCCTATGCTGCTATATAAGGTTTCACTTATTGAGGTTCTTAATACATTAATTGTGATGCTTATTTTTAGCAACTGTGACAAAGCAGTTGTGCTGAGATACTGAAAATATTCACTTAAGGATTAGTATTTGAATAGAAAGCTAGTGAGAAATTTAGAGATATTCACCAGAAAAAGTGTTGAGAACTTTCCAACTATTGAAAATAGTTGAGTTTCTTAGCAACATTCATATACTGTTTCATTAAAATTGAAAGAATGCCAAGTGTCCAGTGAAAAGTCAGTCTTCCTCTTAGTTATATAATTTGAAGGCACTGATGTAGTCTTTGTTCAGAAAAAGGTAATAGCTCTTAATAATAGACTTAAGTAAAGTCTACATTTTTTCTTCTTAAATCTTCATATTTAGGACCATTAGAATATGAACATGCATTTCAGGACTGACTGTTGAAGAAGTTATACTATTTGTATATTAGCATAAACCATGTTATGAGATTATACAATGTTATATGTTAGCATAAACCATGTTATAAGATTGAAAATTGTGAATATGATTTTTTTTAGTTTTTTTGTGTTCCTTGCTTAATGGAATCATTAGGCATAGTAGACCCTTAATAAATGTTTGAATTGAATGACAATTGCATTCCTTAAAAGTTCAGTTTCTAGTCTTGTCAAAAAGTAGAGTATTGCTTATATTATTTATTGTTTGGCACATTGAAACAAAGAACTATTGTCTTCTATTTTTGGTTTTTGTTACTATATGACTTCGCACTTAATTGACCCTTTCCTTATAGTTATACACTGTATATCTAGTTTTCTTGCCTAAGTGTCAATCCAACAACGAAATTAAAATATTCCTTATTTATATATACTTTACATATGTAAAGCTTTAGTAGTAGTATCTTATCACTGCTTAGCTAATTAAGGTAGGTAGTAGGTAACTTTACCCTTCACTCACTAAGGAACAAACTAAAAAAAAAGGCAAATAGAATGACTCACCTCAAAATGAGAATAATTCAGCCTGATACTATGGGTGATTCCCCCCACCTTCCAAGATTTTTTGACCACACAACTTTTTTTTTTTTTTGTAGGCTGTACAAATAGACTTTCACTCATATAGAGCTAAAGTTAACAGTATGATTAGCCTCACGAATCATAGGCTTGAATGCCATCTCTGTCATTAGGTGTTACTTTGGCCTTCTTGAATTGTTTTAGCATGGAGAAAAGGGCATTTAAAAAAAAAAGAGGGGCAGGTAGGTGGTGCAGGGAGTAGAGTAGTACCAGCCCTGGAGTCAGGAGGACCTGAGTTCAAATTCGAGCTCAGACACTTGACACACTTATTAGCTGTGTGACCTTGGGCGAGTCACTTAACCCCAATTGCCCTGTCTTCCCCCCTCCAAAAAAAAAAGACGAGCATTCAGTGTCATCAAGATAGGTTTCTCCTGGCACATCAGGAGGTGGTCATATTTGAGAATTTCTAAGAAGACCTGCTTGTTCATTTGAAAAAATCTTTCTTAGGAAATTTAAAATTTTATCATAAAAGTCAAAATAATTGAACTCCATATGTCCTCAATAAGTCTTCTAAGTATAATTGAAAGCTCTAGTATATTTATATTTCCATAAAAATGTGCTGAAGTTTTACCTCATATTTTAAAAATACCATCAAACCAAAGGCAAAAAATTATTAGCTAATAATATATTCACTCAAAGAGTTCTCTGAGGTACTAAGAGCTTAAGTGGATCACCCTGGGTCATACTGCCAGTACATATCTGAAACTGTACTTGAAGAACCCTTGTCCTTCTGATTCTACTCAAGACTCTTTATCTATTGTGCCTGACTATACATACAATAGTTACCCTTTTGCATTTTTTAGGGGGTATTACTCAGAGTTCACCATAGCCTTGAAATCATAAGTCTTGACACTCCCTATCCCCCCAAAAAGTCATTTTGTATAGATCAATCCCTACCTAAAAAGTTGTTAAAATCCTAAATATGTAACTGAAATGAGTCTTCATTAGTTTTAGATAAACTTCGCTAGTGTTTCTAAGTAGTGTGTGGAAGCCAGAAGTTGGTTGTGTTTTTAGCAGTGAGCTTTCAATACTTTTGACAGTTATTGGAGTTAAATCAACTGAAAGTATGGTTAAATTTAACGGAGTAATTTAGAATAACTTCATTATTTAGAAAATAAAACTTTCAACTGTTTGAAATTTTAAATTTTATGTTACCTACAATAGAATTATTTGAAAATAGGAATAATTTGCAAAAGAACATTTTATATCCATTACAGTACTATGTTATTTGCCATAGAAAAGGGTTATTTCAATAAAAGTATCAAAAATTCTCTAATAAGTTATCTCCCATGCATATGAGAAAATTATACAAGATTCTTTGAAAGATATAACAACTAAGATAATTTTGTTCATTGATATTCTGATTGTTAATCTAATATTATAAGTAATAATAAGTAATGCATAAAACAGTGGTACCATTAAGTGGTAGTGTCAGTCAACAAGTATTTATTAAACTCTTTCTATGTACCAAGCACTATGCTAGGCACTGGGGATAGAAAGAACGGCAAAAATATGGTCCTTGCTCTCCAGCAGCTCATATTCTGAATAGTTGAGACAATGTGCAAATAACTGTGTACATACAACATATATAAAGCATAATGGAAGGTAAGCTCCGAGAGAAGGCACTAACAGAGGCCTGACTGGGAAAAGCTGCCTACAGTGGATGCAGCCAAGTCTTGAAGATACCAGGGAAGCTGAGGTGGAGGTTAGGGGACAGAGCATTCCAAGAAGGGAAGACAATCAATACAAAGGCAAGGAGGGACCTGGGAGGTGGAATCTCATGTTCAGTGAAGAGCAGGTATGTCAGTATGGATGTGGCAACATCTCATTGGTAATTTTGGAGAGGGATTAGCTGGATAATGAAGTTAGAACCCAATTTGCCAAAGGATTGAGAGATGTCAGGTAAGAAAATAGAGGCAAAGAGAGATGGATGACCAGAAAAGAGAGTAGCCTGGTCATGTAGCAAGAATGATAAAACTGATGGTCAGTGTTTCCACTGGTATCTGTGCAAAGTCAAATCATCTAGAGGATAGTCCTCAGCCTGTCAGTTGGATCCTTTGGTGGATAATTTGTGAGAAGACATGTATAAGAGTTGTACAGAATGAAGTAGTGTGGATGGGCTGCAGCATGCAATGAGATTACCTATGCTGTTAAAATCATAGATCCATGAAAGAATTATCAAAAACTACCATTGTCATTAAAGTCAGATATAAACCAACATGTTGGCATTGAAAACCAACACGGTGTGTGTGTGGCTAAAAGTGCACATATCTATATACACAAAAGTTGATCAAAGTATTATGTATGTTTTTATGTACATATACACTCAAATAGAAATGCAATTGCTTTTTTACTATCTTTTTTTGTCTTGTTTGGAGTAAAGACCTGAAAGCTCTCTGCCACATGAAGAGCTTGTAGCTTTCCAGAGTTCTTTAGACTCTTAACCTCCTTTGAATGTGCAAACACATGAGGATATTATTATTTGAATAAGACTAATGAATCTGTTGAATTAATTTTGCATATTAATTCACTAGTATTGTTAGCAATTTTTATTACAATTTTTGTCTCATTTAATAGCCTTATTGACTCCTTATCCAAAGCTCTCTGTTTATACTGATGAAAATATCATACTTTGAATATTGTTATAGATAATATCATCTCCTAAATATATGCAACATTTAGTAAACAACAACAACCCCAAAAGTTACACATTTGTTTGCTTAACAAGATGGAATAGAAAGAAGATGCCCAAAATATGAGGGGCTAAAGATTGATGTAATGAAAGCATACATGTATAGATGATATTATAAATGTGAACAAATTTCATTCTAGGTTTTTGACTGCTAAGAGTAAGTTCTTAATATTCACACTGAGAAGAAATGTGATCAAAACATAGTTGTACTGCCTGAAATGCAGATCCTAGCAACAGTTTTAATTGGGCTTAACTGTTACATTCAGACTGGGTATTTTCTTTTTAATCCTGTAATATATCCAAATGTGTATATTCTGCAAAGATAAAATTGATACTATGTTTATAATGCTTTGTTTTAATTTGTGTAAACTTCCACATGGAAAATCTAAAGCTTTCCATTTGACTAGCAATAAATTCTTTAAAAAATTAGCATGAGTGCAATTTTTTTAGGGGGAAAGTTAATTTTTGCCAAATTTAAATTTATTCAGCAGAATTTATTCAGTTACAGACGAAGTAACCCTGAATGGGTGACCTATTTTGAAATGGCAGTCATCGATTTTTATAAATATGAAAGCAAAGTTCACAGTTCACATATATATTTTCCTGTGTAGGCACAATGGTAAAATAATATTTGTTGATATTTAATCCCACTTCTCTGGTTCTTTCAGGACACCTTTCTCTAACCTTCTCATCTTTCCACCAACAGCAATTAAGTAACTAATTAATTGCTTTTTAGCCAATATTCTTTTGGGGCACCTGTAATCCTTAGATTGTCTATTCACATCCTGTCTTGCTCGTATGGAGATTATGCTTTCATTTTGCTTTTTTTTTCTAGATTGTCCTTCACTTCTGTGTATTTGAATGCCAGTTACACTCTTTTGTTTCTTTGGTGAGACTTGCCACCTTGGTTTCAAGTTTTTCTACTCTGACAATTATTTCTTCTGTACAATCCGTACATTTTGCTTTCAAAATTCTTATTTCTCTTTTAAAAACCATTCCAGAACATCCTGCTGTGGTTCTTCTGTGAATCCACAGCATCCTTTGACTTACTCTCATCAATTTTCCTTTGTTTTAGAATATTTTTTCAGAGATGCCTGAACTCTTTTCCCCCCAATCTGAACACCATGTTCCTTCCCTTGTTATTAATGCCTTCTGTTTGTTTATATACTGCTTAATGCTCTTGGGCTTTGAGATTTCTTTTTCCTGAAATCTTTGTTAATTTCAAGATTTTTGTCCTTATTTTTCCCTATTGCTCACCTCTGACTGAATTCCCTTTGGTGACAGTTGTCTAGGAGCTAGACCTTAAAGTGGGCTCAGCCTCCTCCTAACTTGGACAATTCATTGTTCATCAGCCTTGTTTTCTGCCCCAAGTGATTTATGAAGGGGCAAAACTAGCCCCACCTTGGGGCTGGGCTCTTTTTCTCAAACTTTGTGAAGTGCTATTCACAGGTATACTGCCTCAGTTCTCCCTGTTGCTTAGTTCTTTCATTCTGAGCTCTCTTGTGGCATAGCTCTTTTGTGCTGCATTCTCTTGTCATACTCTGAATAGACTTCTGGGTTTCAGTGTACTAGGTGGGTGGGGCAGAATATAGAGTTGAGCTCTGTGGCAAGTTTGTGGGTCACTTGTGCAATCCTGCTGGTACAGTGTGGTAGTTGGTGGGGGAACTGGTACTAAGTACATTAGGAGTTAGGAATTGTCTTAGTGCATTGCAGTTTTGCCTTGTTTGGGTTCTTGATGTCCTAGACCACAAGTTTCCAAACTCATTTGGTCTGCTGCCCCCTTTTAAAAAAAAATTACTCTGTGCCCCTCTGGAAATCTACTTTCTTTAATCCTTTAACCTTTTTAAAAAAATTACATCATTCAAAAATATGTAAATTTTTAAAAATGATACACCTTAAATTTAATAATTTATTGTAAATTCAGGAGTTTTTTTCCTGCACTGAGAGTTTGATGATGCAATATTGGGTTAAGTAACCAACCGTATTGTAAGTAAGTCATTACATGCCCGTATTCCTGCCAATACGTGCTGGACTTCCCGACAATGCCCATACGCACTTGCCTGCCAACATTTACTTGCTTGTTAAGACTTGTTTGTGGACTTGACCACTGATTGGTCATAACTTGCATTTTGTGTGTTTATTTGGAAAATAATGTTACTAAGACTTTAACTGTTAGACAGCAGATGAAACATTCCACTGCCCCCTTATTTTTATTCAGTGTTCCCCAGTAGCACCCAAAGCTACTGCAGCCACCCTGGATCATTTCAGCGCTGCCCCCCCCCCCCCCCCCCCCCCCCCCCCCCCCCCCCCCCCCCCCCCCCCCCCCCCCCCCCCCCCCCCGCAACAGTGTGCCTACTTTGGGAACGTGTGTCCTAGACCATGGAGACAGCTGAAATTGCTATATCTCTACTACATGAGTCCTATTTTGAAGAGATTTGGGAGCTCAAGGGAATTGGAAAAAACATCTAATCCTCCCATCTTGTTAGTCATAAGATTCCATCATCCTCAATCAATTTACTTTTAAAATAAGGCTTTATATACATGGTGCCAAATATGATTTATTTTGTCTATTCAATTAAAAGCTAGCAGTGAGAGAGCAGTTTATGTTGGCATTGTATAGTCAATATTTGAACTTTGTATTGCAATGGAATGTCATCTCAGAATAACTTCTTGAAAGATCCTGCTATTAGTTTTCAAAGCATAGAAATTCTAGGTATGTGGAAATTATGTTATTATTTTGGCTGCCTGTCATTCATTAAATAGCAAGATTACAATGTCACCAATTTCTCATTGGATTTCAATGTGGAAGGAACATCAGAGGTGTTCTAACCCAACCTCTTATTTTAAAGGTATAAAGTCCATATAACTTAAGTGACTTGCCCAGGGTCACATAGGTAATAGGTATTAAAGGCAGAATGTGAACCCTTGTCTTCTATTTAGTAGACAGAAATAATCTTATTTAAAATGAGCATTCAGTGAATTTACTATTCATCTCTATGATAATGATACATAGTCCTACATATTTGTGCCTGGTTTCTTTCTTGAGTTGCTATTTCACATCAACTACAAATGTCCAACTATTGGTCATTTTGAACTGGATATTTTATAAGCATTTCATATTCAACATGCTCCAAATAATTATCTTTCTCCCCCAAACTACCTATCACGACTTAAATTCTTCTAAACTTCCCTATTTTTGCTAAGGACTTTACCATCCTTCCATTTATTCAGCTACAACACCTTAAAAGTCATACTAATTAGTTCTGTCATATTCTCCATAGCAGAAGTTCCAAACCTTCCCTTGTCTCTTCAAACTCTCATATGACTGCTTCCTTATCCCCTTGCATCATGCTTTACTGAAGAAGGAGAGGCAATTTGCCTTGAACTCCCAGCTTCACTCCATTTTAAAACACTTTGATATCATTTCCCCTTTTTTTCCTTTTACTCCAGTCTCTGATGTTCTTTTCCATGGCCAGTCCCCCACACTGTACTCTTTATCACATTCCATAAGCATACCTGGGAGCAAACTTTGTGGCAAGTTGACCTAACAACTGGCCGTCTAGCTATTTGAGACTGTGAAATGAAAGATGTCACTGCTAAAATTCTTGACACTTTTGAAAGATTCGCTATCAAAAATGGATATAATGTCATTAATGGAAATGACTTTAAAGATGTATTACCATCTGCTTTGCCACTATACCCAGAGAGCTACTGTCATCTGACTTGGCAGATGAAACTTACCATATATATCTTCCGCCCTGTTAGAATGTGAGCTCTTTGAAAGGCGTTATCTTGCTTTTTCTATATTGTATTTCTGGTGCTTAGCACATAATAAGTGCTTCATAAAGGCTGTTTATCTTTTTTTTTAGTTTGAATATCTTTTTAAAAAATAGATTTTTATTGACATTTTGTTTGTATATCACCTATATTTTCTCCATATCCCTCCCTTCTTTCTCCTAGTGAATTATCATATATATGTACATGTGTGTATATGCTTTTTTTTTTTTTAGCAAAGAGAAAGAAAGGGTGGGAATTCAGGAAAATCAATTTAATGAACTGAAAAAAAAATCTAGCATTATAACAGTATTCCACGCCCATGGACCTCTATTTCCCCATCTTTGTAAAAGACTGGAGGGAAATATCTTCTCATATCTCTTCTTTGGGGCCAAGCTTGTTCTTTATAATTCCTAATGTTAGAAATACCAAGAATTTTACCTGGCCATGAATGAATTTAGAAAAAAAGATTTTTATTTCACGTCATTATTTGACGGGGTGACTTGGCCTCTTAGCTAGTACAAGTACACCTAAGTTAGGTAGAAAGCTCTCTTTATATTTCATCCAGATTTCAATTTCGCACCTTGAACCCCATCGATCAGCATTTTAGGGTTCACTAAACCCCACCCCTTGATTACATCTTTTCATTTCCACATTTCAATTCCCCCCCTCCTCATCCAGGTACACTTTATTCTTTATATTTTTAGTTTCCTTTCCATTTGTCTGTATCAGATAGCATGAGAAAGGATCCCTCTCAATTGCTAAAGAGACTTTTTTTTGGAGGGGGAAAGGAAAGGCAATTGGGGTTAGGTGACTTGCCCAGGGTCACACCTCTAGTTAAGTGTCAAGTGTCTGAGTTCGAATTTGAACTCAGATCCTCCTGACTCCAGGGCCGGTGCTCTATTCACTGGGCCACCTAGCTGCCCTGCTAAAGAGAATTGACAAAAGCACAAGTTTGAAGATTTGAACCCAGGATATCAATGATATAAGACCCATTATCTAATACGGAGTCTGGATTTAATGGGTCTTATCTTTCGTGATTGACACTTGGCCTGGCAGTTCTTTTGAGATACAGGAAAAGGCCTTTTTAGAACAAAGAAAGGAGTCTGCTTTTTAGATATTCTGATTTTCAAGTGGTCAAATTCTTCAACTGCCTCAAAAAGCAGTTTAATTTCCTATAATTAGCCACTAATATGGCTTCAAATCATATTTTCATATAATCTCTGTGGAAACAATTCAATCATACCTTGCACTAACATTCATTTTTCATATTTTTGGCATGGTTCTTTTCATTAATATTGTTGTGGTTATTGTATATATTTTCCTGGTTATATTTTGCATGAGTTCACATATGTCTTTCAATGCTTTTCTGTAAGTATTGTGCTCATAATTTCTTACAGCACAACTAGTATTCACATATCACACTTTGTTTAGCCAGTCCTCAGTTGATGGATATCTACTCTGTTTCTAACTCTTTGCTACCACAAAAAGTGTTGTCATAAATGTTTTGGCATATATATAGCCTTTCTTTTTGTCGATGACCTCAGTGGGTGATTATTAGTGATTTGGAGAATTCTTTTGAAAAAATTTTTTCACATACTTTGACCACTTATCTTTGGGGGAATTTTTTGGTCTTATATATATATCTGTTAGTTATCTATGTATTTTGGATACCAAGTCCTTATTCAGGAGAATAGATACAAAGATTGTTTTTTCATCCATGTAACAACTTCCCTTATAGATGCATTAATTTTGTTTGTATATAACTTTTCAATTATCTTTTGTAATTATCTCTATCACTTTGGGTTACAAATTCATCTTTTACCTATTGAATTTACTATGGAATATGGTGGGAGATGTTGGTCAAAGCCTAATTTCTGTCAGATTACTTTCCACTTTTTGTAGCAGTTTTTAACAAATAGTTTATATTTGGCTAGGTAATTTATATGTTTAAACTTAAGTTACTGAGTTCCATTATTTCTGATTCTCTCTTATCTATTCTCTCTTATCTCTTCCATTGATACACTTTTCTTAGTTAAACATAAAATAACATGAACATTTGCACTGTTACCCAAAGATCATATAATAATTTTAGTATTTGTATCTTAGGTTTTAGTAAGTTGTGAATATAATAAAACTTTTTAGGCCTTCTACAGATACTTAGAAATTCCAGATTCATCAGTGACTACCTTGAAGTCTCAATTTTGCTCAGTTTTTAAAGACTCTGGCTAAAAATCCATTTCTAATACTACTTGTATAACTTTGGATAGGTTTTTTTAACTTCCTTAAGGTCAAATTTCCTCCTCTGTAAAATTAGTAGGCTGGACTAGAATCATAGTGGGTGATACGGTCCCCTGAGGGGCTCTGGGATGATCCAGAGGGGTGGTAGTAGCCTCGGGTGCAATTGGGGGAGGCATTGAATAAAAATAAGGGTTAACCTAATCTAAGCCCTGGGGGTTGCTGAGAATTTTTTTTTAAAAGGGGGTGGTAGGCCATATAAGTTTGGGAACCTCTGGACTAGACAATAATAAATGTTTGTTGATTACCCGACAGGCCGCTCAGGGCCTTTCAGCTCTAGATCTAAGTTTCTGTGATTCTAGGATTAGTGAGGTGTTTGTTGTTTTTTTTCTTTTAAACTAGGGGTGGCTACCAAATTTTGAAACTCTCCAAAGATATATATGCCCTTTTAAAAAAATCTTTCAACCAGCACTTCCCTCTACTCTTTTCTCCCATTTCTGACTTTAGTTGACAGTTTAAAAAGTTAAATATATGCATATATGTATGTGTGTATATATTCATATGTACATATAAGTTAAGTATTTATATATAGAAGAGATAAACTGAGTGATAATTCACATCTCATTTTAAACCTCTTTTCCTATTTATTTAAACAATAAACATTTGTTGTACTATATATAAGACATTGTGCCTAGGCACTACACTAAGTACTGACCAAGTGTGATAAAAAGCAGCAGTAAGTTTCATGGTCTTTTCCTACCTGCCATTTGACATAAAAAAGAAATAAGCCAAATATGAACAATAAAAAGTGGCAAACAAAAGAACACGTGTCATGGGAAACAAAAGAGCGCATGTGTCATGGCAAATGATGCTGAATTTGGACTCAGAAGACCTGGGCTTGAAAACCTCCTAACTGTATTACCTTAGATGAGTCACTTAACTTTTTTCCTCATTTGCAAAATAAGTGCTGTGGTTTCTGTCCTAATCTGAATCCTGGTTGTGGTGAGATAAATGGTAAAATGCTATATAAGCATGAAATTATTATTAGAAAATGTCCATAAATAATTGAGAATAGATGATACACATACTTCAACCATATCTCACAAATGTCAAAAATCTATTGAACTTTTTTTGGGGGGAGGGGCAGAGCTGAATAGAATAACCTGACTTACCTAATTAATTAAAAATGTCACTGTCCTTTTCTAGTCTGCTGAATTAAATTAGGAATCTACCCTACTACTAGCAAATAGCTACACTCAATTCTAATTTGTCCTAAGGTTTCTAGTAATCATCATGCCTTACATTTGTGGAGAGCTTTGAAGCAATTTTTCATCTTGTTTGATGTGAGGAGGGTGAGACGCCATTGTGTCTTACATTATATTGTTGTTACAATCTAAATTTGTTAACCCCCCTCCCCCCAATTAAATCCTTTGTGTGGCTAAACAGTATGATCATGTGTATTCCATGGTTGGCTTTGCATATTTAAAGATTGTGTTAATGTGTGCTAGTATCTGCTTTTTGCCTAAATAAACTTGTAATAATGCTGGGTTGGCAGGCATTTTTTTTGTGGTGTATTTTTTTTTTTGCATTATGTTTTTAACAGCTGGTATATGAAATGGGAGCTCACAAAGTGAAAATGAAATAAAACTGGAAATATTTTACAACTGTTTGAAAGCTACAGCCAAATGGCATGTGTTTGCTTTGGAATTGCTGCTAGGTTTATTTATTTTAAAAATTCAAATCCTGTTAAATGTGTTACTTTGAATCAACCTAGATAAAAGTAGTCTAGCAAATTGAGTTGACTACATGTGACTAGCAGTTGAAGTGAAACACATGCTAGAAATACAGAGAAATCCCACATTTTCTGGCCACAATAGGAGGTAGCTATGTGTGCACTCGATCCCACTGTCGTAGATGGAGAACTTTTATTATTAGTGAAGCAGTTAATCAACAAGTATTTGAAAGCCCACTAAGTCCCAGACACAATACTAGATGTTGGAATGCAAAGACAAAAGTAAGACAGTGCCAGCCTTCACAGAGCTTACACTCTACTAAGGGTTGTAATAATATACAGAAGTAATTGCACGATTCTTATAAAATAAGTACAGAGTAATGAGAATGGGATGTTACAACTACTGGGGAAAATTCAAATAGGCCCACTGAAGGAACTGGCATTGACCTTTGAAAGAAGCTACAAATTCTGTGAGGAAGAGGTAAGAAAGGAGGAGAATTCCAGACATGGGAGATAGTCAGTGGAGAGAGAAAGAGAGAGGGACGGAGGCAGAGACAAGACAGAGAGACAAAGACAGAGACATGTATGGGGAACATCAAGGAGGTCATTTTGGCTGGAATGTAGAATGTGAGATGAGAAGTGATGTGTAATCAGATTGGAATGAGAGGCTGGAGCCAGATATTGAAGGGCTTTAAATGCCAAGCAGAGAATTTGGAGTTTTTACAGACATAGGGAGCCTCTGAAGGCTTTTGAGCAAGAAGGTTTGTTCCTGTGCTTTAGGAATTAAATTTTATAACTCTTTGGAGGTTGAATTGGAGAGAAGAGAGTTTGGATGCTAGGAGACAAGTCAGGATTTTAAGACAGTGATTTAGGTGAGAGCTGATGACACCTTACACTAGGTTACAATGATGTAAATAGACAGATGCGGGGTGGATGTGTGAGATATTGTGGATGTTGATTCAACAGCACTTGGCAAGTGGATCTAGGGGATGAATAAACATGAAGCCATCAAGATGACTCCTAGATTATGAATGTGGGTGACTGGAAGGATGGTGGTTCTTTGGTAGAAATAGGTAAGTTAAAAGGAGGGGTGGGGGTTTAGGGGGTTTCAGTGTTCAGTTTGAGATACTTGGGGGATATCTAAGTGGAGATGCCTGGTAAGCACCTGGACACGCAAGACTGGGATTCAGGAGAGACTTGAGGGCTGGATATGTAGATTTTGGGAGTCCTCTGAATAAAGATCATAGTTGAGCTTATGGGAGCTGATGGAGGCATGAACAGGGAATATAAAGAGAAAAAAGGGCCCAGGACAGAGAGTATACCTATGCACTGGGAGAAAGATGGGTAACCTAAGCCAGGGCTGTCCAAAATGCAGCCTGCGGCCACATGTGGCCTACCTACAAGCATAGACATTTACATAAATGCTTTAGTAAAGGAACCTGAGCTACCACAGAGCTCTCACTAAAATGGCAAATCAAAATATACTGTCTATTGTTTCAATAAAAGCCTAAGGTTAGACAATCCTGACCTAAGCAAAGGAGACTGAGAACTAACAGATATGTAGGAGGAGAATCAGGACAAAGTAGTGTCACCAAAACCCAGAGAGGGGAGTTTATAATAATGATAATTAGAGCTAGGATTTGCATAGTGCTTTAATGTTTGCACAGTACTATATAGATATTATCTTATTTTTTCTGCGCACCCACCCTAGAAGGTAGGGAAACTTAGTAAGTGACTTGCTCAGGCTCACACAGCTAAGTGTCTAAAGCTGAATTTGAACTCAGGTCTTTCCAACTCTGTGTCTGGCCAGCTGGTGTTCTGCACCGTGCCGCCTTCCTAGTAGAAGAAATAAGAGTGTTACATACACCTTTGTATTGATTTTAAGGGTGAAAAACGGTGTACTATGCAAGTCTAGTAACTAAATTGTAATGAAACCTCTCTCATGGTTTATTTACAAATTTGAATCTAATTATTGTAGGATTATAAAGCCTAGAAGGACAAGATAAACCCATATTATCAAGTGACTTTTAATTATCTCAGAAAATAACAAGATCAGAGTGATAGGTGGAAAAGCTGAATTGGGGGAGGGTGTGCAGCAAGTTGTGAGCAAGATAGGGAAGAAATTACTAGTTTCTGAATAAATTTGACAATCTTCTGTTCAAATGGGATGAAATAGTTCATCTGTAGAGATAGTGGCAGAGCTTGGCAAGAACTTTAGGAATCTAGAATAAGAAAACATAAAAGTCACTTGGAGTTTGTTTTTATTTTGTTTTTGGGACCTATGATTATATTGTTGTGAGTGCAGCTTTACACATGGTAGAGACTTGACCTGGTCCTGGAAGGTAGAATGACTGACTTGCATAGGCTGACACAGTGCAAAACTTTCAGTTTTTCATTGTTATAAATTATTTCTATAATTAGTGTAATTGAGTATAAGGAGTTCCCATAATAATGTCAGATGACAGGATCATAGTTTTAGAGTTGTAAGGGACCTTAAAAGTCATCAAGTTCAGGTCTTTTATTTTTTAGATGAGGAAACTAGAGCTCAAAGCAGTTACATGATTTGCCCAAGGTCACACAGAGAATTAAAAGTAGAACTGGGATGTGAACACTGGTTTTCTGATTACCATATAGCACTCTTTTCAAATGTATCATATTATCTCTTTTTATACTTCCTGAGATGTCTTCTTTCAAAGACAGAGTCATAGGATTGTAAATCTGTACATTACATCAGGCCATCAGTCAAGAAGCATTTAAGTGCTTATTATGTGTACTGTGCTTTGTGCTAGGAATACAGAAAAGCAAAAATAGGGTCCTTGCCCTCAAGACTTAGTTCACATTCTTATGGGGAGAGATGACATGCATATAACTTTTGTATAAAATATATGTGTATGTAGTGTAATTAGAAAGTAATTTCAGAAGGAAGTGGGGAGGGAGGAGACAGGTACAGAAGGAAGACTCCTGCAGATTTGATCCATCTCTGAAAGAAAGCCAAGGAAGCTAGCAAGTAGAGGTGAGGAGGGAGAGCATTTAGGCATGAGGGCAACCAGCACAAAGGCAGGAGCTGGAAGATGGAGTGTTGGGTTTGAGGGACAGTATGCCGTCAATGTAGCTGGGTTGTAGAAGGCATGGAGGAGGTTAAAGTATAAAAAGACTGGAGGTCAGAAAGGGCCAGGTTGTAAAGGGGATTGAAAAGCCAAAAAGGGCATTTTATATTTGATCCTTGAGATAGTAGGGAGCCACTGGAGTTTATTGACTAGACAAGTACTGTGGTCAGACCTGTGCTTTAGGAAAATCATTTTGGCAGCTGAGCAGAGGATAGATTGGAGTAGAGAAAGGCTTGAGGCAGGGAGACCAACCTGAAGGTTTTTACAGTATTTCAGAAGAGTTCGTATGTAGTACTGCAGTAAATTAAAAAGAAAACCTCTCCTTGGATATTTTCTAACTTTTTCAAGTAAAGTTTTGAGAAAGTAATTTATATTGTATCTAAATGTACTGGAAATGATAATGATAATAATAATATCTAGCGTTTATATAGTGCTGTAAGGTTTGCAGAATGCTCTATAAACATTTCGTTTTATCCTGAAAACAACTCTAGGAGGTAGGTGTGTTATCCCTATTTTATAGATTAGGAAACCTAGGCAAACCAAGACATATTCAATGACTTACCCAGGGTCACACAGCTAGTAATTATCTGTGGCTAGATTTGAACTTGGGTCTTCCAGACTCTAGGTACAGCACTCACTATGCCATGTTGTATTCATGGTAATTTTTTACAGTGCTCCAAATCAGAGGTCAGAAAACTTGGAAGAGGTTGGGGGACAGGGCAAAGACCTCTTGCCTGTTTTTTTTTTTTTATGGCAAAGCTATGAATTCTTTAGGATTTTAAATATTGTTTTATTGTTTTTTAAAATGTAAAAACCATTCTTATATTGATGGCCCACAGGTCAAGATCCCTGCTGACCTTAATATTTATTGATAGTGATTAGCTTTTGTGTTCTTTGTTTGTATGTAGCATCATTGGATGTTGGAAAATTTTTTACTTTGTTTTAGGGCCCTTTTATTTATGTTCAAGGGACTTGAGATAGCTCATTTAGTTTAACCTCTTCATTTGACTTAAGAAACCATACATTAATTTTATATTTTCCAGCTCATTGTAATCCAGTCCTTCACTGCTTCTAAATCACTCACTTAATTCAATTACACGTTGGGCATTAAACTATTTTCATTTTCTTTTTAAAGAAGATTTATTGTTGCAATTTACTTCTCTATCTATATATTGATCCAACCTAGCTCCTTCTTACCTTTCCAGTCTCCTTACACTTTGCTTTCTCCATATTCTCTACTTTCCACAGCAACATTGACCTTGCACACTGCTCTTCATCTTCAATTTCTGTGCCTTTGTACTAACAGTTACCCATTCTTGGAATGTCCTCCCTCTTCACCTCTACCGGTTTTCTTGGCTTCTTCAAGTCTCACCTCCAATTCTAACTTCTGAAGGAGGCTTTTCCATTCCCCATGTAATACCTTCTGTGAGATTTGCTGTTGTTGAGTTATTCCAGTCCAACTCCTTGTGACCCCATTTGGTGTTTTCTTGACAAACTCACTGGAGTGGTTTGCCATTTCTTTCTCTAGCTCATTTTACAGATGAGGAAACTGAGGCAAACAGGGATAAGTGACTTGCCCAGGGTCACACAGCTAGTACGTATCTGAGGCTGGTTTTGAATTCAGGAAGATGAGTATTCTTGACAGCAGACTCAGCATTCTATCCACCTAGCTGTCTAGCTCTAACATTTATCACCAAAGTCACTTTGAGAGTTTACCACCATGCCCCCAGGAAGCTCATTGTAGGGATAATATCATCTTCCTGTGGGATCTTGTCAGCCATGGCTCTCCACCCCATCTGTACTCTCTACCTCTCTGATTAGAGAGTGAGGCCATGATTTCCAAATCTCCATTTAAGAGAAAAAGCTCTCAGCTCAGACATCTTCGTTTTTCACTTGGCTGTACTTCTTTGGGACTTCTCCACCATTCATTTGAGTCTGATATTTCCTCCCTTTTCAGCTTTTTTTGGTGTGTTGTCTTTTCCTATTATATTTTAAGTTTCTTGAGGGTAGGGACTATCTTTTTTTCATATTTGTATCTTTAGTGCTTAACACAGTGACTGGCACATAGTAGGTGCTTAATAAATGTTTACCTTTATTATCTCTTATCACCTCTATATGTCTTTTATGTGTCTAGTTATTTGCATGTTGTCTCCTAGAATATGAATTTTTTGAGGACAGAAGTTGTTTTTATGCTTATTATCTCTAGCAGTTAGCATAGTCCCTGATACGTAGGAAGGGCTTTATGAATACTTTTTTATTGATTAATTGTATGGAGCTTTCTTTCTTGTGAGGAATCTCTGTACTAGAGCAAACTGGCAAACTGTGAGAGCTACCCTTTTTAATCCCAGTCATTTCCTCCCAATAGATCTCTCTTTTGTAATGAAAAACAATGATGATTGGTTTTGCTTAACTGTAACTTTCTCTAAAACTTATGCACTAGTTCACATCAGTATTCCCTGTCCTCTACCCCCCCCCCAACCCTTTACTGATCTATGCCCCATCAGTAGAAAGCTAGGTTTTATCATCTTTTCCTCTTAACCAGTGTGGGTCATTGCATTTAAACTGAATTCAGCTGTCTTTTAATAGTTTTCATTTACATTAATGCCGTTTTATGTATTGCTTTTCTAGTTGTTTTTTTGACCATTTCTTGTAGAATTCACTTAAAATGCAATAGTGCATCATCTCATGTAATTAATTTCCATACTGATTTTTTTAAAAAATAAGTTTTTATTGATATTTTTTGTTTTTACATCATATAGTTTCCCTCAGTATCTTTCCTCCTTCCCTTCCCAGAGAACCATCCCATAAAACAAATAGTATTTTTTAAATGGAAAAAAAATCAGTGCAACTGATCAATACAGTATTAAAAAGTCTGGAAACATGTGCAGTGTGCAATACCTGTGGACATTCTACCTCCACAAAGTTGTCAGTTGGGAGTGTCCTCATATCTTCTTTTAACTCGTACTTGTTTTTTATAGTTTTGCAACATTAGCTTTTGATTTTTTGGTATACAGTTGTTCTTTTCATTTACAATAGAAAGATCCAAATCCTACGACTAAGAAATATATTTGAACCTTTAGGGAAAGGAGAACTTAATGACTTATGCTTAAAAGAAATGCATTAAAATTATACCCTAAATAATAACTGCAAATACTAATCAACATTGGAAACTATTCCTAAGAAGGCAGTTTGTATCTAAATTATAATTTCTAAGTGCAGCAAAAAGATGTTTGTTATTTTAAAAAAGTATGCCATATCTTTTATTTATTTAAGGGTCTGGATAGGGTTTGGAAGATCTGTTATGGAAGGAAGCTGTTCTTTACTCTTTAAAAATTTATTATTTATTTTTAATATTCTTTTCTTTTTAAATTTTGAGTTCCAGATTCTCTCCTTCCCCCCCCCTTCTTTTACCCACTGAGAAGGCAAGAAGTATGGTATTAATTATACACGTGAAATCATATAAAACATTTTCCATATTAGCCATATTTCCAAAAAAAAGACAAAGTAAGAAAATTATACTCCAATTTGCACTTAATATTTTTCATCAGTTATCTCTCTGGGGGTAGATATCATTTTTTTCATCATGAATCCTTTGGAAGTGTCTTGGATCATTTTATTGATCAGAATAGCTAAGTCTATGATCATTATAATATCACCTGTATTGTGCATAATAATCTCCTGGTTCTTCTCACTTCACTTTGCATCAGTTCATATAGGTCTTGCCATGTTTTTCTGAAACCACTTCCTTTATCTATTCTTATAGCACAATAATACTTCTTCACAATTGAATGCCACTTGTTCAGCCACTCCTCAACTGATAAGCATCCACTTTATTTCTAGTTCTTTGCCACCACAAAAAGAGCTTTTATAAATATTTTTATACATGTAGGTCCTTTTCATTTTCCTTTCTCTTTGGAATACAGAACTACTAGTGGTACTGTTGGGTCAAAGGTTATGCACAGTTTTATGGCTCTTTAGGCCTAGTTCCAACTTATTCTTCAGAATGTTTGGACCAGTTCTTTACTCCATCAACAATAGTTTGCCCATTTTCCCCTTATCCCTTATAGATGTGAAGTGATACCTCAGGGCTATTTTAATTTGTATTTCTCTAATCAATAGTGATTTAAAGTATTTTTATATGAATATAAATTGCTTTGATTTCTTCTTTTGAAATTTGTCAGTTCATATCCTTTGACCATTTTTCAATTGGGGAATAGCTCTTATTTTTATAAATTTAACTCAGTTCTATACTCAGTATATATTTGAGAAATGAGGTCTTTATTAGAGAAACTTATAAATGTCTGTGGTACCTTTTAGGAAGATGTAATTTCCTCAATTATTGCTTTTTCATTGGGTCAGTTTTTGCTTTTGCTTTGTCTGAGATCATGATTGCTACTCTGCCTTTTACTTCAGCTGAAGCATATTAGATTCTGCTTCAGCCCTTTATTTTAATTCTGTGTGTCTTCCTGTTTCAACTGTCTTTTGTAAACAACATATTGTTGGTTTCTAATCCATTCTGCTATCTGCTTTCATTTTCTGGGGTGAGCTCATCCATGATATTCACATTCACAGTTATGATTACTAACTATATTTCCCTTTATCCCATTTTCTTCTCTCTCCCTCTCCCTCCCTCCCTCCCTTCCTCCCTCCCTCCTGTCCCTTCTCAAAAGTCTATTTGGCTTCTAACCACTGCCTCCCTTAATATGCTTCCCCCTCCCCCCCCCACCCCTTAATCTCCTTTCTCATTGGATAAGTTATATTTCTATACCCAACTAAGCATGTATATTATTCCCTCTTTGAGCCAATTCTAGTAAGAGTGAGGTTCAGTTATTTCCGGTTACCCCCCCTCCCCAAATTTCCCCCTTCATTATAAAAGCTCTTCCTTATGGGCCTTATGTGAGAAAATTTCCCCCGTTCTAGTTCTCTCCTTCCCTCTTCTTCCAGTGAATCCCTCTTTCTTCCCCTTGCATTTTTTTTTT
>CM053625.1:122151996-122185489 GCA_028646595.1 Phalanger gymnotis | reverse complement strand
GCCCCCCAATTTTTCTAGTTTTCTAACAAATTTTGTGTTTTATTGCCCAGTTAAAAATTAAAATTTTTGTCATTAATCTGGAAAAATGCTAGAATAATTTTTTATCTGTTATGCTTTGCGAAATGTGGCTTGAATGTAGAAAAGCAGGTGACCTTAAAAGTAAACAGATCCCCAAAGCAAAAAAAAAAAAATCCTAAAGGTTCAAGGTCAAAGATTTAGCAGGAAATATAGATACCTAAAATTTTAAAGTAAAATGGTAATAATTTTCCTAAAGCATAGCAAGATTTCACTAATCCAGTTTGGTTTTTTTTTTAGAGTAAGATTAATTTACTTATGACTTGGACTAGTATGGATATAATCTTAATAGAAAGGATGAAATGCCAATGAGGGAAGGGTTTTACATTTGCCTCTTCTACAGACCAGATAATTTCACATAGAAAGAAACTTTTGTCACCTAACATGAATGATATCCCTAATCTTTGCTTACTACTTGAAAAATATGTACATTTGGTTACAAGGCAGACCAGGAAAGAAAATGTATATAGCTCAATGCAAATTCTTTACCACTGCTTGAAAACCAACTCAAAGTATATGTATTGCTGACATTGAGAGTTGTAGCATTATTCAAAGAATCAATTTTTTTTTTAATAACAAAATTTCCCAAAATACCTTCAAAATTTTGCACTTGTTGTTTTCTGCATCTGTATTAAAATAGAGAACATGGTGCTTCCGGGAGGCTCTTTCTTAGAACAAAATTACTTTTTTTTTCTTCATTTTACTATTCCTTTGTAGTTATGTTTGTTGTTTTTCTGGTCTTGCTCCATCAGTTCATCCAATACTTCCCGTGTTTCTCTGAATTGCAGAAGAATTTTCTTCATTGCCAAGTAGTGGGTTCTATTTCACAATGATACTGTAAAAACAGGATGCTCGTGTTATTGAATATGCTGCACTAAGAACATGAGCAGCAGGATACTGCAGAACCTCTTCAGTGAGATGCATGGCCACTCAAAATAAATTAATCCCACAATCCAAACAGGAAAATCCAAGTGGATGAAGAATACATATTGCCTATGTTATGGCATATGGCACATTAAGTTAGTCCAACTACAAAATCTTGGACAAGTGAGCTTAAAACTGATAACGAACTGAGTCTAGAATTGAACAGAGAAGACTGGATTGGATTGCATCTGGATTAGTACTTTGCATTTTCAGTGATTTCAGGCTGTTTGATTCCACCAAAGCATATTTTTAAAGGATGGTATATGACTAAGAATCTTGAAACACCACAATCTCTGAAAAATACACAAGCTGTCACATGTTGCCAAGAATGATTAGACATACATAACTTGAAAAGGCAGTGGATTGGGCTTGGGGAGTGTGTGTATGTATGTGTGTGTGTGTGTGTGTGTGTGTGTGTGTGTGTGTGTGTGTGTGTGAGAGAGAGAGAGAGAGAGAGAGATACACTTTTTTCAATTACATGTAAAACCAATTTTTAACATTTTTAAAAAAAATTTTGAGGTCCAAATGTCTCCCTCCTGTTCCTCACCCCTCATTGAGAAGGCAAGTAATTTGATATAGGTTGCACATATGCAGTTATACAAAGCATGTTCCCATATTAGTCAGAAGAAGATTAAAAAAAAATCCCAAGAAAAAGAAAGTTTAAAAAATATGCTTCAATCTGCATTCAGACTCTATCATCTCTGGAGGTAGATAGATCACAAGTCCTTTGGACTTACCTCAGATCATCGTATTGCTGGAGATAGCTAAGTCGTTCACAGTTGATCATTGTACAGTATTGCTGTTACTGTATACACTATTGCACTGTTCTCCTGGTTCTGCTCACTTTACTTCACTTTATGTAAGTATTTCTAGGTTTTTCTGAAGGCATCCTGCCCATCATTTCTTAAAGCATAGTAGTATTCCATCAGAATCACATACCACAACTTGTTTAGCCATTCCCCAACTGATGGGCCACTTTCAATTTGCCACCACAAAAAGAACTGTTATAAATATTTTTGTAGATATAGGTTTTTTTTCTTCTTTTTTAAAACTCTTTGGGTTACAGACCTAGTGGTGGTATCACTGAGTCAAAACGCATGTAAAGTTTTACAGTCCTTTGGGCATAGTTTCAAACTGGCTCTCCAGAATAGCTGAATCAGTTCACAACTCCACCAAGAGTGTTTTAGTGTCCCAATTTTGCCAAATCCCTTCCAACATTTCTCATTTTATTTTTATGTCATATTAGCCAATTTGATAGGTGTGAAGTGGTACCTTAGAGTTTTTTAATTTGCATTTTTCTGATCAATAGTGATTTAGAGTATTTAAAAGTATGACGATGGATAGCTTTGATTTCTTTATCTGAAAACTGCCCTTGACTATTTACCAACTGGGAAATGATTTGTATTATTACACATTTTACTCAGTTTTCTATATATTTGAGAAATGAAGGCTTTATGAGAAACGCTGTAAATTTTTTTTTACAGTTTTTATTACTGTGTATTTCCCTCCATCTTATTTTGCCTTTGTTTATCCTCACTCTCTCCTTTCACCCTATCCCTCCTGCTTTTAACCACTGCCTTCCCAAATATGGCCTCCCTTATATCAGTGCCTCCCACCTCTATTATCTCCTTTTCCTCTTGCTTCCCTGTAAGCTAAGAAAGATTTCTATATCAAACTGAGTATATATGTCATTCTTGGAATGAGTTCTGATGAAAGTAAGTTTCACACATTGTCCACTCAACCTTCCCCTCCACTGTAAAAGCTTTTTTGCACCTCTTTTATGTGAAATAATTTACCCTGTTCTACCTGTTCTTTCTCTTTTTTCCCATTGCATCACTCTTTGTCACCTCTTAATTTTTTAAAACTAATCCCATCATAGTCAACTCACACCCATGCCCTCCCTCTAAGTGCCCTAATCATGATAAAGTTCTTAGGAGTTACCATATCATCTTGCCATGTAGCAATGTAAACAGTTTAGCCTTATTGAAACAGACCTTTCCTACCAACCTTCTAAGTTATCTTGGGCTGGAAAATTGTTTCTACCTGTCTTTTTGTTGATTCTGCCACCCCAGAATTTGTTTTCAGGCATATTTTTAAAGTTGTTTGGAGGGGAATTTGGGAAAGCTCAGGCAAGTTCCTGCCTTTACCCACTATTTTGACTCTGCCTCTTGGGCTTGTATCAGAAGTAAAGAGTAGCAGGTGCATAGCCAGTCTATCATATTGGTCTCCATGAAACATTACAAAACCCAGAGAAAGTTTCTAGCACGATAAGTGGACAGTCTGAAGAATTCACAAAAGAACAAAAGTAAGGCAGACGTTAGAGGTGGTTCTACCACTAGCACTCTCTTTGTTCATATTCAGGGCTGATACCAAATTTGGCACTTTCAGATCATTGAACAGTTAACAGAAGGTGGCTTATTATACCTTAACACAGCAAGGATACAATGCCACTTAGATTCTCTGGACGTGGCTCCCTTATTTCCTACATCAGGGGAGGCAGGGACCATTCAAGTCCCAAGACTACCTTTATTGTCTTTTAGGGAAAACTTGCTTATGTCACAGGTGGGAAAGGAGGAAGGGTAGTCCTAGCTAATGCTAGAGGTAGACAAGGAGAAGGCATGGGCCTTTCCCATTTTATGGGAAATGTTGGTAGACAGATAAAAGGAAAACCACGGATGAATTCTGATCTGCATTAATGGAGGCAACACAATAAGTCAGATATCATAGGATCAGAGCTAAAAAGAACCATATAAGTCATCTAGCCCAACTAACTTGTTATAATACTTAATATAAATAATAATTATTATAATTCGATAGCTAGTTATAATAATTTTCATTTACATAGCTACAAATTGCTTTACAAATGCTATCTTATTTTATCCTCACAACCTAGGCAAGCACTAAGTCCATTTTCCATATGAGGACGCATTAGGCAAACAAGGTTTAAATGTTTAAGGCCAGATTTGAGGTCAGATTTTTCTGACTTCAGGTCCATTGCACTATCTGCTGTACTTCCTAACTTCCTCATTTTACAGGTGAAAATATTGTGGCCCTGAGAGTCTAAGTGATTTGTCTGAATTTACTCAGGTAGTAAATTGGCAGACCAGGAACTTGAAGCAGGTGCTCTGACTCCAAATCTTGTAGTCCTTCCAGTGAATCACACTGCCTCATTTGACTCTCATCCCATCCCAGCACTCCCCCCCCCATAATGTTCTTTATTTCAGTAGCTAATTAAAAGTTTGCTAAATTTTATTTTAAAAAACTACCAGAATCTACCAATCTATTTTAAAGGAAAGTAGACATTTTCAAAGCAGGTTTAAAATAGTATCTTTACCAGCGAAATGATTCAAGATGGAATAATGAATAACCGAGAACAACAGAGCTCTCACACAACTGTCTAAGAAAGAATGAAAAAGGACCAGATTGAGTAATGATCATTATAGCAATGAAAAAAGACAGTGAATGCATTTGGAATCTGCAGCTATCACTCTTAGCCCCAGACCAGAGTGAGGCACCTGTGAAGCTCACACCAGTAAGACAACAGTCAGGTCATGATTTAGGTCAAAATGAGCCCTATATCTGTCATTCCCAAGGCACTGATAGTTAATTGGCTGTGGTCTGGCCTGAGTTGCCCTTGAGATCCTTGAAAAACACAATGCTCAGTATCCAGAGGAAGTAGTGGTAGCAGTGAGGGTAATGCGGGTGAAGGCCAAACAAGGCCTTTCCCTTTCCTTTCAGCAGTAGACAGAGGCTTGCCTTGTCACAAAGTTCCAATTCTCAAAGTAAAGCTAGAAAAATGACACCAATGATAAAGACCTATATTATAGATCCAGGGACCTCTAAGGTACAAATCCAGAAGAGAAGAATGCTACAATGTCTACAAGCAAAGCCTCAAACAAAAATAGATCTTGGCCAAAAGGTCTACTGGAATTCTTGAAAGAAATGAAGCAAGGGTTGGAAAAATGATATTATAACCAAAATATGACCTCTTGAGCAAAGAATTGAAAGAAAAATAAACATCTTAGTATAAGTTATACAGAATCTTACTCAGCAGTTGAGGATACTGGACCTGGAGTCAGGAAGACCCAAGTCCAAATTTGGTCTCATGAAATTACTAGTTGTGTGATCCTGTGCAAGCAAGCCACTTACCCTCTGGCCTCTTTGATTTCCTTACTTGTAAAATGGTGGGGGGGAAAGTGTGGAATCACCTATTTACCAAGGGATGTTGTGAAGACCAAATAAAATACTATTTGTAAAGCATTTTGCAAACCTTAAAATGCTATATAAAGGCTATTATATTACTATATTAAGTGACACATTCCTTCTAAATAAGCATGGACCAAAAGAAAACTCTTGACTCCTATCAGTCAACAAGAAGTAATAGTACAAAATTAAAAAAATGAAAACTCCCAGGAACATCATATCTAAAACCCAGAGCTTCCAGGTCAAAGAGAAAAATTATGTTAGTAGCCAAAAAGAAAGAGTTGAAGTACTAAGGCAGGTATCACTACATATAGGAGTAAAACTTGGAATATGATATTCTGAAAGTTAAAGGGGGAAAGATTACAATTTAGAATAACTTAAAAAGATGAGTATAAGTCTACAGGGGGTAAAAGTGACCTTTAATGAAATAGAGAATTTTCAAACATTTTTGATGAAAATAACAGCTGAGTAGAAACTTCGAAATAGAAATGTAAATGTCAAGATATATAGAAAGGTAAATGCAATTGAACCATTGGAAGGGACTATTCAGTTTTGAATTGCTTACCTTTGATAAAAGATGAGTTCTATTCCTCCTGTCTTTTAGTGGCTAGAGGGAATTAAATAACACTAAGGGCCTGGGATTGATTTTATGATAGTTTGATGAGTTTAAGTTTGTGTATAAAAAGAAAAGAGAAGGAAAAAAAGGATATACACTAAGGAAGAAAGGGCCGAGACTTATTTCATGTACTTGAGATAGTTGAAAAGAAAACTATATAAACCTCAAAAATGGCATAGGGAGAGTGGGAATCATCTTTCATGCTTTCATCTAAACTTTGACAAAGGATGATGGAACACTCATAGAAGATGGTGTATAAATATATTAAACTCAATAGAAAAATAGGAGGACAGGAGAAATTAAAAGGGAGAGTAGTCAGGAAGGAATTAATTATAAGCAAAACTAACTCCAGTTTTATTAAGTGGAGTATGTGAAAACATGTGATCAGGGACTGGATGAAGGGAGAGAAGAGGGACAGTGGAATGGAAGCAGAGCACATGAATTATACATCATTAGATCTATAGGATCATAGACCTAGAGCTGACTTCACTCTCACTACTCTCATCTTTGTAAGGAGGTGGCCATGGTAGGGCATACCTGTAGTCTTTGCTGCTGGCCAGACTGAGGCTGGTGAATCACTTGAATTTGCAGATTCTCAGCTGTAGTTGGACTAAAGGTGATGGAATATTTACTGGGTCTGGCATCAATATTCACTCTGGGAGTGGAGGCTGCCAAAGTTAAGGCAAACTGACCCAGGTTAGAAAATTGGAAGAGGTTAAAACTTCTGTGTCAATTAGCAGTAGGGACTCCCAGTCTGGGTAAGATAGAGAGACTCAAACTCAAAAAACAAATAAGGGGCAGACAGGCTAAGAAGATTTATAGAGGGAAATACACAATTAACAATCAAAACTGTGAATGTGAGTGGGGTTATTTCACCCATACAGAGTGGACAATATTAGAATGGATGAAATAGCAGAACCCAACAATATATTGTTACCAGAAACATACTTGAACTATGAAAAGATTCACACAAAATTAAAATAAAGGCCTGGGACAAAATATATTCTGCTTCAGGTCAACTCAAAAAGATGAGATAATAATCATGAAATCAGACAAAACAACAATAAAAATAGACTTACTTTAAAGAGATTAAAAAGGACACATTATATTTAAAGCCACCATAGACAATGAATTATTATTTTTTTAAATTTATTTTTAATATGTTTAGTTTTCAGCATTGATTTTCACAGGCATTTGAATTACAAATTTTCTCCCCATTTCCTCCCCCCCCCACTCCAAGATGGCGTACACTCTGGTTGCCCTGTTCCCCAGTCTGCCCTCCCCTCTATAACAATGAATTATTATCAAAACTTAATATATGTATAAATAACGTCTAAATTCTCAGAGGAAAAATTACTCAATTTAGAGGGAGAGACAGAGAATAAAACTAAAATAGATGGAGATTTAAATATAAATCTTTTAGAGCCAGACAAATCTAACAAAAAAGATAAATAAGAAAGAAACTAAGGACATCTGAGTAGAATTTTTATGTAGGTTAGATATAATTGATCTCTAGTGATTATTTAATAGGAAAAGAAAGAATTAAGGAGAACTAAACAGAATTTCATATAATTTAGATATCTAATCTAGATCTAAATCTAATCTAGATCTCTAATGATTATTTAATGCAAAAAGAAAGTAGAAAACCTGTTTTTCAGCTATGTGTGTCACCTTTACAAAAACTATCAAGTTATTAAACTATCACATACAGAAAAACAGGAATATTAAGCACATTCTTTAGTGATTACAACACAATAAAAATTATGTGCAGCACAAATTATGTTCAATAAAAGGACCTTAAAGAAAAAAATTAAAAAATAATTTAAGACTAAATAATCCTAAAGAATGAGTGGGTCAAAGAGAAAATACTAGAAGCAATAATTTCATAAAAAATAAATCAATAGGACAAATACCAGAACTTTTGGTATACAGTCAAAGCTGTCCTTAGGGAAGACTTTATATCTCTAAATACTTTCATTATTTAAAAAAAGAAGGAGGGGGAACCAAAGAACAAATTAATTATGCATATAGCTTTTAAAAAAACTTCGAAAAACAACAAATCAAACCCCCCACTATCTACCACATCAGAAACTTTGAAAATAAGGGATTAACAAATCTGAAAGAAAAAAACAAAATCATATTGAACAAGTAAATAAAATAAAGAGCCGGAATTATTTTTTGGGAGGGGGAAAAATAAAATGGAGAAAATGCTGATTTTTAAAAGGGAGACAAACTAATTTGCCAGTATCAAATATCTAGCTTGATAGAATAAGAAATAATAGAATTTTAAATAGCCCAGTCTCAGAAAAAGAATTTGAACAAGCCATACATTAACTCCCAAAGGAGAAAAACCCTTGCCCAAATGGATTTACAAGTGAATTCAATGGAGCAGCTAGGTGGTACAGTGAGTAGAACACCAGCCCTGGAGTCAGGAGGACCCGAGTTCAAATGTGACCTCAGACACTTGACATACTTACTAGCTGTGTGATCTTGGGGAAGTCACTTAACCCCAATTACCCTGCCTTCCTCTCCTCCAAAACAAAAAAACAACACCAAAAAACCCCAAGTAAATTCAATTAAATATTCAAAGAACAATTCCAACATTTTCTTTCCCCACCCCACCCCCTAACTGGCTTTTTTTTCTCTTTTCTTTCTTTTTTTAAATTTTTTAATTTAATTTATTTAATATATTTAGTTCCAACATTTTCTGTGATGTTGATAAAAATAGGAAAAGATGAGATCCTACCAAAGTATACAAATATTGTCTTGCTATCTAAACTATGGCGGTTAAAAAAAAGAGGAAGACCACTGTAGGTTAACATCTATAATGAAATTTGACATGAAGATTTTAAATAATTTATTGGCAAGGAGACTAAAACATATCAAAAAAAGATCAATAGATTCACTATAACTACAATAAGAAAGCAGGATTAGTTCAAAATTAGGAGAATTATAAAAGTAATAGGCCACAATAACAAAAATAATAAATATCATATGATTATATTAGGACATTCTGAAAAGATTTTTCATAAAATGCAACATCCATTTCTATTAAAGACAATAAAAAGCATAGGAAAGAGAATTCTAGCATTATATGTAATAGAGAAAAGCTAAAGATCTTTCTAAAAAGGGAAATGGTACAAAGCAGGATTTCTATTATCATATATGATGTGGGAAGAGCGTTTAGTCTGAAGTCAAATGACCTGTGTGCTTATCCCACCTCTGAAGCTTATTCCCTGTATGACCTTGAGCAATCAATCAATTAACATATCCTTTTCTGAAAAATGAGGATAATAGCCTTGTGGGTCCTTTCCAGCTCCTACTGTTTGCTACCATCTCAGAAGTGGTAACTTTAGCAATAAGTACGATGCCTGGCACATAGTAGGCACTTAAAAATGTTTATTGATTGATAAGACAAGAATAGAAAGAAATTCAGGGATTTTTTTTTTTTTGCATAGACAAGATACAGTTACAATCACTTTTTTGTAAGTGATGTCTATTTACAGAACCATAGAGAATCGACTGAAAAACCTCTCTCAAATAATAACTAATAAAGAACAGAATGTAAAATAAGTCCACATGAATCTTTAGCCTTTCTGAATATTACCAACAAAATCCAGCAGTAAGAACTAGAAAGAAATTACATGCAAAGTAACTATAGAATGCATAAATATTTGGGAGTGAATCTTCCAATGAACACAGAAACTATATGAATACAAATAAAAAACAATCTACAGAAATGGGCACCCATAATTGGAGAAGCATTAATTGCTCATGGTTGACAGTGCCATTATAATAAAAATGAAAATATAGCCAAAATTAGCTTGTTCAGTGCCATACCAATCAAACCACCAGAGGACTATCTTATGTAGAGAGAAAAAACCAGCAGAATTCATCTCGAAGAACAAAGCCTTGAGAATCTCAAGGAGAGTAATGAAAAACCGTGGGAAGAAAAGGATTATAGCATTACTGGATCTCAGACTACTATGCTATAAAGCAAGAATCATCAAAATTATTTGTTACTAATTAAAAAGTGGAAAAGTAGATCAGTAGAACAAACTAAATAGATAGCATATAGAAGCAAACAATCACAGTATCATTCTGAATGATATACCCAAAGACTCCAACTACTGGGGTTAGACTCCCCTATTCTACAAAAGGACCCCTGACTTACATATAAAAGGTCACATTACAAATTTAGAGAAGCAAAGGAATAAAATACCTTTTGCAATTAGGGTTAGGGAAATATTTCATGACCAAAAAAAGAGTAGAGGGGAATCACAGAAGATAAAACTGACAATTGTGATTACTGAAATTGACAATTTAAAAGTTTATGCATAACTTTAGTTATAGTTAAAATTAGGAGGAAAACAGTTACATGGGTAAAAAGAAATCTTGCAGCAAGTTTCTTTGATATATATTTGATATCTAAAACATGATACTAATTCAAATAATTAAGAATAAGCACTATATCCTAGCAGATAAATGGTCAAATGATATAAACAGGCCAGCCTCAAAGGAAGAAATCCAAGGTATCCATTGCTATGTGAAGAAATGCTCCAAATCAGTAATCAGAATGTAAATTAAAGTAACTCTGAGGTTCTACTTCCCTCCCATCAGATTGGCAAAAACAGAAAATGGCAAATATTATAGAGACTCTGGGAAGAAAGGCAGAGTAAAATGTACTATGAATTGCTCTAGCTTTTCTAGAAAGTATTTTGGAACTGTGCCCTTAAAAGTCACCAAACCCCATGTGTTTTTCACTTCAACAAACCCACTACTATTACTCTACTCTAAGGAGATAAGAAGAAAAGGACCCATATTGATATTGTGTATCAATAATATTTACAGCAGCTGTTTTTATACTGGAAAAGAAATTAGAAACTAAGGAGGTGGCCATCAACTATGGATTGGCTGAAAAAATTATGAATGTAATAGAATATTACATTGTGACTTAAGAAATGATGAAAAGGGAAGTTTAAGAAAAGTACCTGGGAATCAGTATGAACTGAAGCAAAGTGGAAGTTAGTATAACTAGGAGATCAATTTATGCAGTAGAAAAAGTATTGTAAAGAAAAATGATTTTGAAATGCTTAAGAACTCTAAATCACTGAAGTGACCAGCTACAACTAGGGGTGACCATTATAAAGCAAGCTTACTAGCTCTTTTTATGATAGCAAAGAATTAGAAATCAAGGGGATGCCCATCAATTGGGGAATGGCTGAACAAGTTGTGGAATATAAGAATAATGGGATACTATTGTGCTATGAGAAATGGGGAAGAAACAGACTTCATAATAACCTGGAAAGACCTACATGATACGATGCTGAGTGAGAGGAGCAGAACCAGGAGAACATTGTACACATCCATAGACATATTGATTCTGTGATGACTAACTTTGGTAGACTTGGCTCTTCTCAGCAATACAAGATTCAAGGCAGTTCCAAAGGACTCAGGATGGAGAAAGCAATCTACATCCAGAGAAAGAACTGTGGAGTCTGAATGCAGATTGAGGCAAACTATTTGCTCCCCCTTTTTTTTCCCCACTTCTTTTTTGGTTTTGTTTCTTCTCTCTCATGATTCATTCCATTGGTCATAATTCTTCTCTACAATTTGACTACTGTGTAAATAAGTTTAATGCGAAGGTTTATGTAGAATCTATGTTGGACTGCATGCCATCTTGGGAGGGAGGGGGGAGAGGGGAGAGGAGAGAAGGAAGGAAAATTTGAAGCTCAAGAACATGGAGAACTGAATGTTGTAAACTAAAAATAAAAAATCTAATTAAAAAAAAAAGACTTAAATAAAGCAAGCTTACCACTTCCTGACAGAGAGGTGATAGATTCAAGATGCAGTACAAGCCATATATTTTTGGATGTAGCCTAGTTGTGGATTGGTTTTGAGTGACTTTGCTTATTTGTTACAGATTTTTGTTTTACTTTTTCTTCATTTGGGGAAGATTTGGGGCACATTGGATAGTGATAGTTTTGCCATAAAAGAAAGAAAAACAATTATATAAGCATTTAATCAAACATGTACAGAAGATAACAGAAGGAAGTTCAAAAGGAAACAGGAGAGCTTTTGAAAGCAATATATTGATTTAATTATATACTTTTTTAAAAAGTAAGTTGTATGTAATAGATCCACAGATTCACATATACTTATCTTTTCAGCTCTGTATATAGAAATGCTCATTGTCCTCCTTTTGGTGCTTAAGTACAGAATCTTAAAGAAAATTTTTAAAAATTGCATTATCATCAAAGAAACTAAATGGTGTTCAAAATTGAGTAACCCTTGACCATTTGCAATTTTTTATCAAAAGAGTCATATTACTACTGTAAGCCTTGTATTTTAGTGTAAGGGATAATGTTTTGATATTGAGATTAGAGGTCTCAAATAAAGACAGGTTCCTTTGTGAAAGATGGAAAGTACAGAGAAAAGAGAGGAAAGAAGCTTACTATATATCAGGCACTTGCTAAACATTTTGCAGTTGAGGAAATTGAGGTAGTCAGAGGTTAAGTGACTTGTTTGGGGTCACACAGCTAATATCTGAGGCTGTACGTGAAGTCTCCCTGATTCCAGGGCCAGCACTCTATCCATCGTGCTACCTAGGTGCTTTCATGAATGACTGAATGAATGAATTTAATGCTGTAAGAATGAATGAAAAAATGCATAAAAAGTGCTTAATCTGTGCCAGTGTTATTAAACACTGAGGATGTTGCAAATACAAAAGCTAGGAAGTTTGTCCAAATGTGACTTAATATCCACAGTTTAGAAATAACCTGGTTAGAATGGAGGATTTTAAAATTCTTTTCAATTCTTCATTATATTTATTATACTGCATTGTTCATGATTATAATAATTGCTGAAAAAACAGAGACCATTCTCCATGTGCACCATATTCTCTACATCTCTATACCCCTTGACATTATTCCCCAGTTCTCTTCTCCTTCGCTTCTCTTTCTATTATAGAGCTGGCCCTTTTCCCCAAAGCCTATTCTTCTCTTCCATATATTTGGTGTTCATTCATTCATTCATGTTCAACTCTTCGTGATCCCATGGACCATAGCACACCAGGTCCTTCTGTCTTCTATTTTCAAAGTCTGTCCAAGTTCATGTTTATTGTTTCCCTGACACTGTCTATCCATCTCATCATTTGCTGTCCCCTTTTCCTTTTGCTTTTAATCTTTCCTAACATCAGGGTCTTTTCCAATGAGTCCTGTCTTCTCATTATGTGGCCAAAGCATTTTAGCTTCAGCTTCAATATTTTACTTTTCAATGAATAGCCTGAATTAATTTCTTTAAGTATTGACTGATTTGATGACTCACAAAGGTCTTCTCCAGCACTATAATTCACAAACAACAGTTCTGTGGCCCTCAGCTTTCCTCACAGTCCAACTCTCACAGCTGTATGTAACAGCAAGCACCCTAGCATATCCAGGATGGCCTGCTAGCTCAGGTTCTTTGATCTGCTTCACTAGGAAAGATAGCTTTTTAAAGGGTCACCAATCTTTAATTATGTTCACTAGTTCAGGGGAAAACTCAGCACCCTGAACGTCAGAAAATACAAGCAGAGAAGATATAAGCACAAAGATCAACAGACAGGGCTCTAACTGCCTGATCAAAGCAATATTGCTATGCACTTTACATACATCACTGGATCAAGAGAGCCTTTACATCTGAGTAGTTGAGGAGCTCTGAACATATGGCTACACAGAGTCTCGACCAGGAAATCAGAAAGTCCTTCTCATAAGTGAGCCCCCAATGCAAAATACCAACTCAGAGTATATATACACTTCTCAGAGCCAGAAGGCATCATAACCCTCATGATTCAGTGCCTAATTAGAAATTAGCAAAAAGTGTTAAAACCTTCCTACAAGCAAGCCTCCCCTAAGCAAAGCTCCTCCTTAGGCAGGTCTCTCCCCCAGTGGGCTCTTTGTGACTCAGGATGTATCACAGCTGTGGGCTGGGCCAGAGCTCAAAGCAGGTCACATAGGCCTATTAATGGACAGGGAAGATCTTCCTATTCCATTTAACATCATACCATACAATGCTACTGGAAAAACCATAGCTTTGACTATATGGAACTTTGTTGGCAAGATCATTTCTCTGCTTTTTAGTATGCTGTCCTGATTTGCTATAGCTTTCCTTCCAAGGAGCAAATGTCTTTTAATTTCATTGCTGCAATCAGTCTTGGGTGATCTTTGAGCTCAAGAGAGTAAAATCTAAAACTGCTTCCATTTCTTTTCACTCTATTTGCTAGGAAGTAATGGGACAAGTTGCCAATATCTTAGTTTTTTTTTTTTTTAATGTTAAGCTCCAAGCCAGCTTTTTACATTTTCTTTCACTCTCCTCAAGAAGCTTAATTCCTCTTTACTTTCTGCCATCAGACTGGTATCATCTGCATATCTAAGATTGTTGAAATTTCTTCTGGCAACCTTAGTCTGAGGGCATTTTGCATGATGTACTCTGAATATAACTTAAATAAATAAGGTAACAATATACAGACTTGTATTTCTCTTCCAATCTTAAACCAGTCAGTTGTTCCATGTTTACTTTTAACTGTTGCTTTTTGGCCTGCATACAGGTTCCTCAGGAGACAAGTAAGATCATCTGGTACTCCCATCTCTTTGAGGACTTGCCACATTTTGTTTGTAGTCAGTGAAGCAAAAGTAGATGTTTTTGTGCAATTCCCTTCCTTCGTCCTTAATCCAGAAAATGCTGGCAGTTTGGTCTCTTTAAAAACCAGCCTGCCCATGTAAATCATCAACATTTCCATATATCACCAACAAAATCCTGCGAGAAGAAACAGTAAGAGATGCCCTATTTAAAATAACAAAGACAATAAAAAATACCTGGGAGTATGCCTGCCAAGAGAAACCCAGGAACTACCATGAACATAATTTTTTTTGTATGAACATAATTATAAAATGCTTTTTATAGAGATAAAATAAGATTTAAGTAATTGGGGAAATATTAATTGATCACAAGTGGGTAGAGCCAGTATAACAAAAAAGACAATTCTACCTAATGTAATTTACTTATTCAATGTCATCCCAATTAAATTCCTCCCAAAACTTTATTGAGCTAGAAAAATAACAAAATTCATTTAGAAGGAAAAAAGATCAAGAATATCAAAGGAATTAATTAAAAATGTAAAGGAAGGAGTTTAAGTAGTACCAGATCTTAAATTATAAGGCAGTAATTATTAAAACTATTTAGTACTAGCTAAGAAATAGAAAGATCAGTGGAACAGAGTTAACATATAATACACAGTAATAAATGATTATAGTAACCATGTGTTTGACAAATGTAAAGATTTAAGTTTTTGGGATAAGAGTTCTCTATTTGGTAAGAATTGTTGGGAAAACAGGAAAGCAGTCTGGCAGAAATTGGGTATAGACCAGTATCTTATACCATTTACCAAGATAAGGTAAAAATGGATACATGAACTAGATATAAAGGGAGATATAAGTAAATTAGAAGAACATGGAACAGATTACCTATCCGACTTATGAATAGGAGAAGAATTTATGAATAAACAAAGAGATTGCGTTGTGAGTAATAAAATGGATAATTTTGATTATATTAAATTAAAAAGCTTTTGTACAAATAAAACCAATGTATCCAAGATTAGATGGAAAGCAGAAAATTGGGGAAAAAATTTGATAGACAGTTTTTCAGATAAAGGTCTCATCTCAGATACATAGAGAACTGTCAAATTTATAAGAATACAAGTCATTCCTCAGTTGATAAATGGTCAAAAAATTTGAATAGGCAGTTTTTCAATGAAGAAATCAAGGCATTTATACATATACATATATACACACAAACATATAGATATAGATGTGTAGTCATGTGAAAAATGGTCTAAATCTTTATTGATTAGAGAAATGTGAATTAAAACAGCTCTGAGATATCTTTTCACTCCTATCAGATTGGCTAAAATGACGAAAAGGGAAATTGACTAATATTGGAAGGGATATGGAAAAAAATGGGACACTAATACACTGTTGATGGAACTATGAACTGATCCAGCTGTTTTGGAGAGCAATTTGGAGTTATGCCCAAAGAGTTACAAAACTATATATATGACCTTTGACCCAGCAATGCCACTATCGGGTCTATTTCCCAAGGTGATCAGGGGAAAAGGAGAAGAACCTATATGTTCTAAAATATTTATAGCAGCTCTTTTTGGTAGCCAAGAACTGGAAATTGAGGGGACACTGATCAATTGGATAATGGCTAAAACAACTTGTGGTATATGACTGTGATGGAATACCACTGTGCTATAAGAAATAATGAGCTAGTTGATTTTAGAAAAACATGGAAAGACTTGCATGAAATAATGAACCAAGAGAATACTGTATTTGTAGTAACAGCAGTATTATTCAAAGAATAACTTAGAACAACTAAGTTATTCGGAATATTATAAATACTCAAATCAACTACAAAAGACCTGTGAAGGAAGATGCCGTTCACATCCAAAGAAAGAACTGATAAAAAGAAGTGTCCATTTTGTGCACATCTGTGTCATATGGTGGCCTTCTCTAGTGTGGGGTGGGGAGAGAGACAGTTTGGCACTTAAAATGTAACAAAAGAGTAAATAAAGTAAATCATTTTTTTTCAAAAAGCAAGATATTAAAGAAAAGAAAAGAAAAGAAAAAAAACCAGCCTGCTCTTTTGGTAATTCTCAGTTCACATGTTGCTGAAGCCTAGCTTTCAGAATCTTAAGCATAACCCTACTGGCACATGAAATGGGTGCAATTCTTTGGTATTGTTCCCTTCCATGTATACAGTTGATCTGATGTCTCTGGAGGAGAAAGTGAGGCTGGTGACCTTGCACAGTGCTCCCTCATTTAAATCAAAGTCAACTGCAAGTCATGTCATCATTTCCCTGATGTCATAGTCCTCTTGGAAAATGAAGGACAAGCACAACAACTTCTTCACCTCTCATTCACTTCTTAATTCTTTACTATCTGTCTTCCAGCTGAACCACTCAACTGAAATGGGTCTCTCCAAAGTTACCAGTGATCTCTTAATTTTTAAATCTGTTGTCGCCTTTTCATTCCCCTCATCGTTTTTGTTCTCAGGGTTTCCTTGACACTGGTCCATCTTTGTCTTCCTACTTTGCTGGATCAACATTCATATTGTGTCCCCTTATCTATGGGTATACTGTTCTAAACCATCTTCTTATTTCTGTCTTCTCTCTTGATCCTTTCAACTTCCATGAATTTACTGAACTTATCTGTGCTGATGACTTTGAGATCTATGATTTCTCTCCCAATCTTCAGTCCCGTATTACCAACTTCTCTTTGGACCTTTCAAATTCAACTTTAAATATTTCTAGAAGAACTCATTATTTCCCCCCCACTCCCAAATGCTCTCTTCTAAACCTTGCTGTTTCTATCAATGACACATTCTTCTTGTTATCTATATTCACAACTTTCATTGACTCCTCACTTGTATTCACCACACATCCATTCAGTTGCCAGTTCTGCCCCATAAACGCCTCTCTGCTGACATAGCCTCAGCAATATTTCAGGCACTTATCACTTCTTGTGTACACTATTGCCTTAACCTTCTCTCCTCTCCTCCCCTCCCCTCCCCTCCGCTCCCCTCCTCTCCTCTCCTCTCCTCTCCTCTCCTCTCCTCTCCTCTCCTCTCCTCTTTCTTTTATGTATGTACACACATGTATGTGTGTGTGTTTATACACACACATATATCATTTTCCTTGCCTCAAATCTCTCCCCTCTCCCATTTATACAGCTTTTAAAGTGAGATTCCTAAAGCAAAGGTCTGGCCATGTGATTGCTTTTCAGTAAAAAACAGTGGTTCCTATTAGAGCTGGGGTCAAATATACATTCCCCTTTTTGGCATTTAGGATCCTTCACAACTTGGTTCCAACCTGCCTTTCTGATTACTTGCATTCACACACTCCACATCTTACCTGTGACTAAGTCTTGTCTATTTCCTCCACAGTACCTTTTGCATCTCTTTGCCGGTCTTCACTCAACTTCTAGACTAGTTGAGACCCTAATTATTTCTTAACTCTTGGAATAGCCTCTTATTTGGTCTTGCTGCTTCTGGCCTCTCTCTTCTCCATTCTGTCCTCCATGTTTGTGCCCAGAGTAAAATTCAAAGGTTCTATCTGGCGTTTAAAACCTTCTTAATGTGCCTCCTACCAGTTATATTTTATGCTGTTCTTCTAAACATAACCTTTACGGTAACCAACCTCAACTGCTAGCTGTTTCCTTTTGCTCATGTGGTCTTTCATATTTCAACTGCTCGTTCTTGTCATTGTTACTTCCTAGTTTCCTTCAACGCAGATGTCAGGTCTCACATAATGCCTTTCTTTATGCACCTCCTCTTCCCCCTTGTTAGTGTTCCTCCTCTTGAGATTACTTTGTATTTAATTTTGTATTTACTTATCTGTATACGTTTTGTGTTCCACTCAGTAAAATTTAGACTATTTGAGGGTAGCAGTTATTTTGGTTTCGTCTCTATATCTCCAAAGCCAACCACAGTGCCTCAGACATAGTAGTCCTTTACTAAAGAATTGTTAAATTGAGCCATGACTTTGTTGCCCTTTTTCCCTGCCTTCTTTTGCCTTTTCGAATTAAAGATACTTGTCCTCCAAGGTGCTTTGTCTTCATTACGCTGTCTTTTTTTCCTACTCTGTCTTGCTTTCTGTGTTTTTCTATGTTGGTTTCTTTTTCTCATTGTTAGGCAGGAACATGATTTGTGGGGGAGGGAAATACCATCAGAAATTGGTGTGGGATGCATGAGACATAATTCTTTAATTTTTTTGAAAGAATTCAGGGCATTTGGGGGAGGAAAACAGACTTGAACCTTTGATTTTGCTTGTTAAGCGGACTGGGGAAAATGTACAGTCACATTCAGGCAGCATTCATGGTGAACACAGGAAATAAACAGTAACTTACACTTCCATGTTGAAGATGTTTCACAGATGTTATCATAACTTGCAGCCAAGAATTACATCTTGCTTCTTAAGAATGCTTCTGTAAAGTACTTTGACTAGCGCTCTTGGAAAAACAATTCTTGTGTTCATGAAAAATTGAGTAGAAAATGTTTTTTCTTTCTCTGACTAGTTTTTCCACAATTCATTACAATTGGGACAACTTCTAAAGTGGCATCTGTCTACCTTTAAATGTGAAATACTGACTAAAATTTTTCAGAATAACAAGCTTTTAATAATGATACTATTAAGAACAATTTTTCCCAATGATACTTACAACATTTTTTTCCTTAAATCTTATCATTTTTTGCAGTTAGCATGTTTAAGACGTGTTTATAGTAATTTAAAGGATCCATAGAGGGAATTGAAAGAGCTATAGACATCTATGGTACATTGGTTGTCATTGTGAACCCTTCATATAGTTGTGGGGTCAGCTGCCGTATCCTGACCAAATGCTTTTTGTTCAAAACTGGCACAATCAAAATGCCAGAACTTTTTCTCGCAATATATTTAGAGCCATTGGCTCCCTTTTCATGTTACCACCTGATACAAAATTGCATTTTATTTTGCTAAGCCTTCCATGCCTTTTCAAGACTTTTAATTTGCCACTTTCTCCACCCTTCTTGTTTGCTGCATATCCAATACCAACCTCCTTACTGCCCTCTCTCGATTCTATCATCATTCAGAGACGGGACCGCTGTGCAAATTTCAGCTTTTTGTATGTCTTTCCTTTTATGTATATCTTGTCTTCTTCTAACACTCAACTCAGTTATGTTTTTCTGTCTTGTTTATGCTTATAACTGTCAAGGTATATATTTACATTAATAGCTTATAAGGTGTTTGAAATACAATTTGTTGAAAAAACTATGTTGGCAGTATAACAGTTCCTTTGTATGCCTATTGTTATGACAAAAGCCAATTTTATAGGCAGAGCAAGTAAACATATGTATGTCTTTTAGGCAAGATGAACATTTAGAGCAATTCTCATCTGTCAACATTATTGCTTCCTTCTATGCTTTCTTTTTCTTAAAATTCTCTGCAATAACTTGTCTGTTCAACAAGTGTACTGTTAACATTTTTTACTGTTTATCTGCCTAGTTGTATCATGGGTTCCTGCTTACCTAAGCTAGTTTTACATGCGCAATCTATGGAATGGTCCATTTACAGAACTCATGTTGAAAGATCACAAGTGAGTATTGGGCTTTTCTGAGATTTGATATATTTACATTCTCAAAATAAAGTTGATGTGTTTGTGATTCTCATGAGACTAAATCATATAACTTATCTTTGCTAATATGATCTTTTCTATCTTCACATATCATTACATTTTGTCTTTGGAACTTTGTTCGTATATTGATATTCAATAAGTATTTATTGAATTGAATTCCTCCAAAGCAAACATGAATGATCTCTTTTAAAAGAATGAGCCAAGGCTTTTGTAAAATAGGCATTCCTGCTATTAATACAGTGTATGACATAAGAGTTCATAATTTATCTATATATATTAAATATAATCTTCCAGTCCTGCTGCAGTCTTTGAAAATTTTGGGTGGATCCTATGGTAAGGTTTATTATGGAGATGAGATTGAACATAACTGATGTAAAGACAAAAAAGCATTGGTGAAATGATTTGTTTTAAAAAAAAAAAAACAGTGACTTCGGGTACCCAACCATTGCAAAATGTTTGTTAAGTTCCAAGTTCTACTATAATATTCACTATTTAAAAATTTATTATAAATCCTTATGTTAACTTATACTTTTCAATGGTAGTGACTTCAAAATATAGAGGAAACATTTTATAATGCTTGAGACTTCTCACATCATCATAGCAGAAGGAATATTGTGCTATATTTGGAATCAGAGGACTTTGGTTCCAATTTTAACTCCATCGTTACTACTTATGTAACCCAGGGCAAGTCAGTTAACCTCACTGAGCCTAGTTTCCTTACCTACAAAATGACAGGATTGACCTAGATGCCCTCTTAGATCCTTTCTAACTCTAAATCTTGGAACCTAGGTTAATTTCTTCATTGTGAATTCATAGATTCTGCTTGAAAAAGCTAACCATTCATTAACTTTCCAATGTTCAAGTTGTTGGTGATAATAGTAATTTAATATGTTTAAGCAAGAATATTATCTAGAGTACCAAAGTACCTTAGTGGTAATGACAGTACCATGTAGCAAAGGTTAGAATTAACACATTCCCCCACTGCCCCCACCAATGACTTAGAAAACATCAATTTACCTTCCTTCCTAAGCAGAACTGTAACTAAGGAGAGTAGGTTTGGTATTTAGGACAAGCATGACAAGATATGCCCTGGGGCAAAAGGTGCTCTGAATTAAATTTAAAATAAATTTAGTATTGAGACAGAGGAAGTCCCATGGGAAAGAAAACCTGCCATATTACAATGTGAGAGGAGAAAGATCTCTCTGGAATTGGAGGTTACTTCTAGAAAGCGGACAAGATGGACCCAGCTAGGCAGGAATTAACCTGGGGCATGGCTTGGTATTTTCTTTTTTAACTAATTATTCTTATTAGATAAAGTTCACTTGTTTCTGTCTGATAAAGTACAAATTTTTCTGAGCCTCTCTGAATTTCATTACTGCTGGGGTAAATCCCCCATTCATCCCTCCTTTTTAAAGATTTGTTACTAAGTGAATACAGGAGAGAGACCGCCTCAGTAAAACTCATTATGCTTTCCTTTTCTTAACAGAATGGTAAAGTTAGCAAGTTAAAAAAAACCAAACTTATTTTTACTGTCGTATTTTGTTTTAACTTATTTTATTGTTGTCTTTTGTTTTGGCATTACTTTCATTTCTGAATATTTTCCTCCTTCATTCCTATCTAGTCACTTGTGGTAGGTTGGTGACAGTGTCAGAAGAGAAAAGGAGACAGATGTTATAAAGGTAGAAACAACAAGACTTGGGAACTGATTGGATGTTGGGGCGGGGGAGGTGAAAGGCTGAGGAATCAAGGGTGACACCCATGTTGTAAAGCTGTGTAACCAAGAAGATGGTGGTTTTCAGTAGTAATTGTGAACTTAGGAAGAGGGGAGAGTTTATAGGGAAAGATAGTGAATTCAGTTTTCAACATGTTGAGTTTAAAATGTCTGTGAGACATCCAGGTGCAGATGTCTAATAGACAGTTGGAGAGGTAAGAGATTTTAGGGCTGTCTAGATAAGTAGATATGAGAATTATCGGCATGGAGATGTTAATGAAATCCATGGGAAATGATGAAAATCCTTAAGTAAAATAATATCAAAGGGCTCAGGACAGAACCTTGGGCTTCACTAGTAGTAAATGGACATCACCTGGATGAAAATCCAGCAATTAGAGAATGAGAAGAACCATTCAGACTAGGAAAGAGAACCAGGAGAGGGTAGTGGCAAGAAAACCTTGAGAGAAGAGATCAAGGAGAAAAAAGTGACTGACAATGTGAAAAGCTACAGAGAGGTCAAGAAAGATGAGGATTGAGAAAAGGATATTAGATTAGGTAATTAAGAGAGCAGTTTCAGTTGAAGGATGAAGTCAGAAGTAGAGAGTTAAGAAAAGAGAAGAAACCACGTGGAGGCATCAGTTGTAAATGGCCTTCTAGAGGAGGTTAGCCACAAAAGGTAGGAGAAATAACGGATGATAGCTAGTGGTGTTGGATGGGAGAGACATAGATGTGTGTTCTTGTGTGAACTTTTCCGTGGTCTGACCTTTGAGAACAGTGCCAAAGAAAAACAGGATTTTGAAGAAGATCTAGAAAGAAAATCAAGTCACAACCTGAAAATTTGGGAATTATCTTTTGCATTTACATAGCACCTACTATATGCTAGACCCTTTGCTAAACACTTTTTACAAATATGTCATGTTATTTTCACAATGGCTCTTTAAGGTAGACATTAAAATTATCTTCATTTGACAGTTAAGGAAACTAAGGCAAACAGAGGTTAAGTGACTTGCCTAGAGTGAGTCATTCAGCTAGTAATTTTGTCTAAAGCTGGATTTGAACTCAGGTCTTCCTGACTCTAGGCCCAGTGCTGTATCCATTGCACAATCTAGCGGCCAGAAACTCCTTTTGGGATGTAGTTGTGTATTTTATAGTTGTCATTTTAACAATTACTATACATCTACAATGTGTTATGCCTTGGAAATGTACAGACAAAAACAAAACAATTCTTATTGCAAGCAACTTAATTCTACTGGGTCATTGTTTCACATCTGTGTTTGTGAATTTACTAGTGTTTTTCTTGAAGTAGGAATTTTTCTGGCCAAGTAAATTTCTTCAGAAGTGTTTGTCATCAATCAAGCATTTTTTTAAGTGCTTACTATGTGCCAGGCAAGACAAAGTGCACATAAAGATAAAAACAGAGACAAAAATGAAACTGTCTATTCCCTCAAGGAGCTTACATTCTTTCAGGGGAAATCACATATGCAAGTGTAAATAAATGACAAACACATGCATATTAAGTACAAAATAATTTTGACATGGGGATGCACTAGCAGCTGGGAGGGATCAGGAAAAGTGTCATATAGGAATTGGTACTTTAGATAAACTATGAAGGAAACTAGGCAATAAGCATTTATTAAATTATGTATACCAGGTACTGTACTAAGTACTGGAGATACAAATAGAAGCATGAATTGAGGGCCTCTAGGGTAGGTTATAAAGGGTTTTGAATGTCAAGCAGAGGTTTTTATATTTGATCCTAGAGGTTTATTTAGTGTGGAGGAGAAGGGGAGTGACATAGTCAGACCTGTATTCTAGGATAGTCATTTGGGTAGCTGAGTGGAGGATGGATTGGAATGGGGAAAGACTTGATATAGGTCCATAGCTCTCTTTCTTTCTTTATCTTATCTCATCAAAAATGTTTGGCATAACTTTTTCAGTTTTGGGGGAATAAATTTGCTTAGTAAAGCTGTTATTTGCTTGTTAAATGTCTAATATTCATCTCTAATATATAGCATATATTAGAGATGTATAATATATCCATAATATACAATATAATATTCATCTAATAATATATTCATCTGTAATTATATCTGGACCAGGAACATTTGGGGGGAGGAATAATTATTTTATGGATTGTTCAATTTTATTTTTTGAGATTAAAATCTCTAGTATATATTAATTGCAATATTTTATATTTTTGTAGGTTATTCATTTCTTTTACATTTTCAGTTTTACTGGTATATAATTCTTCATAGCAAGTTCTGATAATTCTCTGTAATGAAGGTAGTATAAAAAGCAGTTTGTTTTTTTGGGGGGGCAGGGCAGTTGGGGTTAAGTGACTTGCCCAAGGTCGCACAGCTAGTACATGTGTCAAGTGTCTGAGGCCGGAATTGAACTCAGGTCCTCCTGAGTCCAGGGCCGGTGCTGTACTGACTGCATCACCTGGCTGCCCCTATAAAAAGCAGTTTAAAAATTTTTTAATGTTCATTTTTTTTTTAGTTTGAGTTCTAAATTCTCTGCCTCCCTCAAACCTTTCCCCCACCCATTGAAAAGATAAGCAATACGATACTCATGTGAAGTCATGTAACACATCTTTCCGTATTAGCCATATTAGGGGAAACAAGCAAGAAGAATAAAGAAAATGAAAACAATATGCTTCAATATGCACTCAGTTCATCAGTTCTCTCTTTAGAGGTAGAGAGCATTTTTCATCATGAGGTCTTTGGAATTGTCTTCGATCATTGTATTGATCAGAGTAGCTAAGACTTTCCCAATTGATATTATACAATATCGCTGTTACTATGCACAATGTTCTCCTGGTTCTGTTTACTTCATATTGCATCAGTTCATATAAGTCTTCCTAGGTTTTTCTAAAACCATCCCCCTTATCATAACAACAATTTGTTCCCCAATTGATGGACATCTCATTAGTTTCCAATTCTTGGCCCACACACACACACACACACACACACACAACACACACACACACACAGTTGCTGTAAATATTTTGTACATATGGGTACATATCTCTTTGAGATACAGACTTGGTAGTGATATTGTTGGGTCAAAACATAGGCACAGTTTTATAGCTCTTTGGGCATAGTTCTAAATTATTCTGCAGAATGGTTGGACCAGTTGACAATTCCACCAAAAATGCATTAGTGTACCTATTTTTCCACATCTCCAGTATTTGTCATTTTTCTCTTCTTTCAAGTTAGCCAATCTGTAAGTGTGAGGTGGTACCTCAAAGTTATTTCAAATTGCATTTCTCTAATCGATAGTGATTTAGAGTATTTTTTTAAAAAATAACAATTGAAAGCATTGATTCCTTCTGAAAACTGCCTCTTTATATCCTTTGACCATTTATCGACTGGAGAATCACTTTTATTTTTACAAATTTGGCTTAGTTTCCTATATATTTGACGAATGAGGCCTTTATCAGAGAAACTTGTCATAAATTCCTTCCCACCCTGTTTCCTGCTTTTCCTTCTAGTTTTGGCTGCATTGGTTTTGTTTGGGCAAAACCTTTTTAATTTCATGTAATCAAAATTATCCATTTTACCTCCCATGATCCTACCTCTTGTTTGGTCATAACCTTTTCCTTTACTGTTAGATGCGACAGGTAAATTTTTCAAAAGCATAGATTTTTTTTTATATTAAAGGTGCCCTCACATTTTATTTTTTCTTTTAAATAATATTTTTTCCAATTATATGTAAACACAATTTTAACATTTTTTTTAAAACAAAATTTTGAGTTCCAAATTTTCCCTAAGACAATAAACAATTCAATATGGGTTGTATATGTGCAGTCACATAAAGCATATTTACATATTAGTTAAATTTTGAAAGAAGAAACAGAACAAAAGGAAAAAAATATTAAAAAATTGAAAAAATGTGTTTTGATCTGCATTCAGACTCCATCAGTTCTTTGTCTGGATGTTAATAATATTTTTCATCATGAGTCTTTTAGAATTAGGCACAGAATTTTTAAAAGATAACTTTGGAAGAATTTCTTTTTCTGAGTAAAAATTTATAATATAAAGATGATTTTTGCTTCAAGCCTCATTCTAGAATATCTCTTAGCTCATGAGGCCAAGATAACTTTATTGAAAACACGTTGTTGATTTAGTGCCAACAGCATTCAAGTAAGACTTAGGCTGAATGTAGATAGATATCTTCAAAAATAATCAATAGTTTTGAGTGCCATAACTAGCAGACAGAGTTCTCTATATTGTATATACTAAGTCTAAGGAGAAAATTAATGTTTATATGATAGTCAGGAAGAAATATGCAGGTGAATTTATCTTAGTACAGCAGTGAATTTGGGGGATTCCCAGGAACTTCTGCAATGTAATTTCTCCAATTCTTTTGTCTTTGAAAACTTTGTAAATGTAGTAGGAATTTTTACCAGATTTTCAAGCCATCATAATCAGTTTTAGGTGAGGACTAGAGGAGGGAGAGAAGCTTTATGCTGGAGAAGGGAATTTATTACTTACCAAAAATGGAAAAGGAAGACAGGGGTAATTATTCAGATTCCTGAGTTAATATGAAAACTATGCTATTTAATAAATAAGAATAATTATATTGATTATATAATTTTTTGATTAGGCTTTCCCCCTCTCAAGTAGCTTTTGTCATTCTTCAGTCTTATTAACATGAATTTTGTTAGCAAGCCTTTTCTTGTTAAATAGCATAAGGTTAGAATTTTTATTTTTATTCCTATAAGAATGGGAATTATTAAGGTTTTGCTTATGCTTGGACTTCACAGTCTTAGGCCTCATCAAGTTCAGTTAACATTGTGATAAAAAAAAAAATACCTGATCCAGAAACAATTTGGATTAAAAATTTAGGATTTAACTTTGTGTTTAAAGAGTAAACAGAAGAATTATTTTGGTCATTTAGTGACATTATCTTTAATATTTGCAAAAATGTGTTAGGAATAACATTAGCAACAGTTAGTGAGGAAATAATGTGTCTTGCAAAGGGTTGTACTAAATAACTCCTTTTTAAAAACAGAATTTAGCTTTATTTCCTTTCTTATTATTAATTTATTTTTAATTTACAACATCTAGTTCCACAAGCTTTTGAGTTCCAATTTTTCTCCCCCTTCCTCCCTTCATCCTCCCCAGGATGGCATGCCATCAAATATAGACTCTACATATACATTCACATTAAACATATTTTCACATTAGTCATGTTGCAAAGAAGAATTATAACCAATGGAATGAACCATAAGAAAGAAGAGACAAAACAAAACAAAACAAAAAAGAGAGAAAGCGAATAGTATGCTTCAATCTGCATTCAGACTCCATAATTCTTTCTTTGTGTGTGGATAGCGTTTTCCGTCATGAGTCTTTTGGAGTTAGCTTCTCTGAATGTGGATAGCATTTTCTATCGTGAATGAGCCTTTTAGAATTGTCTTAGAACCTTACATTGCTGAGAAGAACCAAGTCTCTCAAAGTTAGTCATCGCACAATGTGGCTGCTGCTTCACTTAGCATCAGTTCATATAAGTCTTTTCAGTTTTTTGTGAAGTCTACCTGCTCATTATTTCTTATAGTACACTAGTATTCCATTATATTCATATACCACAACTCGTTCAGCCATTCCCCAATTGATGGACATCTCCTCAATTTCCAGTTCTTTGCCACCATGAAAAAGAGCTGCTATAAATATTTGTGTACATATGGGTTCTTTTCCCATTTGTATGATCTCTTTGGGATATAGCCCTAGAAGTGGTATGGCAAGGTCAAAAGGGTATGTACATTTTTATAGCCCTTTGGGCATAGTTCTAAATTGTTCTCTAAAATGGTTGAATCAGTTCACAGCTCCACCAACAATGCATTAGTGTTCTACTTTTCTAACATCTCCAGCATTTGTAATTTTCTCTAATTTCTAATTGCATTTCTCTAATCAGCAGTGATTTAGAGCATTTTTTCATATTAGCTTTATTTCTAAGATTACTGTCACCAATTCCAGGCACTTATTTTGAGGCTCCACTCAGATTAGTAATTGCAATGTTAAGCATTAGGGTGATTTTGAATTAATGAGAATTTTTTTAAAAATTGCTGTCGAGATTTTGTTCTGGTGCCTAAAGAAATTATGTGTGACAAACACTATTCCTATTGGAATATGTGCTATGAACAAGGCAGCTATCAAATCAAATTTGGTAATGCTAATTTTAAATAGTTCACTAACTACTTAAAAATCACAAAACATATAAGTAATGTTTTTTGTAAAGTAGTAGTGTTGTGAGAATTATTATTTTAAGTTCAACCCAAACAGAACAAAACTCTAAACTGTCTCCTTGGTTTTTAACAGGATCAATTTGACAACTTAGAAAAACACACACAGTGGGGAATTGATATTCTAGAGAAATACATCAAATTTGTCAAGGAACGGACAGAGATTGAAGTCAGCTATGCAAAACAACTTAGGTAAGTTGATATTGAAAAAGGTGATTGCTTTGATAATTGTAATAAGGCCTTAAAAAATAAAAATTACAAATGGTATATAATCATGTTTTTATTTATACAACCTTTGAATTATTTAGTGTTTCTTAATGTAAGTAGAATATATTGTTTTAATAATAACAATCTATTTTTAAAGATAAAAATTTAACTTAAGCTGTGAGAAAGAAGCTAGGTCATTAATGTTGAACATCAATTCCCTTATGTTTTCTTGTTGAACATTGGTGCAAATAATATTTTTTTTGAGGGGGGAAGGCAGGGCCATTGGGGCTAAGTGACTTGCCCAAGGTCACGCAGCTAGTAAGTGTGTGAGTGTCTTGAGGCTAGGTCCTCCTGGTCCTCCTGACTCCAGGGCAGGTACTCTACTCACTGCACCACCTAGCTGCCCCCTTGAGGCAAATAATATTAAAATGTTTAGGCATTTGTTATCTTTGGAATTTATCAAATATTTTGGTGATTGGTATGAAAGGATTTAAAAGGTATTAGTGGGCCCAAAGTCATTAAGCTTTAATGGCTTATGGGCATACATGATCTTTATTTTGTTTTAGAGCTTCATTTGTATTTATATTGTATAGGTCCTATTTAAGTTCTTATAGACTTTCTTATTTTTATCCAGGTCATTTGTGTGACTTAAATATTTTATCTTCATTGAGTCAACAAATACACTAAAATAATGCTTAATGAAATAATGACTTTTTAAAAATAACACTGGATTGTACAATAATTATAAAAAACATAAAGGTAAAATAACATAATGCTCTTATTTTAATAATGGATATTCTTAGGTAACAGATTTATAGTCTTTCTAATCTCCATTCTGCTTTGTAGGGACCTTAGAAGCTAGTCACCTATTATTAAATAGTAATCATCTCTAAGACATTCCTGAAAAGTAGTTATCCAGCATCTTCTTTAAAACTTCCACTGAGGCAGAACCACTATCTCTCCAAGCAGTACATTTTACCTTTGTACCACTCTTTTTCTTAGGAAGTTTTTCTTCATTGAATTTGCTTTTCTGCAGCCTTTTCTAGTTATTCACTCTAAGAAGAATAAGCCTAATTTCTTTTCTGTCTAATAACTGTATTTGAAGGCATTTATCATGTTCATGCTAAGTCTTTTTTCTAGACTAAACATCCCTTTTTCTTTCAAGTAAACCTCATTCTACACTATGTCAAGTTCCCTTACCATCCTGGGCATTCTTGACTGTTGATGAAATATTCATGAATTTATGTAATGTGGCTACAGATCCAGTATTTAACAGGTTACATAATTACTCCACAGAAAATTATTTTTATTACATGTGCCCTACTTTAGATTTAGTTCAATTTACCATTTATCTCTTTTATTTTGTTTAGGATGAATTGAGGTCATGGTCACACAGTTCATAAGCTGTGCTAGATTTTGGGAGAATAAACATAGATCCCATTTCCTTCAATTTGGAACTATGCCCAAAGGGCTATAAAAATGTGCATACTCTTTGTCCCAGCAATACCACTTCTAGGGCCATATCCCAAAGAGACCGTAAAAAAGAGAAGAGGACCCACATGTACAAAGTATTTATAGCAGCTATTTTTGTAATGGCAAAGAACTGGAAACTGAGGAACTACCCATCAACTGGGCAATGGCTGAACAAGTTGTGATATATGAGCGTAATGGAATACTGTTGTGCTATAAAAAATGATGAGCAGGCAGACTTCAGAAAAACCTGGAAAGACTTATAGAGTGAAGTGAGCAGAAATAGGAGAACATTGTACACAGTAGCAGCCACAGTGTGTGATGACTGACTTGGATAGACTTTGCTTTTCTTAGCAATGCAAGGACCTAAAACAATTCCAAAAGACTCATGATGGAAAATGCTGTCCACATCCAGAGAAAGAAATATGGAGCTTGAATGCAGTTCGAAGCCAACTATTTTCTTTTTTTGTTTTGCTTTGTTTTTTTTCTTTCTCCTGGTTCCTCCCATTTGTTCTAATTCTTCTATACAACATGACTAATGTGAACATATGTTTCATAGGAATGTATATGTAGAGCCTAAATCAGATTGTATGCTGTCTTGGGGAAGGGAAAGAGGGGGAGAAAATTTAAAACTTATGGAAGTGAATGTTTAAAAGTAAAAATAAATTAACTTATTTAAAAAAGAAAAAAAGGAACAACTTTTTTAAGCTGAATTTAGAATGGAATAAAATGAGAGAGATTTGAGATAGGGAGATCAACTAGTAAGCTTTTCCAATATAGTGAGGTATTAAGGACAGTGGCAATGACAGTATTAGAGCAGAGAAGGAGCATATATGAGAGATGTTAGAAAAGTAGAAATGACTAGATTTAGTGACTGATTAGATGTGGCAGGTGAGGAGTTGAAAATGTCACCTAGATTGTAAGCGAGGGTGTCTGGAAGAATGATGATACCTTCAACAGTAATAGCAAAGTGGGTAAGCAGGAATAGTTTTGGGGAAAATATGAGTTCAGTTTCAGACATGTTGAATTTGAAATGCCTACGAGACGTCCCATTTAAGTTGTCTAATAGGCAGTTGGCAATTTGGGATTGGAGGTCAGAAAAGAAATTAGACCTAAACAGATAGACCTGAGAGTTATTTGCCGATCAGATCACAATTAATAGTATAAATGGAGAAGAAAAGAGGACCAAGTCTGAGACTTACCTGTGGTATGTACTGGATCAAGATTCAGCAAAGAAAGGAAGAAAGAAGGAAGAGAAGTTATCTACTATATGCCAAGCACTGTGCTCAGCACCTTACAAATGTTATCTTATTTTATTTTCATAACAACCTTAGGAGGTTTATGCTATTATTATCCTTAATTTACAGTTGAGGAAACTGAGTTAGGTAGAGTTTATGTGACTTGCCCAGAGTCACATAGTAAGTGTGTGAGGCCGGATTTTTTTTTCCTTTTTTAATAGTATTTTTTCCCCAATTATCTGTCAATAATTTTTAGCATTCATTTTTACAAGATTTTGAGTTCCAATTTTTTCTCCCTCCCTTTGCTCTTCCTACAATGATAGGCAATTTAATATAGGTTACAAATGTGCTATCACGTAAAACATTTCCATATTGGTCACAGATGTGAAAGAAGAAAAAGATCAAAGGGGAAAAAACATGAAAAAGAACAAAATATGTGAAAAAAGTATGCTATAATCTGCATTCAGGGTCCATCAGTTCTTTATCTGCTTGTGGATGGCATTTTTCTTCATGAGTCCTTTGTACTTGTCTTGGATCATTGTGTTGTTGAAAAGAGCTGAGTCATTCATATTTGATCATCACACAATGTTGCTGATACACTGTTTTCCTGGTTCTTCTCATTTCACTTTGCATCATTTTGTACAAGTCTTTACAGGTTTTTCTGAAATCTGCCTGTTCATCATTTCTTAATGTGTAATAGTTTTCTATTACATTCGTATGCCACAGCTTGTTCAGCTGTTCCCCAATTGATAGGCATCCCCTCAACATCCGATGTTTTGCTACCATGAAAAGGGCTGCTATAAATATATTTATAAATGTAGGTCCTTTTCCCTTTTTTATGATCTCTTTGGGTTACAGACCTAGTAACGGTATTGCTGTATCAAAAGGTATGTACACTTTGCTTGCTCTTTGGCATAGTTGCATTGGTGTCCCAATTTTCTCATAACCTCTCCAACATTTGTGATTTTCTTTTTTTGTCATATTATCTAATCTGATAGCTTTGAGGTGGTACCTCAGAGTTATTTTAATTTTCATTTTTTTCTAATAAAAATGATTCAGAGCACTGTTTCATATGCGTATAGATAGTTTTGATTTTGTTGTCTGAAAACTGCTTGTTCATATCCTTTGACTATTTACCAGTTGAAGAATGACTTGTATTCTTATAAATTTGACCCAGTTCTCCATATATTTGAGAAATAAGGCCTTTATCAGACACACTAGCCATAAAGATTATTTCCCAGGTTTCTACTTTTCTTCTAATCTTGGTTGCATTGCTTTTGTTCTTGCAAAATCTTTTTAATTTAATATAATCAAAATTATCTGTTTTATATTTCATAATATTCTCTATCTCATTTGGTCATGAATTCTTCCCTTCTCCCTAGATTTGACAGGTAGACTATTCCCTGCTCTTCTAATTTGCTTATGGTGTTACCTTTATGTCTAAATCATATCTATTTTTGCTTTTGTCTGAGATCAGGATTGCTATGCCTTTTTTTTTTTTTAATTTCAGCTAAGGCATAATAAATTCTGCTCCAGCCTCTTGCCTTTACTCTGTGTATGTTTTTCTGCTTCAATTCTTTAATGCTGCAGCTGCTTGTCCTGTGTCATCCTGGTTATGGCTCCCCAATATTTGAATTGTTTCTTTCTGGCCACTTGCAGCATTTTTCCCTTGACCTGATAGTTTTGAAATTTGGCTATAATATTCCTCGGAGTTTTTATTTTGGAATCTCTTTCCTGAGGTAATTGGTGAATTCTTTTAGTGCCTATTTCACCCTCTGATTCCAGGATATCAGGATGGTTTTCCTTGATAATTTCTTGAAAGATACTGTTCAGGTCCTACTTTTTATTATGGTTTTTAAGTAGTCTAGTGATTCTGCCATTGTTTCTCCTGGTTTTATTTTCCAGGTCAGTTGTTTTTCCCATGAGGTATTTTACATTTTCTTCTACTTTTTCATTCTTTTAAATTTGTTTGATTGATTATTGATGTCTCATAGAGTTATTAGCTCCCACTTGCCCACTTCTGACTTTTAAGGAGTCATTTTCTTCACTTAGCCTTTGTAGTTCCTTTTCCATTTGACCACTTCTACTTTTTTAAGCAGTTGTTTTCTTTTTCTAAGCTGTTGACTCTTTTTTCATAATTATCTCTTATCACTCTCATTTCTTTTCCCACTTTTTCTTCTACCTCTCTTATATGATTTTTAAGCACCTTTTTGATCTCTTCCATGAGTTCTTTCTGGGCTTGAGACTACTCCCTGTTTTTCTTTGGGGCTTTGCGCATAGGTGTTTTGACTTTGTTATCTTCTTCTGAGTTTGTATCTTGATCTTTCCTGTCACCACGATAACTTTCAATGGTCAGGTTCTTTTTATTTTTTCTTCTTTATTTATTTATTTTTTGTGGGGGAGATTTTTTATTTATAGTTTACAACACTCGGTTCTACATAATTTTGAGTTTCAAATTTTCTTCCCCTTCCCCCCTCTCTCCCCAAGATGGCATGGAATCCGATATATCTTCTACATATAACTTCAAATTAAACTTATTTACACAATAGTCAAGTTGTAAAGAAGAATTATGACCAATAGAATGAATCATGAAAAAGAAGA
>CM053625.1:122124497-122143787 GCA_028646595.1 Phalanger gymnotis | reverse complement strand
GGTCTCATCGGTCCGCGGCCGCGCGCACAGGGCTCTGCTTGGCTCAGCTCCGCTCCCCTCAGCTGGGGGCTGGGAGTTCTGTTTGGGACAGACCTTACCCCAAGACCATCCAGGCTGTCCTGGGCTGGAGCCCTGCTTCCCTCTGACACTTTGTGGGTTCTGCAGTTCTAGAATTGGTTCAGAGCCATTTTTTTATAGGTTTTTGGAGGGACCTTTAATTTTCTTTTTTTGTTTGTTTTTATTATGAACTCATCTAGTCTTCAGGAACAAGCTTGGTCCTTATAATTACTCAGTGTTCTGTTTCGGATTTTGTTGTTGTTTCATTTATTTCATGTACCACACAGTTTGTTTAGTTACTCCTTGTATTGATGGGTATCTACTTTGTTTCCTGCTCTTTGCTACCACAAAAAGTGCTGGTATGAATATTTTGGAGTATATGTGATCATATTTTATTTTCTGTCTTAGACTTTCTTGGAGTGTATACTTGGTAGTGTGACCTTTGTGTTAAAAGAGAGGGACATTTGTCACTTTTTTAAAAAACAATTTTTAAAGTTATTGATTTCTTTAGTTTTTGAATCGCCTATTTTTCCATTTTGTTTGTCCTCTCCCACATTGAGAGAGCTATCTTCTTATTATAAAGAAAACAAAGAAGAAGAAAAAAGTTCAATGAAACTAGTTAACACATTGAAAGTCTGACATTGGGAACTTTAGGGGGGGGTAGAGCCAAGATGGTGGCTGGATAGCAGCGACTAGCGTGAGCTCCCTCCCAAGTCCCTCCAAAAACCTATTAAAAATGGCTCTGAACCAATTCTAGAACTGCAGAACCCACAAAATAGCAGAGGGAAGCAGGGCTCCAGCCCAGGATGGTCTGGATGGTTGTTGGGTGAAGTCTTTCACTCAAGGACTGAGAGTGGAGCAGAGCCCAGCATGGGCCGTGTGGACCAACCAGACCAGGAGCCGGGTGGTGCATGCCCTAGCGCCCTGAATCAGTGAGCTGTGGCAGTTACCATACTTCTCAACCCACAAACACCAAAGACAACAGAGAAGGTTAGTGGGAAAAGCTGCTGGGGACAGGGGGATAGAGTTTGTGGTTCAGCCACCACCCCAAGGGCAGTGGAGGTGGGGCAGCTATACAAAGCCCTCCTTTCATTATTTTGCTAAACACTGTGTTAATTTATTTGCAAAGAATACCTGAGATAAAATGAGAGGCTAAAGGGAAGAAGTTATTTCATAAATCATTCTGTCTTCAGTTTTTCCTTTCAGTATGGGTGATATTCCAGTTTTCAGTGAATTTTAAAGCATAAGCATTTATACGAATAAGTACGTGAAGCTGTATCATAGACATGTTTCATTTTAAAAAGTTCAGTGTGTGTATAATGTGTGTATACTTTTTCAGGTGAAATACTTCAGTATAGATATTCTCTGAGAGGAGTTGTTGGATAGGGAGATATAAATGGTTATCTCCTGTTCTGATAAAACCAGCATATGTAAATTAATGTTTAGAAAGTAGTAAAATAAGAACCAATTCTTACATGACAAATGCATTATCCAGTCAATAAAAGCATTAGTTCATGGTTCCTTCAAATATTGGAACTCCTTCATGCTTTTCAGTTATTATTTATTTCAAAAAATTGTGTTTACATTTCAGTTTTCAGGATTGTATTTATATGGAAATGGTATGGTATATCTGGTAGTGCTATATTTTGTCAGCAAAAGCTTGCTTAATGCACTGATTGATAATTATGTTAAGGAATAGGAGTTGTAAAAATGTTTTTAAATATGAGAATACTGCCAAATTGTTTTTTTGATTAAGAGATGGGAGGCCATAGCTGTGGAATGTTGTTTTTTTTTTTCCAATTTGCTTATTTTTTTTTTAAATTTTTTTAAAAATTTTTTTGCAGGGGAGAAGGCAGGGCAATTGGGGTTAATTGACTTGACCAAGGTCACACAGCTAGAAAGTGTATCAAATGACTGAGGTTGGATTTGAACTCAGGTCTTCCTGACTACAGGGCTGGTGCTCTACTCACTGCAATGCCCCTGATTATTAGTTTTGTTGATTCCCCCTCCCCCTCCTCTTTTTCTTTCAAAAAAAAAATTCTGTTATTCAACCACATGTGCTCAACAAGTTGTGTTGATAAAAGTGATTGCATATTAGGAAAGTTCTCTTGAGCATTCATTAAGTACTTATTACATGCAAAGCACTTAATCCTTTCCCTCAAAGAGTTTAGGAAGGTTTAAAATGTATAATCCTGGATTAGGAAGGAATCAGAGGAAATTTTGACAATTTTTTAAAAATCAAGAAAATTTATTTATTTTAGAAGGTATTGTATGTGTATAACAACCATAGAGAGCAGAAATCTTATCAAAGATATAGTAGAAATAATTTATATGTATTTATATATGTGTGTATATGCCTCTCCAATACTGCAGTAAATTTCAGAACCTGTGTTTCAAGCTAAAAAGAAGCAAATTATTTTAAATGATGTTATAGGAAGTGAGCTTAAAATCAGAGTTATTTACTCAGGCTTTTGAGTAGTCGGTAGTTACATCAATGTATGTCTTTTCCTGTTGTTCCTATCTTGTGAAACTTTTATAGGAGGAAATAACAGAACCTCGTCCTGTGTATAAACCGCATCTCACTCCACCCCTCCCCACCCCCATTGAATATTAGGGACTTTAGATTTGTGAAACCAATAGAGAAATTTAGTAGTCAGGTCAAAGTGGTACATCATAAATAGCGCTATATATATATTTTTGTGTGTGTACACATATGTATGTATAGTTGACTGTTACTTTAAATCTGTCCTGTCTGCCTTTGTTTCCTTCAGTCATCTTGCTTCTTTTCTTTATCATCCTTCCTGTTAACTCAGTGTATTTATGGCTGTTTGTCTCAATGTCTGTATCTTCTTTCCTGCTAGTATTTGTTTGCCTCCTTACCTAAATTGGACCTAGCCTTTCATTTCTGGTTGCTTGCCCTAAGCCATTCCTTTTTACTCTTATTTTCCATCTCTTCCTTCCTTGGGACTAGAACTTTGATCTTTGTCTTTTTTTTTTAAACCCACTATCTCATTCTCTTCCTTTTTGTGTTGCTATTAAACCACCAATGCTCAACAAGCTATAGTGATAGAAGTGACTGAACATTAGGAAAGTTCAATTCAGCATTCATTATGCACTTACTAGATACAAGACTTTCAATCCTTGTCCTCGAAAAACTTATTATCATTAGAAGGATATGTGTGTGTTCAAATCTCAGCTCTGCTTGTGTGACTTTGAGTAAGTTGTTTACCTTCTCTGAACCTCAGATTTCTCATTTGTAAATGAATAGTTTGGTCCCTTCTGCCTTTAAGTTCCATGAGATCTGTGTTCTTTTTGCCCTTGTTGCTTTATTGCATTAGAAATGAGTGTCTTTTGAAGGACTTGCATTGAAACACTCTGTCTATCTACAGAGAAATAACTGCAGGAGTTTGAATGCAGATTGATGCATACTTCTCTTTCTTTTTCTTTTTTTTTGTCTGTTTTCTTTCACAACATAGCTAACATGCAACTATGTTTTTGCATGACTGCAGATGTGTAACCTATATCAATTTGCTTGCTTTCTCAAGGCGGGGGGGGAGAAGGAAAGAATTTGGAACTCACAAATTTTTTAAAATGAATGTTAGAAATGTTTTTACATGTAATTGAGGGAAAAAGAAAACATTAAATTAAAAAAGATAAGTATGTTCAGATCATAATCTGTGTTAAATATAAAAGTAACAGAGCCAAAAAGGACACAGAGACACTGTAATTCCATAATCCCTGCTACCTTGGAAGCCAAGAATGGTGGATTCCTTGAGCTTAGGAGTTCTGAAGTCCACACTAAGACTAGCCCCTGGGAGCAGAGAACCATTGGGCTGTCTAAGGAGGAGCTAACCTGTAGGTCAGAAAGGATGCAAGCCAAAGCTCCCGTTCTGAAACAATTTGTACAGCCAGTGTCTCTGATAAAGGCCTCATTTCTAAAATTTATAGAGAACCAAGTCAAATTTATAAGAATACAAGTCATTTCCCCATTTGATAAATGGTCAAAGGATATGAATATCCAGTTTTCAGATGAAGAAATTAAAGCTATCTATAGTCATGAAAATGCTCAAAGTCAATATTGATTCTAGAAACACAAATCAAAACAACTCTGAGGTACCACATCACACCTATCAGATTGGCTAACATGACAAAACAGGAAAATGATAAATGTTGGAGATGTGGGAAAAATGGAACACTAATGCATTATTGGTGGAGTTGTGAACTAATCCAACCATTCTAGAGAGCAATTTGGAACTATGCCCAAAGGGCTGTAAAATTGTGCACACCCTTAGTCCTAGCAATAACACTTCTAGGTCTGTTTCCCAAAGAGATCATAAAAATGGGAAAAAGAATCTACATGTATAGAAATATTTATAACAACTCTTTTTGTGGTGGCCAAGAGTGGAAATTGAGGGGATGCCCATCAATTGGGGAATGGTTGAACAAGTTGTGGTATATGAATGTAATGGAATACTATAGTGCTATTAGAAATGATGAGCAGGCTGACTTCAGAAAGACCTGGGAAGACTTAAATGAACTGATACTAAGTGAAGTGGACAGAACCAGGAGAACATTGTACACAGTAACAGCCACATAGTGCGTGACTAACTTTTCCATTCATTGCTAATCAAGTTGAATAAGAATGATATTCAAATATATTCGGAACCAAAGTTTCAGCCTTATTGAAAGGAACATAGAGAACTAATGGGCCCTTGATTAGTTAGCATTTACCAGAGTTATACTTTTTCTTTTCTTTCTCCTACATCTGTAAATTAATTTGCAGGCTCTCTACTACTGTAGAGCTGTTTGGACATTGAGGGGATCATAACTGTACAATATCAGTACTGGAATTTTTAAGAAAGGACTTAGGACATTTGACATGTTTATTTCTTTGAATATCTAACATAGTTACCTAGTATCAGATAAAGAAAATCATAAGTATGTCATATGTATATATATTGTTAGTGTTAATAGAAACTCTTAGGCACATTTGAGCTGAAGCATTGCCAGATTTTCAGCTACATTGCCTTTTAAGGTTCACCTATTGTCTAATAAAATGTGCCCTGTAAGTCAGGGTGTAGCACTTGGATTTCGGCACCAAATGAAATTTTACTGCCTACTTTCCATATATTCTTAATGGTAATTAAGTCTGTATTCTAATTCTAGTCATCTATATAAAATAATAGCCCAATTGTAGAGCCAAAATTCTGTTATAAAACTGTAAAAGCTATATAATCAACTGTAATTGTTTATTGATTCTTTATTTACAAATTCACTTACTTGCTAAGGTTTATTTGTAAATCCAAAGTCAGTCACTCATGGATAAGCATAGAGCAGCAAAAAAATTTGAGTTACCCAATGAACATGTTCCTAGCTGAGGTTGAACAAGGCAGTACTCTGTCTTCTTTGTTTGTGGTCTCATACTGTAAGTAAGAGTCCGTTTTGTGGTCTATTTAGTGCCATGTGTTTTGCATTTTTTGTACTTTTTGTTGGTGATTTCACTGTTTAAAATGATCCTCAAGGGTAGTGCTAAAATGCTATCCAGTGTTCCTAAATGCAAGAAAGCTTATGATGTATCTTAAAAATACATGTGTTAGATAAGTCTCATTCAGGCATGAATTATTGCCTGTTAGCCATTAGTTCAACATTAATGCTTCAATAATATGGTACATCAAGAAAAAGGAAGAGGAAATTTTGTAGAACAAGTTTATTATTTGTTTTTAGCATGAGTTTTTTTAATTGAGTTCTGAATTCCCTTCCCTATCTTCAGTCCTTCCACTGTATTGAGAAGGCAAGCAATATAATTTCAGTTATATACACAGAATCATACAAAACATTTCCATTTTAGCCATATTGCCAAAAAAAAGGGCAGGAAAAAATAAAGTGAAAAAATTGCACTTCAATATGCACTCAGTTCATCACTCCTTTCTCTGGAAGTGAGTAGCATTTTTCATTATAAGTCCTTCAGAATTGTCTTAGATCATTGTGTTGATTTAATTAGTTAAGTCTTTCACAATTGATCATCATTGCAATATTGCTATTAATGTGTACAATGTTGTCCTCGTTCCATTCACTTCACTTTTTGCATCAGTTCCTACAAGTCTTTTCTGAAACCATTCTTTTTGTCAATTTCTTTTACATTATAGTCTTCCATCACAATCATACACCACAACTTATTCAGCCATTCCCCAATTGAATGGCTTCCCCTCAATTTCCAGGTCTTTGCCATCAGAAAAAGAGCTACTATAAATATTTTTGTACATATAGGTTTATTGACCTTTTTAAAAATTTCTTTGGGATACAGACCTAGTAGTGGTATTGCACAATTTTATAGCCCTTTGGGTATAGTTTCAAATTGTTTTCCAGAATGGTTGGACCAGGTCACAACTCTACCAACCACTAATTGAATTAGTGTCCCAATTTTACCACACCCGCTCCAGCATTTGTCATTTTCCTTTTCTATCATATTAGCCAATCTGATAGATGTGTGGTGGTACCTCAGAGGTTTAAGTTATATTTCCCTAATTGGTTGTGACTTAGAGAGCATTTGTTATATGACTATAGATACCTTTCTTTTCTTCTTCTGAAAACTGCTTCTTGATTTTTTTATTGTTGTTATTGTTTTATTGATACTTCATTATTTTATTTTTCATCATTCATTATATATATTCATTATTTTATTGTTTTATTGTTTATTTCAGTCATGTCTGATCCCATTTAGGGTTTTCTTGGAAAAGATACTAGAGTGGTTTGCCATTTCCTTCCCCATTGGATCCCGAGGATCCATTTTTTCAGGCAGTCAGAGGTTAACTGACTTGCCCAGGATCACACAACTAGGAAGTGTCTGAAACTGGATTTGCCCTTAGGTCTTTCTAACTCTAGACTCAGTGCTCTATCCATTGAGCCACAAGCCTCCTCTCATATCCTTTGATCATTTATCATTTGGGAAATCGCTCTTATTTTTATAAATTTGGCTCCATTCCCTATATATTTGAAAAATGAGGCCTTTATTAGAGAAACTTGCTGTAAATTTTTCCCCCAGTTTCCTGCTTTCCTTCTAATGTTGACTGCATTGATTTGGTATGTACATAAACTTTTTAATTTAATGTATCTAAAAATATTCATTTTACTTTCTGTAATCCATTCTATGTCTTTTTTAGTCAAATTCTTCTCTTGTCCATAGACTTGACAGGTAAAATTTTCCATGCTTCTCTAATTTGCTTACGATATCACCCTTTCTGTCTAAATTATGTACCCAGTTTGACTTTACATTGGTATCTTATGTGAAATTGTGTTCTATTCTTAGCTTCTTCCAAACTGCTCTCCAATTTTCCCAGTAATTTTTGTCAAATAGTGAGTTTCTGCCCCAAAAGTTTGAATATTTGCATTTACCAAACACTAGATTACTACTTCTAGATCATTAACTACTGTGTGTACATTTATTCTATGTACCTAATCTATTCGATTCATCCATCACACTGTTTTTTAGCAAGCATCAGATTGTTTTGATGATTATTGCTTTGTAATATAGTTTGCAATCTGACACTGCTAGGTTGCCTTCCTTCATATTTATTTTCATTGATTCCTTTGATATTCTTGACCTTTTGTTCTTCCAGATAAATTTTGTTATTATTTTTTTCTTTGCTCTTTAAATTGGTTTCTGTAGATTGAATGGTATGGTACGGAATAAGCCAACTGATTTAGGTAGAATTGTCATTTTTATTACAGTAATTTGACCTACTCATGAGCAATTAATATTTCTCTATTTGTTTAGATCTGATTTTGTGTGAAAAAGGTTTTGTAATTGTGTTCATATGGTTCCTGGGTTTGTCTTGGCAGGTAGACTCCCAAGTAGTCTACACTTATCTTAGAATTTCTCTTTCTGTCTCTTGTCTCTGGACAGTGTTGGTAATATACAGAAATGCTAATGATTTATTTGTGTTCATTTTATATCCTGCAACTTTGTTCAAATTGTTAATTGTTTAAACTAGTTTTTTTTTAGTCAATTTCGCAGGCTTTTTTTTTTTTAGTTTTATTTTTTTGGAGGGGTAGCTGGGCAATTGGGGTTAAGTGACTTGTCCAAGGTCACACAGCTAGTAAGTATGTCAAATGTCTGAGGCTGGATTTGAACTCGGGTCCTCCTGAATCTAGGGCCAGTGCTCTGCTCACTGTGCCACCTAGCTGCCTCTGTAGGATTCTTTAAGTATACCATCATATTGTCTGCCAAGAGTGATAGTTTTGTTTCTTTGTTGTCTGTTCTTCGTTTGATTTCTTTTTCTTGTGTTTGTGCTACAGTAAGCATTTCTAGTATCATATTAAGTAATAGTGGTAATAATGGACATCCTTATTTTTGTCACTTTTTAAAAACAAAATTGCATCTTTTTCTACTAAATAATTAAACCAGTTCAGTCCCACTAACAGTGTGTTAGTGTGCCTCTCCTTATTTTCTTTAAACTTTAAAACATAAAAAAATGAGCATTTCTATAGACACACCAGAACATGAGTACTCTGTATGAAACCATAAATTTCCACTTTGTACCATTTGCTTTTTTATCAAAACTGTCCTGCTTATCTGTGCTTCCTTTTAAATTCTATTTTCTTCTGTGTATTAAAAATGTTTCAATGGCCTTATTTTTTGTCGTCACTATTCCTAACCCTGCTAATTTTCTCATACACCCCCTGCATTAAAAATGGAGGAGGAAAAAACCAACAACCCTTGTAATCCATAACCATAGTCAAGCATAATGAATCCAAAAGATGTCTTCTCTAAAAATGTATGTCTTTGCATCTTATGTCTGTCAATCACATCTCTGTCATGAGCTAGGTAACATGGTTCATCATTGCAGAGTTCTTAAGTCTTTCAAAGTTGTTTTTCTTCACAATGTTTCTGTCCGGGCAGGTATGTTGACACACATTTATGATCCTTGCTTCCAGGAGTCTCAGATCGGTGGATCACTTGTGCTTGGGTGTTCTGAGCTGCAACAGAGCTATTCTAATTGGGTGTTTCCACTAAGTCTGTACCAATATGTGAGTTCTTATAGAACAAAGGGCCACCAGCCTTCCTAAAGGAGGGCTAGCTGACCCAGTCTGGAAATGGAGTATGTCAAAGAGCCCATGACAAATCAGTATTGAGATTAAGTTCAACTATCTCTCTTGAACTTGTTATAGTCTATAGTGCTTGTCTAATTTTTTTTTTTTTTTGCCAAAATGTTTTCCAGATTTGAATAGGGCATCCTTCCCATTGTTGTGCTGCAACCAGTTTATACTAGCTATGAGATTGTTAAATTTTCAGTGTGAACATTTACACCTTGGAAATTGGTAAATGCTGTAAATCAGGACTTGATTTGTTGTTTTGTTGATTGTCTAAACTTAACGAAGTGATAGAGAAAATACTAAATGCAGATTAATAATAAAAGCTTATTGTGCGCTTTAAAAAAGTTTTTCAAATATTTTTCAAACATTGGAACGTTGAGTTTTATTGGAATGGAGTAAGAATTTATTAAGTGTCTGCTGTGTGCCAGGAACTGTGCCAAGTGCTTTACAAATATTATCTCATTTGATTACTTACCTAATTTGTTTCAGTGGTCACTTTTCTTTTGACCAGTGTCACACAGTTTTGATGATTTAGCTTTATAATATACTTTGCATTCTCAAATTTTTGTTCCGTTTCTACTCTTTTCATTATTTTCCTTGAGATTATACACCTTGTAGTCCTCCAAATAACTTTTTGTTATTATTTTGTCAATATTTTGACAAGTTCTATAAACTAACTACTTGGTAGTGTTGTGTAGCCCCAAGTCTCTAAATTAATATTGTCATTTCCATTACATTAATGTTTCATGATCTTGGGCAAGGGACTATCACTTCATTTATTTAATTCACTTTTTTAAAGTATTTTGTCATTGAATTTGTATGTCTTGAATGTGGCTTAGTAAATTGAAAGACAGATTTTATGTATGTGGTAGTTCTTTCTAATGGGATTTCCTTTTCTGTTATGTCTTTCTGGTTTTCTTTTTCCCTAATTTGGTATATAATGCCAATAAGTTTTGGATATTTATTTTGTATTTTGTCACATTGCTTAAATCTATTGTTTCAATTTCTGTATTCTCCATGGTTTTCTGTGAAAATTATTTTCTTGTCTACAAATAGAGATGATTTTCCAATTTGCCAATGTTTATGTATTAATTTATGTTTTCCTATCACTGGCATTTTTAGAACTTTTTCTAATGATAATGGGAAGAAGGGGCAGCTTTGTTCCCTGTCCCCCTATCCCTCTTCCTCACATTTATTGAGATGGCTTCTAGTGTAACTCATTGCAGATAATGCTTGTGTGTGTGTGTGTGTGTGTGTGTGTGTACATATTTCTTTGTCATATAAGGGGAAAACAGGCACTTTCTGTATCTACAAGTTTAGTAACACTATCCAAGAAAAGGAAATACTCTCACATGGTCAATTTTTGTTGAACCTGTGCTAGCTATTAATGATTATTATTACACTTACTAAGTACCCATAAGTTTCTCTTTATTAATGAATTTTAGAATTTTGCTAGGAATAAAAGTCAAGGTCACCAACTTGTAGTATGATAAATCCACTTTTTTCCTCAAGTATCAGGACAACATTTAACAATCTCCTGTCTTATTACCTTTCCTGTTCTACCACATTTTTCAGAGGTTGTAATTAGTACCTCAAGAATCACATTGTCAAATCTTAGTACTTTGAGACATAATTTTCATGCTCTTTGATAAGATTTTCATTGACTTTTTTTTATAAATAAATGATATCACAAATGCAAGAGTACTTTTAAAATCAGGTATTGTGAAGAAGCAGAGCTTTTAAAAGTAATATATTTAAATTAGCAGAAAGATTTCTAGTCTAAAAAAAAAGATATTACTGCACTCCAGTTGGTAAAATCACTATTCTGTGCTTACCTTTCAATGGAGTGTTCCTCAAATGGCAGAAAATGTGCTTAGGCTTCACTTGTTTTTGCCCCCATGTTTGTGGAAATTCTTCAAGCTTTAGAAAGTCAGGTCAGTTTTTTTCTGTTAGTTTGAAAAACTATTTTTATCCTTTTAAGTTTATGTCTGGAGCAGTTCTTATTGTTATACTTCTCCCTTCTCTTAAACTTACTCCTTTACATAAACCTTCAACTAGCACTAACTGTACTACTTATCTTAGTATCATTGGACAAGATGATCGAAGTGTGTAGTTGTTGCTAAGCTTTGGACATGGCTTTGTGTTTTGCTTCTTTTTTCTGGGAACTGATAGGATTGTAATAGACCCCCAAAATTGTGAGATTCAGTTCTCAGACTGAACTAATGACCTACAGAATTTTTATATACTAAAACTTCTAAGTTAATTTTTCTTAAATTATGCATATTTGTACTTTACAGATATACAAATAACTTATAAAAGTATGCTTTTATTATATGGAATAAAAATTTTATTTTTTAAAGTTTTTGTTGTTAGCTTTTATTTTTTTTATCACCTTCATTTGCCAATCTTTTCCTTTTCACCACCCAGAGAGCAATCCCATGTAACAAAGAATCAGGAAGGAAATAGGAAAAAAAACAGTTTAGCACATCAGCTAAATCCAACACTATATATATTTGAGCTAGAAATTCTGGAAGATAACTTCTTCTTTAACCAATGCCCCTAATCCATTTTACTGTGTTTTTCTTTTGCTCATTTTGAATTCTTAAATTTCTTTTGACCACAAATTTATTTTCATGAAAGACAAGACTTTTTATTTATGTATTTCTTCTCCCTCCAGCATTTTCATGATGGTCGGAAAGCCCAACAGCACATTGAAACTTGCTGGAAACAACTTGAATCAGTAAGTGAAATCTCCTGAAGAAATGTTTATAGACTCTTTCAAAGCAACTTTAATAGAATTTGTTTCTAAAATAGTTCTAAGATAAGGTGCTCCTAAAGGAGTATAATCAGTATTACATTTTCTTAATGAGTAGTAATGTTGCATACTCACCTTCATTTTATTCTTTTTCTACCTTCTCAGGGTTAGATAACTTTTAGATATTTGTTCTTGTGTGTTATTGAAACAAATATGTGTACATTTTAAGTGAAAGTTTACAACACTGATCATGGCAAATTATCTTAGCACAGGTGCTCTTTATTGAGCTTAATCTTAAGTAACATCTTTTGCTTATTTTAATCTAATGGTTTCATAATTAATTGTGTACTTTTCTTTTTGACTTTTAGAGTAAACGACGATTTGAGAGAGATTGCAAAGAAGCTGACAGAGCACAACAGTATTTTGAAAAAATGGATGCTGACATTAATGTTACAAAAGCAGATGTTGAAAAGGTATATTCTGTCATATTCTTTCTTTCACTTCCCTATTTATCGTTGTCACTATTTGTCATTTTCTGAATCAATTCTGCCCCAAAGTTCCACTTCCATGCCCATAGAAAGGACATTGTTTCTGATGTTTCTCTTTTGTTGTTATTGCTTCAAGGTCCAGGATTTGAAATTCAGTAGTTCTCACCATTGTGAATTTGGGAAGTATATTCATGGTTTGTGTTATCACTAAGAAAAAAAGACAAATATTTTGGTACCTTATGTGAAAAGTATATGAGGATGCTGACCTTAATAATCTTCTAAAGAAAAAAATATCCTTCCTGTTAGAGTTGATTGCCAAATAAAACAGGAATCCCCAGGCACTAGACATTTCTAAATGCTTTTGAACTTTAGTTCACATATGAAAATGAAATTTTGCTGGCGTAAGCAGAAGTCTTAGAAATGCTCTTTTTGCTCTTCCATTTATTCAGCTTGATAAATAGTATCACTGGTTTTTTGTTTTTGTTCTTTTTAAACAGCTAGGTCATTTCTCTCAATGGGTTCTTTGGCCAGTTATGAGGGGGTATGAAGGGTACCAAAAAATTCAGTTTCTTCTTTCAAGTTTACAGTCTAATAAAGAGACAATAGGCAAACAAATATATACATACAACCTATATATGAAATAAATAGGAAACAATCAACAGTGGGAAGGCACTGGAATTTGGAAGGGTTAGGAAAAACTTCTAATAAAAGACAAGATTTTAATTGAATCTTTAAGGAAGCTAGGAAGTCAGTCAGTGGAGGTAAGAAGGGGAAGTATTTCAGGCATAAAGGACAACCAGAGAAAATGTCTGAAGCTGAGAAATGGAGTGTCTTATTCATAGAACAACTAAGAGGCCAGTGTCATTGGATCTGAGAGAACCATGGTAGGGAACAAGATGTAAGAAGACTGAAAAGGTATGAGGAAGCTAGATGATGAAGGGCTTTGTATGTCAAACAGAGGATTTATGTTCTATCATGGTGGTGATAGAGAGCCACTAGAGTAGGAGAATGATTTTTAAAAGAGACAAACCTGCAATTTGGGAAATCATTTAAGTGGCTAAATAGAGGATGGATGAAAGTGAGGACAAACTTGAGGAGGCAGACCCACCAGCAGGGTGTTGCCATAGTGCAAATGTGAGGTGATAAAGGCCTGCAATCTAGTGGTGGCAATGTCAGAGGAGACAAGGGGATGCATTGGATATGGGGCGGGGGATGAGAGTGAGGAATCAAGGATGATTCCTAGGTTGCAAGCCCAAGAGACTGTGAGGATAGCATGACCCTTGATAAGTAATAGGGATGGGAAGAGGGCAGGAGAGTTTTAGGGCAGGGGTAGGGAATCTGTGACCTCAAAGTCACATGCGTCCTTTGGTCCTTGGTGCAGCCTTTTAACAGAATCCAAGTTTTACAGAACAAATCCTTTTATTCAGGGGATTTGTTCTGTGAAGTTTAGATTCAGTCAAAGGGCCATGTTTGAGGACCTAGAGGTCCACATGTGGCCTTGAGGCTACAGGTTCCCCATCCCTGGTTTGGGGGAAAAGAGAATTAGTTCTGTTCTGGACATGTAGAGTTTAAGATGTTTACTGGATATCCAGTTGGAAATGTTGAAAAGGCAGTTGAAGATGTGAGATCGGTAGTAAGTAGATAGGTTGGGTAAAAATAGGTAGATTTAAGAAGCATCAGCATAAATATGGTAATAAAATACATTGTAGCTCAAGTGAAAATATATAGAAGAAGGGAAAAAGACCTAGGACAGAACCCTGAGAGTCATCTACAGTTAATAGATGTGATGTGGATGAAGATCCAACAAAAGAGACTGAGATGGATTGGTCAGATAGGTAGGAGGAGAACTAGGAGAGTGTGGTGTTCCAAAAACCTAGAGAGAAGAGAATTTAAGGAGAAGAGAGTGGTCAACAGTGTCAAAGGCTGCAGAGAGGTCAAGGAGAATGAGGACTGAAAAAAGGCCATGGATTTGGCAATTTTCAAAGGATCACTTTGGGTGGAGTGATAAGGTCAGAAGTCAGATTGAAGGGGGTTAAGGAGAGAGCAGAAGAGAGAAAGTGGAGGCACCTATTATGGATGGCTTTTTCAAGGTGGTTAGCCAGAAAGGTCAAAAGAAATATATGATAATGGTTGGGGGAGATGAAAGGATCAAGTGAGGGTTTTTGTTGTCTTTGTTTTCAGAATGTTGGAGGCATGGATATGTTTATAGGCACTGGAAGATGAACTAGTAGACAGGGAGAGTCTGAAACTAAGTGAAAGAATGGGGATGACAGAGGGGGCAATCTTTTGGAAAAGATAGGATGGGATGGGATCACTTGAGCAGGTAGAGTTGTTAACTTGGGTAAGGAATAAGGCCACCTCATCATGTGAGACAGGAGTAAAGGAAGAGAGAGTGGCAGGAGACATCTGAGAGATAAGAGATGAGGAAAAGGGGAGAAGGAGTTCACAGCAAAATGACCTCACTTTTTTCTGTATATAAATATGTATTTAAATAGAGAGTTTTTTCTTAGGTAGTTTATGTTTTCAGGTTTATTGACACTGAGGTATAAGAGTTCAGGTGTTTCTGATTCTAACTTGTCTACTCTGTTTAGTTGATAACACTTAAATTTTTTTTTTTGTCAGTAACAAGTCATTTTAATGATGACTGCTTTATGATGTAGTTTGAGGACCAGAAGTGCTATTCCTCCTCTATTCCTATCTTTTTTCCATTATCTACTTTGATATTCAGGTTCTTTTGTTCTTCCAAATGAACTTCGTTATTTTGAGTACCTCTTTAAAGTGTTTCTTTGAAAGTTTGCTTGATATACCTCTAACTTTGTAAATAAATTTGGCAACATTGTCATTTTCATTATTTTGGCCCAGCCCAGCCACAAGTATTGAATAACCCTCCAGTTAATTTGTTATTCTTTATTTCTTTAAGGAATGACTATCTCGTATCTATATAGGTTTTCAGTATACTTTTGTAGATTGGTGCTAAGATTAATTATGCACTTTATAGTTATTTTGAATGGGACTTTGTTTCTTATTGCTTTGTGGATTTTGTTATTGACATATAGAAATGTTATTGTTTTGTAAATTTTTATTGTTGATTTTTGTGAGTTTATTTTACAAACTGTAACTTTAATGAAAATATTACTTATTTATGAGCATTGAATTTTTAGCCATATAATTGATAAAGACAATTACAAAAAACACAATAGATGATTGTGATTATGTGAAATTGAAAAACTTTTGCATGAACAAAATTAATGGTACTAGGATCACAATAGAAGCAGTTGGTAGAAAAATCTTTGCATCAAATATCCATTAACAGTATGATACCAGAAGAATAAACAATTAACAAATGTATAAGGCCAAAATCCATTAACTAGAAGATTTGTGGTTAAAGGATATGAACAAACTTCTTTCAAAATAAGAATTGTAAACTATTAGCAACCATTTGAATAAGATGTCCATACATTTTGATACCCAGAAATTCTGTTAAACCTATAGCCTCAGGAAGTTTAATCTTTAAAACAGAGGCTCCATATACTCAAATATTGTAGCAAAGAAATAGAAGCAAAGTTAGATACCCATCAATTTAGAAATGTTTAAACAAATTATTATATGTCAGTGTGATGCTACTGTGTTATAAGAAACAGCAAATATGATGAATACAGTGAAGCATAGAAAAACTTAGATGAATTGATGCAAAGTGAAATAAGTAGAACCAAGAAAGCAGTATAAACAGTGACTTACAATGCTTACTATGTTCCAGATATTGTGCTAAATGCTTTGGACACAATTAAAAGCTTACCTTCTAATGGAGCAAGACAACACATAAATGAGCTTGAACAGGTTGGGCAAGAGTAAGGCAGGGAGTAGAAGAAGCCTGGATCAACTAGGAGGGAGTCAGGTAGATCATGGCTAAGGTAGGAAGTTACTAATCCAGAGAAGGTACCTCTATAAAGAAGTTTCTCCAGGGTAGAGAGTGGGTTGATGAGGAGGAGAAGAAAGCCATAATCAAGTGCCAACTGAAGTAAAACTTAAGAATGCTGGACTCCTTCCTGAAACAACGTAATGGAAAGAACAAACACATTAAGATTTTAAACAAAAAGCCAAGAGATTATAATGACTGAGCTTTGCCCCCAGAAAGAGATGTATGAAGACAATTTGCCTCACTTTCTACACAGGAAAGGGACCATGAGTGCAGACTACTGCATGTAACATTAGATGGTAGATTGGTTCTTCTGAACTTTTTTTTTCTTTCTCTTTCATTATTTACTATAAGGGATGGTTCTCTGGGAGAGAGTGTGGGGAGAGACACTCTGGGGAACATAGTTGATGTAAAAACAATTATCAACGTGGATTTATTTTTATTAATAGCTAACATCTAGCACTTTTAAAAAAGAATGTTCATTAACCTAGATTATTATAATTAAATTAAGGATTACTGAGGAGAAAGAGAAATCAGATAAATAACTTTTTTCTTTATTGACACATGGGGTCTATACATCCATTTTCCTTCATGAAAATGCATTTTATTACATTTCTGGTTTAGACTACTAAAATAGTTTGTGTAATTTGGCCTACTTAGTTATTGTGAGTATGTAAAGTAACTAATAATTTAGAGGAAGTCAATGCAGTTTTTTTCATTTTGAATGTTTTAGTGTAAGAGTTAAATATTTAATTCTTGAATGTTTTTATATCCCTGATGAAAATTGTGGGTTTTTTTTAAATTTGCCTTATTTGATATAATAACAGAAGGATACTCAACTAAACTAAACTAAACAGAAGGATACTCAACTAAACACTAATTATTTTAGCATATCTGGTCTCCCAAATTTAAAGGCTCTGTGTCATCATTAACTCTTTACTCTCATTCAATTCCCCATATAGCCAATCAGTTGTTAGATGATTCCAGTGACTCTATTGACTCTAGAATCAAATATTATTTTATCCTTATCACTTTTTAGAATTTCTATTTCATACAAGTTTTATAGTGTACATGATCTATCTATCTATCTATCTATCTATCTATCTATCTATCTATCTATATGTAACAATAATACATGTATGTAACTATTTAGAATGTTCCTTGATTTTTTTGTTTTTACATCACCTAAAGTTCCTCATATAACCATTCCCTTCCTCTCTTCCAAAGAGATATCATGTATAATGATGAATATTTTAAAGAAAAAAAAAACATTCAGCAAAACCACAAATACATAGGAAAAAATAAATCTGAAAATGTCTACAATGTTTCAAACTAATGGATCTCCTGCCTTTGCATGAGACTATTTTTATTTTTTAGTTTTTCAGCATTTACTTTCAGTTGTTTTGTGTTTATCATTCTTACCATTTACCTTGTTGTAGTTCTTGTGTGTATTGTGTTCTTGTATCTGCTTATTTAATTTTTATCAGTTCATGTAAGTCTTTCATACTTCTTTATAATTCATCATATTGACCATTTCTTACATGTATTACGACTCGTTTAGCCATTCCCCATTTGATGGACATCTGCTTCCATCTGCATGCAATTCTTTGCTACCACAAAAAGTACTGCTCTAAGTATTTTAGTGTATGTAAGAACTTTCTTTTATCAATGACCTCCTTGGAGTATATGCCTAGAAGTGACATCTCTAAGTCAAAGGATGTGGATATTGTAGTCATTTTATTTGCATAATTCCAAATTGCTCTTCAAAATTATGGTAATCTGCATTAGGAGACAAGATGGTGGAGTGAAAGGAAGCATTTTTAATTTTTTTGAATTTTTTCATTTTTACTTAATATTTTAATTTTCAACATCTATTTCCAAAAGATTTTGAGTTACAAATTTTCTCCCCATTTCTACTCTCCCCACCACTCCAAGATGGCATATATTCTGATTGCCTCATTCCCCAGTCAGCGCTCTCTTCTGTCACTCTACTCCCCCCCCCCCATCCCCTTTCCCTTACTTTCTTGTAGGGCAGGATAGATTTCTATGTCTCATTCCCTATATGTCCTGTTTCCCAGCTGCATGCAAAAACAACTTTTTTTTTTTTAAGCCTCTGCTTTTAAAAGTTTGAGTTCCAAATTCTCTCCCCTCTTCCCTTCCCACCCACCCTGCCTAGGAAGGCAAGCAATTCAACATAGATCCCACATGTATCGCTATGTAAAACACTTCCACAATGTTCACGTTGTGAAAAGATAACTATACTTCCTTCCATCCTATCCTGTCCCCCTTTATTTAATTTTCTCCCTTGACCCTGTCCCTTTTCAAATGTGTTTGCTTTTGATTACTTCCTCCTCCTATCTGCCCTCCCTTCTATCATCCTCCCTTTTTTAATCCCCTTCCCCTTACTTTCTTGTGGAGTAAGACACCCAATTGAGTGTGTATATTATTCCCTCCTCAAGTTAAATCCAATGAGAGCAAGATTCATTCATTCCTCCTCACCTGCCCCCTCTTCCCTTCCAACAGAACTGCTTTTTCTTGCCACTTTTACATGTGAGATCATTTACCCCATTCTATCTTTCCCTTTCTCCCTCTCTCAGTATATTCCTCTCTCACCCCTTAAATTTATTTTATTTTTTTAGATATCATCCCTTCATATTCAACTCACCCTGTGCTCTCTGTCTGTCCATATGTGTGTGTGTGTATGTATATGTGTGTGTGTGTGTGTATATATATATATATTCCCTTCAACTACCCTAATACTGAGAAAAGTCTCATGAATTACACACATCGTCTTTCCATATAGGAATGTAAATAAAACAGTTCCACTTTAGTAAGTCCCTCATGGATTCTCTTTCTTGTTTACCTTTTTATGCTTCTCTTGATTCTTGTATTTGAAAGTCAGATTTTCTATTCAGCTCTGGTCTTTTCACTGAGAAAACTTGAAAGTCCTCTATTTTATTGAAAATCCATATTTTGCCTTG
>CM053625.1:122100420-122123997 GCA_028646595.1 Phalanger gymnotis | reverse complement strand
TAAGGTATTATTTTCTTCAGTATTTTTTGGGTTTCCTTTAGCAAGTCATTGACTTGTTTTTCATGGTTTTCTTGCATCACTCTCATTTCTCTTACTTACTTTTCCAAATCCTTTTTGAGCTCTTGCATGGCCTCAGACCAATTCATATTTTTCTTGGAGTCTTTTGATGTAGGCTCTTTGACTTTGTTGACTTTTTCTGGCTGTTTGTTTTGATCTTCTTTGTCACCAAAAAAGGAATCTAGAGTTTGAGTCTGAGTTCGTTTTCACTGCCTGTTCATGTTCCCAGCCAACTACTTGATCCTTGAGATTTTTGTCAGTGTATGACTGTTTGTAGAGTAGAGAGTACTTTATCCCAAGCTTTAGGATCCAAGCACTGCTGTTTTCAGTGCTATTTCTACTCCACTGTCACCCCAGGTTCTGTCACAGCCATGCTTCTCCTCCCCCAAGAACCGCCAACCAGAATCACAGTCCAGATCCAAGCAGGGTACAGCAAGAGAACCTTCTTTTGTGCCCACAAAGTGCTCCTTGCACTCCCATTCTGATCTGCTGCTAGATTCCTCCCACCTTGTGAGCCAGGGCCTCGGGGAGCTCCTGACGCTGGTGCTCTGGAAGCAGCCTCAGGAGTATCCTGCTGCTGCCACTGCCACTGCTGCACCACCTCTGCCACCCTCAGGGCTGGTGGCTGGACTGGTTTCAACTGCATTCCTGCAGTTTCCCATTAATCTTCTCCATGGTCTTTGGCGTTTGTGGTTTGAGAAGTCTGGTAACTGCCACAGCTCAATGATTCACGGCCCTAGGACCTATTCTGCTGGCTGGTCTGGTCTTTCCTGGAGCAGCCTATGCTGGCCTGTGCTCTGCTTCCAGCACTGTGCAATAGACCCTTCCCTGCGACCATCCAGGCTCTCCTGGGCTGGAGACCTGTTTCCCTCTGTTATTTTGTGGGTTCCGCAGCTCTAGAATTTGTTCAGAGACATTTTTTACAGGTTTTTGGAGGAATTTGGGGGAGAGCTTAAGCAAGTCCCTGCTTTCCAGCCACCATCTTGGCTCCACCTCAAAAGGAAGCATTTTTGCCTAGTTAATCTAGTATATCACATTTGCAACAACCTAGCAAATGTGTCAGACCAAATTCTGATTGGAAAAGCCAAGAGAAAGTCATAGTGAGCTATGTTTTGAGCCCAGGAAGGGCTCAAAAGGCAGAGTGATCTACAGATGCTGGGAAGGAGTTAGCCAGGAATGAGAACAGTACCAGCATCACCTAAGAACATCCTGTGCCATGGGATAGAAGTACACAGAGTACCATGACAAGAGAGACTGAGGTATAGAAAGACATCCCAGGGGATTTCTAATCTCTCACTGAGTGTAAAAATGGTCACTATCTTTCACCTGTTTCTCCCATTACCCAGTTCCAGGTCATATCCAGGGTGAGTAGGAGTGGTCATGAGCAAATGGGAACCTACCTGTGTAATGAGCAAGAAACGAGCTCCTGAAACTTACCTGTGTGACTTTGAGGCCAGGAGCTAAGCAACAATTCAATTCTGGCTGTTAGCTCCCACATAAATGGGGAATAATGCATTGGAATAACCAGGGGTAGACTCCTAAACATAGGGAAACCAGCATTTCTGTTTCTGTGAACCTGCAGAATCTCCCTTCAGGCTAACAGTGATTGAGTCCAAAAACTCATACACTAGCCAGCAGACCCATACCTGGGTCAAAAACTTGCAGAACTCAAGACTATAGGGTGGTGAACAGACCTCTTACTGGATCATATCTCTTTGGGAGCACTGAAAATTTTTAGGTTCCTAGTCTGAGCTGTGAAAGCAGCAGGGCAAACTAGATATTGAAAGACTCCACCAGGCACCTCCCAAAAGAAACCCTAAAATTTAAACTTCTAGGAATATTATAGTAAAAATCTAGAACTCAGAAGTCAATGAAAAAAAATATAGCAAGCAGCCAGAAAGAAAGAATTTAAGTATCACGGAATCATAGTTAAGATCAGACAAGAATTTACAGATATCACTTTCAAGAAATGGAGAGCTTAAAGTATGGTATTCCAGAAGGCAAAGGATTTAGGATTACAATTGAAAATAACCTACCCAGCAAAACTGAGTATCATCTTACAGGGGAAAAATCCACCTTTAAAGAAAAAAAATAGACTTTCAAGCATTTCTGATGAAAAGACAGGAGCCAAGTACAGAATCTGACATTCAGATACAAGATTCAAGAGAAGAATAAAGAGATAAATATAAATGAGAAATAATAAGGAACTAAACAGGGTTAAACTATGAATATTCTTATATGGAGTGATGACATCATCACCAGGGTTCTTACAGAGGGCTTGGTTGTGATTCTATTATGGTTAGATGATCTCAAAAGAAGAATCAAGGGTGGGGAAGAATAGTATATTGGGAAACAGGGAAAATGAGAAGGAGAATTGGAAAAAATTATCTCACTTAATTGGGGTATGCAAAGAAGAGTTTATACTGCAGAGAGGACAGTGGCAGGGTGGACAACATTCAAATCTCACTCTTATTTGGTTAAAGTAGGGAAGAATGTACATATACACACAGCTGGGTACAGAAATTCTTCTTATCTAGCAGAGAAATAGGAGGGAAAGCGATTAGGAGAAAGGAGAGGGGTTAGGTAAAAAAACTAAGGTAGATTAAAGGAAGCAGTGGTCAGAAGCAAAACAGACTTTTAAAGAAGGAACAGAAAAAAAAATAGAGAATGAAAAGTTTAAGAGAATAGGATGGAAGGAAATACGCAAGTCAGCAGTCATAAATGTGAATGTGAATAGAATCAACTCACCTATGAAATGGAAGAGAATAGCAGAATGGGTCAGAAAATGGAATCTAACAATATATTGTTTAAAGGAAACACAGTTGAAACAGACACACACAGTTAAAGTAAGAGGTAGAACAGAATCTATTATGCTTCAGCTGAAGTAAAAAAGGCAGGAGTAGCAATCATAAACTCAGAGAAAACCAAAAGCAAAAATGGAGCTAATCAAAAGATATATATAGAAACTACATTCTGCTAAAAAGTACTGCAGAAAATGAATTTTAATACAATACTAAATATATATGTGCATATCTCAAATGATATAGGATCTATATTTATAAAAGTTAAATGAGTTACAGGAGAATATAAGACAGTAAAACTATAATAGTGAGTCTCCCCACTTTGCCCTTCAGAGATCTAGGTAAATCTGACCACAAAATAAAACAAGAAAGAAGTTAAAGAAGTGAATAAAATTTTATAAAAGATATTCTAGTCCTCTGTAGAATATTGAATAAATAAAATGCTTAATTCTGTTTTAAAAGAAGAGATTGAACAAGCTATAAATGAACTCCCACAGGAAAAAAAAAAACCCCAACTCCCAATACCAAATGGATTCACACATGCATTTTACTAAATATTTAAAGAATAATTAATTCTAGTACTACATAAGCTTTGAAAAAATAGGTTAAGGGATCCTGCCAAATTCCTTCTATAACACAAATATCAACTCGATGACTAAACCAAAGAGAATCAAAACAGAGAAAGAAAACTGTTGACTCGGATGAGTATTATGCAAAAAATTTTAAGTAAAATACTATCAAGGAGATTACAGTAATATGTCACAGTGGTCATAATACTCTAGGCTGGAATTATAGCAGGAATTCTTGGCTGTTTCAACATTAGAAAAATTATAAATATAATTGACCATATTAGTATCAAAATTTTCCATTGATGTAGAAAAAGCTTCTGATGAAAAACAACACCCATTCTGATTTAAAAACAATCCTAGAAAGTGTATGAATAAAAGGAGCTTTTCTTAAAATTATAAGTATTATGTAGCTAAAAACAAGAGCAAGAAACATTATAATGTGGATGATCTAGAAGCCTTTCTAATAAGATCATGAGTGAAGCAAACATGTCCATTATTATCATTATTATTCAGTATTGTACTTGAAATTCTAGCAATCACAATAAGACAAGAAAAAGACACTAAAGGAATAAGCGTAGGCAAAGAAGAAACAAATACACTTTTTGCTGATGATAAAATGGTTTACTTAGAGAACGCTAGAGAGTCAACTAAAAAACTAATCTAAACAATTAATAACTTCTTCAAAGTTGCAGAATATAATATTAACCTATACATACCATTTGCATTTTTGTATATTATCAAGAAAATCCAGCAGGAAAAGATAGAGAAATTTTATTGAAAATATCTGCAGACAGTATAAAATTCTTGAGAGTCTGTCTGCCAAGGCAGAAACAGGATCCATATGAAAACAATTACAAAGCACTCTTCACACAAATAAAGACAGATCTCAACATCTGGAGAAATAGTAATTGCTCATGGGTAGGCCAAGTCAATATAATGACAATACTACCTAAATAAGTTTACTTATTCAATATCATGCAATCAGACTACCTAAGAATTACTTTATAGAGCTGGAAAAAATAACAGAATTTATCTGGAGGAACAAAAGGCCAAGAATATCTAGGGAACCAATGAAAAAAATTGAGGGATGGGGGACTGGCAATACTAGATCTCAAAATAAGTACAAAATGTTAATCATCAAAACAGTCCGGTTCTAGATATGAAATAGCATGGCTGATTAGATTAGATATACAATATATAGAAGTAAATGAACACAGTAACCTAATGTTTTATGAACCTAAAGATTCTAGTTATTGGTGCGTGGAAAAAATAACCTTTCGTATCTACGGATAGGGGAAGATTTCTTGACTAAACAAGTGATGGATTCACAGGAGGATGAACTGAATACTTTTAATTTCATAAAATTAAAAAGGTTTTGCAAAACAAAACCAACTGATGCAGCTAAAGTTAGAAGAAAAGCAGGAAACTGGGGTGGGGGGCAAGTCTTTGCTTCTCTATTTTCTAGTTTCTCTATTAAATCTCATTTCCAAGATGTAGCATTTAGCACAGTCCCTCACATAGAATTGGCTCTTAGCAACTTTTTATTGAATTATATTGTGTATGTGGGGAACCAAGTCAAATTTACAAGAATGAGAGCCATTTCCCAGTTAATAATGAGGTTGTCTTCGGAGGAAGAAGTCCAAGCTATGATAGCCATATGAAAGAATGCTCTATATCACTGATGATTAGAGAAATTAGAATTAAAATAAATCTGAGGTACTACCTTGCACATGTCACATTGGCTGCGATGACCCAAAAAAGGAAAATGACAAATGCTGGAGGTGATGTTGGAAAACAGTTACACTAATGAACTATTTATTGGTGGAGCTGCAAATTAGTGCAACCATTCTGGAAAGTAATTTGGAAGTGTACCCAAAAAGATATTAAACTGTGCTTACTTTTAACCCAGCAGTACTACAGATATGCCTGTACCCCAAAAAAGATCAAAGAAAGAAAAGGACCCGTGTGTACAAAAAAGTATAGTAGTTCTTTTTGTAGGGGCAACGATTTGGAAACTGAAGGGATGCCCATCAATTGAGCAGTGGCTAAAAAAGTTATGGCATATGAATGTGATGTATACTCTTGTGCTCTAAGGAGATAGTTTCAGAAAAACCTGTAAAGATTTTGGTGAACTGATGCAAAGTAAAATGAACAGAACCAGGAAGACAATTTATACAGTAATAGCGATATTGTAACAGTGATCAATTGTGAGAGACTTAGCAGCTCTGATCAATATGGTGTGACCCATTGTAATTCCGAAGGACTCATGAAAAATCTATCCAGCTGCAAATAGAGAGGTGATGGACGAAGAGTGCAGATTGAAGCATAGTCTCTTCTCTTTCTGTTTTTTTTTTCTTTTGCTTTGAATGACTATACATATTTACAATGAGTTTTGTTTTTCTTGCATTCTCAATAAGTGGGGAAGGGGAAGGGAATAAAGAAAATTTGAAAATGAAAATAAAATAATTGAATTTTTAAAAACAAGCACAAAATGGTTGTACTCCACCAACAGGGGGCTACTGTGCCTATCTTTGCACAGTCCCTCCAATGCTGAATATTTGTCTTTTTTCATCATTTCCAAATAATAATGAAACTCATTCAGAAAAACAAATGATCTAAAATATCAAGGGAAATAATGAAAAAATTTGGAATGAAAGAGGCAATAGCATTTCCAGATCTTAAACTATATGATAAAGCAACATTCATTAAAAAAACCTTGTGGTGCTGGTTCCAATAACCCTGTGTTTGTGAAACCTAAAAAGAAAAATTCCTTTGGAAGGAAGTCCCTGTTTGATAAGAACTCTTAGGAAACCTAGAAAGCAATCTGGAACAAGTTAGGCTTGGACAAGCATCTTACGCCATATTCTGTAGTAAGTTCAAAATAGATTTGTGACCTAAAAATTAAATATCATATGCTATTAAACAAATTAAAAGAAGTAAATCATACACCATTCTCAACTATGGGTAGGAGATACGTTATTAACACAAACAAGGATAAAGACAATTGCAGAAGATGAAATAGAGGATTTTGATTTCATGAAATTGAAAAGCATCTGCACAAATTAAATTAATGCCTCTATGATAGAAGGGAAACTGTTACATAGGGGGAAAATTGTACAAAATTTCTCATGCATATAACTTAATATAAAATTATTATGGTTATTGCTAAAAATTGTTTATTCATGGAGTGAATGATCAAAAACTTTTAGAAACTACTGTATTGGACAACCACAAGCAGACGGTATTACTTAGTCTAATTGTTCGCCTCTGGTTCTATACGTGGTGTGCTTCTTACTTGGGCTAGGAAGAAAAAGGTTATGAAAATGAATGGAATGTGAAATAATATTGCCAGACAGAGAGAACAGTGTTTTCTAAATGCATGTGTTAAACCATGTCAAACAGTGAATAATACCCTTTGTCTCGTTCACCCTTGCCTTGTGACTCCTTACTGTTACATAATTTCTAAGTGCAAAATGGGATATTGTTTAGCATCAGTTACAGTTGGTGGTTGCGAATAGCTGGAGAAATTGCAAATAGCTTAAATTATTTTTTGAAACTATAGTATCACTTTCAGAGTTTTAGTCTCTTAAACAGTTTAGCTGCCAAAAACCAGACAGACTTCTTTCAAAATCAGTACTGTATTATAAATTGACTGAGCAAGGAGCTCCCTCTAGATTGTGATAGGTGCTCTTATATTTAGAATTTGATAATGAGATAATCATTGTAAAACCTTTAATTTGAGGAAACGACTTATTTTTTATACTAAACAGCCAGAATTAAATTTAAGATCTGTCATATTCTGGTTATAGACTGTTAATTTGTGATAAACATTTTAAAAGTAATAAACATTTAAATTTAAAGATTTTAAACATTTTAAGATAAAACATTTTTATCAAACATTTAACATTAAATTTTAAAACATTAAATTAAACATTAAAAACATTAAATTTAAACATTTAAAGACAAACTTTTAAAAAGTAATTCTTGTATTTTTCAACTATTCATTTTTAGTGAAGATTAGGACTTTTAAAATATTAAGCTTTTAAACCCCTTGTTAATATAAATGTTATCTCTGTAGAAGGGAAGATCGTGAATTTATTTTGCAGTAGTGATTAGTGATTCCAAGGAAGAAATGGGATTAAAAAATCAATTTTTAAATTATAAAATATATGCTAATTTGTTTAAGTGAGAATTGAACAGAGTTAAGCTAAAACTGATAAAGGAAATTAATTAGAATAATAGCCCAAGAAAACAAATGCATCTCAAGTACTTAGGAAGTTTTTCACTACAGTGAGCATGCGTAATGTTTGCCAGGCAGCAGCTTAGATTTAGTAGTGATTTAACAAAAGCCTCTAGAGTGTGTCAAATTTTTTGACCATTTGGGGAAGCAGTCTGTAGTGCATGAGTATTTTAGTTATTCCACGTATAAGGAATTGGACCAGATTGTTTGTTTGGTCCCATTAGGTTGACATTTTTATTGTATAACTTGGCATCTTAAATTCTTTTTCACCTCTCATTTCTGTGCTATATCTAGGTAGTTATGTTAAGAAAGTATTTACTTTAGGATGTGTGTGTTTTGTTTTGTTTTTGTAGAAAGCTATGCATGTTTTTTAAGGGGAAATGGTAAGTTTACATGCAGGAAATCATCTCTGCAACTGCATTTTAATCTCTCCATCTTTTTCTCCTAATATTTTATTTAGGGATGGAAAAAAAATCAAATATAGTATTGTCAGAAAAATGGTCATTGTAGCTCTTCCAAAAGTCAGCAACATATGTAAAATTTAGATTCTCTAATTGTGTTCTTTAAAAAAAAAATACAATTTGGCTTGGGTCAACTACCAAACAGTCCAAGAAAGACATTTCTTTGCTGTTTTTATGTACATCCTATAAGCAGTCCTAGCTTGGTGGGTTTTTTTTTAATCTTCTGTATATCTATGCAGAACATCCTGCTGTTGGTTTCTTATCTTTAATCTTGTCTAGAAATTAAAAATTTTTTTCTTTTGTCCCGTACAATAAGAAATGAGTTGTAATAGAGAATTTGTAAAATTGGACAGTGTCCCATTGTGAAACAAGCAGGAACAATAGATGTAGGGAATCAAGTTAGCTTATATAACTGGAAGATCATGAAGATAGGGCAGTTGGCAACAGAGAATGAAATTAGAGGACAACTTTCTATTTTTTCCTTTAATGACCCAACCAAAAAACAGCAACCTTTAAAAAAAGTTCTTTTAATCTCTACAGTCAGGAAATTTTAAGATAACAATAATTTTGAACATTGCTAGGTTAGCACATGCTTATATTGAAACATGGTAGGTTAAAACGTTTTATCAGGGATCACATTCAGTTTGTGAGCTTTGATTATTGTAGTCTAAGTCCAAGACTATAAGGTGGAAAGTCTATCCATTTTACCCAAAGTAAATTTTAACAAGAGAAAAAAGTAACAATACTAATATAGCTCAGAAAATTTGTTTTATACCATAGTAGCTTAAAATAAAAATATTGACAATAGCATAATACTAGTAAGAAAATAGATATTCAAATTTTTTTTAAAAATGACTTTTTACTTTATATGAATTATTTTTTCTGCTCTTAACTTGTTCACAGAATGATTAGTAATGATATTTTACCAGTATGACTTAGTTCTTTTCAGAGAAAATTTGGATTTGTATGATTTGGATTTTAATGTTTCTGAGTATCATTCAAGGAGAACTTGTTCCTAGATCTAGGTGAAGAAATATTGTGTGCTTTTGAATTGTTTCTCTACTAACCTCAGTTTCCTGTTGACTTTTGCATTTAGTGCATTTTCCCCATAGTGAATGTTTTATCTACAGAGTTGGGTGGATAAACACTGCTTTGAAATGATGTTAAAATTGATAAGGGCAAATGAGCTCCTCAGAAAATAATTCATTATATTATTGCCATTTTTAGGTCATCTCCTTCTGAAAGTCTGATGTGAAAGTGTCGTCATAGAGAACCAACCTTTAAGGATGATAGGGACAATGCATTCATTCTTTGTAATGTGCCACCTCCTTGGCCTTTTTAATGCTTTCAATCTCTTTTCTATCCATAGATTATAATGTTAGATCTGGAATGTACCATAAAGTTCATCTAATGTCAGTCCTTCGTTTTATTTGTGGGAGAAACTGAAAACAACATAATCCAATTCAGGTATTTATTAAGTGCCTGCTATGTAAAAGGCACTGTACCAGGTGCTGGGGATACAAAGACAAAATGAGAATGCAGAGACAAAATGACCCTTGCCTTTAGTGAGTTTCTTTTCTTTTGGACTCAGAGAGGGAAAATAGTTGACTAAATTTATACAACTGGTTGTTAGTAAAGCTAGTATAGAGTTTAGTCAGCAAATTAAGAAGAATTTATTAAATGCCCATTATGTGCCAGGCTCTGATGATAAGTGTCAAAGCAATACCAGGGAAAAATAATATAACATATTTACAAAAGTGTACAAAATATACAAAATAGTTACAAAATGGGGAAGAAGGCACCAGTGGCTGCAGTGACTGTGAAAAGCTTGATGGATATACTGTGGGGGACTCATAAGGAGGGGCTGAGATATTGGAATATCAGGAAGACGTCCATCCAAGCTCTCCCCAAAAAATCCTAAGTAAGAGTCCCAAGAAAAAAGTCACACATATTTCTAGCTCTGGCCTGCAGAGAAGACAGAGAAGTCTGTGGACACCAGTAATGGAGTCTAGTAAGGAGACAGGCCTGACAGCATGAAGTATTCCAGGACAGGGACTAAGAGAGGCCTGAGGATGTGCACTTAGTCAAGTAAAGGTCCCAAACCAACACAGGGGCTGAATCTCATACAGATCTATTGTTCACTACCTATTGCTCTAGGGTTGTATGAGAATGGGACCAGGGCCTGGGGTTGGCATTCCAGGGGAAGGAGCAATTATGGGTTAGATCTAGGTTGTACACTGAACAAGTTGAGAAGCAAACTGTAGTTGTGTGACTATGACCTTAGAAACAAAGAATAGTGGGAGAATCTTAATTCCAGCCTCCAGCACAGTTTGGAACCTGCAGAAGATTGAGCAGGGCAGGAAACCCAGACCAAAGGGGAGCCTGCAGCTCTGTCACTCCAAACTCGTTAAGCTTTCCAGGTTGGATCAAAAAGGAATTTAAAAGAATAGACAAAGGATAGCCTGTGATTGGGCTCTGAATGAGGAAGAGGGAAGAGGAGAGGCGAGCAGAAACAGATTGCATGAAAACTAGAGCAGTGGAGTCAGACACTCTCCTTCTGTTTCACCAGTTTCTTCTTTATAAACCGGAGGCAGAGATCCAACAACGAAGTAAAAGGAAACCCAGTTTCCTGAGAGGTGATGGGCTCAGGGTACAGAATGAGACAGACATTTTGTTTTTCTTTTCTTTTTTTTCCCAGGTTTAGGAGCACAGTGAAAGGAAGCAAAAATCAATATTTTATTGAGAAAATAATAAAAGTTACATTAAAAATATAATGTGGCACTTTAGCTAAGCCTTGAAAGAAAGAAGGAATTCTGAAAGATGAAAGTAAGGAAGAAGGGCATTCCAGGCATAGGGGCCAGCCAATCTAAAAGTATCCAGGGAAAGGAGAATAAACACATACATAGTGTCTGTACCAGGCCCTGTGCTAAATGATTTACAAATATCCATTTGATCTTTACAATAACACTACAAGATAGGTGCTGTTATGATCCTCATTGCGAGATACAAAGGCAAGAAATGGAATATTGTGTATGAAGAACAATAAGAAGCACAATTTAGCTAACCTAAGGGTTCTTAACCTGGGGTCTACAGACCCCCTAAAGGATCTCTGGATAGATTTCAGGGCATCAGTGAAAGAGAGGTCTCAGAGTGGAGGTTTGCCTTATACCTATACCTACAGGGGGACTGTCCAGGAAAGTAATGTGATGGGAAATAAGGTCAAATGTTGCAGAGAAGTGTAAAAAAAAAAAAAAAAAAGTAGGGCAATTAAGAAAAGGCCATCAGATACAGTAATTTAGATATTATTAGTGACTTTGAAAAGGCCTGTTCTTGTGTAGTGATAAGGGCAGAAGCCAGATTGGGGATGGGGAAAAGAGAGGAGAAGAAGGAAAGACAACAGGACATAGACAGCTTTTTCTAGGACTTGAGCTAAAGAAGCCAGGAGCAATACAGGACAAAAGCTTGAAGAATTGCTGGTGTCTAGTGAGGGTCATTTATGGACAGGTGAAATGGAAGCAAATTTGTAGGCAATAGTTAGAGACCAAACATTAATGGTGATAATAGTAGTGAAAATGTTCTGGAAAAGCAGAATTAGCTAGTGCAAATGCAGTCTTATAACAGATTAATAGGAGTATCCTACCCAGGGCAAGAGAAATAATAGTCTTGTTTCACCTCATACTTCACCAAAAAAGAAAAAAAAATTGAAGCAGTTTGCTGAGTATTTCTTCTTTCCCCCCTCATATTACATCACTCAGATGTCTTCCCCCATTGTCTCTCCTTTTGCTTCTGTCTCGGATGATGATGTGGCCCCTCCCCTCTATGAGCACCATTGATCCCATCCTTTTCCATCTTCTCCATTAGATTGCCCCCACTGTCATTTCCTTTCCTTTTTAAATTTTCAACTTCTCTCTATGTACGGGTTCTTTCATTGCTGCCTATAGACACATCCATGTTTCCCATAACCTTAAAAAATTCTCACTTCATCCTACCAACTTCACCAGCTATTTGTTGTTATTCAGTCATTTCAGTTGTATGCAACTTTTTGTGACTCTATTTGTGGGCTTTTTTGGCAGATAACTGGAGTGGTTTGCCATTTCCTTCTCTAGCTCATTTTGCAGATGAAGAAACTGAGGCAAACAGGATTTTCTCAGAGTCACACTGCTAGTAAGTGTCTGGGGCCAGATTTGAACTCAGGAAGATGGGTCTTCCTGACCACAGGCTTGGCACTCTATCCACTGTGCTACTTTGCTGCCCTGTCATCCTATATGTTTATTGTATTTTATTTTTTCTCTCCCTCCTATTTCCCCCATCCCAAATTACAGAAAGAAGAAAAGCCAGTATGCACATTCCAGCAAAGAATATTACTTCATTGGCCATACCAAAAAATATTTGTCTCCCAATGCATCATTAGTCCATCTGTATCAGGAAGCAAGGTGGAATGCCTCCTTATTCATCCTTCGAAGTCAGAATTGATCATTGCATTGATCAAAGGTCCTAAATCTTTCTACATTTTTTGTCCTTACTACATTGTTATCATATAAATCATTCTCCTAGTTCTGCTTGCTTCTCTTTGCATTAGTTTATATGAGTCTTCTTGTGTTTCTCTGAAACCATCCAAGTAATCATTTCTTATAGCACAAAATTATTCCATTATGTTTTACACCATAGTTTGTTTAGTCGTTCCATAACTAATGGGCATCTCTTTAGTTTTTCTGTCTTTACACAGTTTAATAATTTTGGGGAGACAATTACAAATGACTTCAGATTGTCTGTACTACTTCATTGCTCTTCGAACAGTGCTTTGGTGTGCCTATTTTCCCCGTGACCCTTCAACATTTCAATTTTTTGGGTCATTTTTGCCAATTTGAAAGGTGCAAGGTGGAACCTCAGAATTGTTTTAGTTTGCATTTCTCTAATTAGTTATTTGGAGTAATTTTTCACATAACTCTAGATGGTTAGTTTTCTTTCTTTGAGAACTGCTTGTTCCTATCCTTTCATCACTTATCTGTTCGAGAATCGTTCTTATTCTTATAAATTTGAGTCAGTTCCTTCTATATCTTGAATATGAGGCTTCTATTAGAGAAACTTGCTGCAAAGATTTTTTCCTATTTCTCTTCTAATTTTTTACTCCATTTGTTTTGCAAAAAAAAAAAATAGCATTATTTTATAAAAAGCATTCATTTTTTTCTTCTCTGTTCCTCTCTATTCCTTGTTTGATCATGAACTCTTAGAATCCATAGATCTGAAAGATATTTTCTTCCTTGATCCTCTAATTTATTTATTTTAAAATATATTTTATTTGTTTAAATCAGCCAAAATCTACCTTCTCACCCCTCCTACTCCTCAACCCAATCAAGAATACAAGAAAAAAATGTAAACCCATTACAAATATGCATAGTGTGTAACTCCAGTAATAGAGTCCCTGGTTCAAAGATTATAGACATTTTAAACACTTTATTTGCATATTTCCAAATAACTTTCCAAATGGTTATACCATTTCACAGCTACACCAACAACATATCAGTTTGCTTATCATAACACAACCCCTCCAATATTGATTATTACCAGTTTTAATCATTTTTTACCAATTGTCAGGGTGTGAGTTGAAACCTCAGGGTTATTTTGACCTGCATTTCTTTTATTATTAAAGTTTTTCTAGGCCTCATATTATAAAGCAGCAGTCATCAAAACTATATAATATTGCTTTGAAAATAGAGTTAAATCAATGGAACAGACTAGACAAGAGAGAATTAGAAACAGTATAACCTAATAACACAATGTTTGATAAAATTTGAAAAGATGAATTACCTAAGAAAAAACTAATTGTTGGGAAAACTAGAAAGCATTCTGGTAGAAATTAGGCTTAAACCAACACTTTACACAATATTCTACAATACATATATTAATAATAGCAATCATTACTTTTTTGTTTTGTTTTGTTATTAATCATTACTTTTAAAAATTAGAAGAGAAACAGACTAAATATCTCTCACAGCTATGGGTATGAGACATATTCTTAACCAACCAAGAGGTAAAGGCAATTACAAAGGCTAAAATAGATAACTTGGATTACTTGAAACTGAAAAGCTTCTGTATAGACAAAATTAAGGCACTAGGATAAGAAGGAAGTGGTCGAATGGAAAAAAAAAAACCTTTTTAGGTCATGGGAAGTGAGTAGGTTGAGTAATTGAGTGACTAGGGTGTTAGGGTTAAGAGTCAGTATATATTTTGAAAACTCCAGCTATGAAGACGGGAGTTGAGGAGAGAAAAAATGTGAGCCATGTACCAAACTCACTGAGGAAGAAAGGGGAATGACCTGGATGTCTATAGATAACAACTACTAGGATTTTGATTGGGTAATAGAGATGAATCCCATGATTCTCAAAGGAGGAGAGGTTACTTAGTGAGTGATCAAAGTAGGGAGAGAACCTGGAAGTGGCATTGGGGAGCAAAAGAATATTCCAACTCACCAGTACTGGCAAGGGTAGCCATGAATACTATGTCATCAGAAAGATGCCAGACATTGTGGTAGCTAGAAGATGGAAGGAGTAAGAGAGGAAAAGATTTAGAATGAAGGGAAGTTTGTTGCCTGTGGAACAGGCATTCCAGAAGGCACAGTGGAAGGGAAGGATGATGCTTGGTTGGAACCTCGGTGAGAGGTGAGATGAATGGGAATAAAGAATTCAGAGTGGGGCAGGATAGGGAATGGGGTTTGAACCTACAAGGGTTCAAAATTATTGGGATTTGTAAGGTAGGATTGGGTGTGAGACTGTTCATCACTGAGTGGAAGGTGCCGCTCTTCTTCCCAAAAGAGTCTTGAAATCAGGCTGGAGACAGGTGTAACATGAGATAGAAGGCACAGATGTGAAGCCCTGTTTCACACTCCTCTTCTCCACTGAAGGCTGGAAATTAGGCTGGAAAGGATATAGCAGGAGATGGAGTCAAACCTTCACAGTAGGAGATGAAAGTCCCACTCTTCAGGGATTTTTCTCTTCCCTGAAGAGGCAAGTATGGAAGGAGATGGAAGACCTAAGATAAAAGGGAAGGTTTTTCTTCATTGCATGGCAGGTTCTCACATCACTTTTGGGAGATCAGGTTGGCAGGAAGAGAAGGGAGTTGCCTTGTGCTGGCACAAATGGAAGTTAGCCTAGCATGGTCCCTTGCTGCCTTCCCTCAGGGGACACAAACAGAAGGGGATGGAGGTAGCTTGGTTAAAGGAAGATCTGGTTTCTTTTCTTGTTCATTCATTCTGCCTATCAGACCAATTTATAGTCTTCTTTGCTGGTTCCTCATTCAGATCACACACTTTAACTATCAGGGTCTCACTGGGTTCTATCCTGGACCTTCTTTTCTTCTCTCTCTATATTACACTTGGTGATTGTATCAGTTCCCATGGATTTAATTACCACCTCTGTGTTTATAATTCTGGAACCTACCTTCCCTGCCCTATCCTCTCTGCTGATCTCTAGTCTTTCATCTCATACTGCCTTTCATATATGTCAAACTGGATTTCCAGCAGATGTCTTAAATTCATTATGTACAAAAATGAATTAATTATCTTTTCCCCTAAGCCCTCCCCCATTCTACCTTCCCTGTTAGTGTAGAGGGCAACACCATCCTCTAAGGGTGGAGAACTTGAGGCCACATATTCCCCACTCCTGTCTCCATCTCTCAGGCTCACAATCTATGAGTCATCCTCAACTCCTTACTATCTCTCCCCCTTCCTTCTCCCTATATCTAAGCTGTTGCTTGATTTTTACCTTTGCAACACCTCACAAATAAGCTCCCTTCTCTTCTCTGACATTGTTACCACTCTAGTGCAGAACCTCATCACTCCATGCCTTGATTAATGCCTTCTTTTGTGTTTGGCTGCTTCAGGTCTCTTCCCACTTCAATGCATCCTCTGTTCTCCTACCAAAGTAATTTTCTGAAATTGCAGATCCAACTACACCACCTTTCCCCTATTCAAGAAACTCCAATGGGTCCCTATCAATTTCGGGATCAAGTACTATATCCTATTTGGCATTCAAAGCCCGTCATAACCTAGACCTTTCCAGCCTTCTTGATATCTTATTCCCTTGCAATGGAACTCTTTGATCCAGTGACACTGGATGTTGTTTCCTGAACAAGAAATTTCATTTCTTAGCTCTAGGCACTTTTTCTGTCTGTCCCCTATGCCTATAATGTTTCTCCCTCCTCATCTTGTATTACTGCCTTCCCTGGCTTACTTTAAATCCCAAGTAAAATCTATCTTCTAAAGGAAGTCTTTCCTCAGTCCCTATTAATTTACCTGCCTTCCCTTTTAAAATTATTTTCCATTTATCCTGTATATAGTTTGTAATTATTTGTTTGCTTATTGTCTCCCCCATTAGTTGTGAGCCCCTTGATGGCAGGGACTGTCTTTTGCCTCTTTTTGTATCCCCAGTGCTTTGTGCAGTGCCTCACACATAATAGGCACTTAGTAAATGTTTATTTACTGACTGAGGATTCTCATAGAGCCCTGAAATGGTTGATGCAAGTAGGTCAGAAGAGTGGCAGTGGTTAGATCGCTGGGCCTGGAATCAGGAAGACATGAATTCAAATCCAACCTTGGATACTTACTAGCTGTGTGACCCTGGACAAGTCATTTAACCTTTGTTTGCCTCAGTTTCATCATTGGGATAACAATAGCATCTACCTTGTGAGGATCAAATGAGCTAATAATTATAAAGTGCTTGACACACAGTAAGCACTATATAAATGTTAGCTACTGCTACTGCCACCACTGCCACTACTGGTAAGAGTATTGCCAACAGTCTGGGTCCAAAGGCTTTGTCTTTGGTGAAAAGTGGGAGAGATGGTAGGTAGCCCTCCTCAGCCCATACCTCTTATTGAGCCAGAAGTTATACATTAAATATAGCACTTGTGCTTTAAGAAGACCTGAAGTTTTCTTATGGATATGAGCATGAGAAGCGTTGCAGCTTGTGAGTTATTGTGATATGATATGGTTTTTGTGTTCTCTCACAGATGAAATCAAGTAAAAGCAAACATAGAATTCATGTTATGCTCAAATGGGTCCCTAGTATATCAGTTGCATTGGAACACATTCACTTTTTTAAAACAAGCATGAAAGTAGAAATAACTATAGTCTATTTTTTGTGGTTATAACTCTTGCCATCTCATCATTTAAGATGTTTTTAGATTCTTATTTCTGGATTCAATAATTAACTCATTAAAAAATTTCATACATTCCAAATAATCTAGTGTCTTACAGAAAATACAGTGTATATAATGCTCATGGGGCATGAAAGAAAAGGAAACAGGAGACAGGAAGTCATCTGAAAGTTTTTTGGTAGTTCAGTAGAGAAACAAAAAAAAAACCTTTTAGAACTGAAATAGTATACCTCTTTAAAAAAAGAGCAGATTTTTCAAAGCCACATAAAAAGAAATGAAAAACAGTAAAATTATTCTAGTCTTCATTTAATTATAGCCATAAAAAGCAATACTGTTTAAAAATATAATTGCTAATTGGTTGTCTTTTTAAAATATTTTTTCCTTAGGTCTTAAAATGTTAGGAAAAATCTGTTTGTAATAATGAGTAACTGTCTTATGATTCAACAATGAATTCAGGGATGGATTTTTATGTTGTATGGTTTAAATAAACAAGCAGCAGCCTACAGAAGCAAAAATAGGGCTTCCAAGTTAGAAGTTCCCTAGAACAATAGTATGTTCTTAGGTGGCAATACAGAATGGGATTCACAAGTGGTTATTGATCTATAGCAGCTGGGCCCTGGTAAAGAAAGAAGAAATATTCCTGCAGTGGCCCTGTTAGAGTTTGATACATAGTGGTATTTTTTGTTGCTTTTGAGTTCATTTCTATTTTTACAAATGCACTGATATTCTGTAACTAAAAGATTTTTACAAGATCTATTAATAACTTTGTATAAAGGTGATAAACTTCCTTACCATAAAAGCTAAAGATCCTCCCTCAGAAGAAAGCTCATCTCCTTTTCTTCTACTCAGAAAACCTTTTGGCTCAGTTTTGTCTATTACTCCTTATTCAGCTATTTCTTCAGTTCATATCCAGTAGAATCATTTAGATTTGAAATCTATGTTGGAAACAAAACAAAGTGTATCATGAAACAATTATGTTAATACCCTTTTAAAAGCAATTTTATAGCCAAAGAAAGACATAAAAGAGTTATTAAGTAGTATAAGAGTTGGAGAAAAACTAGATCTATTTCTAAATAGATGGACCCCTGAAATTTGTTGTTGCCCCTTGTTAGTTTCTGGCTATTATGAATTAAATATTCTATGATATTATATTCAAATATTTGTTGTCAAGGAAATTTCTCCCTATATGTTACACATAGATCAAATTTTGAACTTTTCTTTTTAAGAAAGTAATTTTCAGAATTGTTTTCATAGAAATACATCCTTTAAGATTGTTGTCTCTTTTTAAAAAGTGGGAGAAGAGGGGTGTGGAACAGTAGCTAAAAATATTTGGGGAAATGTAGTGTTTAACAATTTTTAAAGAAATTAAAAGATTAACATTATCTTTCTCACATTTTCTACTTTATTTAATACTATGTTAACAGATTATGAAATTGAAGGTATTCTGTAAATATTGACAAAGATTTGTGAATCTGAGGTCTTCTTTTAGGATCAGATAGAATATATATGTAGGTGGGATAGCTGTCATTTTAACAGAAAAAGGTCTTTCTGCATGCTGGAGTAAATATTTTGGGTTTGGTGGGGTTTTTTTTTTTTTAGAAGAGGGAGTTTGGATTTTTTTTTTCATACTGGACACAATGGAAAGCCAAGACATATGGGCAGGAAGAGAGCAAATGCAAGGCTTAGCCAAAAAAAAAATAATAATAAAGTGGTAACTAAAATAAGCAGATTGTAGGCAAGAAAAAAATCAGTTTAATGGTGAGAACAGGTAACTAAAAGCTCTGAGAAAGAAGGAAAAAAAACTTAGGGAAATTCGGTTGGAAATTTTAAGAACATTACCTTCATTTGGAAAGTTTTATGGTACAAATAGGGAATAAAATAAAGGAACTAGGTATAAATTAGCACCTAGGGGTTTTCACCCAATGATGTGTCTAAATTTTGTCAAGGAAGTGAAAACCAGTATCTGGCTAAATACTTGCGTACAAAGGCAGGAAACCAATAAAGTATGTGAAGGAGGGGAGGGGAAATGATGCTTGATGTTATCAACTATGCTGACATAAAATGAAACAAACCTTGATGGTTTATTTTATTTAGGCTTTTCATTTGAAAGTACAACAATAAAATTGGGCTTTTTCCAAAATTATGAAGGAAGGCAGAAGTACCTTTTCCAAGTTGCTTATGATTTCTAAGTCTTGGCCTTGTTATCACCCTCTTAGTGCATCATTGCCACACACCATGTGTATTACAAAAGCTAATGAAATACTATAGGTCAAGGCAGCCTGACACAAAGAATAGAGGAAATACATTAGGTCCAGGGAAACCTGGGTTTAAATCCTCACTCTAATATCTAGATGTATGACACAATGGGCAAATTACTTATCTCTCAGTTCACAAGGTAACTTTCTAAGATGACATTATATTACAGAGGAATTGAGTATGTGGATGGAATTGGCATGTTAGTAATGTCCAACTCTTCATGACCCTATTTGAGGTTTTCTTGGCAAAACTATTGGACTGGTTTGCCATTTCCTTCTCCAGCTTATTTTACAGATGAAAAAAACTGAGGCAAACAGGGTTAAATGATTTGCCAAAAGTCACCTTACATTGATATAATCACAGGTCTAGACTATTTCCAAAGAAGTGTGTGTGTACAGTAAAAACACATACACACACCTCAGTTAAAAAAAAAAAGCTACATAAATTATGCAATACGCTTTAATTCTGGTTTTCCTCTCTTTCCTCCAGTTTCCTCTCTGTCCTCTCCAAGTTTGCCTTGTATTAACTTTTTATTTATCTTATACATACCCGTGTATGTATGTATGCATGTATGTATGCATATAGTTTCTCCCCTGTTTGGAGAAAAGGTGATTAACAGTGTCAGTAACTACACAGAAATCACGAATGATGAAAATTGAGGAAAGGCCATTAGATTCTCCAATTAAATGCTTATCGGATAAGTACCTTTGGAGAGAGCAGGTTCAGCTGAATGAAGTCAGAAGCAAGTATGTGCTGGTAAACGTTTAACAACTGGCTCTCCAAAAATTCAAGTCACACTTTTATGTAAATCTGAATTATTAACATTTTCCTCCATCACTTTCTAGACAACCAAAAAAGCATTAAACAAAGCCTTGATTTTAGTATTTGCTGACTTTCGAGGTGTAAATACATTCAACATTAACAGTGGGGAGCCAGTAAGAGCTGGTTCCAGCATGCTCTTGATCTGAAGCCTGACTGAAGAGAGTTAAAAAAAAGAGTGAAAGAAAAGAAAGTGGAGGTACTGATTATAGACAGCCTCCTCAAGGAATTTAGTCACAGAAGGGAAGAGAAATAGAAGAGGATAGCTAATAGAGATGGACAGATCTAGTGAGAGTTTTTTGAAGATGAGATCTTTGTGGGTGTTGACTTGATTGATGTGTTGGTTAGTTTTACCGACCTGCTTTTCTCCTTCTCTTTTTAATTTTTACAAAGAGTGGTTCTAAGTAGCGAAATGGTGGAGGGATATACTTGCAAAATAAAGTAATGTAAATGATGTCATTAAGTAGAGTAAGAAGAACAAACAATTCTGAAGAATTGAGAGAGATCCTATGTAATTTATGATGGCTTTGGACCTGACTCAGGTCAGTCTAGTGGTTCAGTTTCATGCTCAGAATGAAGTGAGAAACTCAGGCCATGTTAAATATACTAGAAGGAATGTTCTTCAGCAATAGTATGGAAAGGATAATCAACATAGACCCAGCACTGGTTGAACTGGATATAGCTACCCTTGCTTCCATGTTTGCCACTATGGTGTTTCCAGTCACAAGGGTATATTGACTTGAGGAGAAGTGGGAAGTCCACCAAGCCTGAGGAATACAGACTACTAACTATGCTGAACTTTTATGCCTTAGGAACCAAGAAACTATAGTCAATGATTTGCGCTTTAGTTCCCTGGACCAATTAAATCTTGAGGCTGGTTTCATTGCTCTTTTAGGGGGGAAAGTTGACCTATGTGGAAGTGTTACTGTTATGGGTCCAACCAGATTAGTAGTAGATGTTGCTCCTACCACAAATGGATACTGCTTTTTCAATTAAATGATAAAGAGCAAGTTAAGATCCAGAAGAGAAACAAAGATGTATAAATTTGCTATAACTATTTTGAGAAAAGCACTGTTACAAAGGACAGAACTGAAATATAAAGAAAGGTAGAAAGCTACCGTAAGGAGAACCTAATTATAGTGGATTTAAAAAGAAAGTTTAAAATAAACAGTTGTAAGTTTTTTTTAATTATTATTTTGCTGAATGAATAAATCCATTTCTTTGTGTTTTCCATGAGTGTAAACCAAAGAGCATTGTGTTTTTGTTTTTGTTTTTCAAAGGCACGGCAACAAGCTCAATTACGGCATCAAATGGCAGAGGATAGCAAGGCAGATTACTCGTCCACTCTTCAGAAATTTAACCATGAACAGCATGAACATTATTATACCCACATACCAAGCATCTTCCAGGTAAAAAAGTTGTTTGTTTTTTATAAATCATGTTCACAGTTGTGACTGTGAGTTACAATCAGTATAATCCAACGCGCCCTCTAAGCCAAATAATTTTTTAAAAACTGAGTAGCACATAGCATTAAGGTCCTGAAAAGTTTTAGTTCTAGGATTTTCCAGGAATAGTTGGAGTGGTACACCAAAGATCTATTTTAAAATGTGTCCATAGGAAAGGATTTGGAGTTAGTTTTTAAACTCATACGAAGATAGTGATATCTTACCTATCTTAAAGATTAATAATAAGTTGATGGTCTTCCTGATGCCTCAGATTTATTTAGCCTGAGAATCCCTATATTCTTCTTCAGTATTTTAAAATCTTCACAGAGATACGAAATTCAAACAGTTCTTCCTTAAGAAACTTTGCTAAGTTGACAATTCTTTCTTTCAATTTTGTTTTTGTTCATTTTTACTTGAGTCGGAATATTACAGAAAATTAATAGTTTCATAGGTAGATTTGTTCTTAACAGAAATAGTAAATTTCAATTTCTTGTTGCAGACACACATAGCCTTATATAAATTCCACCAACACTAACAAAGGCTTCTCTAAATGTAGGGAACACTGATTTTATTTCAATTACAATGGAGGTAGTGGGTGAAAGCAGTTATTCATATAGAGAAAGATATGCTTTTCTTGTAGCAAATAATGGGAAAGCATATAAAACATTAGATGATAAATTCAAATTAATGAAGTAACGTGTTAAAAATAAAGCATCATTGATGTTCGAAATCTTATTACTACTGGATTTGGGGATGACTTGTTAAAATCTATGCAATATGAATGATAATGATGTTTTTTAGACCACTCTTTATTCTCTAAAGCAATGGTGTCGAACTCAGATAGAAATGGATCCCTACTGGCTGCACACTGACTTATGAAGTTTTGTGGGCCACAGTTTGTGAGTTTGAAACCTGCTGAAAAGCATGTCCAGTATTTAGATACAATTAACTGGTCAGTGACTCTCTTTTATTGACTTTTTTTTATCTCTGAAAGAACATCTTAAATGTTACCATCCTGTATGTAAATTGATCACATACAAAATATTATGTTTCAGAAAATACAAGAGATGGAGGAAAGGAGGATAGTCAGAATTGGTGAATCAATGAAAACTTATGCCGAGGTGGATCGCCAAGTGATACCAATCATTGGGAAATGTCTGGATGGTATAGCGAAGGCAGCTGAATCTATTGATCAGAAAAATGTAAGTATTGAATTTTGGTTATAGAGCCAGTAATATGTTTCAGTGTATGGTGGCTTCATTATTTTAAAATTGCTTCCAAAACTCCGGGCTTCTATATGTGGGATAACATTGGGAAGGTGACGTATGCTCCACATTTTCTATCTGTATGCAGAATTTTGTCATTCTGATTTATAAGAATGAATTATTTAGCTTGTTGTGGAAAGCATTGCCTTTTCACAGCTTCATGTGTAAATCATTTTTGCCTTTCAGACAAGACGAGTGTTATTTTCCCTCTTTTTTTTTAAATTTAATATATTTAGTTTTCAGCATTGATTTTCACAAGAGTTTGAATTACAAATTTTCTCCCCATTTCTACCCCCCCCCACTCCAAGATGGCGTATATTCTGGTTGCCCTGTTCCCCAGTCAGCCCTCCCTTCTGTCACCCCGCTCCTCTCCCATCCCCTTTTCCCTTCCTTTCTTGTAGGGCAAGATAAAAGCCCATTGCCTGTGTATCTTATTTTCTAGTTGCATGCAAAAAAAAAATTTTTTTTGTTGTTTCTGAACATCTGTTTTTAAAATTTTTGAGTTCCAAAT
>CM053625.1:122037316-122099920 GCA_028646595.1 Phalanger gymnotis | reverse complement strand
GGAGGTCCGTGTGGGACCGACCTTACCCAGAGACCATCCAGGCTGTCCTGCGGTGGAGCCCTGCTTCCCTCTGCCACTTTGTGGGTTCTGCAGCTCTAAAATTGGTTCAGAGCCATTGTTTTATAGGTTTTTGGAGGAACTTGGTGGGGAGCTCACGCCAGTCACTGCTTCCCGGCTGCCATCTTGGCTCCGCCCCCTGATTCTTGGTTTTAATCCTAGCTCCATTGGCCTCCAGAATATCTTATTCCAAGCCCTTTGATCTCTTAATGTAGAAGCTGCTAGATTGATGATAACTCTTTAGATCCTTTCTAGCCCTCCTCATGTAAAACTACTGGATACAAACAAAAGAATAAAAGGATTACTATGTAGCAATGAAAGCCCAACTGATGTTAGATGGTGGAATGTTGTTGGAGATTGACTCCATTTGATTTCATATCTTCTCCAGAAGTATTTGACAACTTATGAGTAGTACAGGAGGGAGCCGAGCAGTAGGAATTAGTCAGAGTTGAGACTTGGAGCAAGAAAGTAGAGGGTGTCACAGGAATTCAAGTGTAGGGAAAAGGATGATGTTGAAGTGATAAGAATGTCAAGATCAAGTCTGAGTAGAGTTTGTATATTGAGAGAATGGGGAGGAACTAAGAGATCGAAGGTCAAGATGAGGGTTAAATACCATCCTAGAAAAGATAAGGGTACCAGGAGAAGTGAAAAGAAAAAAATTATCAGACTAGGAAATTTTGGAGATGTACTTATGCCAAGGACCATAAATCTGGATGAAATATTGGGAAAAGAAGCTTGAGAGGAGGAGCTAGAAAAATGTGTTAGTCCTTGGGAAAGTAAATAGGGAGCAGGTAGAGATTATACTAGGCATTGATTGATAACAAAATTAAATCAAACACTGGATCTAGACTTCCTAGAATTTGAAATCTGGTGGGGGGAATCCCACTAGAATAAAAATCTCTATGTTGGGTGACTCAAAGTATGGAAAGTTTGTTGCTGGCCACATTTGCACATGAAAGGCAAGAACTGAGAACAGAGGGCTTCTAATGGACACAAAGAAGTTCTCTTAGCAGCTCCACCTACCCGTTTTGTTTTTCCCTTCCCTACCTCCAAGATAACCCTTGGATAGATGGGGTGGGTGCTGACTGAATGCTCAGTGCCTCAGACTCAAACAGTTTTCATTATTTGTTGGAATACAACCCCCCAATATGGTTTGAGGGGGAATTCAGATTGACAATCAGAAATTGGGGAATTAAAGAGTTTTTAACCCCAATTCATATAAAGAAATGCAATAGGTACTCAGATACTGGTAGCCATTAGGAAATTATTTCATAAGACAGACTAAATGCCTGTGGTCTCTAACTAGCTAGCTGACTTGTCTGTTCCAAAAGCGTGTAGGTAAACTATGACCCCAAGATCTGACCACACTCTTCCCATGAAGAATTAATTTTTTCCCCTAGTGCAGTGCCTGGTTTTATGATGGCCTCCCTTGCATACTAAAAAATATAAAGCTTGGCATCTGGACAATAAACTTTTTTAAAAAGGGAAACAATGGCAAAGTGAACTCTGCCTTGTTTGGAAAAGAGACAGTTGGAGACTGTAGCTGAGGCCCAGTAGAGGGCAGCAATAAGAATAGTCCAAGTGGAGAGAGAATTAAAGCAAAAGGGGTGGGAGGGGAGACATAGCTAGGACACAGCTGGGAATAGGACCAGCAAGAGAATAGTTACTGTGATAACATCACCAGAAGGCATCAATGTTCCTGCACTTTCAAAGGTATATGAGATGTACCTGTACGCATGTGTGCTAGATATCTATGTTCTCTACATGTGGCCCTGCCATACAGATCCCTCTGAGTGTCTGTTCTTCCCACTGGCAGCATATAGATTTTTAAAGAGAGTGTGCCCCAGTTTTATGGAGGGATAGGCATAACTCAGCTGTAGCAGCTACAATGCAAAATAGAAAGTAAGCATGTAAGAGACTTACAAAGAAGTTGCTGTGCTAAATCTAAGGAATGAAAAGTTATTTCTGTCTTGGGTGATGAGGCTTTTCAACGAATGGAAATGGAGAGGAGGTAAAAAGCCAGGGGAGGCGATCTCTTTTGATCGGCTTCAAATAAAATGCAGTATGAAATAAATGCTTCATTTAGTTTGAATTACTTTCAGTTGGTTTTACTGAAAGCATTTTTTAGTGTATCCAGCCATCAGTGATGAATAATGGCGGGGGTTTTTTTTTCCCTTATATCTACAGTGGGTGCTTAAAAGTGAATTCTATTGATCCTCATTCTTTGCTCAGCCCAAACTGCCCATCGGCCTGTACAAAGAGATTTAGTTATATGAGATCAGGCAAATATAAAGTGTGACTATCCTTCTTTAAGCTCCAAATTATTATATTCGACCTATTACCAGAGGAAAACTTTGTTATAGTGTAATATGATAGGATCAGTCTTATAGTGTTTGTGGTATTATAATAAATATTCATTGATTATTAAATGACAGCTATTAAAGGCAAACAATTGATGATAAGCAAATTTTATTTTGTGAACAGTATTAGCAAGATACATTCCATAGTTTATACTGAAATTGTATTCTTTCAAAAAAAACTGATGGATTATCTTGTAAAGAATCGATCAATAATATGTACAGTTGAATTTTTTTCCTCAGTGACAGATAGAGGAAGGCAGTGGAAAGAGCATTAGATTCAAAGTTGAAGGATCTGGGTTTGAATTCTACCCTGACACTTAACATTGTGACCTTGGAGACTTATATGAACTGATGCTGAATGAAGTAAGCAAAACCAGGAGAACATTGTGAACAGTAAGAGCAACATTGTGCAATGATTAACTATGATAGACTTAGCTCTTCTCAATAATACAATGATGTAAGACAATTTGAAAAGACTTATGATAGAAAATGCTATCCACATCCAGAGAAAAAGTATGGAGTCTGAATGCAGATTGAAGCATACTATTTTCACTTTTTTTGTTTTTACTTTCTCATGATTTTCCCCTTTTATTCTGATTCTTTTTTCACAACATGACTAATGTAGAAATATAATTAATATGATTGTACATATATAGCCTATATCAGATTGCCTGCTGTCTTGGGGAGGGGGAAGAAGTGAATGTTGAAAACTATCTTTACATGTAATTGGGGGAAAAAATTAAAAATGTGACCTTGGAAAAATCATCTAAGATCTTTAACCCTCAGTTTCCTTAACTGTAAAATGAGACATTTGGAACAGCTGACTTATAAGGTCCCTTCCAGCTCTCAATCTATGGTCCTTATTTCATTGTAACTTTTTCTGCAAGCAAGAAAATTCTAGTGCTAGTTTTGTGTTACACAACTGAATTCAGCTAACATTCTCTTCAAAGGGGCAAAATATTTTTAAACATTTAATTCTGTGTTTATTTTCTGAATGCACATAAAATAAAACATTTAAAGTAGTATATCCCCATTATGCTTGACTTTTCCTATTCCCAACTCTTTTCTAAATTCTCCATATATATGTACCATATTTATTCTTCAAAATTAATCTTGCATCTATCACAATTGAATTCATCAGAAATGCTGCAATTAAATCAAATGTTTTCTTTTTTTTCTGGAGTCCTATATAATGTATCTCTTTCTTGCTTGTATGTTCCCTAGGTTTGTTTGCTCTAATCTCTGCCACTCTCTCTTTTGTTTTTTCAAATAATATTTTATTTTTTCCCCAGTTACATACAAGGACAATTTTTATCATTCATTGTTTTAAAATTTGAGTTCCAAATTTTCTCCCCTCCCTTTCTTCTTTTTGAGCTGGCAAGTGATTTGATTTAGGCTATGCTTGTTCAATCATGCAAAACATGTTACTATATCAGTCATGTTGTGAAAGAAGACACATGGGGAAACAAAAAAAAACACCCATAAATACAGAGTGAAATATAGTATGGTTCAGTCTGCATTCATATTCCATCAGTTCTTTCTCTGGAGATGGACGGCATTTTTCATCCTGAGTTCTCTATAATTGTCTTTGCTCGTTGTATTGCTGAGAATAGCCATGTCACTCATAATTGATCATCATATATTGTTGCTGTTACTGTATACAATGTTCTCCTGGTTCTGTTCAATTCACTTTGCATCAGTTCATATAAGTCTTTCCAGATTTATCTGAAATCAGCCTATTCATCATTTCGTATAGCACAGTAATGTTCCATTATAATCATTTACTACCATTTGTTCAGACATTCACCCAATGATGATCATCCCCTCAATTTCCAATTCTTTGTCCCTACAAAAAGAACTGCTATAAATATTTTTGTATTGATAAGTCTTTTCCCCCTTTTTTGAAGCTCTTTGAGATACAGAACCAGTAGTAGTATTGCTAGATCAAAAGCTATGCACAGTTTTATAGCCCTTTGGGCATAGCTCCAAATTGCTCCCCAGAATGGTTGAATCAGTTCACACTTCCACCAACAGTGCATTAATGTCTCAATTTCCACACCTCCCCTCCAACATTTCTCAATTTTTTTTTGGTCATATTAGCCAATCTGATAGGTGTCAGGTGGTACCTCAGTTATTTTAATTTGCATTTCTCTAATCAGTAGTCATTTTGGAGCATTCTTTCATATGACTATAATCTGGCTTTGATTTCTTCATCTGAAAACTGCCTGTTTGATAAATAGTTCTTTGACTATCATTTGGGGAATGACTTGTATTCTTGTAAATTTGACTTAGCTCTCTATATATTATTTCTTGGCTTTTTTCTTTTCTTCTAATCTTGATTGCATTGATTTTGTTTGTGCAAGCCTTTTTAGTTTAATACAATCAATTGTCCATTTTACATCTTGTAATGAAGTTCTTCCCTTCTCCATAGATCTGACAGGTAAACCATTCCTTGCTCTCCTAATTTGCTTATGGTATCACCCTTTTTGTTTAAATTATATACCCATTTTAACCGTATCTTGGTATTTGTTGTAAAATGTTGGTCTATACCTAGTTTCTGCCATACTGTTTTCCATTTTTCCCAGCAGTTTTTGTCAAATAGTGAGTTCTTGTCCCAAAAGCCGGGGTCTTGGGGTTTATCAAACACTAGATTGCTGTGGTCTTGTGTACCTAATCGATTCCATTTATCCGCCATTCTGTTTCTTAGTCGTTACCAGATAGTTTTGATGATGACAGCTTTTTAATACAATTTGAGATGAAGTATAGCTAGGCTACCTTCCTTCACATTTGTTTTCATTAATTCCCTTGATATTGATCTTTTGTCCTTCCAGATGAATTTTGTTATGATTTTTTTTGGTAGCTCTATAAAATAATTTTTTGGTATCTTGATTGGTATGGCACTGAATAAATAAATTAATTCAGATAGAATTGTTATCCTTATTATATTGGCTCAGCCTGCCCATGAGCAATGAATATTTTTCTAGTTGTTTAGATCTGACTTTATTTATGTGAAGTGTTTTGTAATTGTGTTTATATAGTTCCTAGGTTTGTCTTGGCAGGTACACTATCTCTCTTTCAAAAAAATAAAATAAAATAAAACAGGGGTTTTGTTTTTCTTCCATTCTCAATGAGAGGGAGGTGGGAAGCAGAAGAGGATTTTTATTGATTGAAAAAAAAATAAATTTTAATTCAAAAAATAAGTGTTTTATTTATGTTTTTTTCTTTTTTTTTTTCCTGATACTTCCCAGTCACTCCCCCAACACACTCCAATAAACAGTCCCCCCTGTAACAAATAAGTACAGTCCAAGAAAATGAAACTGATACATTGGCCATGTCTAAAAATGGTTGCTTCTTTTCACACCTTCATTCCACCACTACTCTGCTCCTGTAGGAAGCATGCTTCACCTTTGGTATTCTGAAATCACACCTGATCACTGCACTGATCAGAGTTCTGAAGTCTTTTCAATTTTGTTTTTCTTTACTCTTGTGCTCATTGTGTAATTGTGTCCTGGTTATTTACCTCTGTAACAATTCATACAGATCTTCCCAGGTTTCTTACCTCTTAAAGAGATCCCTCTGGTAGTGTTCTTATTGCTAGAGTTGTATAGTCAATAAGTCAGTGCTATGGAGCATGTCTTATTAATCCTAGGACTAAGTATAGAACATATTGGACAGTTTTCTAGAATTGCCAAAGCAAAATTATTTAAATTAAAAAATTTTTCCTTTTTAGTATTTAGTGATATTATTTCTACAAAGTATTCCAAAAGGTAGAATAGATAATTATAATTTCATTTAAAATCTAAAATTATATCAAGAACCATTTGTTCTGACTTATAATTGTATTCTTCAGGTGGTCTTAATAGAATAAATGTCCTTTTTTCTGTTAATATGGCTTGTGTATAATACCCATATTCTACAATGCTGTTTTTATAGTTTTTCAGTAAGTCGTATTTGGGGTAATAAATGTTGTGAGTAGATTTTTATTCCATGACTCATTCAACTAAAAGTAAGAGAAAAAGCATTACCTTTTTGCACAGCTTTGGAGTTATGAAAAAAGCTAACTTTTGCTTATAAAAAAATCTGTTAATATGATTATTTTTTTAAAAGTGCTTTATTTTGTTCTGGAATCTATTTATGGAGCTATTAAGCCACCTAAGATCACCACAGAGAAGGCAAGCCATGTATATTAACTTTTAAATGAACCTGCTTGAGCTTTCCTTCTGCATTTCTGGAAGTATTTCTCCTTCATCTAATCATGTGATACTTTATATTCTTTTATACTCTCATAAATGTTCTAATTGATAATTATCTGTGTATATTATCATGTTTACTCAATTGTAAGCTTCATGAGGACAAGAACCATGCCTTATATGTCTTTTATCTCCCTTTCTTTCACCCCCTTCCGCCCCTACTTAGCACATTGCACCTTGTACATATTTGGTGTTTAATAAATGTTTCAGTCAATAAATCTGTTGTAGATGTAATGTTTTATGAGTGTTTATCTACATGTTTTAGTTAGAGGAATTGACTAGTAAGCTTTTTGCTTTGCAAATTTTTCTGCATTAGACAATTTGAGATGTTTTCATAGAAGGAATAACACTTTTTTTCTAAAGAAATTTGGTGATAGTTGTATATATTCAGTGTGTCTTTTTAATTAAGTAGTCCTTAGTAACATTCTTTTTCCACATATAAAATGATGGTGGAAAAGTGCCATTTACTGTCAAGTGACTATTTTGTACAACATCAAGCCAGTCAGTTTTATAGCTCACACTTATTTGTGGCTCTTTAAGGTTTACAGAGAACTTTATAGATATCGGATGTGTAGTTTGACTACATAAACTAATTATCCTAATAAAGTGCAGCTTTGTAATTCATTGTATACTTATTTGAAAGTAAATATATTTTTTGTGTCATTTCAGGATTCACAGTTGGTAATAGAAGCCTACAAATCAGGGTTTGAACCTCCTGGAGACATTGAATTTGAGGATTATACTCAGCCAATGAAGCGTACTATATCTGAAACTAGTCTTTCGAATTCCAGAGGGGACAGCAAAACAGAGCTCAAATTTGCTAGCAAGTCCAAGGGAAAATTGTGGCCCTTCATCAAAAAAAATAAGGTACTGCTGGTTTGAACTCTGGAGGTTTCAATGGCTCTTTGTCTTGTGATATTTTCAACTAAGATTTTTAAATGTTAAATTTCAGAATACGAAAAAAATTGATGTGTTGTTTTGTAACTTTCTATTTATCTTTAAAAGGAAAATTTCTAAATTGTGTTGCTTTTATTTATTGTGGATGGTTGTGTCTTTGCCATGGCCATTTGTTTATAACTCAAAAGCCATATGGTACTTACATTGTGTCATGCATACTAACAAATGGATTACTCTGAGCAGCTTTACATCACTATTTTCACATTTCTAAATTCTTGAAACCTGTGTTAACTTAATTTGGGAAAGGGAATTCTGAATAAATTTTCCACAATAGTTTTATTGAACTTTTATCATCCACTAACCCACTTTTGAACTCATATTAACTTGTATCTGTGAAATTTATTTTTAGTTTTGACACTGGGATACAACTACAGGGCAGCATTAACCCAGGGTTATAAAATATGATCAAGATAAGTGTTTCTGCTTTATACTTAGGATAGTCTACCCATAATTCAGAAACACAAAAGATGATAAGCCTTGTTGTTTTCTTGATGCTAGAGTAATTTTGAGGGCTCTCATAAATCTTCCATTGATTTGTGTCAGTTCAGGTAGCTGAATATTATTTCTTTTTTAACTTTAGAACTAGTAGAGAATAACTTAATGAACTGCAGTTTGCATGTAAAAGTGTGCATGAGCTTTTTACCAACTATTTCTTTCTGTTCTTTCTGTTGCATTACTTACTAAACCTTCACTTTTTATCATCTTGTTTTAACACATTTTACACATTTTCTTTTGGACCATGGCATAAATATTTAATTGTTTGTGTTTCAATTGCTTTGTACTTCAAATATTATTTGATGCTTATTTTTGTTTTGTGTCTTCTTGTTTCTGGTTTTTACTCTCTCACTGCTCCATCTCTTATACGTAGCTTATGTCCCTTTTAACATCCCCCCATCAGCCCCCCCCTCCTCCCCCTGCCTCTGCCTCACCCTCTGCTGTTCCCAACGGCCCCCAGTCTCCCAAGCAGCAAAAGGAACCCCTCTCCCATCGCTTCAACGAGTTCATGACCTCCAAACCCAAAATCCACTGCTTCAGGAGTCTAAAGCGTGGGGTAAGTTCTGCTCTAGATAGCTGTCTCTCTCGCGCTTTTGTTGCACTTTCTGTTCTCTGTACCAAGTTTTATTTGTGAATGATTTTTCTGTCACTATAGCTTCAAAAAAATAAGAAAAAGAAGAATTTATGATCAATTGTGATGAAAATTTCCCAGTGAAATCACAGAACACACGCCTGCATGCAATAACAGTATATAGAGGAATGATTCTCCTACTTTTTGTCAAAAGTATATACAACTTTAGTGTTTCACCTTGATCTTTACAAAATAGGTGAACTGAGATGTAGTTTTCATAACCACTGATACACAAGACAGGGTAGAATGTCAAAACAGAATAGGAAAATAATTGTTTATTTAACTCAGCCTTAACTCAGTTTAATTCCATTCACTCTACTTTTTATTAAGCATCTTCTGTATGTGGATCATATTTAGAACAAGTTGTTGTCATCTGTAGCCTAGGATTTTAGAGAATTGCTATAAATCACCATGGAGCAAATAGCTATTTATGAGGATTTAATAAATACTGATAATGTACCTAATTATTGGAAAAGAATAAATTCAGGGCTCATCTTTAAAAGGAGGAAAGGAGAACTGATCTGAAATATATAATCAGTAGAATTTCAGATTAGAATATCTTGGAATCAAATCATGGCTCCTGTAGCATTGACTGCATATATGACATGACTATCTTCAGTCTTTTGTAATATGATTAGCCCCAAAGATAGATATTAATCCTATTAATTAATAGTGTTATAAATCCTATCAGTCCCTGAGGGAGGATATACTTCTATACTTTCCTCATAATTAGATGTAACTGTTACCAGGAAGAAATTCATTATCACCAGTGAATTGTTAATTGTGAGTAGGTATTTCACTTATTCAGACACACTAGATTGAGAGAAAAGCACTCTTTAATGCTTAGGTTAGTTAATTTTCTAGTAAAGGATTAAAATGGTCACATCTTTATAGAGTACCTTTTGTTTGAAAATCTAAAGATGTTTTTTCCTCATTGTGAAATGAAAATTGCTATTATGGACAATGTATTTGTGGACCGATGTAGTAAAAATACAGAGCAAAATAACTTGTGTCACTTAACATAACATAATAAATTTAAAAACTGGAAATATAATTTTCCTAGAGATTTCAAAGGAGCAACTTAGGATGTGGAATTTGACTCTAAAGTATATGATACATAGTTAACAGTTGTGGAAAGGCAACAGCCCACTGGTTCATGCCAGCCTTCATATTTTGTCTTCTACCTTGATTGTCATTAAAGAAATGCAAACTTCTTATCATGGGACTTTTGTTAGATTGCTAAGATTGATATTTGCTGTGCCTTCACTGTAAATCAGATTTTTTTTTAATAAAAGCTAGTTACTGACCTTATAATGAATACCTTCACAGTAAGTATGATCTTTGCATTTACTTTTAAAAATTTCATCTTATATTTTTATGCTTTCATACCATTAATTGTATAGCATACTGCCTTTCCTCTATTAGACATCCACAATCAATTGGACTTAATTAAATGCGTTTGGTTTATGTGCCATCATTTTCTTTGAATGTCAAAGGAAAGTTAAAAAGAAACCTAAATTTTATAGCAATATAAGAAAGAGACATCTAGAAAATATTATAATCATCAGAATTGAACATAACTTTATAAAGAAAGAGGAATCTAATTTATTTTGCTTTCATTTTAAGAAAGGCAGCATTTTAATAACTTTAATCTTACTAAGAGTTGTTTAAAAAAACTCCAACGTGGTTTCATAATTTATTTGGCAATAAGACTCAGCAATCGCTTTTTATTACCTGAATTGACCATTTTCTGTTATAAAATTTTTGTTGAATTGAAAACACATTTGGCAAATAGAAACACATTTTGATCCTGTTTAGTCAGTTAATTTGTTTTTCAATTAGTTCAGATTTGATAATCTTTTGACTTCCTTATCTTTGAGAGGACACAAGACATTAGAAGAAGCCCATTGCAAAAGAAAAGTTAGTAGGTACCATTTGGGAAAATATTATTGAACGAGTCAAAATAAATTCACAAAAAAATATTTTTCAGCATGGAAAATTAACATCTATTTCCCTATGCAATAATCTATAGAAACAGATTGTGATTATATTCTCAGCTTATTAGCAGTTTTCCCTTCCATAATTGGGATTACAATTATTTTGAAGATCATTTACATGGAAAAATCATCCTAGGAGATTAGAAATTCATATGTTGAATTTCTTTTTGGGTTCATATTTCTCAGAATCATAAGTTTTTAGAATTGAAAGGAACTGCACAGATCATCTAGTCTGACTACCTTGCTTTAGAGACCTGTTTAGAGATTATGCACTCATTTTACACTGAGGCCCAGAGAGATGATGTAATTTTTGCTAAGATCACACAGAAGGTGGCAGATAGAAACCAAAACCTAGGTATCCTGACCTCTAATTTAGTCTTCTTGCGTATTTTATACTATCTCATTTTTACCGCCAGAGTACGAAAGTCTTTGTAAACATTTGTAGAACAGTGTGAATTCTTTCCTAAACATTTAAATAAACAGTCAAGGAGTTTTGTGGTTTTTGTTTACCTTCGTGTGTGTGTGTGTATATATATATAGTTGTGGGTTTTTAAAGTGGGAATTGTTAGCGCTATCATAAGGAAGTTTATTTCATTGACCATATTTTGTTGATCCGGACAACTTTCTTTACACATAAGGTATGACACTTCAAAGTCTTTTTGTTGATATCCCTTAAACATTAGCCAATATTAATTACTTTATCTTTATACAAAAGAGTAAATCTAAGTAAGACTAGATAGAATATTTTATTTTGCTCTCATTGTTATGAGAATACATTGATCCTTTTACATGTTCTAAATTAAGATTTGTTTTTTTGGTTTGAATAAATGAGTTTTTCTGTACCTTAAAATTTTCTTTAATAAAAATTCTTCATTGTTGATCTTAATATTTCATAGATATTTACCAAATGCCATCAGAGATTTAAATTATTACCTTTTTTCCTTACTGTAGAACCAGAAAAATGAGGTATCCTATTGGTTTCTTCTTGTCCCCTTTTAACAAATCTATATTTTCTCTTGCTGATTCATCGGCAGACTCAGTCTTTCTCTTTTCACAAAGAACTTATGAAGAGGACTATAGGGAAACCTACCTATGCCATTGAGGCTAGGGAATATGTTGTAAGTTTACATGTGATGATTGCACAGACACTAACCCCATTTACCAGGCAACTACTAGGGAACCCAAATTCATTTTGGAAATAACTTGATTAACTGCTTACAGTACAAAATGGCAACAGAGGTCACTTGGAGGGTCTTTGCATTTGATCATGGAAAAGAGAAATAAAATAAATTATACTGTAAGGAAAATGACCTTTTTGTTGGTGACCTCATTTGGGAACTTAAACAAAAGTTCATAGACTCCACAGCATACTCCACTTCCTTTTTCTTCTTTTTAGTTCCAGTTCTACTGGAGCTGTTCTGTAGAATTACAACTACCTTACAAAAGTACACATTAAGTGTGCTTGGACTTACTCTGATTATGGCTCTTTTACTCTTAACTGACCAGCTGAATATCATAGAACTAGAGCATCATCACAAAGACCCTCCTTGTGCCATAAACTCATTGCCATTCATTTGTATTCCTTATTTTTTTTATGGCACATCTAATACAAATCATGTTATAAATATATTCATAAGCAATAACCAGTGAGAGAAATTATTGAGAAAACAAAATGCCTCATGAGGCGTGAATAAGTAACTGGCATATCAAAATTTGAAATTTTCACGTTAAACCTTGGTTTACTTCTATCCCCTGTTTTTGTATATGAGGTTAGTGTCTTTGCCTGCCCAATAACACATGGATCACTGGCTTCATGTTTCCTCATGTGTTATTGATGCTTTGTGGCTCCCAAGGCTCTTCTTTGTTGCCTGCTAGGTTAGTGAACTGTCTTATACAGGCAGTTTTCTGTTCTCCCTTCTTCTGGGAATGTAAATAATGAAACTTTAGAATATTCTCTTAGCAAGCAAGAGTAGTTTTCTAACAATGGATTAAGTAATTGGTAGGCTCACCATTTCAAGCTAACAACAAATTTCTGCTTATTTAAAAGGCTCCATTTGGGTTGGAAGACCTTAGATTATGAATGGTTATTGACATTTCACAACAGAAACCCTACAATTTGCCTTTAAATTCAAACATTTAATGATCTGTTAGATTTTTAAATAGTTGTTTACTTTTTAAAGAGACCTTAACATGCTTAAATTACATATTATTAAAATTAGCTGTCTTTAAGTTGCCGATTTCTATTCTATCATTTATTAAATGTACAGAAAAAGGGCTAGTTTGATTATTAATGCCTTCAATTAGCAATGTTTATGTAGATTGTAGCGCATGTAGCATACTTTTATGTATTAAAGTATACCTGCTTTGTAGGTCGATATTTAGGAATTCTTATGCTGTGCACCATGAGTGTTGTCTGTATGTACAAAGAACTCAACTTGTATTGAATATATCTCTGCTAAAGTTCACAGGAATGCTAAAGCACTTCAATTGCCTAGGTCACTGTCACAGCAGCTCCTTTTTCTCTATTCATTTTGGTGTATCTTTTCTTTAAAAATCTAATCTTCTTCCTCCTCCCTGAATGCTTTTTTCTCTATTTCTCTAACTAATGAAAGTTGTCCTTCATTTACTAGCATGTTACATTTTTTGAAATTTTAGCTGGAGGATAATATAATATAGGATGTCTTCTACTGTTAGATTTCATAAAAGCAATTCTTCATGTATTTTATATCAGTTATACTATAACTTCATACTTCTTTTCTTATATGGCATTCAGAAATATCATTTGATTTGGTTGCCTGCTCTAGCTGTTTTTTTTTTTAAATATCTTTATAAAGATTGAATGTTAAATCAGAAAGAGTTCTGGTTCCTCAAAGTTGGATCTTAAAAATTTTCTATCTTATTTAGGAAGAAATGATAACTTTGACTTAGCTTTGAAGAACTAGATGTTTTACTTAGGTCCAGTCAAGATAAATTCAAAAAAGGTGATAGTCATTTTGTGAAGACATTTTCAACTTTTTGTAATAAAGGGAGCCTAAATTTTTTAAATGCAATCTGTGAAAAATGGCCTACAGTAAAACAATGTGTTGAGTCCTTGTCAGTTTTTATCTTCTTAGAAAGGTGAAGTATTAGTGCTTTGTGACTTCTGGTAATTTTTTTACCTTATGAAGCTCTTGCTACAAATTTGTTATATCTGCTTCAAGTTTTTGACTATTTGTGTTATTTTAAATTAAGCAAGTTTTCTGCATATCAGTTTTTGTTTTATATAATTTTTCCCATTTTTTGACAACACAAAAAATTGGTTTCTAAATTAAAAACACCTCTTCCTTACCCAAGATGGTCTTTCATATACTAGTAAATTATACAAAAACATTTTTCCTTTTCTAGTTTTGAGGTTCTTTCTGATTTTTGGGGGGGTGGTTCTTTTTTTGGATGGTGTCCTTAGTTTTAAATGACTACCAGGGAGCCTGTGCCAACACTGGTAGGTAAGGATAAACATTGTGGTGGTAGGTATTACTAAGATGGTTGGCTTTTACAGCTAAAATACTTGACTGTCCAAAGGCAAATCTCTTGTATATGCACAATACCCATAACCCACATGGACTATAACTACAGCAGTATCCTTGAGTAATTTACAAAAATGTTACTATATTAAAAAATTCTAAAGAGAGGCTACCCAGTGGGAAAAAGTGATATAGAGACCAAGATAGGGAAAGAAGATAATGTGTTTGCCCCTAGCATAACAATCAGAGGCTCTTTGCTCAAAGAGTTGATATTCAATTGTAACTAGAGATTCATGGAGGAAGCAATAAGCATTTATATAGTGCCTACTATGTGCCAGGCACTGTGCATTTTATTTCATTTTATTTTTTACAAATATTATCTTTATTTAATTTTCACAACAACCCCAAGACAAAAGTGTTGTCAAACTTCATTTTATAGTTGAGGAAACTGAGGTAAATAAAGGTTCCATGACTTGCCTGGGGTTATACAGCTAATGCCTTAGGCTCAACTCAGTTTTCCTGACTCAAGGCCCAGTATGATATCCATGGCACCTCCTCATGATTGCCTCACTCACCAGTCTCCTCATGGCAGTCATTATACAAATTTCTGAGAATGTCTCACACGACTGAAGGCAGTGTGTGTGTTTGTGTGTGTATATTAGTGTCACAGAGTACCTTTCCAGCCTTCATTTTTCCTTTCAGTTTATTTATTTATTTGAAGCAATCAGGGTTAAGTGAGTTGCCCAGGGTCACACAGCTAGTAAGTGTCTGAGGCTGGATTTGAACTCAGGTCTTCCTGACTCTAGGGCCAGTGCTCTATCCAGTGTACTGCACTTTCAGTTTAATTTGTAGATTTTTTTTTCCTTGCCTAGACACACTCTGTGTCTGCTTAAAAAAAAAAAAATGTGTCATGCTCAAAAGCAGTTTCTTTTGAGTCATGGATGATAAAACTTTTTTCATCTGGGGGGGAATTTACTTGGGAAATTTGGTGAATAAATTACAGCCTGATTATTATGATTGATAAATACTTAATGAGTTTCACACTGTATAATGATCATGAGTCACATTGTACTGATATTGCTAATAAAACATTATAAGCACAAACTTCACTCTTCCATTTTCACTTGCTCAAGCAGCATGATAGCTAAAAGAACCATTGGTGAGGGTTTGCCCCTCTTGTGAACTTTTGCACAGATTTGCTACAAATCATTTTCACAAACTGACAGATGAATGTATGTGTTATGTTATAACAGTAGAGTTGACAAAGTTCCTCTTCTACTCATATGCTCTTGTTTTTTCTCTTTTTTTCCTGTATTCCTTCAATTTTTACATGAAGCTTTCTCTCAAGCTGGTAAGCACAATTATAAGATGCATGTCCTCTATTTAATCACAGTTTCCTTTTATATTTCATATGTGTGCTATGCTACTTGCAGCATCCCTGTGAAATTAACTATCCGAACTGTGATTTGTATGGTTTTGTTCTTGTTTCCTTATTAAACAGCTTTGGGTACACAAAGTCTGGAATCTAATAGAAGTGATTGTAATTCACACTCTTAAAATTAACTCCATTTTCAATTTTTCTATCTTAATAATCTGGTACTCTAAAAGGATAATAAAGCTTGACCACCTATTTACATAAACTTTATGTATGTGTATGTGTGTGTGTGTCTGTGAGCACCTAAACACACATACTTTTAAAATGTCTACACAATCTCTGCCTGCCTAATGGATTAAAAATAAGATTTTAAACCACTGATACTTTGACTTTCCTGCCCATTTCTTTAATGGGCAGATGTGGAAGGCAGAAGTTGGGAAAATAAGAGGGATATTGGGAGTATAGGGTTATAGGAATCACCCAGACTGAAGGGAGAAGCCTGATGGATGCAGCTTGTCCCTGATAGATGGGTGGGTTTCGCATGGCTTGTTTCACCGGTTCACAAAGTCATTTTCTGGGAAGTGAAAGAGCCTCTTATTTAAATAGAACAAGCAGAATACATTTCTAGTGTGCTTGGTTTTATTTGTGCATTTATTTCATAGTACTAAATTCTGTGATCAAAATTAACTCAATCATCATATTTGTTAAGGAAAAAATAAGCCTTTAACAAAAATTAACGTATTTATAAAAGAGGGCATAAATGGTATGTCTGTGATTATGGGTATTACTTGAAACAATTGACAGTAATTTATAAATCTTTAAGAAATAGATTAGACATAAAATCAGAATATGATTTATGCTATAGGTTTCACTCTTAGAGCACTGTATTTCAAGGCTCTTCACTTCTTTTTTTTACCACTTGTTTTCATGTTTCTTGGTCAACTGATCTAAGTGTAAAGAAAAATAATTTTTGAGCCTATGAAAATTGGAAAATCCCTTGGCTTAAGACCTCTACAGAAAGGAAAGAAATTTAGAAACTTAAACTTTAAAAGATCTGGCTAATTAGCAGTATTTATTTGGGATAATTTGGCCAGTTGACTTAGACTCTCTAGGTGGCCTCATATTATCTCAGAGAGCACTTCATTCTTTAGGCCTAGTCCTAGATATTTCCTTGCTCCTCAAACTTAAGTTACTAAAGAAAAGACTTGCTACTCATGAGAAGGTGGACCAGTTTATGGAATAACAAGAATTTTGAAGATCATTAATTTTCCTTCTTCCCCTCTCTCTAATACTAGTGAACTTTTATTAATATGTATAATTAAAGATTTCTACAAAATTTAGCAACTCTATGGTCTTTATTCTTTTCCTCTAGTCTAAAACGTGGCACTCGCTATGAACATTGGTTTTATTATTAAATTTTTGTCTATGTTATGCCGAGGAACAATGATGCTATGCCTTTGCTATTGAAGTAGCATAATGTCAACTTGTCCCCCTTTTCAATTATACTATATTTATTTAAGGTATGTCTTAAAAATTGCTTTATCTGGGGCAGCTAGGTGGTGCACTGGGTAGAGCACCAGCCCTGGAGTCAGGAAGACCTGAGTTCAAATCCGGCCTCAGACACTTGAGACACTTACTAGCTGTGTGACCTTGGGCAAGTCACTTGACCCCAAATGCCTTGTCTTCCCATCTCCAAAAAAAAAAATTGCTTTATCTACTTTTATATGCAAATATAGTTCCTGCTATAGTTCTAGATAGGATGATGAAGCTTTCTTGTACCACTGAGGCGCAAAGATCTTTGATAAAACTGACCCCAAGCTCAACCTGGAATTTTTTTAGTAAAATTTTTTTTTTCAATTCTACTAATGTTAGTACCACTTTCTTCTTAATTCCAAAGGCATCACAAAATCACTTTAGAAAACCTAACCTGGCTCAGAAGACTTTAGGCTCAGAAGAATTTAAAATTCCTTCATGGTTAGATAAACCAGAACTAACAGAATCAAGAAAAAGCAACTAAGAAACTCTTAATTCTCCCCTCTTCCCTGATGTGGCATTTAATAGTATGAAGCAAGTGCATTTAGCTTGCTTTCTAAATTTTTAACCCAAGCTGTTTATCAATGTGATTTTCTTTACAGATAAACAATGGTGATGAGACAAGATTACATGTTTATTGTAAGGTCTTTAAATACCAGGTGTTTTATTTAAAACTTTCAATGTAACGGTACCACCACAATTCATAGAATAAAATCATTGATTGTTGAGCTAAAAGGCACATTAAAGATCGCATCCTGCTCACTCATTTTGCATGTAAGGATGACGGGGAGGTTAAGTGACCTGGGTCAGTGTCTCAGGACACTGTTTCCAGCCATTTCTTCCACACTGGACTGCGTCTTAGAGTTTTAATAGTTGTAAAAATATTGATCAAAGAAAATCAGCACATAAATATAGTCTATCCTTTTGAACCTAATGAGACATTGTGGAAAGAGTGATGAATTTGGAGTCAAGGGACTGGGGTAAAAATTCTGGTTTTGCCACCTACGTGATTAGGGTAAAGGCACTTAACCTTTCTGATGTCATTTCCTCATCTGTAAAATAAGGGAGTTGGACTAGATGACCTAGAAGGTACCTTCCAGCTATAGCTATATGATCCTGTGAAAGGACATTTATGGCTTTCAATTCTTTTATTTAGGGTAGATGAATTAGATTTATGTTTAGAATGTGTAGAATATAAAGTATGTTTAGAATATAAATTTTGAAAAATATGTGCTTAGGCCCACGAATGATATTGCCATTACTACCCTTAATAATAATTTTTGTTTCCCTTATTTTTAAATTTCAATTGTTGAAGGAATTGGTGGTACGTAAGAACTTTCTGCCCACACAACTATACATACAACTTTTACAAAAGCCATTTGTCAGAATTAATTCAGTAAAAATGTGTCTCCAAGTGTATGGGAGGAGAGTTTTTAGTCTTTGAAAACTCTGCCAATGCTCCGCTGAAAAGATCCCTGCATGGTCTTTGTGGCAAAATATTTGCTGAATCACATACTCCTAAGCAAAGCAGCCTGGCATTTTAACATAATCAGCCTAGGAACTTGAAGTCACAAGCATCCATTTAAGCTACTTGGCAAAGCAAGCTTGGTTTTCAAATTACATTATCAGAGTCCCCTCTCTTCACCCACTCCCAAACCAGCCCTACCTCTGTTTTTAAAATAATTAAGATTTTAAACAAAATCTCCTTTATACTGTCTCTGACTTATCCAGGTCAATTGAATGCATTTCTCCGCTACTTTATCTGTGAAATTCCCACAACCTAGTCACAGTTTTTTGACAAATAAGGAATATACTTCGAGTCAGAAAAATTCTAACTTTCTTTTCATATTCTCTACTTCTAAATAGCATGTGCACAAGAAAGCTAGCAACTGTTTTTGAATGACTCAAGACTGCCAGTATATTTCTTCAGCTAGAATAAGAAACAGCTGAGGTTTGATATAAAAAACTGGGATATTGATCTTGAAGCAGTGGAAGGCATACAGTATGAACTTTGACACTACCATAAAGGTAATGAGAGAAGAGAGTCTCAGAGCATTAAGTACAGATAACTTTTTATGGAAACAAGGTTGTATTTTTCTACCTTCTTATGAAATTACTTGGGTCCAGGCTGATACCCATAATCTTTATGACTGAACTGGAGATGTGGTGATCTGAGTGGGGATCAGTCACTATACTAATGTGACAGTCTGTGCAGCCTTTAGCTTTAGCCCTGCAAGAAGAGATAGGAAGGACTACATCAATTAGGACAAAATCATAGTTACAACTACAGTTATATGTGAAAAATTTTGTGAAGGAAGAGAGTCAGCACTTAGCTTATGAAAAACTGTATGTTCCTGTAAATAGTGTCTCGAGACATTGGCAACAACAGTTTTGTAGTAGAATGAGAAATATCTATTTCAATGAGTTTTCAAATGATTATTATCAATGCGAATACCATTTATTCTTTCACTTCCTGGAATATATACATTTATGTAGCAGTGTAGACACTCTTTTCAGAGCACCCTTGGCTGGCAATAGAACAGAATAGGAAATGGTTGCTGAGCTATCTATAGGTTGCATGCATTGATTTTGTTTGTTAACAGGAGATCAAGGTGAAAAGGAACCTTTCTTGTATCAAATGTGCTCTGAATTACTTTGCAGATGTTTTATTTTCCCTTCTCTTCCTTTACTAGGTTTCTTTTCTAGGTATACCCCAGGAGTCCTTCAACTCAAATCTCATTTACATTTTCCTGTCTGTAGGGTGCAGGACCAGAGGACTTCAGCAATCTTCCACCAGAACAAAGAAGAAAAAAGCTGCAGCAGAAAGTTGATGAATTAAATAAAGAAATCCAAAAGGAGATGGATCAAAGGTAGAATAGATCAAACATTCCTCATTATGGAATGCAGGTTTCATTTCATTAACAAAGATGAATTAAAGTGTTTAAAGTAGTCTTGAAAGCAGTAGTTTTTGGAGAGAAATAATACATAAGTCAGTGTTAATAAGAGTTTCTTGAATTAATTTAAAATAGTGCATGCATACATTATAATAGAAAGTAAAAGTCATTTCCATCAAACTGCTTTATTACAGATTTGTCCAGCATATTTTATCTGAGCTTTGATTAAAATGTCTACATAGTTAGCATGAAGCCTTGTTTAATGAATTTGTAGAGAAGACTGCTTAATCTATCTGAGAAGGAAATTGGTCATCATCCTGGTTCTAGAAGCATGACTACTCTTTGGGTATGAATAGGAATCAGCCTACATATGTACATTAATAGGAATAAATTATGCTGTTTTCTTTTTTGTAGTGTTTTGGCGACATCTAGGAATACTGATATACTACAAATTATAGACTGTCCCATTATGCAAACAGCCATGAGATGTATAGGTATATGATAATATCACAGTAGTAACAGCTTTGGGGAATCACCAGTTTCTCTTAGAAATGACAAGTAGGGACTCTATGTGGATGCAAATACCCTGAACAAAAATGGAAGGACAAATCTTTATTCTTCAAAAGGGACAGATTCCATTAGCTGCAGTTTTACTTCATACTGCTTTCTTCATACTTCCTGGAATAAGTTGTACCGCTTGTTCTTCCTCTTTCATGTTTTTATGAGATAATATTTAATCATCTGATTGAAAAGCAGCATTATTTCCCCTCTCTCAATGTCTCCCTTCTCATCTGTGTGGCAATTCATTCACTTCTGCTAAAGATTTACCAGTATAGTTTGAGCAATTTAGAGCAATTCTTACCTACAACAGGCGGAATGATTAGCTCCTTTATGTTGTTATTGAGGCAGTATTTCCCATTGAAGGGACACTGCGTTTAGTTAATAAGTTAGATTTTGAATATGTGCTTAAAATAAAAAAATTATTTTACTCTCAGAATAATTTTAATACAACAAATCATTTGTAGACATTGGTTTTTTAGTTTTAAAATAAGTCCGCTTTCTGTCTGCTTACTTGTTTTCTCAGCCTTCCCTCACACTGAGCAGAGAAAGATAGAGAATTATAATCGTCTGATATATGGGAGTTTTAGAATGAAACCACTTGTACTTGAGCCATAGGATTTGGTACCTTTTTAACTTTGAGCTGTAGTCATTGCTAGTGATAAGAGTAATCAAGTAAAGTTGGTCCCAAGGCTCAAAATTCTTATTTGGAGCTCAGTAAAAACTGGCTTTATCTCCTCTAGCATATGCATTTGATGTAGCTTCTGAGAAGTGTTAACTCTTCCTAAAGTGCCTTTTAGTTAACATATATGTATATAGATATAGATATATGCTTTCTCAAATGGCTACTTAATTAATAACAGTCTTTAGACCTATAAATTATTGCTCAAAAACACATCTGATGGCTCTTTTGGGGAATTCTTCACTTCCAAGCTGCTGCGGGCCCTTTTTTTAAGATATCAGAAAATGTCATATGACTTTTTAAAGCTTTCTTTTTTGCCAGCCAGCTACCAACACCAACCAACAATTGGAATAGTGTAAAACATTTTCCACAGCAATTAATTCTGCTTCTCCCTGAAATGAATGGCATATAACCCATAAGCTCCAAGATGCCAGTTGAAGTTTTGTTATGTACTTGGAATGTACATTTTTATTTTGACTTTTTTCCAATTTACAATTTTAATGCCAAGGCATAAAAATGCAAATTTTGTTTTTGACTTGTGGGTAATGATGAAATGCCTTTCAAATTTTCAGTTTTAGATAGAATCTACCTTCTATTCTTTTGTGCTGCATTTTTGAAAACGAATAGTATTAAAGCAGTAGATAAGAATGTGTGTGTGTGTGTGTGTGTGTGTGTGTGTGTGTGTGTGTGTGTGTGTATGTGTGTATTTGAGCTCCTACATTAATCTTTGCTGGTATGTTCATTTCTTATAGAGATGCCATAACAAAAATGAAAGATGTCTATGTAAAGAATCCACAAATGGGAGACCCAGGCAGCTTGGATCACAAGCTGATAGAAGTTGGGCAAAATATTGAAAAACTCCGACTCGAGGTCCAGAAATTTGAGGTATGGAGGGAGTGAGGGGGAAAGTGTTATCGAAGCAGCAATTGGAAATTACATTGTTATCGGAAGCAGCTTGGCGTCATGAAACTTCTCTTACCATGTAAATGGCATAATTGACTAAAACAAAACAGACATGGTTTGGACTTAAAGGCTGAGTAGATATGCTAGATGATTCCAAGTTTTCTTCCAGCTCTAGTTTCATATTGTAAGTTATAGCTAGATGCAAAAAAGCATTGTAATCCATTGAATACAGGTTTAATTGGATCACTTTTAAGGTACTCTTTAGTAGCATCATATGGAAATGTTGCTAATTGGATATGGATTTTATTCGTGTTTTTGTTTTAATTCTTCATTCACCAAATAAAATGAGCATTTTTATATACATAGCAGAACAAAAAAAAAGATAATCAGACATTAAATTGCAAAGCTTTTATATTCAGCTTTTCTTTTTAAAATATATAATAAATTCATCATTTAACTTTCAAAACAATGCTGCTTCCTGGCATTCTTTGTTTACTTCTGTTCATTTCCTGTACATTTAAAAAAAATGTTTCAATTTCTTGCTTTGAGGGGCTTAACTTTTCTCTAACCCCTCTCTCCTTTCAACCTCCTAGCACTGAACAAAGAAAAACAAAATCCTTGTAACAAATATACATAGTAAAGCAAAACAAATTCTATAATAAAATTTTAAAGCTCTCTAATTTTCTCTTTCATACCTGAAGGCGATTTCTCCTGATAGATCTTATAGATGTTCATAATGATTAATGTATTCAAGTAACCAATGCTAAGTAATTTTCAATTCTCTGCTTAGCAAATTAAAAATAGATTTTTAAAAAGTAGTTAAATCATATTCATCTTATGAGAAACATTGATAGAAAATGTGATTTGTTAAGGTCTATGAAAATGGAGAATATAGGGAATGTGATAGAAATGTCTTAAGAGATGAGCAAAAGCAATGTGATTTTATGTATATAGTATGTACATCTATATGTGTGTGTATATGTGTAGATATGTGTATGTATGTATATATATATATATATATATATATATATATATATATATGAACACTCATGTTGCTTAAGAAAAACCTTTTTATCAGCTAAAAATCAGGCATGGGGAAAAATGTTAACAGAATCTTTATACAAAGTTATTCACAGAGTCAAATAACAGATTTTTAAAAGGTGAGAATAAAAAAAAATATAAAAAGAAAAAGCGAGAATGAATGTTGTATTCCCTTTACACAATGCTACAAATAGCCTTTCTGGAACTGAAAATATTTGTGCTGGTATTCATTTTTCTTTGTCACATATACTCTTCTTTGCATTCCCCTTCCATTTACAATGTTGATGAAAGTAACTTTTTTCACTTGGTTTCCTGAATTCCACCAGAAAAAAAGTTGCTTTACTGTTGATTCTTTAAAAATGAAATATAATGGAGTTTTTTGAGAGGATAGTGGGCTGTAACGATGAGAAGAGTAAAAAATTTAATTAAAGGTGCTTTCTATATGTGTTCCTCTGCATCTTCTTTCATGCTCAATTGCCCTATAATACAGTAAAATCATATTCTGTGTTTTACTTCTCTGAATATTTTAGAAAAGAGTATAAATGCTCCTTTATATTTCCAGGCCTGGCTCACTGAGGTTGAAGGCAGACTCCCCGTCCGAGGGGAGCAAGCCCGACGACAGAGTGGAATGTATGAAGCACAGACTGCAACATCAGTCAATAATTATGCACAGGACCGAGAGAGGTACCGTACCTGTAGAGAGCTGTTCTCTTTTGAACTTTTGACATAATGGACTATATAAAAGGGTCAAATGTCTGATGCATACATGTTTGGGTACCATGGAGTGGAAATTCAGTACATCTACAAACATTAAGTGCTTACTATGGGGCCAGGCCCTATGCTAAGAAAAAGCAAAACAGTCCCTTATCTCAAGTAGCTTATATTCTAAAGGGGGGGGTGGAGGAGGGAATGACAACATATAGCTAAAGAGGTGTGTACAAGATAAATATAGAAGGTATACTAAATAACCTTAGAGAGGGAAACAAGAAGGGCTAGGGGGCAGGGAAAGTCAGGCCTCATGTAGAAGGTGGCATTTGAATTGAGCCATGAGGGAATTCTAAGAAGCAGAGGTGAGGAGTTAGGGCCAGTTGGGGAAACTGGGGCCTTAAAGTCACATGTAGTCCTCTAGGTCCTCAAGTGCAGCCTTTTGACTGAGTCCGAGTTTTGCAGAACACATCTTTTTATTAAGGGGATCTACTCTGTGAAGTTTAGATTCAGTCAAAGGGCTGCACTTGAGGACCTACAGGGCCACATGTGGCCTTGAGGTCACAGGTTCCCCACCCCTGAGTTAGAGTATTCTAGTCATCTGAGCAGCCAAAGAAAGTGGGAGCGGGAAATTAATAAGAATGTTGTGTATGAGGAGCACCAAGTAGACCAGAATATCTAGAAAGTAGATTATGTGGAGGAGAGTGATATGAAAGCAAGCTTCAAAGATAAAAAGCTGGGTTGGGAAGAGATCTAAGTGGCAAACAGGTTATATTGGATATTGAGTAGGGATAAGAGATGACATGATCAGACCTGAGCTTTGGGAGAAGACAGCTATTGGCAACACTTTAGTATGGAAGTTTGATTGAGATGGGGAAACCAATTACAAGACTATTGCAATAGTCCAGGCCAGTGGAGATGAGGTCCTAAACTTGAAACTGAGGCACACAGAAGTTGAGCCACCTGCCTAGATTCACACAGTTAGTAAGTGTCTGAGGCTGGATTAAGAGTTTAGAATTTAGGATTAGGGTGAGGATTATCAGATTAGGATTATTAAGGTTAGGACCACTAATCTCGAGTCAGATCTTCCTGACTGCAGGCTTAGTGCTCTCTGTACTACATCTACCACCCAGCTGCCTCTGACTGTCAAAATCTGAGCTGGGTGATAAATTTGGATGGCAGGAACCTTAAATAAGAGAAATTACTGAGGGATGTTTGTAGAGGGAGAGCCTGCCCATGGTACTAGGAAATGGGAGAGCAAAGAGTCTTCTGTGCTACTTCCCCTTTACCCCAATAGGACCAATGAGTTGGGGAGTGTGCAAGACAGTACAACCAATATGGGAAGGGTGGCCAGGGTGCAGTGTCAGCTAAGTCTTGGTGAGTCTGAGAAGATGGAAGAAGCAGTAGAGGAACAGGTTTAAAATCGAAGTAAACTTGAAATAGTTTCTGTCACTGTGAAAATTTAGAATTTACAAGGAAATGACAAAGGCATGTGAAAGAGGTGCTCATGATTGTAACTAAGGTGACCACAAGTACGTTTTTTGTTGAACACATTAGCTGAGTATCTCTGCTGAAGTTAGTTGCTATAGTTGCTGTGTATTTTTCTTTCTTGAGCAGCCCAGATGGCAGTTACACAGAGGAACAGGGTCAGGAGAATGAAGTGAAGATGATGGCCACAGACTTTGATGACGAGTTTGATGATGAAGAGCCTCTTCCTACCATAGGAACCTGTAAAGCACTGTATACATTTGAAGGTATCTCTTCCCGTTACCATTCTTTACTCAATTATCTTAGCTTATTTTGTGTCTCACAGCATCAAAGATTTTTTTAAAATTTAATTTAAAAAAAATTGAACTTAAACACTCCCCAAAAATGAATATTTCCACATACATAGCAGAACACAAAAACAGTATTGCATATGAAACTTTGAATCTGTTTCATACCACTTGCTTTAGATATGTATGGGTATGTATGTGCATATAGATAGATACACATATATACACTTTATTTTACTATCTTGCTTGTGTGCTTCCTTTTGAACCTCCTTATGTTTTCTTCTGTTCATTTTTTAAAATGTTTTAATGGCCCTCTTTTTTAGCCTTATTATATTTTACCCCTTTCTTTATCCTTCCAATTAAAAACTGAACCAAAGGAAGAGAAAAAATCCTTGTAACAAATAAGCATAGTAAAGCCAAACAGTTCTACACAGTGACCATGTCCAAAACTGTGTGTGTTTCCCTACCTCACAGCTATCCTCTCTCAGTCAGGAGGTTGCTAACATCTTTGGGAGACATAATTGTCTCCATGACAGTGGACAGGGTTGTCATTGTACTGATTAGAATTGAAAAATTTAAACTGGAAGGTCATGTAGAGAAGCCCCATGATTGTACATGAAGACACATAGAACCTGCAAGGTCCAGTGACAGGTCCAGGGTAGCATAGACAGTAAGGAAGAGGAGAGCTGAGATTTAAGTTCAGATCCTCTGACTGAATCCATCCCTCTTCTCTACCATACAATCTCCTTCCTGAGAGTGTGTTCAGACTGCTTAAAAGCACTAATTATGCCCCTAATACTTGTAGATGTCTAGTATGTGCAAGGTCCTGTCTCAGGTATTATGGAAAATGGGCAGATGAGTAAGGTATCATCCCTGTCCTTAAGAAATTCACCACATAAACCTTACTGCACAGGCAATAGGGAGCCTTTTAAGTTGTGTTAGCAGAAGAAGGGATATAATCAGGAAGAGTAATCAGCTGGGAGAATGTAGAATAGATTGGAAGGGGCAGAAATTCAAAACAGGGTGACTGTTTAGGAGACTATGAGTAATAAGTAGATCAGGACAGAAGAGATGAAGGCCTGAACCAAGATGGTGAAGGAAGAATTGATAGGGCTTAGTAACTGATTCCATATGAGTAATGAGAGAGGGAAAAAGTCAAAGATAAAGCCTAGATGACTGGGCACATCAGGAGTTGCTAATTTGTAAAGAAAAATAATAAACTTAGTTTAAAATGCCATCAGGCCAACCATTTGGAGATGCCTACTAGGCAGTTGGTAATACTAGATTAGAGTTCATGTTTGAGGTCAGAGCTAAAGATAGACCTTTGGAAATCAACCACTTAAAGGTGAGAGTCAAAACCATGGGAAAAGATGAGGTTGATAAGATAGGGAAGAGAAGTCCATGGAGCAGAGGAGGAATCAGAACCTATAAAAGATACTGAAAAGAATCTGTCACTGTGGTAAGAGAACAAGGACCATGCAGTGTTACAGAAGACAAGAAAGGGAAAAATGCGGGGCTGTGCTGAGAGGTTTATGGAGAATAAAGGGCTAGAGGTCCCTCAAATAAATGTTAGTGTCTGAATCTTTACCAGTGATAAGAACCCAAGTGTCTGAGGTTTCTTTGACTAAAAAGCTAAACTACTGTGCCATTAACTTTTCAGGTCAGAATGAAGGAACTATTTCAATAGCTGAAGGAGAAATATTATATGTCATAGAAGAGGACAAAGGTGATGGCTGGACACGAATTCGGAGAAACGAAGATGAAGAAGGTTATGTCCCCACTTCGTACGTCGAAGTCTATTTGGACAAAAATGCCAAAGGTGCTATGACTTACATTTAATATCATTATATTTTTTTTTTAGTTGGAGTTTCTTCTTCCCCATCTGTGACTGTTTCAGGTAGAACTTCTCTAAGAACTGGATAAATTCCTCAGTGTTCATTTTTTTCCACATAGTTACACAACGGATTCATGCATTGTACAACTGGCTTTTTGTCGATTATATTTGATAGTAAGTTTTTCTTACTGAGATAAAATACCCATGTGGAGAGCTCATTGAACTGCCAATATATACATATGTCCTCATTTGAAACATAAGTAAATGTCATTTATTTTTGTAGTATCTGTAGATAACAAGAAAGTTGCAGTCCAGCCTCTATTAAAATACTTCATTGTAATTGTATCTGACTGAATCAAGCCTAGTTCTTAGGTATACCTAATAAGATGCACTGATAACTGATAATGATTTGGGAGCCATTTTTGAGATTCTTTATTTGTCCTTTTCACTAGTTTCTCAGACTTAGATTTTAAAAAATTGAACTTGAAAATGACATACTCATCCTCTGCCTGCACACAGTCAAGAAATTCACGTTTCTTTTAGTTTGTTAAGAAACATAAGCATTTTGCTTGTATGGGCTCATTTTAAAAAATAAAGCTCTTTACAAATAGATATTAATGCACGTTATGTTACTTAAACCTAGCAAAAATGGTATGAATTAAAATCATAAAACCCTAGGATGTTAGAGCTGGAAGGTACCTTAGAAATTGTCTCAGTTCAGCTATTCACTTTACAGATGAGGAAACTTTAGGCCCAGAATTTATTGATGTTGTCTTTCACTGAAGTCTTTGGGTTTTTTTTTAATAGATTTATTTTTTATTTTTAGTTTACAACATTCAATTCCACAAGTTTTTGAGTTCCAAATTCTCTCTCCCTCTCTACTCCTCTCCCCGCCCAACCAAGATGGCATGTGATCCAATGTAGGTTCTACATATACCTTCACATTGAACTTATTTACATAATAGTCCAATTGTAAAGAAGAATTATAAGCAATGGAATGAATCATGAGTAAGAAGAAACAAAACCAAAAAAGAAGGAAAAAAAAGAGAGCAAATAGTTTGCCTCAATCTGCATTCAAGACTCCATAATTCTTTCTCTGGGTGTGCATAGCTTTTTCCATCATGATCTTTTGGAGCTGTCTTTGAACGTGGCATTGATGAGAAGAGCCAAGTCTATCAGAGTACATCCTTATAGATACTCTGTGTCTGTAATTGTGTATAACGATCTCCTGGTTCTGTTCCTCTCACTTAGCATCAGACCATATAAGTCTTTCCAGGTTTTTCTGAAGTCTGTCTGTTCTTCATTTATTATTGCACAATAGTATTCCATTGCATTCATAGACCACAAGTTGTTCAGCCATTCCCCAATTGATGGGCGTCCCTTTGATTTCCAGTTCTTTACCACCACAAAAAGAGCTGCTATAAATATTTATGTACCTATGTGTCCATTTCCCAAAGTCTTTGTTTTTGTATGTTATCAGAATCTTTCCAGCTACTTATGAGTTGAGTTGAAGCATATTTCATATGCTTCAAAACTATATCCAAGATTCAAAAGCTGCCTTCATGTAGTCTAATTTTAGACTAATTTTACCCTTATATGTTTTCGATTAAGCCAAATATATTTTACCAAACTATAACCCCAGAGTTAGGCCACTATTTTGAAATCAGCAAAGCATGTTTTAGTAATTTTTATTTTTCTAAATAAGTATTTTTTCTTTTATCCCATTCTTGATATAATAGCCCATTTTGATTACAAGCATTTTCAATTGAACTATTAAAGTTTTATTCAGATTACAATAAGAAAATACAGTAGTCTTTAATCCACAGGGTTTTTGTTCCTTTTTAAATGTGTTACAAATGCTTCCTCATTTTACTTAGTATCTGTAAGTGCTAACTTTAGGCTTCAGTACAGTTTTGCATTGAGAAATCCCAGGGTAAAAGGGAACATTTGTTCATTACTCAAATGTTGGTTTTTTTTTTTCCCTCTCGAAGGCAACATAATAAATACTGAAAAAAACATAAAGTGAATGAAACCATTTTGTCATTTGTAATGCACAGTTTTTAAAACTTTAATGCCCTGTGTTTTCCACAAACGATTGCACACCTTGATTCAGAAAACATGTCAATCGGTTTGCAAAGGGGATGTCTTTAATTTGCATAGCCTGACTGTGATTATTTTTATAATGGATTTCTTAGTGTCCAGAACAACAGAATGCATATGTTCATGGCACAGTGAAAATATTTTGTTAGCTTTGATTATTTCCGTGTATGAAATATTTAAATGCTCCATAGAATGTCACCAGCACCAGGTTTCGTGCCATTGTCATATAATCTGATTACAGCTACTACTCATTCCATAAGATTCCATATGGAATCTTACTTCATTTTATGGACAGAGTCCTAAGAAAATTTCAATGTTTCAAAGTTCCTTAAATCAAAGACTAGTTCTTAAAAGGATATATTCTGTCAGAATTGCCATTTTTGTCTCAAATAGGCTCTGTTTTCTTCTTCAATCAGAAATGCTCTGTCGAAATTTACAAAAAGAGCAAAAACAAATCTTGCTTATAAAGTTCTACTTCCTTAATCCTAGCCAGACTCTCAGAGTTGCTCATGCTCTCTGTGGGATCCTTCCCTCCTGTCTACTACCTGGTTTGTAAATCTGTCATACCTCAGCCAACAATTCCGTAATACTGCTCTGTTGAGGAACAACTGCTGCTTTCCCGTGCCCATAACCAGGAGTAATGGTTATGTTTTTATTGCTGCCAGTGCACTTTTTACAATGTAGCTAATTATTTAATGCTTGCCAAAATGTTTAGAATATTATAGCTAACTTTTGGGCAATTGGGTTGTGACATCTTTTTTCCTTTGTGTAAGGGATTTTTTTTTTATTAAGTCTGTTAAATGTCAGTAATTCCCCACAGAAAATATTTGTATATACTGCAATTTAAAAACTAAAGGGTTACTTGAATTTGACTTGTTTTTAACATTTTGCCTTTTTTATATAAATGTTTGTTTTACTGGTTATTATTCTGCTGCCTAATGATCCTTTTGTTTTTATAACTGCTGGGTAAGCCACAAGGACTGTTACACTCGTAGCTAGGGTCCCTGCTGGCTGTTCCAGACTTGACTTTATTAGAGACACTTTGATTCTGAGTAAGTTTTGTTTGAATGTAGCCAACGTGATTGTTCCTTTCTTCTTCTATTCTAAAAGAAAAACTCTTTGTCTGGTATTACTTTCTAGCTGTATCCTTACATCTGCCTCTAATAAACATTATATTTTCTCATGATTGTGTATTTTAAATGATTTTTTACTTTTCTGAGCAAATTATTCTGTGTAGTACAAGTGCTCAAGCCTCTTACTTTTAGCACTGGGGCATTTTCTGTCCAAATGCATATAAAAATCTGGCCTCCCCTACACCCGTGATAACTTTCTCCTATTCTTTACCATATATGTATTTATGGGCTTAGAAAGTCTGTGTTTCTTTCTCCTGCTGCTTTCCTGCACTCCTCAAGATGAAGAACTTTCACTGTTTACTGCCCGATAAACACTGAGCTCTGTTTACCTTGTCACTAAAACAAAGATTTTATGTTATCCCCCCATAAAAAACAGCAGAATTGCAATTAAGGAAAGGAAATGGAAACACTCTTATCTTTTACATCAATAAAATACTGCTTTCTTTCCTTTCACATGCAACTAAAATCACAAGACATAGTCATTCAGGTGAACTTGTCTTTTCAATCTTCGAGTAGACATCCCTCTTAATCTAGGTTGGAAAATAGTTTACTATGACAAAACAGTGAAAGTTACTTATCCCAACAACATTACCTTGGTAATGACTGCTCTAGATACTTCTGACCCCCATACTTCCCTTTTACCCTTTGCCTGGTGGGACATTTGCATCCTAGAGCAATATGCCCACTCCCCACCTGTCGCCTTTCTCTCTAACACACAGTTTTTGTTTGTTTTTGTGTTGTAGATTCCTAAAGGTGACGTGCTGGTGCAAGAGCCTCGAGTGAGCTTTCACAGGAGGATAAACAGTCTGCTTGTTTCCATAGGCCACTCAAATGGGTCATGTGCATAGACTTCTTGAGCTGGTCTGGAATTAACCCTTGAAATCTCAATCTGAAATGACATCCCCATATTACTCAGATGCTTGCTCTTTTCTTCCAGCATGTTCTTTGTGGTTCGGACTAAAACATAGACCTTACCCTTGGTTCTCTTGGGTGGGCTTCCTTTTCAGGGAGCTAAGCTGACAGAACTGCTCTTTAATTTCCAATTCAATTCAACATTCATGGTTGTGGGAAGTCTTCCCCTTGTAACACAAAACTAGAAACTCCCAGAAAAGTGCCCCATGGCCTTTTAAATTGCTCCCTAGCTCTCAGTCTGCTTGAATGTGTGATGTGGCCCATCTCAATTTCACAACGTGCCTTTTGTGATAATTTTACAACTAGTCTCATGAGAAGACTAAGGGAATATAGAAATGGAGATCCAGATATATATTAGGTAGACAGAATGCTCAGATTTTTAAAAATGTATTGAGTACCATAGTAATCAACAATAAATACTTCTTCCTTCCCGAAAGGCCATGTGTATTCATTAGGGCTTCTTAATAGCTGACTCTCCTGTCACACCAAACATTCACTTTTTCAGGATCCAGCCTGATAGCTTATGACTGCTTACTTGCTTCTCTCCACCCCACCGCCATCTCCTCCTCTTACTCTACCATCTAAACCTCCATGCATGTACCTGCAAATGTTTGAGTTTGCAGTCTGTCTTCAGTCTTCCCAAGATCCAGTTTTAAGTCTCATTCCAGTCTGCATGCTCGCCCTGCTGCCCTGCCTGTGCTCACCTTTTCATAAAGTCTATCATCCCTTTAGTAATCTACCTGTTTGTTAGTAATAGTAGTTTGGACCTGTGCCTGATCACAGGTGTTTTGGGCATGAGCACCTCACCTATGCACTGTCATATTGGAACACAAAAACCATTTGGTTAGTTGTTCTTTCCAGGACCTCAGCTAGATTCATCATCATTTATCACATCAAATGACTTTAAAGCCATCCTTTCATCCTAAGCAATCCCATGACTAGAATCAGAAAACACTTATATTGTTTCGAAGCTTTTACGCTGTTTGGTTCAATGAACAGTTTGCTTTTTGAGATTGAATTCTTTTACCTTCTGAATCTTTAATTAATACTGAAGTCATATCACATGTGACTGCCCTAGTCTTAGATCAGCCATTTTATTAGCAAGTAAGGCTCTTTGGGACTTATTAATATTATCTAGCATAAATTGAATAAGACAAGGATGGTTAGGGTCAATTATGAAAGCTATAAGTTGGAATGAAGCTCAGTTCTTTTGTTTGACAGGCATAGTAATTGTTTAGTGACATTTCAGTTTGATTCCTAGTAACTAGAAAGGTACTTTGTGAACATTCTTGTTCTTTCTTTGAGAATCAGACATTAGAATTTATCTCCAGCTCAGAAGAGATAGATGCAGAAGTGTTGTCTCTGAGGGATGTTCACAGCTAGGTCTGTTGACTGTTTCAATATGTCAAAATTGTGGAAATTATTCAAATCAGCAAGTGGGGAAAAGTGGGAGAAAAGGCTGGTAGCATGAATCATGACTTCAGAAGCAAGTCCCTCCAGTGGCTAGAAGCCATTAAATTAATACTATCTTTAGGAGAAAGAGGATATAAGTAAAAGGAAAGCCTTTTTCCCTCTTGACTTGAGCTCAGAGGCTTGAAAAACCCCACTGGACTCTCTTTGTTGGTCAAATGTCATTCCATAGGCAGAAGCGCTTTGTTTCTATGGTTACTTCAATAAGGTGTTGATGCAATTTGAGAGAATTCTTTAATGTCCATCGTGGTTCAAGGAAGAGGATTGGTTTGGGTGAATGAAATTGAAATTAGACGTGTCAGAAAGAAGAGTAACTCGCACCTCCAAAGTCTCGCAGAAGTAGTGTAATTGTTGTCCCAAGGTCATTGGAACTATTCACTGTCCCTTAGGCTATTGTGCTTTTATGTGACAGTCCCTATTCCAATGCATGCTTTTCCCTTCAGAAGTTGGCACTGCTAATTCATTACAAATATCACAAATAAGGACCATTCTATATTTTATCCTCCAACCAAACAGAAATTTTGCTTTTGAGATGTCAGAACCTTGGACTGGGGTAATTTCATGTGTACCTGTTAATTCTCATTAAAAACAAATGGATGAATCCTTTGCAAAATAGGATATATTTTTAAGCTTCTATAAATTTATTCTTATAATGTCTGATGCACTGTTGCACTCCCATGTCAACCATGTCCAAGCAAGAATGGAAAAATGTTTAAATTTCCATTGGTTTTAGGTGTAGGTGGACAATAAATTATTATCCTTTATAAGTAAATCAATTTATAGCAATGCCAGAGTTGCTACATAGTGATGTTGGAAAGACTATTAGCTTGAGGGTACCAATGGGGCTTAGTGGGAAAAAATTTTTGATGACAACAGTGAAAATGTTGTGGAATAATTTGCCGATAAGAGCTCAGAATCTCTTAAATGTTTCTTTCTCTTCTTTTCCACCACACTTCATCTTCCCATCACTGCTAGAAGGTTGTGGTATCATTTTGGATGTTTAATTTTAAAGAAAACTAACCCTGAATGTTGACAAAGCAAAGTCATTTCCCAAAAGGCAAAATCTAAAATTGATCCATCCTGAGGATATGCTGAAAAAAAAGTTGAAAAGGCATTAACTGCTGTGATGGGACTTGCCTTTGAATTTTTACCAATTTCACCTGGTAGCATGTCGTGGCCCTTACAGTCTCTAAAGTGAGTGGGATTTGCCACTGCCCCACCAGCACAGTCACTAATGCCTTTCTGTAACATCTGTAAATAGAGAATAAAAAAACATATTTACTGAAAAAATATAAAAGTTGTGTTAACTTTGGAGTATTTTTCCGTATACTGTATTTTGAGTTTTTGTTTCTTATTGACTATCTCTCTTGTATTGTCAAATTTTATTTTAATAAGCCAAATTCTATCTTGCCATGATATTGAGCACTTTTAAATTTTCATGTGTGTGTGTGTGTGTGTGTGTGTGTGTGAGAGAGAGAGAGAGAGAGAGAGAGAGAGAGAGAGAGAGAGAGAGAGAGAGAGAGAATGTATGTGGGGGGGGGCGCTAAGCACTAACCTAGACTTTGGTAGAGTATCTCTTGTGAGTCTTTGCCATTGGAAAGGTCCTGGCATTTCCCACTTGTTTCTGGAGATGGAATTCAACCAAATGAAGGCAAACATTGTTCTTGTAACTATATGAAATCATCTAAATACTAAATAAAAAATATAACTTCTAGTGTATTTTCATGGAACTGTTTTCATCTTAGGAAATGCAAATACAAAGATTTCATTAAAGTATCGTGTGTTGTACTGCAAAGAGCAATGGAGTAGGAGTCTGGAGACCCAGGTTCTCGCCCCATATAAAATGAGCATGGTAGGCGTTAGATCAGCTAATTAATCTCAAAGGTTTCTTAGAACTCTTAACATCCTATTATCTTCCAACTCGCTTGCCCAAAAAAAGTTAAAATGGGCTGAAGACTAATTTTGCAAGTCTTACTTGTTCACATTATTTGGTGTGCTTCAGTGATGTAAGTACTCTTAGACATAGGTTCAATTATGTCTTTTAAATCACAGGCATGAATTTGGGACATTTTCGAGATTTCTTGTTGGTCTTGATTCATATTAAGAAAACCTGTCCCAGTAGGTATACCGTGGATAGAGCACTGGGCCTGTAGTTAGGAAGACTCATCTTCCTGAGTTCAAATGTGGCCTCAGACACTTACTAGCTATGTGACCCTGGGCAAGTCACTTACCCCTGTTTGCTTCAGTTTCCACATCTGTAAAATGAGCTGGAGAAAGAAATGGCGAACCACTGTAGCATCTTTGCCCAAGAAAACTCCCAAGTGGAGTCACAAAGAGTTGGACACAGCAACTAAGTCCTTCATAATTTAGGTAGAATTACTCAATGGGGTGAAACTAAGGTATCTTGGAGTTGGCAGATGAGTACTTTTGAATGACAGTTGGCAGTGCTCTCCATCTACAACCCAATTTGGATATTTTACTACCTACTTGTTTAGACATTTCTTTGAAGTTGAAAGAAGTTGATAATTTATGATAACCCCTCTCCATTCACTAAACTGTTGGCTAGAGCTATGTCTTAGGAATTCTAATGTTTGGTCATTTAAACGTGCTTGGGTTAGGGAGAACAGAGTAGTGCTAAAGCCAACTCTCAAGTGTGCCATCTGTGCAGAAAGCAAGAACACACAGTAAGCAAAATCTACATTGAATGCCCCAACTTACTGGAAGCATTAATCTCCTCTCATAGCAAACAACCAAATTTTCTTACAATAAAACTTTTACCTGCCTTCTGGTGGAGGTGATAATCGATAGTGAAGTAGAATATAGTCAGAAGGAAGGACAGTGAGTGGCTTGATGATTTACAAGATGGATAGCCAACCACTCTGAATAACTAAGAGCTGACATTGCTTAAATGTGAATACTTCAATATCTTAGAGTCAGTCCTCTGTGGAAAAGAGAAATAAGTCTGGCTATTGGATTTAATTTAGAAAACTTAGGTATTGTTTCTCAAAATTCTCTGTCATGTATGGGAAACATTTTCTAGAATTCCCAAAGTAAGAGAGCTCAATTTTTAAAATTTTAATTTTAAAATTTAATTACAATGAATTACTCAATTTTAAAAAGAATATTTCTATGCAGCCTACTTAATCCAGTGGTGTCTTACCTAACTTGTTACTTCCTTCAGTGCTCTGCCAAAGCACTTGGCCAGTGGCAACTTATAGGCTGTATAGATCTCTAACTTTGTGCCAAGCTCATCTGGGTCAGGTCTTCAGAACTGTTTCTCAACCTTTTTTTTTTTTGGTGTGTGTATGAAATACATGTGAACTTGTTGGACTCGATGGGTGAGTGTGTGTATATGAGTATCTCATGACTGCCCTGACCCTCCTAATAACACCAATAACACTGTATCTGGAAAATATTCCTTAAAGTCACACATTTCTTGTTTTCTTTTTAAATGCTTTATTAATACTTTTTTTAAAAAAAACACCACCACTTTCTAGTGACTCTCTCCATTAGAATCTTTCACTGTAATAAAAAAGTAAATCGGTGTCTCCTCTTTTTAGTCTTTCTTTTCAGCTGGGTAGGTACCCAGTGACCTCCTCAATAGGAGGTTTTATGATGCAGTAGATTTTCTCTTAAGTGTGACCTGGGGACTGTTTGGTGGATAGGATCATCTAATCTTACCTGTACCTGAAGAGTAACCCATCTCTTCTACAACATCAGGTAAACAGCCTATTGTGTGCTAAGTACTGACAAGTTGCCACTCAAGGTCTCAGGCAAATCTGACTTGGAAAGTAACAGCTGGAGTTTCCAACTGGGAATTCAAAATCTATAGGTAGATTGGAAAATCTTCCTTGTCATCCCCTAATTGCTTGTTACCTCTCTACCTGCCCCCAGCAGGGTTTTCTGCAATTCCTAATGGGAAAGGGAATGGAGCTTATGTTGTAGCCTTCCCCAATTCCACTTAGAGACTAAATATGCAAGGACTTCACTCTCAGTACATCTGTCATTTCAAAGAGCACTCTTTTTTTCATGATCTCTTAGTTGTTTTAATTTTTTAAAGTAAATATATGCCTTTCATTTTCTCTTTTTTCAAAAATTTTAATTGTTCTAATTGGCATAATTTATCTTGCGATTTCTGCTTTTCTTATTTGTATTTCTTTGCCTTATGTTTCTGTTGTTTAATATGTTCCCAAGTTTAATAATTTACTTTGTAAGATTTTGAGTTCAAATTTTTCTCCCTCCCTCCCTCCCTTCCCCCTTCCCTCAAAGGGTGTTATTCACAAAGGTTGGGGAAACTGTTGTAAGGGAATGATCAGGAGAGAGTGGAGGTGCTGCCAGTAAGTGTGGGTAGCTATTTGGGATGACCAGTAGTGAATCGTGGCCTGTGAAAACAACTATGGCAATAAAGGTTTTAGTTTCCTTATTAAAGAGGAAGCTAAGAACAAATATAGTTCTCCGGTGTCTGATGGCTAGAGACCCGAGAAGAAACGATTCCTAGCTGCTAGAGCTGACATGTTGGTATTTAGAGTCTGTGGTGACCCTGGAGTAGGTGAGGAAGTGTCTGTGAGGAGAAGCAGAATTGGAAGTGTGAAACAGCAGCCATTGTTCTTAGCGGTAAAGACCTGATGCTACCCTTCAGGGGCCAGGGTGTCCGTATCTTGATTTAGATAATTACATCCCACTAACCTGAATTTTCCCCATTAATTTTAGCTAGCCACCACCTTTTCCATCTCCTGTACCCAGTTTTTATAACCAAATGCATTCTACCTTTTGGATCATACCACCTGTCTTCCTATGTTGTTTAGGTTGTCGATGTAACCAATTCACATTGAAAACCAAAAAAGAAAAAGTGGGACTGCTTAATTAGCTCCTTTTTCTCTGAGCCCAGAGATACCTCAGTCACATGTTTATGATGAAGAGAGCCATTGACTCTTGCCCAAGAAATGAGTTCCTATTAGAATCTTACAGTAATTGATATATTTGTCATTGTTCCCAAAGGCATGGTGAGTATTTACTTAAACTCCCCTCAAAATCAGCTAGGAAATCTCTTGGCCAACAAAGATCCAACTGATTAGACTTACCTTTCTGGATTCTTTTGTTCTAAGTACTGGGGATGTGGAAGACTGGAGGAGGGAATGCTGGGCTACTGCCTTGTGTTAGCTGTCTTCCACCAATTTTTCAAATGTGTAGGTTACTGCAAACAACTGTTTAGAAGGGCCTAGGGTTCTGAGGGAGAGCTTTGTCTAGGAAGTTCTGAGAATGAGGGAAACTGTTGTGTTTGACATTTTTACCTTTCCACCCACAGGAAAAAGTCAAGGGTCAATGGAACTCGAATGTGGCATTTTCTGATGCAATTTTATCATTAGAATTAGAGTGGTATTTATGTTTATTCAGGGCAACTGGAGAGGGGCTGTACCTTTAGTAGGTCCTTTAAGTGACTGATTTACAATAGAGCTTCTCCAAAAATGTGATTTGGAATTTTACAGTCCTCATCTCCTGGGAGCAGGAGCACAGCTATGGGTTTGGTGCAGCCCTGGGCTTGTGTTCACTTTGGAAGATAATAGCTTGGCTTCCTCTGGTGCTCTGCTGACACTAATGAGTATTCCTGGATTGTTTTCTGTGTATAGCATTTATTGCCTCCAGCCCAGTTTGGCAGGTAAACAAATAAAAAGCTTTGGGGTTTTTTTTGTTTTTTTTTTTATTTGCTTTCTGAGACTCCCTGCTTTTCTTTTTACACAAGAATAGCAATTTCCCCTCAGTGAACTCTTCTTTGAAAATTTAAACAGAAACTGGGATTTCAAGAAAAACAAGCTGAAAGTTGTTTGGCTTTCCACTGTTCTGAAAAGTACTAAGATAATAGCAATATAGAAGTCCCATCTAGGGCAGTTAAACTCTCAAAAGTTCGGTTAACTCCTTTGCCATTTAAAACCTTCACTACCTGGCTCCTTCCTATCTTGGTTTTTTTTTTTTGTTTTGTTTTTTTTTTTTTTTTTTTTTGCTCATGACAGACACTCCATGCCCTTCTACTAGCCGTTACACATGCTTGAATGCTCGTATTTTTCTCTCTCCCACCTTGGACTAGAGGACTTTACTGGTCTAGGTCCCCTCCCCAGTGGACCCTGCCCCCTCAACTACCACAGCCTTCTTTCTGTGACTTTCTCTATCCACATTCTCCATTACCTCTATAGACATTGACACTGGATCATCCTCTCCTCCTTGATACTCTCTTCTCTCTAGGTTTTCAGGACACTGCTCTCTCCTGGTTCTCCTCCTACCTATCTGATCTCTTCTTTTCTGTTTCTTTTGCTGGCTTTTCATCCAGATCATACCCTCTAACTGTAGGTTTCCCTCAAAGTTCTGTCCCATCTTTCTCTATACTTCATTTGTTAAGCTCATCTACTCCCATGAATTACCATGTCTATGCTGATGATTCTCATATCTACCTTTCCGGCCCTCACCTCTCTTCGGACTTCCAATCTGACATCTCTAACTACCTTTCGGATATCTCAATATCTCAAACTGGATGTCCAGCAGACATCTGAATGGAACTCATCATCTTTCTCCCTAAATCCTCCCTCCCCCATCATACCTTCCCTTTTGCTGTCAGGGGCAACATCACCCCTCCAGTCCTCTGGTTCTCAACCTAGGAGTCTCCACTCCTCATTCTCACTCTCCATAACTAATCTGTTGCCGAGGCCTATGGCCTGCCTTTGCAACATCTCTGGAATACACTCCCTTCTCTGATATTGCCTCCACTCTACTGCGGACCCTCATCACTTCACACTTAGAACACTGCAATAGTTCACTGGTGGGTCTGCCTAACCTCAAGTCTCTTCCCCACTGCAAGCCATGTTCCATTCAGTCACCAAAGGGATTTTCCTAAATTAGAGGTTCATCCATGTCCCAAACCACACTCCTACTGCAGTGGTGGCTCCCTATCACCTATAGGATCAAATGCAAAATCCTGTTTGGCATCTGAAACCCTTTATCACCCAGCCCCCTCCACCTTTCAGATGTTGTTTCCTGTTGTTGGTTGTTTTCAAAGAGGACCAATGACACCACAGGGTGAAGTCCTGACTAATGCATGAATTGGATTTAAACGAGGCTGACTCACACAAAGTCATCAGCCTCTCTTTCGGAGTCAATGAAATCAAGTGGCAAGACCAAAGTCAATACTGATGACGGCCTGATGCAGTGGATGGCCTTGGTGTTGTCAATGTTTGACTAAGCTCGAAGTACTCCACAGTTCCTGCTTCAGTCCCCTTCGTGGCCATTGGAAAAAATTGCTCTTATCTGATCATTCTGATGGGGAAATCTTCACGTGCTTGGAACAGCTAAGTGGTGCTGTGGATAGAGCGCTGGGCCTGGAGTCAGTAAGGCCTATCTTCTCAAGTTTAAATCCAGACTCAGACACTTACTAGCTGCGTGACCCTGGGCAAGTCACTTAATCTATGAGCTGCAGAAGGAAATGGCAAACCACTCTAGCATCTTTAACAAGAAAACCCCAAATGGGGTCACAAAGAATCAGACGGGACTGAAAAACAACTGACAGACATCCCCCTGACTCACCTGTGGTTTTGAGGGCTGACCATCACCCTTAACCTGGGTTAGCCCATCTACAGAGAGGATTTTACTAGGGTGTGTTCTTGGAGCCACAGGTGAGTTTGAGTGCCAGATGGACATCTTGTTTCCCACCACAGTACTCTTAGATTCAGGGACACTGACCTCCTGGCTGTTCCCACGAATACACTCCGTATCTCTCAGCTCCAAGCACTTTCTCTGGCTGTCCCCTATACATGGAATACTCTCCCTTACCTCTACCAACTTCTCTGTCTTCCTTTAATTCCCAACTACAATCCTATCTTTTACAGGAAGCCTTCCTGGCCACTCTTAATTCTAGTGCTTTCCTTCTGTTATTTCCTATTTAGCCTGTAGTTTGTTTGTTATCACCTTCATTCGATTTTAAGCTCCTTTTAGTATCAGGTGTGTCTTTTGCCTCTTTATGTACACAGAGCTTGGCACATAGGAGGTGCTTAATAAAAGTTTGTTGACTGATTATAAGGATATTAACTCTAACCCATGACTACTAGTGTCTAATTTATGAAGGCCTCCCAAACTTCCCTAAACGATGAAACTATTGTTAACATGTCCAGGACAAATAGCTTATGATGAACAGAAAATCACTATCTTACCCACGCAATTAGAATCTTTAACATGCTCTGTAACAATTATTTAAAATTACTGACTTTTCTGGTACGACTTTTCTTGCAGGTTGGAATCTAGTTGTACACATACACCCACAGATATAGAAGGGACCTAAAAAGTTTCTGTGGGAGACAGCAGTGGTAGAAGAAAAGGTTAACCCCAGCACTGTTTAAAGGTAGTACTAAAACCTAAAGACCACCAGCAGTTTCCCCATTTCTATGGAATATAAGGAAAGTAAAGCCAGAATGCCTGAGAAATCATTTTTCCTTTCTGTTTCCAGTGATTCATTAATTGAAAAATGTGATTAGCTATTTCCAACAGTGGTCATTTCAAGTACTAAGAGATGCTCTCACAACTTTCTTGTCACTTTGAATATGGTGACAAATGGCTTCTGGTGGCTGCTATGACTTCCGGCCAAATAGGAAACTTATGTGTTTAATGCGTACTTTGTTATCTGATCACATCTGACTCTACTTCTATGAGTTTGGGGGGAGAAGGGAGCTGGTGTGGTTTTTTGTTTTTTTGAGGAAAGTAGGAAAAAAAGTATTCAGGGCAAACAAAATAAGTGTCTCACATACCATTCAGTTTTTGTTTTTGTTTTTTGAGGGGGAAAGGCAGGGCAATCAGGGTTACGTGACTTGCCCAAGGTCACACAGCTAGTACATGTGTCAAGTGTTTGAGGCTGAATTTGAACTCAGGTCCTCCAGGGCCGGTGCTCTACTTGTTGTGCATCTAGCTGCCTCAACAATTCAGTTTTTCAAGGTAGCACCAACGACATTTTATCTTGATGGTACCCTACTTTCAGAAAGCCATGTTTATGGTGGGGTTTTTTTGGTAAATCATTTGTTATGGTCATGGTTAGAACCCCATACCTACAGCATGAGAAAGAAATATCTCTCCCTTTCAGAGAAGAGCTTTAATTTTCCCTCTGGTAATGATATAACTCCATGAACACACAAAAAGCACGCCTGCTACAGGATGAATGCACATGTATTTATTATGACACTGAGCACAAACCTGAACACAGAAATGTTATTACAATCTGTACAGCAGAATCTATACAACACGAACAGTACGAGAACATGCGGACCTAGAGGCTCTGCAGGGGGCTCAGAGCTTGCTGCAGCAGTTCACAAAAGAGCATTGAATGGCAACAAGGTCCAACAGTGGCTCATTCTTTGATCAACATGCATGTTGCTGTCTCACTGGGAAAAGAGCAGGATCCAGGGAAACAATGTAACAAAAAGCCCTGACACATTGTTCAAAGGTTTTCGGTTTTCTGGGCAGCACAGCTGCTAGGATTTTGGCTAATTTTCACTTCTAAAAGGTCTGAAGGTCCCCACTGTGTGCCAACCAACTGCTCCTTATGCCCCAAGCCACATACCCCCCTCCCCTCCACCGCATCTTGCTTTTATCTCTACTGGGTGAATCACCCGCCCCTTCTTACCTGGGCTTTGGTGTTAGCTGCAAAGTGCGTCTGGTCACACAAGCTGGGGCAGTTCACAATGGGTTGGGCTGAATTTGAGGGGGAAGGAGGATGCTAGCATAGGTTCACAGATAAGTTTCAGGACCAGACCAGAGTGGATCTGGCCCCATTTCCCTGCTGAGGCTACACAGCTAATAAGTATTTAAGAGCAAGGAGGAGGAAAGGAGAGCTATGTTCTATCCTGCCATTTAAGGGAAACTGCATTAAACAGCAAGTGAGTCAAGTGGAAAGATTTTTTTCCCCCTGACACCAAGCCTCACTAAGCCCTCCCCCGCAAGGTACTCTGCATTTGAGATGACTCCCTGCTCAACCGTGGTCAGGGATGGCTGGTTGCTTCTGAGCCTGCCTCAGACCAGAGGCCCTTGTTAATCTGACCTTATAGCATGTGTATTAAGACCAAACAGGGACCTTCCAGTAGCTAGTATCTAAAGAATGTTTTGGATCCCCCAGCTCCCCAACAGGTGGACAGAGCAGTTCCTTGAGTCTGCAACGTATGCCTGTTGGATGGGAAAATATTGAGAGAAGGCTTGGTATTTCTCTTCTGCAAGCGGGGGAGGCATCTGGTTTTGAATCATGAAATGTTTCCAATCCCTCCGAACTGAGATTCTGCTAAAGGTATCTGATGGGTGGGGGGAAAGCAAGAGGGTAAAGGTAATACAAAGAGACTCCAGGCTAGGTTTAGTTTCTCATTACTCTTGTTGCACACACCTAGGGTTGCCAAGGACACTGGACCTAATGCACAATTAGAAATTCTTTTGAATAATCACTTCTCCTACCTTCGTCCCCTGAGAACACACACAGTCATTGGTGCTGGAAGAGCTAACCTATGGGAAAGTTTCAGGAACATTAACTATGATTAACTTGTGCGCCATCAGAACAAAAACCAAAAAGGATGTTACAAAGTCTTGATAGCTTTAACAAGCCTGCAAGTTAATATATTTCCTAGTTGCAGCACTGCTCACTGTAAACCAGAACGTTTTTGCTTCTTGATATGTTTTCATTTCCCAAGCACTTAGCCTCTTCTCAGGTGCGAAGACCCCGTCCTCTGGCAAGAGACAATCTTGTGGAACCAGCAAAAAAACTTCGATCACCCTACGGAACCACAAAGGCGAAAAGACAGTATTTGCTAAGTGAGCAATGTGTTATGCATTATATGAAGTTTTTTTCTTTGCTCTACAAAGGGATTTGTGATTCCTTGGGATCTTAGCTACAAAAATACTGATCAGGTGCAAGAGATATTTTTTAAAGGCAGCTGGGTGGCAAATCCCCTCTGAGAAAAAACAATACCACCAAAGGGCAGCACAGGGACGGGGCTCAGCCCATGGTGACTTACAAGTTGGCCCCAGGGTCACACAGCCCGGGTCTCTGCCTCAATCTTCTGTTCCCCATGCAGGTTCTCTGGTTCCTGCAACTGAGCAATGCTTTGTCGGACTGCAATCTCAGGACCGCCTCCATAAAGGGTATTCAGATAAATCCAGGTCTCCTCTGAAATCTGTCCATAGTCAGCTCCTGCAAAGTGAGGTGTGCAAACTATGGGCTTGTGTGTTCCTCTCACCCTCAAACACAGCCATCTTAGATGCCTGCTGGGTGAGAAGAAGGGAAGTTACAACACCAGATGTAAGATACTGGTTCATGTCATCGCATGAGCTTAACTGCTGAGAAAAGGGGAACACCTAAGATAAAGGGCAGGGGGCCTTAGCTGCTCCCACAAATTTGACAGATATAAGAACGGTAGAGCTAGCAAGTGCCTGAGATACAACAGGCCCATCCCTGCCGTGGCACCCCTTCCCCTTCCCCCTACGATGCCTATCAGGCCACCATTTGGGTGGTCATTGGTTGCTTCTGGGGAAGTAAGGCAAGTACAATGAACAGGTAAAGGATGGGCCAACCCATCTTCCCTTAGAATTACAATAGTATCTGACGCTTCTGCAATGTTTTAAGTACGTTCACATATGAGCCTTACCAAGTGCATGCATCCTGTGAGGTAGGTGCTAAAATAACTATTATTCCCACTTTCTAGATAAGGAAAGGGAGGCAAAGTCCATCGCCCCAAACCACAAATCTACTAAGTATCAGAAGGGAAGTCAAGCACAGCTCTTTCCATTTCCCACTCGATTACCTAAGCCAGGTTGCCTCTCAATAGGAATGAAGAGGCCTGCAGGAAAAAGATTTCTAATTCTTAGTCAGAAATAGGTGGCTAAGAATCTAGACCCATCATGAGCACACACTGCAAAAAGGTAATTCCTCTCAAAGAGCTCACAGTCTAATGGAGGAGACTACAAATAAACAGCTATGTACAAATAAGCCACATGCAGAGTCAGCAGAAGGAAGACCCTGCTGGGAGTTGGAAAACGCTTCCTGGAGAAGGTGGGATTTTAGCTGGCACATCAGGGAGGCCAGGAGGTGGAGGAGAGGAAAGATAGTGTTTCTGGGCATGGGGCCAAGAGAATTCCCTGAGCAGAGAGAACACACCCCTCATAAAAATTGGGGTTTTCTCACTCTTCTCTAAATCAATACGAAGAGATATGTATGGTACTGAAGGGGAAGAAGGAAGGAGTCACCACACACAGGAAGCATTTATCAGAAATATTTTTTAGGCCCCAAGGGGCTGTAATGTTCAACAGTAGCAACCACAGCAGCTATGATGGTAAGAGACAAAATTAGCCTCAGAGAGGCCCTGGGAGAGGGGATGCTGACACATACCCTGCTTCAGCTGGATGTGGCCACCTCCTTTGATCAGTGCTATCTTGCTGTTGTCAATGGGTCCAGGAGGGTCTGGAACAGAAATGACACTAGTTCTAAAAAGCCACTAGGGCTTCTTTGCTTCTACCCAGATTCCTCTAATTCCACAGAGTAACAGAAGGACCTCTGGAACCTCTAAGTGCTCACTGGATAGGTAAGCCAGCTTCTCAAAATTCAATTAAAATTAAAATTATCAAAGGAAGGAAACGGATTCCATATAATAGATCAAAAAACTGCCTCCCTGGATCTGCCTGACAAGATAAAGTAAACTGTCAGAAGGAACAAAATCAGAGGCCAGAGCTTCATGCACATGCTTTAACATCATCATTGGCTCCCTGCTCCCTGTCTGTGCCCGCCCCACCCCGGCCCCCCTAAACACAAAGTGAGAGAGCAAATATTGCAGGAAGTGACTGAGCACAGCGGGGAAAACCCACAGCAAACCCAGGAGTTAGAGCACCGTCTCATGGTCAGAAACTGACAGAGGCATTGCTCCAAAGTTCCCACATGCAGTTGTTAAAGCACTCTCAAGCACGAGATCTCAAAATCTGTCAAAGACCCGGAGCCCCTTGCTGATAACCAGCATCAATCGAGCAGGGACCCCATTATCCAAAAGGGCCTACACTGTATCTATCTCTAAGCCCCCACCCCAAAGAATTCTTTCTGAGGGACTGAGATCCAGGGTGCGTATGATACTCACCATTGTCTTTCCCCTTAACAAAGGCCTCCCATTCCCGGAACCACTGCATACTAATGCAATAGATGACACTGGGGGATTCCTCTGCTTGAAATGCTTTGTTCAGCTATCAAGAGGACACAGGCAATTAGCCTTTTAATTCCAAAGTGTTGGCCTTTTCACAACAATGAATCTTACTGTTTCCTGAAAACCCCCAACCACCCCAATCAATCACACACCTACATCTTGTGCATCAAACAGTGCATTATACACGTTAGGGAACTGGAGCCTTTAATCGCCTCCCTTCCCTCCCCCCATACAATCTCTAAAACCTTAATTGGGTCAATGTTTGTTTGTTTTTTGGTTTTTTTTTTAACAACTAGACAGATATTTCTAAGTAGAAAGCAGTGACGAGGAAGCTGCCTGCTGAGAACAAGGAGCTCCAGAACTTGGAAGGGAACAACCCCCCATCCCCCATACTAACCTTAATGAAGGTGTCGACCTCAATCCGCCTTCTCTTGGCCAGGGCTTCTATCTCTACCTGACAGACTGAGCATACATAGAGATGATTCACAGCAGGGCCACCACCAAACCTAGACAGAAAACCAACAAATCCAAAATAAAGGGCAGTCAATGGGACTAAGGCTACATACAGATCATAAGCAGCAGCAACAAATCTTCAGCTGAAAAAGGTACGCTAGATACTCCCAGAATAAAGAGCACAGAAGCAGGTCTCAGAGCTCCATTGAGCTCTTCCTACTTCAGAGTGCAGGTCTAACCAACCATGATGTTCAAAAGTATCAACCACGGCTTTTTTGAAAAGAGAAGGGTGGGCTTCTTGGGATTTTCCCTAATTACAAAGTTCCTAAGTATTCTAACCACCCTGCTCTGGAAATGCTTGAGCTTCTGGAAACTAGGCAGAGCACCCTATGAACCAAGTGTTCTTGTCCCGCAACTAAATAGAGAAAATCTCTGCAGTTGAGTAGATTAGAGGAGATTGATCTCCTAGGCTACCATTCCCCGAATGGAATAACATAGGGCATACTGCTGCATTACAAAGCAGGTTAGGAGGTTCTAGGATTCATTTCCCTTTAGCAGTTTCTGATTAGAGAACAGAGAAGGATGACCACCATGTTGGAGCAATGGCTAGTATGTATGTATGTTTATTTCTGCATTTATTCTTGTAAAGCTTGCAGCTGTTGGGAATTACTCTAAAGCAAGAAGCATTTATTAAGCACCTGCTATGTACTAGGAGTTGGGGATGCCGATACAAAGAATGAAACAATCCCAACTCTCATCCGTTCTTGCCTTTCTCCTTCTCTAATTCATATATCCCAACAAGTTCAGTGGTGTAGGCACAGCATGGATTAGAAAAAGGTCAGGAAATGGTTATCAGCCCCTTCCTACAGAACACAGAGAGACCCTGCTGTGGTTGAGGAGTCTTACCTGTTGTAGAGATATTCCCACACATTCTGGGGCAGGATCACCACAAGATCATCAATGTAATGGTATTTATTGGGTGGGATTCCTACCGAAAACAAGGAGAGAAAGTGAAAGGCCCAGAGCCCTCATTCAAAGTTGTTCCCAAGATTTGAGTTAGTCACTGAAACAACTCCTGATATGATGCCCTACCTCCATGAGAACAGAGGAACGTGTGGTTTGTAATGGGCCCTGGTTCAGCAAATGTGTTAAATTTATTGAGCCACTCGCGGGAAATATAGAACTGGAGCAAGCTGGGCTCCTTCATGGTGGCCAGAGATACCACGTGCTGACGTTCCCGCACTGCCTCCTCACTGCTCTTTCTGACAAGGAAAAGCAAAAATAAAACTAGATTGGAGTGGTGAGGCCTCTGCCACAAGGACATACACCAAGCTGAGGGAGACAGGGACCATCTAATGCTCTTAAGAGATTCTATCTCCATCCACCAGGGAGTCAGTACTGCTAGAAGTCACGGGAGCACCAGAGGACAGAAGCCACCCTCTTCCACTGTTGCAGAGACAACAGCCACGGATGAAGCAGCAGGACTCCAGACTAGTCACACAATTCCCTCTGGAGTCAAGGAGAATAGGTGGTTTTCAACTCCATTCCCCAGGATGTCACCCTATAAAAGAGGACATATATCTTACCTATAAAAGAGGACATATGCCTCTGCATTCTGGACCACTGTCTCATGGACCTCTGTGACATACTGATCATCAAACTCATACCACTGGCCATTTATAACATTCTGACAGTAGGCGATGTAGTGGCCACCTACGGTAAAGAGGAGGGTCATGGAGACACATACAGGTTGTAATGGAAAAGATCTAGAATACAGCAGCAGGAAGGCAAGTTCAAAAGCAGGCTGGTCTGGCTGTTTATAAACGGGCCCATTATTCTAAGATGGTATGAGATAACCAGTGATGAGAAGCGGTGTAAAAAGCTGGTCCCTTTGGCCTGAATACTGGAACACTTACTGCCTGCTGTACCATGATGGCAGATGACAGATAAGAGGTCATAGGTGGTGATCTGGGAGACACACTCCTTGGCGAGGAAGGGTCGTAGATCAAGACCTTCCAAGGGGAAGGAGACGTGGCTATTGATTTTGAATGAATACATCACTTCATGCCGAAAACGCTTCAAGTGAATGCACAGGATCTACAAAGGGAGAAAAAAACCTCAACGATGTTTCCAGAACCCAGCCAGACGTGAGGCTATGTGAACTCTTACAGTGTAACAGAAGAGCTCTGCAGGCTTCTGACAGTCCCTCAACAATGCTTCGGTCAGGATTCCTTATAATCTCTATGACCATTCAGACCGAGGTCTTAAAAGACAAAACAGAAGTATCCACAAAAAATCTAGGACCTACTGAATTATATGGCTTAGGAACCAAGGTAGTTTGAGTTTGTTGTTTCCAGGACAGAAGTAATGATAAAAGACCCCCTATTTCAAACTTCCCACAGAAACAGATACTTGATAAAATCAAGATGAATCATCTCTATGTGAACTCCACTTGGTCACCTTTTAAAGAAAATTAATGAGATGCCATTATAGGGCTGTAGCCATGTTAAGGAGTGTCTATTGCTAAACTCGCAAATCTGAAGGCTGTGCTGTAATTTCCTACTGGCTACTTCACAGCTACTGAGAAAATTACACTGCCGATCCAAAGTACTTTTAGAAGCAGATTTGTTTAACCAAACTTTGGGTTTTATAACTCCTTTTAATGTGCTTTCAGCAGAATCATGAACCAGAAGCAAAGCAAACTGATAACACGAACACAGAGTAAACGGCTTGTGTTATTTGCAAAGAGGTTTTTTCCTCCCTTAAGACACAGATGTTGCTTTCAGGGACTTTGGGCCAAACCAAAAGAAAGCCCACTTCTTTTCTGCTGGTTAGAAAAGTGGTTTCTCTCTTTCAACGGGTCTCCTTTTCTCATTTCTACCGTTACTGGCTTGTGGGAAACAAATCATAAAAGGGGAGAGCCAAAGGAAGAGCAGGGCTCCTCCTCTACTCACCTCAGGTAACTGAAGAACTTTACAATATTTCACTCCATTTCGTAATCTAAGAAAGACACAAACCATCAAGGCTCCACGTGAGGGAAGAAGCACTGAAGGCAAAAGGTGCGTGGTGCTGCATGAGCAAGGCCTAGTTGGACTCTTCCTTTGCCTTCAGGCCTCTCCTGGGTTATCAATAACTGGTTAGTCAGATCAGTTTAGATAGCAAGAGAAAGGAGCTAATGGAAACAGATAAGAAAGGGCAAGGGAGGAGGCGAGGGAGAAGTCTCAAAGGAAACACACTTACTTTTTACATCGTTCACAGCTATACATATTGTCTCCTGGGGAGAAAAAAATAAAGGAACTGAGGAAATAGAAAACCAAAGTCAAAGAGCTGAATCTTAAAAATCCTTGTTTCACTTGATGAATGAAGCCCTTGTCAGCAATGAGACTGCAGGAACCAGAGGATGGTTATTAACTTAACCCACTTCCATGGCAAATGCAGGCTGGACAAAGGATGCTGCCATATGTATAGCCTCCATACGCTGGGGTAAGGAGAAAAGACCGCCAGCCCATGTACTGCTATTCTTTTGTCAAAGCATCAGTGACAATATGTTGCTCTGACAGTTCTAGAAACTACCAAAGCAAGAACTCCACAGGCTTTTCTCAGTTTTTACCTGCAAAGCAACACTCATTGGACAGAGGGGCCAAGCAGCCTTTCTGAAGAACACTGGCTGACTCTACAGGTGAAGTGGATTCCCTCACTTCAAAAATACACTTCAACTCACCCTTCAACTCATCAGCAGCAAAAAAAGCAGCAAGACAGTCTTCTAAGGTGACAACAGGACCCCAAAACCAGCTGGGGATGCAAGATACCACAAACCTAAGAAAAGTAAAAGATATGTGACCTCTTACTTATCAGAACCATTTCTGAACTGGTGGCAGTGTGTGTATGTGGCAGAAGGGATGAGAAGGAGGTCTTTGTAGTTAAGTTAAGGATCTGTAACCCAACAGTTATCTTTACAATCAAGACAAGGCAGGAAGAGGGAAGAAGGGATACCAAGAACTCTCTAATTTGCTTCAAGGGGTGAACAAAAGAAGGTACCGTCGAATATACTCCATGATAAAGGCAATCCAGCCCTGGGACGTGTAGCTATCCCCACACGCCCCTGGCTTAGCTGGCACATTCTGGTAGATGGCCGAGTGCAGCTTGGCCAGGTCCTCCTTCCCAGGGATGGGCAGTGATAGGTCTTGAAATGTCTCTACAGTGGTGGATACCTGCCGGGGCAAATAAAATTAATTTTGTTTCTGGTGCTAGCTGACCCCATCTCCTGGCCTGAGTAGTGACTGTTGTGATAATAGCAGGAAAGTACAAACCAAGCACAGTTGGGAAATTTCCGTTCTGAAATCACTCCTATTCCTGCCTGAACCTAGAAAGACTTTTACAATTAAACTCCAGTCATCTAAAGTTGGAGCAGTATTTCTAGCAGCCTTAGGAGCTGGAGTGAGAAGGTCTTTAGTCAGAGTTCTTTGGGCCAAATATCACCAGGCCTTATTCAAAACACAAAAACCCTTTGGATGAGTCAACTGGATCCATGTCTGGTGACCTTCTGCTTCTAGAGATATGGGTTCTAGCTCCACTTTTCCTACCTGCTATTCCTTTGTAACTTAAAAGCTGTTTCGGGGAAGTTGAATCTAAGTATGAGAAAATTAGTCAACTTCAGATAAGAAGAAAAAGTATCTGAGACAGTATCTTTCATCAAAAACAACTTAAAGTAGAATGATTATGTCTCAAGGTGAGTTGTCCTAGGAACAAGCCTAGCTATCTTGTTACTTTATCATTGGCAGCAGTTTCATAGTAAAAAATGCTTGTGATTGACGTACTCTGTCACAGGTGAGGCACTGCACCAGGCTGAGGATGGAACCATCAAAGATGTCTGAGATGACACTACGGTACCGAAGCTCTTTCTTCTTCTTCCCAGCAGCCAGCACCTGGGCTGGAGAACAACCCACCATGTATGTGTCACCTGCCCCAACAAATCTGCACAGACAGCCCCTGCCCAAGAGTCATTTACATAGGCACGGCATAGCTCTACAAATCCAGGCCTAGGAATCAGGACATCTGGATTCAAGTCTTGGTTCCCATCAAGGGCCTGACATGGGACCTGGACAAGTCAATTCTGCTTAACTTCCCTGGATGTCCATTTCCCAGATGCAAAATGGAGAGAAATCTGATCCTCCTGCTTCACAGAGCGATAAAACAATGCCCAAGAAGCACTCAGTGCTTGAAAAGAATGGAGTTCCCCAAATTCAAGTCAACATGGAATAGTGTCTAGCTTGGGACTCAGTACCCTGAGGACTACAAAGAGCCAAGCGAAGCCTCAGGAGGGCAACACAAAAGGAAGAGAGGTGGAAAACAGGGCAGAGGAATTAATGAGTCTCTAGATGTGAGCTCTGCCTATTGACAAACAGGAGTGACTAAGCATACTGCTGACACTGTAGACAGTCGAGGAACATTTGGATTATTCTCCCAATCTCAAGGAGCTGTTTATATAATGAATCTGTACAAATTTAATATTTTTTCCTTGACCTCTATCAGAGATGATACCAATAACGTGAGTGCTACTATCTCTAGTAATCACACTACAGGCGATGATATTACACACAGCCCCTCTGCTTTTCATTTCCTCCTGCCACCAGTACCTTTCTTGAGTACGTAGGATGGTCCCACTCTCACAGGGCTAGAGCGTGGCGGGCTGCTCGACAGCTTGGAGTGTGCCTCGTGGTGGACAGGGCTGCAAGGGCGGGAGGAGCAGCGCATGGAGGCGTCGTTATCTGGCTCTAGGAAGAGAAAGAGGCCAAGCTGTGGAGCCAAAGGGCTCCCTGAAGCTATTTCAGAGGCTAGACTGGATGCCTACAGGTCCATCAGTTGATAGTGTGCCTGAAGGGGAAGAACATACTCTTGTGCCATAAGCGGAACAAACCATAGGTCCAATTATTTCCCCAAATTAAGTACTGCCACATCAGCTGCTCTCAACTCTACATCACAGGTTGCCTTTCCCACCATCACAGTGGAAAAAGCAATACCGCTCTGGGATAGTGGCTGCCACAAACACATGGTGTTGCAGCTTTCCAACTGAGGTTTCTCTTCCCTCTGACCATCCCTGTCAGAAACAGAGGAGCTCTGGGCCATGTCTCTGTACCTGGTGTCCTACACGGGCTGGTAGAGCGTGGTGAAGGGAGGGCTTCAGTGGGGTGATCATCGATGGCGGTGATGGTGGTATCAACGTCTGCATCCTCATCGACTTGCTCAGAGCTAGTTCGCTGGTGGCCCCAGGAGAATTTTCTGTCCTTCATCCTCTCCTTCTCTGAAATCCCCCTGCCCGCTTCATCCTGGATCAGCAACTCAGTCTCTGCCAGGGTGTTGCCCATGCCCACCCCCCTGCCTTGCCCATCCCCCTCACCCCTATCACTGCTGGAGTCACAGGAGAGGAATTCATCCTCTGAAGGGCTCCGGTCGCCCTCCCGCTTCTCTTCTGAGTCACTGGAGTCAGAGTCCCTCATGTCAGCTGCCACTGGCTCCTTGAGCTCTTCATGTAGCTGGTCCATCAAACATCGTAGGAACTCTTGGGTATCCTGCCAACCAAGAACAACAGTGAACCCACTAGGTTTCCCTGGGATACCAAGAGATGATGCTAGGTTCAGTGGGGCTCATGTGGACAATTAATGTTAAAAGTCACTCTGCTTCTTTAGAGTTCCTGACTCTGCCAAGAAGGACATACAACAGCTAGTGCCAACTTGGCAACCCAAAGACATAAGTTGTAAACAGAACAGCTCAGAGAACAAACTGATGGCCAGAATCCTTAATCTTTCAAAATTCCTAAGTGAAACAGCAACTATAGGGAGGAAAACCAGGTCTGCATTTATTTTCTTTGAGGAAACCTACTGTTATGAAGAGGATTATTTTTAACTCACTTGACTAAGGTTAAGGATGGAAGGAGGTGTGTAATCCATCACGCTACATGGAAAGGTGATTTAAAGACTCAGAGTGGCCTAGAACTTGTCTCTGCCCCACAAATTATGACCCTGGAGAGATTTTTTTTTTATCAGAGTCCTGAAATGTTTAATATAGTAATTAAATTCATCCAAGTATTTAATAAGTACGTATATGTTTAGCAGAGACCTTTTCTACATTTCCTTCAAAACTAAAATCAAATATCCAGAAGGTGAGGGGGAGAGCAAAGCACTTCCTAAAGGAGGGAGATGGGCCTTAACGGGCATAAGCAGGTACAGTTCTACCAGGCCTAGTTTCTCTTTGGGGCATGAAGAACTCTGTCCCTTTCCTGTGGCCTCAGTGGGGGACAGAGAAAGCTCCTCACTTAGCTGACTGGTTGATGGGGGCTGAAGAGGAGAGAGGTGTTAGACAGGGCAGTGCTCAAGTCTATGGGGAGCCCAAAAGCAGCAGCCAAGCTCAAAGATTTCCCAGAATCATAGACGCAAACTAAGATGGAAGCATTACAAGCAAGCAGGTGAGGATCATACTGAGGGCTCTTTTCTCCATTCCAGCAGTGAAAATTGCAGGCCACAAAGCAGGCAAAGGTCAGAGATTTGAACCAAATGAAATATCAGGTCACTTACAGTTTGGAGAACGTTTTGGTGCTTTGGCTGCCGTTGCACCCCTAGTGCTGGAGTCAGGCAGCTCATTACTGTCATCTCCCCCCACTCACTTCTCAACCATTCGTCATCTGGCTTCTCACCTCATCACAACTCAAAGCACTCTCTCCCAAGTTACCAAAGACCTCTACATTACCAGATCTCATGGTCTTTTTTTTTTTTCAAACTAATCCTTCTTTACTTCCACAAAGCATCTGAGACTGCTGACCACCTTCTCCTCTCAGGGGTTTTCTCCTCTCAGAATTTCATGACTCTTGTCTGACTGCTTCTTCCTAGTTTCCTTTGCTGAATGTCGCCCTAACCTTTTAGTTCCTTCCAACACTATCACCTCCACACTAGCTCCATTCCCCTCCCTTCTCCATCTTGACACCTTAGCAAACCAGTTTCAGTTCCACACTGTCCTCTTCTCTCAAGTCTCTGGCTCCTTATCCTATCAAGGATCTTGCTCTGCTGAGCCTCAGGCCTGGATCACTCCCACACCCACGCCCACATCTTTGCTTCTATTCTTCTGCCAAACAAAACTGGAGAAATGAATGAAACTGTGCAAACTGGATCCACTATGAACTGACATTGAGGGCCCAAACCTGGGCCTGTGATCACCATAGGCAAGTCATTCACTTTACACCTTTCTCACTGACTCATTATCTCACTGGATCACAGCAACTTTCCCAAACCTTTCCATCTCTCCTCAAAACCCCCACAGAGTAGTTTCCTCTCCCCTACCCAACTAAATTCTGTGAGTAACTTGAGAACTCTCCAAAAGGTGCCTCCATTTCCTTTCTTCTCAACTGCATACATTCTGGCTTCTGACCTCATCATGCAGCTGGAACTGCTTGCTCTCTCCAAAGTCCCCAGTGAGCTCTTGATTGCCAAATCTAATGTCCTTTTCTCAATCTTCAATCCTTGATGACTCTTAGACCTTTGACACTACTGATAACCCTATCCTCTTTGATTCTCTCATCTCCTCTCTTTCATATTTAAAACTTTCTGCAAACTGACTCCTTCCTATTTTTCCAGTTCTCTTAAACATCTCTTCCCTCTACATACTCTATGACTCTATTGACTAACCTACTGTTTCGCAGACATGACAACCCATGTCCTGTCTCGGGGCCTTTGTATTGGCTTGTCCTTCACCCCTGGAATGCTCTCCCTCCTCACTTCTGCATCCTAGACTCTTGGGCTTCCTTTAAGACTCAGCTCCAAACAACCTTCTAGAGGGAGAACAGAGTCAAAATGGCAGAGGGAAGAGTTAAAAATGCCAAACTTCCCCCAAAACCTCTCCTACAAAACAACCACAGAAAACACCAAGCCAAATTCTGGAGGAAAAGTCAACAATAAAATCACACTGAGTCATTTAGGAAGACCTAAGGAAGAAAGAGAAGTCTTTGGATACTGGGATGGGGCGGGCTGAGAGTGTAGCACCACGGTTATGGGTCTTGGAGAAGGCAGCAATAGCAGCGACACCAGGAGCCCAACACACAAGGACAGTGAGGAGACTGAACACTAGGTCAGAAAGAGATTCCTGGGGCCCCTGTGCTAACAATGAGTGCAGGATCAAGCGCCATTTGGAAGCTCCATTGACCATTACCCAGTTCTGGGTTACAGTTCCAAGGTGGAGAGGAGAGGTTACATTCACGATTGCAAGGGAGCAGTGGGCAGGTAGGTGGCTGGAGCGCTTGGCTTGGAATCAGGAAGACTTCTTTTTCATGATTCCAAATCCAGCCTCAGACACATACTAGCTGTGTGACCCTGGGCAAGTCACTTAACCCTATTTGCCTCAGTTTCCTCATCTGTAAAATGATCTGTAAAAGGAAATAGCAAACCACTCCAGTATCTTTGCCAAGAAAACCCCAAATGAGGTTGTGCAGAGTCAGACATAAAGAGGTGAATAACAACCAAAGGGGCTCTAGCTAGGTAAGGACCAGTGCATAGACCAGAAGAACAGTGACCAGACCTCTCCTCAGATCATACTACCTTAAAGCAGGCCTTAGACCTAGTAGTGAAAGCAGCAGAACATAAATGACTGAAGCTCAGGCCAGTCATCTGTTCCAGAAATGCATAGAGCTCAACTTTAACAACAAATAAAGAAACAGGCTGGAAAAATGAGCAAACAAATAAAAAGGAATCTGACTATAAAAAAGCTTCTATGGTGACAGGGAAACTCAAGACACAAACTTGGAAGATAATGACTTAAAGCCATCTACAAACAGAGCCCCCCAAAGAAAAATGAAATTTGGACAGAAGCCCGGCAAGAATTCTAGAAAGAGATAAAAAAGAGGAAAAAAATTTTAAAAATCAAATAGAGGAAAATCGGGAAAAGAAATGAGAACTATTCAAGAAAATTATGAAAACAGAATTAACAGTTTGACTTTAAAAGAGGCACAAAAATATTTAAGAAAACTACAATTTAAAAATCAGAACGGCAGCCAAGATGACTAATGAGAGGGACTTGCCTAAGCTCTCCCAAATTCCCCTCTAAACCATTTTAAAATAAGGCCTCAAAATGGCAGAACCAACAAAAGAATGGAGTGAAAGCAACCAACTATCCAGCCCAAGACAATTTAAAAAGTGATCAGCAAAAAGGCCTGTCTCACTGACCTGAGAGTGGAGTGCAGTCTAGCACAGGCCATGCCCCAGCAGCAGGCCTTGGGGATGACTGAAATGGCAGTGGTGGCTTCTGGAGTTCTCGGCCCACAGACAATAATGGGGTTGGACAACTAGTCATAAGAGGATTTACAGGGAACCCTTTGCTGGGACTGAGTGCACGACTCTGTTGCACTGCCCATATGTGGTTCTGGGTCACAGTCCCAGGGTGAAGAGGAGTGCTAGAACACTAGAATGTGGAGCTGCAAGGGAGTAGGGACTGTGGTCACATTTTCATGGCAGAAAAGAGTACCTGTGGTAACTCACAGATCAGAGCACAGTGACCACACCTCTCCTTAGATCATATCAACTTGGAAGAACTGAAAACTTATAGACCCCTAAATGACCCAATGGAAAAAGATGTAAAAAAAAAAAAATCACTGAAGAAAAGAACTCCATAAAAAGTAGAACTGGCCCAAATGAAAAGGTGGTACAAAAGCTCACTGAAGAAAATAATTCCTTAAAAATTAGAATTGGGCAAGTGGAAGCTAATAACTCCGTAAGACATAGAGAAACAATAAAAGGAAAAGAATGAAAGAATAGAAGAAAACGTGAAGTATTTCATTGGAAAAACAAATGACTGGAAAATAGATTTAGGAGAGATAATTTAAAAATCGTTGGACTACCAGAAAGCCATGATCAAAGAAAGACAGAGATATCATATTTCAAGAAATTATCAAGGAAAACTTCCCTGATATCCTAGGACAAGAAAGTAAAATAAAAACTGAAAGAATCCACTGATCACATCCTAAAAAAGATCCCCAAATGAAAGATTCCAGGAATATTATAGCCAAATTCCAGAGCTCTCAGGTCAAAGAGAAAATACTTCATGTAGCCAGAAGGAAACCATTCAAATATCATGGAACCACAGTCAAGATAACACAAGATTTAGCAGCTTTCATGTTAAAGGAGTGGAGGGATTGGCATATGATAATCTGGAAGGCAAGGATCTAGGACTACAACCAAGAATCACATACCCAGCAAAACTGAGTATAAACCTTCAGGAGAAGAAATAGATATTTAAAAAAATAGAAGATTTTTAATCATCCCTGATGAAAATACCAGCTAGAGCTGAACAGAAAATCTGACTTTCAAATACAAGATTCAAGAAAAACATAAAAAAGGAAATGGGAAAGAGAAATCATAATTATTAGTGCAGTTAGAGGTATACATAGACAGTATAGGTAAAATTGACTCCGATGGGATAATAAAAAAAAAAAATTAAATTGGGGCAGGAGAAAGAGGGATGCATTGGGAGAAGGGGGAAAGAAAAGGTAGAATGGGGTAAATAATCTCAAATAAAAAAGGTACAGAAGAGCTTTTATAGTGGAGGGGAAAATGGGCGTGTTGAGCAATACTTGAACCTTACTCTTGTCAGAATTGGCTCAAAGAGGGAATAACATCCACACTCAGTTGGGTACAGAAATCTATCTTACCCTAGAGAAAAGTAGGAAGTGAGAGGGATAAGAGAAGGGGGCAAGGGCTGATAGAAGGGAGGCAGATCTGGGGAGGCAGTGGTCAGAAGTGAAATACTTTTGAGGGACAGTAACACTGTATCTGAAATCCTGAAAATCAAAGGAGATTAATTAAATTCAAAGTAAGAAAACCACTGAACTAATAAGTAAAATTAGGAGTTGGGATTTTTTAAGAAGAAAACCAATAAAACAGATAAACTAGGCCTGCACAACATGCGGCCTGACAAAGCAACCCATGGGCGGTATGTCACACAGGCCTGTTTTACATGCTCTACATTTATCACCTACCACCCAAAATCCTTTGGTGGGCTGCAAGCAGCCTGTGGGCCACATGTTGTGCAGGCCTGAGATAAATCATTGGTTAATTCAATTAAAAAAAGAAGAAAGCCAAATTACCACTATCAAAAATTAAAAGGGTGAATTCACCACCAATGAAAGCAATTATTAGGAGCTATTTTGCCAAATTATATGGCAATGAATCTAACAATCTAAGTGAAATGGATGAATATGTACAAAAATAAAAATTTCTCAGATTAACAGAAAAGAGAACACCTAAATAACCCTATCTTAGAAAAAGAAATTGAATAAGCCATTGATGACCCAAGAAAAAATCACGACTAGATGGATTCACAAGTGAATTTTTTAATTTAAAGAACAATTAATTCCAACAATATATAAACAATTTAGAAAAATTGACAAAGGAGTCCTACCAAATTCTGTTTATGACACAAATATAGTGCTGATACCTAAACCAAGAAGAGCAAAAACAGAGAAAGAAAACTATAGACCAATTTTGCTAATGAATAATTGATGCAAAGATTTAAATAAAATACTAGCAAGGAGATTACAGGAATACATCACAAAGATCATATACTACGACCAGGTAGGATTTATACCAGGAATTCAGGGCTGGTTCAAAAGTAGGATAAATATCAGCATAACTGGCCATATCAGTAATAAAAACAACAAAAATTGTAAGATTATCTCAATAGATGCATAAAAAACTTTTGACAAAATACATCTATTCCTATTAAAAACACATCAAAAAAGACAGCATAGAAATAAACGAAGCTTGCCTTAAATTGTTATGTAGTAGGTATCCAAAACCACCAGCAAGCATTATCTGTAAAGAGGATAAGCTGAAGCTTTCCCAGTAAGATCAGAAGTGAAGCAAGTATGCTCATTATCATTACTATTATTCAATATTGTACTAGAAATGCTAGCTATAGCAGTAAAAGAAGAAAAAGAAATTGAAGGAATTAGAATAGGCAATGAGGAAACAGAACTATCACTCTTTGCAGATTATATGATAGTGGTGAATCCTATAGAATCGACTAAAACATTAGTTGAAATAATTTATAATTTTAGCAAAGCTGCAGGATACACAACAAAATCACATAAATCTATGTTACCAGCAAAATCCAGCAGCAAGACAGAGAAAGTGAAATTCCATTTAAAACAGCTGTAGATAATATAAAATACTTGGAATTCTACCTTCCAAGACAAACCCAGGACCTACATGAAAACAATTACAAAATACTTCTCACACAAATAAAATAAAGTTGGATCTAAACAATTGGAGAAATATCAGTTCATCATGGGTAGTTGAACCAATATAATAAAAATGACAATTCTACCTAAGTTAATTATTCAGTGCCATACAAATCAAACTACCAAAAAATTATTTTATAGAGCTAGAAAAAATAATAAAATTCATCTAGAAGAACAAAAGGTCAAGAATATCAAGGGAACCAATAAAAAAAATGTAGAGGAAGGTGGCATAGTTATATCAGGTCTCAAACTGTATTACGAAGCAGTAATCATCAAAAATAAATCTGATGCTAGGTAAGAAATAGAATGGTAGATCAGCAGAACAGATTAGGTACACAAGAAACAGTAGCAAATGACAAGAGTAAACCTAAGCTTTTGGGATAAGAAGGCACTATGACAAAAACTACTAGGAAAACCAGAAAGCAGCTTAACAGAAACTAGGTATAGACCAAAATCTCACACTAGATACCAAGATAAGGTCAAAATGGGTACATGATTTAGACATAAAGGGTGGTACCAAAAGCAAATCAGAGGAATATCAAATAGTTCACTGTCAGATATATGGACAAGGGAAAAATTTATGACCAACCAAGAGACAGAGAGCATTACTAGATGTAAAGTGGATAATTTTAATAACATTAAATTTAAATGTTTTTGCACAAACAAAGCAAATGCAGCCCAGAACAGTAAAGCAGAAAACTGATGGAAAAAAAGGGAAAAAAACAAGGAAAGCAGAAAACATGATGAAAAAAAATTTTGTAAGAATACAAGTCACTCCCCAATTGATAAATGGTCATAAGATATGAACAAGCAGTTTTTAGATGAAGAAATGAAAGCTATTTATAGTCATATGAAAAAATGCTCTAAATAACTTGATTAGAGAAATGCAAAACAACTCCGAGGTACCACTTCACATCTATCAGACTGGCTAATATGACAGAAAAGGAAAATAAGAAATGTTGGAGGGGATATGGGAAAATTAGGACACTAATGCAATGTTGGTGAAATTGTGATCTGATCCAACCATTGTGGAGAACAATTTGAAATTACACCCAAAAGGCTAAAAAAGTGTGCATACTCTTTGGCCCAGTAATACCACTCCTAAGTCTATAGCCCAAAGAAATAAAAGGGAAAAGGACCTATACATGTAAAAATATTTATAGCAGTTCTTTTTATGGTGACAAAGAACTGGAAATTGAGGGGTAAGCCCATCAACTGGGGAATGAGTGAACAAGTTGTGGTATATTGTGATAGAATACTATTATTGTGCTACAAGAAATGATGAGCAGGATATTTTGAGAAAAACCAGGAAAGACTTACAAGAACTGATGCAGAGTGAAGTGAGCAGAACCAGAACAGTGTACAGAGTAACAGCAGTATTGTACAATGATCAATTGTGAATGACGATTCTCAACAATACAATAATCTAACACAATTCTGAAGGACTCATGATAAAAATGCTATCCACCTCCAAAGAAAGAACTGATGGGAGACTGAATGCTGATGAGACCATACTTATTTAACTTTATTTTTATTGTTTTTTTTTTAATCTTTGTTTTCTTTCACAGCATGACCACTACGGAAATGTTTTACATGACTACACTTGTACTATCTGTATCAAATTGCTTGCCTTTTCAGTGAGGGGGTGGAAGAGAGAGGGAGGTAGAGAATTTGAAACTCAAAATTTTTAAAAATAAGTGTTAAATATTTTTATAAGAAATTTTTTAAAAAATTTAAAAATCAAAATTGGCTGAATGGCAACAAGAGGTACAAAACAATAATGAAGAAAATTAACTTCTTAAAAATCAGAATTGGTCAAGTGAAAGCTAATGACTCCATGAGACATCAAGAAACAATAAAATAAAGTCAAAAGACTGCAAAAAATAGAAGAAAATGTGAAATATCTCATAGGAAAAACAACTAGCCTGGAAAGTGAATTGAAGAGAGGGGAGTTAAGAATTATTAGACCATTTGAAAGTTGAATTTAAAAGAGCCTAGACATTATATTTGGAGAAATTATAAAGGAAAACTACCCATATATCTTTGAACCAGAGGGCCAAAGTAGAAATTGAAAAAATATATCAGAAGATGGCAGCTGGGAAGCAGTGCCTGGCGTGAGCTCCCCACCAAGTCCTTCCAAAAACCTATAAAAAAATGGCTCTGAACCAATTCTAGAGCTGCAGAACCCACAAAGTGGCAGAGGGAAGCAGGGCTCCAGCCCAGGACAGCCTGGATGGTCTCTGGGTAAGGTCTGTCCCACACGGAGCTCCCAGCCCCCAGCTGAGGGGAGCAGAGCTGAGCCAAGCAGAGCCCAGCGCGCGTGGCGCGATCAGACCAGACGCGGACCTACCAGACCAGGAGACGAGCGGAGAGTGCCCTGGCATCCTGAATTACTGAGCTGTGGCATCCACCAGATCTCTCAACCCACAAAGAGCAAACACATCAGAGAAGGTTAGTGGGAAAAGCTGCATGACTGAGTTTGCAGTTCGGCCACTGACCCTGGGGCAGCGGAGGTGGGAC
>CM053625.1:122013819-122036816 GCA_028646595.1 Phalanger gymnotis | reverse complement strand
CGGACCTACCAGACCAGAGCGGAGAGTGCCCTGGCATCCTGAATTACTGAGCTGTGGCATCCACCAGATCTCTCAACCCACAAAGAGCAAACACATCAGAGAAGGTTAGTGGGAAAAGCTGCATGACTGAGTTTGCAGTTCGGCCACTGACCCTGGGGCAGCGGAGGTGGGGCAGCTTTAGAACTATGGCTGCAGTTGCTTCTGACCCCAGGCCCACCTGGTGGGAGGAACTAAGTGGCTGATCAGAGCAGGAGTGAAGAGCCTGCTGAAGCAGCACGTCCACCCAAGCGTGGAACATAGAACTCTTTAGTCTATAAGCAGCCACACCCCGTTGAAAAATTCAAAGGAAAAAATATATCAGTTTTCTCCTGAAAGAAATACCAAATGAAAACTCCCTGGAATATTACAGCCAAAATCCAGAGCTCCTGGGTCAAGAAGAAAATACTACAAGCAGCTAGAAAGAAATCACTCAAATACTACTAAACCATAGTCAGGATCACAAAAGATTTAGGAGCTACAACTATGTAAAAGTAGAGGGCTTGGACAATGATTTTCTGGAGGAGGATTACAACTAAGAATACCATACTCAGCAAAACGGAATATAATCTTACAGTAGGAAAATAAACATTTAATGAAATAGAGGACTTTTAAGTATTCCTAATTAAAAGAGCTGAATAGAAAATCTGACATTCAAACACAAGACGACATGAAAATGAGTGAGAATTTAGAAGAGATTTAATAAGCTTAAACAATTTACATTTCCATATCAAAAGATGATACATGTAATCCCCAAGAACATTATCATCACTAGGGCAGTTAAAAGGAGTCTACAGAGAGGGCATGAATGTAAGTCTATTACGTTAGGATGATTTCAAAGAAAAATGGAAGGATGAGAAAGAGGGATGTACTTGGAGAAGGATAGAAAGGATGAATTGAAGAAATTATCTCACATAAGAGAGGTATACAAGAAGAGTTTTTACAATGGAAGGGATAATGAGGAGGGGGATGGGCAATGCTTAAACCTCATTCTTATCTGAACTGGTCTCAAGCAGGTATAGAAATTCATCCTACTCAACAGGGAAGCTGGAGAACAGCCTAAAGGAAGGGGTGGGGGTGATAAGAGGGAAGGTAGATTAAAGGAGGCAATGGTCAGAAACAAAAGAGACTTTTGGGGAGGGGACAGTGTTAAAAAGAGAAGGCTAAATAGAAGAGAATAAGATGGAGGGAAATACACAGTTAGTGATCATAACTGTGAATGTGAATGGGGTGAACTCATGCATAAAAGAAAAGAGAGTTTAGCAGAATGGATTAAAAACTAGAATACCACTATATGTTCCTTACAAGACACACTTAAAACAGAAAGACATGCTCAGAGTTAAGAGGCGTCTGGAGCAGAATCTACTATCCTTCAGCTAAAGTAAAAAAGACACAGCTAGCATTAATAATCCCAGACAAAGCAAAAGCAGAAACAGACCTAAGTAAAAGAGATATTCAGGGAAATTACATTTTACTAAATTATTATAGAAAATGAATTAACATTAATGCTGAACATATATGTACCAAATGGCATAGCATTCAAATTGTTGAAAAGTTAAATAAGTTGGAGGAGGAAACAGACAGTAAAACTATATTAGTAGAGAACCTTAATTTACTCCCTTCACACCTAGATAAATTTAACCACAAAATAAGCAAGAAAGAGGTTAGGGCAATGAATAGAATTTTAGAAAAGGTTTTTGCTGTGCACAGTACATTTCTAAAAATTGACCATATATTAGGGAATAAAAACCTCACAAATAAATGGAGAAAAAAAAGAACATTAAACACACCCTGAAACAATAATTTCATTAAAGATGATGACAACAATGATACAACAGACCAAAATTTATGGGATGCAATCAAAATAGTACTTAAGGCAAAATCTTTTATCTCTAAATGCTTATATCAATAACAGAGAGGAAGAGTAGATCAATAAATAGGGCATACAACTAAAAACACTAAAGCAACAAATTAAAAATCCCACATTAAATACCAATGGAAATCCTAAAAAACAAATGAAAGATGAATAAAACTTAAAGTAAAACAAACAAACAAAAATTGAACTAATAAATAACACCAGGAGATATTTTTACGGAAAAAAAGCAATAAAATAGATAAACCACTAGTTGGTTTGATTTTTTAAAAGAAGAAAATAAAATTACCAGTACCAAAAATGAAAAGGGTAATGCACAACCAATGAAGATGAAATTAAAAAAATTAGGAGTGATTTTGTCCAATTTTATGCTAATAAAAATGACAATCTATATGAAATGGTTGAATATTTACAAAATATAAATTGCTCAGGTATACAGAACAGAAAAATAGAAAAATAACCCTTCTAGTATAAGAAATTGAACAAAAGCCATAAATGAGCTCCATTAAGATAAAAAAAACAAAACAAAACCCAGAGCCACATGGATTTACAAGCAAATTTTACCAAATATCTAAAGAATAATAATTCCAATACTACATAAACTGTTTGGAAAAAAATAGGTAATGAAAGAATTTTACTAAATTCCCTGTATGACACAAACATTATTTTAATATCTAATCCAAGGAAAGCAAAAACAGAGAAAGAAAGATATAGACCCAATTTCCTTAATGAAAACTGATGCAAAAATTTTAAAGCAAGATTACAGCAACAAATGACAAAGATCATGCACAATGACCAGGTTGGAAACTGAGGTGATGTCCATCAACTGGGTAATAGATGAACAAGTTACGGTATGTGATTGTGAGGGAATACCATAATGCTGTAAGAAATGATGAAGGCAATGGTCTCAAAAAAAACCTAGATAGACTTATCTGAACTTATGCAAAGTGAAGTGAATAAAACCATGTGATGCATAAAAAGTTTGAGAGACATAGCTTCTGGATGATTAATCATTTTATTAATAATGCTAGCCTATTATTAATAAAAGGCTGGTCATTTGGTCATCTCTCTTAGACCAAAGACCCTTCATAAAACCCACTCAAAACACTTATATGCCCTTGGAAGAGAGGGTGTTCCTAAGGGTGGAAATCAATTCTGATTGGTTAACAATTAATGAGAATGAATACTGTAATGAGAGGTGGACCTTTTCTATCAAGGTTTGGGCTATGTGACTTTGACCACTCAGTTTTGGTCAAAAAGAATTATCTGTATCCATATCACCCATGTGACAAAAGAGAGAATCCACATTTTCCTAGACCTGTCAAGAGTGCAACACAATGGGGTGGAATCCATCAATTCACCTAACTTCATCTTTTCAACAGATCTGAGTTCTCCCCTCATCACCAGCCCCACACTTCAAAGACTATCTGATACCTACAGGGGCTGATTTCTGGATGAAGAAGTAGAAAAGAGGAAAAACCTTGATCCTAATTAAATAATTAGTTATTAAACAGGGGAGAAAAAAATCATTTCTCTCAATCTCAAGAACAATGTACACAGTTAATGGAAATATTGCAACAATAATTAACTGTGAAAGATTTAAAAACTCTAATCAATACAATGATCCACAACAATTCCTTCCAAAGGACTCATCATGGAAAGTGTCATCTACCTCCAGTTTGAGAACCAACGGTCTCTGAGAAGCACACTTTTTCTCTTCATTTTTTTTTTCCAGCACGGCTAATGTGAAAATGTTTTTTGCGACTTCATGTGTATAATGGATGTCATTTCTTGTGGGGGAAGAGGGAGGGAGGGAGAAAATTTAAAACAAACCAAAAAAAAATTTAAAAAGAGGAGCACCTACAGGCGGTTTTTCTCAATCCCTGCAGCTGCTGGTATTCTCCATTCTAAGGTTACCTTCCGTCTACTCTTCATGTATCTTATATGTAGTCACTTATGTACATGCTATCTTCTCCATCAGAATAGACTATTCCTCCTTTTTTTTTTGTATCCTAAGTGATTAACAAAATGCCTAGCATATACTGTTATTGTTGCTTAGTTGATTAGTCATGTCTGATTTTTTGTGACCCCATTTAGGGTTTTCTTGGCAAAGATACTGTGGTGGTTCGCTGTTTCCTTCTCCAGCTCATTTTACAGATGATGCAACTTGTGGCAGAGTTAAGTGACTTGCCCAGGGTCACACAGCTGTAACATGTCTGAAGCCATATCTGAACTCAAGACCTCCTAATTCAAGGGCTGGCACTTTATCCACTGCACCACCTAGCTGCCCTATCCTACCTTCCATGGGCCCAGCACATAGTAAGCACCTAATAAATTCTTGATTGGTTTCAATGCTTCGACAAATTATAATGAGTTAATTTTGGTTCAAACTAGTTCTAGATTTTAAAAAAAGAAAAATAATTTGGGGGTTTCGTTGAGGATTCGACCACTTAGTGATGTTCATATTCCATTTCTTAATCCGAAGTCTGGTCAAAGTCCTTGGACTAATCACATATCATAGGCCTTACACTGGACTCCTCAGATGGCCTACCTGCTGGGCATAACCTCGGAACATGGGATTGACCAACTTGATTCCATGGGACAGACTGGTAGGCACCACATAGCTTGGCCTATGGAGAAAGAAGATACATTTCTCATCTTGCTCCCTGCAGGACGATTCAACCACTCAGAACAAGAGAGGGCCACAAATCTGCATGTGGAGATGTATTTGTCTTTAAGGGAACAATCTATACCAGGGGTGGGGAACCTGTAGCCTCAAGGTCACATGTGGCCTTGTAGGTTCTTCAGTGCCTTTTGACTGAGTCCAAGTTTTACAGAACAAATCTTTTTATTAAGGGGATTTGTTCTATGAAGTTTGGATTCGGTCAAAGGGCCACACTTGAGGACCTAGAGAGCCACATGTTTAGATTCTAAATAATGTCTTCTCAGTCAAGCTATATTGGCAGCAGTGAGCCAAAAGAAGGACAACATTAGGACTCTCTTTAAATTATTGAAGAGCTCATGCCTGCAGTTTAAGGACTTGGAGGTCCCAGGACAAGTGTCCTGTTTGGGACCATTTAGACCTTTGACTTTCCTTGGGCCTTCTGTCTATAAATTCAATCCACATTGAGCTTGAAGTTCTAGTCTCAAGTTAGTCCTACCAATATCCTTGTAAAGAATCATTTTTTAAATACTGGTCCAAATCAAAGTGAAGTAACCTTGGGCAACCATCTGACCTGTTGTTCTCACTTCCTCTGTAGGGTCCCTTCTAGCTCTTGACGAGCAGTGATTCATCTGTACCCCACATGTCTCATTTCAGCTCTGTATGGTCACAAAGAAAAGTGAGTAGCATATCTGTCTGTCCCCTATGCTATTTAGTTGATCCTCTAAGACATCTTAACATGTCCAATGAAGCCAGAGGCCTTTTAGAGACATACCTGACTTTCTCAAATTCCATCACAGATATTATCATCCCTATTTTATAGACAAGGAAAGTGAGGCATGCAGGGGTTGTGTGCTTTGCCCCCATCTTCCAGTTAGTAAATGTCAAAGCCTGGCTCCAAGTCCACTCATCTTTACACTAACTACATTGTTTGCTCTTTCTCACACAAAATCAACTATTAGCAGCAGCAGCATCTAAGAAACATGAATAAATGACTGAACTTTTTTAGTATCTATCAGCTTATGGTCAAATAATGATGATGATTAATATATTCGTTATAACTAATAATGCATGTCATTTCTATAGTGCCTTAAAAATGTGCAAAGTCCTTTACATACAGGTATTATTGTCTCTATTTTAGAGATGAGGAAACAGACTCAGAGACTTGCCCAGCGTCATAAGGTATTACATGTCAGTGGCAGAATCTGAATAAAAGTCTTCTGAACTCAATGTCCAGTACTCTGACAACTACAACACAATGCTTCTCTAAGACGAAGGGTTTCCCTGTGAAAGTTCCCATAAATCCCCCCCCCCCCGCCCTCCCCCCCAAAACCTGTGATTTCATCAGTGTAAGGAGCTACCAGTGACGGAATGTCAAATCCCTCAATCTAGGTAGGTCATTAGCTGTTCTGCAACTTGTGGTCTTTGAGGCCTGCCTAGGGCACTGAGGGCTTCAGGGTCTGCCCACAGTCACATATCCAGTATGGGCCAAATCTCCCTGACACTGAAGTCAGCTCTCTAAATTATTGAAGGGTTCTTGACTATGGCTTAAGGACTTTTAGCTTCCAGGACATGGGCTCGGTTTGTCCATTTAGATCTTTGACTTTTCTTTCGAAGACAGACAGCTCTACTTTACAGAGCTGTCCTGTCCCACCAGGAAGTTATTTGAGGAAAGTGACTTGAATCAAGAACAAAATTCCACCCACCTTCGAGGCTACCACAGGGCCAAGTCTTAGCTAACTCAGCTTGAAATAGTGATGTCAAAAGAAAAAAACCTTACCTACATTGAGGAGCCACCTTCTCTCTCTACTCATCTGCCTGAGTTAGAAACACACTCACCGCTTCTTGTGCCAGACCTCCGAGACCAGCTTCTGGTAACTTTTGCATAAGGCTGGTTTCTTGTCAGTTCGCACCAGTCCTCCACACTCCAAGAAGAACTGGGTCAAAGGGGGACTAGAAAAGAAGTAAAACAAAAGAGAATTAAGAGGAAGAAAACATGTGAATTCACCAAAGATATGACTGGTAAGATTAGCAGGAAACTCCACAGCAGTGTGGTGGGAAGAACACTGGATTTCATGGCATAGTAGTACTATGCTCAAGTTGTGACTCTGGCAAAAACTAACTGTGATAGTGTGAGGAGGGAGAGCTGAGGATGCTGTAATAGGCCAGGTGAAAGGTGATAAATCACCATGTGAACTGGGGCAGCAGCTATGAGAGTAGAGAGAAGGGAATGGATAAGAGGGATGTCATGGAGGTAGAACTGACAAGATTTGGCAAATGACTAGTTATGTGTACTGAAGGAGAACGAAGAGTTGAGAATATTCAGTTAAAAGAGATCACCCTCTCCTCTGGGTCAGAAGAAGTCCTTCCCAGAGCCGGGCCTGCTCCTGCCATAATGACAAAGCTCTAAAACCCCAGGGGAGAATAGCCAAGAGGACTCTCAATGACAAACTAAATTTTGCAGTCTCTTCCCATTACCATCCTATTGCCATCCTAACTCCTTCAGATCTGACCTCCATGGACCTTATGTTTCCTCCCAAAGGAGCTCTTTGGCTCTGTTCCTGTTGGCATATTTCTTTACAGAGTGCTTCCCCCATGCCCACCATACACCAAAGGCTTCATTTGTTTCTTTGCCCAGGGCCTTGGAGGGGCCCTAGCTAAGCCAATCTCCTGCCATCTCCCCAGGTGGCCTGATCACTTACCAATTAGAGAGTGCCTGTAGGGCTGCATTCATGTAGCAGGAATTCCCAAGGTTTTTCAAACCAGTCAGGCCTACAGAAGCAGGACAGGGATGAAGGAGGGACGTGAGAGTTTTGAAACCAGAAGGACATATTCATGTTTCAGACTCAAAGCAGGTGGCTCTGCTGTTTCAAGTAGGCCAATACCTCGAGGTTTCAGGTCATCATCTTCAGACTCAGATTCCCCCTCATCGGCCACCGCAATAGGAACGGCTTTCAAAGGGTGAGAAGGCAATGGAGTCTCCTACATGAAAGACCAGAGGAAAACATCAGCAGTACATAAACTTCACTTGAGGAAGCCATAAATATGTGTGCATCCATACATAATCTATAAATATCCATAGACACAGTGAGGCAAAAGTCTTAAATGCAAGCACTCACTAGAAAGAGGTGAAAAAGTAAATTAATTTGCTTAGCAGCACGACCTTGTGTTTCAACAGCGCTCATCTCCAAAAAGCTCAGATCTTTCAGGGAAGCTAGGGACAGGCGGTATTTATACCATGCCAGAAAGGGGAATTCAGGCCCAAAAGAAATGACGTGCCCAAGATCATACTGTGAATGTATATACACAAGAATACAATTTAAATTTCCCAGTGTTTAGTGCCATGTTTTATCTAAAGCACTAACTACAGTGCCCTTTGGGCTGAAAAGGAACCAACTCTTTTTTAAAAGGATAATGTTAGGGCAAGTTGCAATGCCTAGCACACTGTAAGTACTAGAGAAATATCTGTGGACTGAATAGTGTAAGACCCACCTGCTCTGAGAACTTGGATGGTGGAGATGGTGGGTGTGCTGCCAACCTCTGATCCAAGAATACTTCCTTTTCACAAGCGTAACACCATACACGGAAGGTGGTGAGGTTCACAGTCAGGTTGTGCTTTTTGGCCTAGGAAGCCAAAGGAGTAGTTGAACAGTCACATAAGGATATGAGACCGAAGGACTTCCAGCTAGATGGACTCCTGCCACAGCCCAGTTCTGTGAAACTGCTACTAAAAAGATGATAACTCCTGGGACAACTTAGTGATTGAGGACTGCTCTCTTTGCTCCCCACCCAGTCAGAGGAGCTTGTAGGGCCTACTGATCCCTTTTAAAAAAAAATTACTCAGTGCCCCCCTGGAAATCTACTTTCTTTAACCCCTTAATGTTTTGCTTTGTTTTTGGAAATTTGTGTCATTTCAAAAAAATATATAAAATATATATTTTTTTAAATTATCAATTGGTTTATTGTAAATTTGTGGGTTTTTTCCTGCATTGAAATTTTGATGATGCAATATTGCATCACATAAACATATAGTATCGTACTATGTACAAGTCATTACATGCACATGTTCCTACTGATGCATGCCGGACTTCTCAACATTGCACTACACACTTGCCTGCCAACACCTGCTTGTTAAGACCTATTAGCAGACTTGACTACTGATCAGTTGTAACTTGCATTTTGTGTGTTTATTTGGAAAATAATGTAGTCACTCAAAATTTAACTCTTGTTACACAACAGATTAAATGTGTACAAATGGTTTTTCAAAATTTTCTTACCTTCTCTTCCTTCCTTATGCTCCCCCTGCCCCCTTATTTTTATTCAAAGCCCCCAAATTGCATCTGAGGCTACTAGGGCCCCCCTGGATCATTCCAGTGCCCCCTGGGGGGTGGTACTGCCCATTTTGGGAACCTATGCACAGGGGAAGGTTCACCTCTGCATGAATGGTGCTATGGTCGGCAAAAGATTCCCCACATCCAACATAAGGGCAAGCAACCTACGAGGGCAGAAAAGGAAATAAGAGTTAGTAGAAGCAAATGCTAAGTAGCTTAGGAAACCCAGACCAAATAAATAATTTCATCCTGAATGACAGAAACAGAATCTAATCTACTACTACACTCTTTCCCAACTCTCTCTCAAAACAACCCTAAACTGGACACTGTTGAGATATTTTTTTGACGTCAAAGTCTAAAAGTGAATTAAAATTGGGAATATCTAATTACCTCAGCTCTAAGCCCTTCATGGCCAATAACTCCCTCTTCCCCTACAGTGAAAAAGGCAGCAGCTGCCGCCCTTGTAGAGTGGCTACATTTTCAAGGGGTTACTATGAGAGGGGGGAGATGCCCTCCTATGGTCCCCAAGCAGGCCTTTTCGTCTAACCATTTTGTCTCCATTAAAATAAGAGTTTTCTCATTCCCTGTCCTATTTCCTGTTGTGCCACAGGAGAGTAGAGAATGTCTTTCTGAGGATCTGACCCTTGGTTTAAGATTGAGAACCAATCCCCAGAGTGTGAGAGTAACTTCCTAATTTTAGAATATTCCTTTCATAGACAGTAGAGAAAAGAGACACCTGGTGTTAACCAATGAGTGAGTGGTTTTAAATTCTTGTATGTGATGTTATTTACGGGTCTTTTTTCCCCTTCAGTTTTCTTGTCACTCTGCCTGAGTGTAAGCTATTCCCCATATCCAGAATCTCTTCTCCAACTCTTCCAAATCTTACTGGCCACTTCAAAGGCCCAATAGGAATTCCATTTGCTACATAAAGCTTTCTCTGACCACCCCAATCCAAAGACTGCCTCAGCACTCCTGTACCATTCTCCCAGTTGGCACTTTAATCATATATCGTTCTTCACTTTTCAAGGGGCTGTCTCAGTGAAATTACAAGTTCATTTCTTATCACTTTCTGTAGTCTTCACAGGCCTAGCAAGACATGTACACACAGCTGGAGCTCACAATCTGGTCGACTGGCTAGAATACAATAGGGTATGGTGTTTCCTCAGGAGCTTCACATCTTTTGGAGAAGAGCTGTGAATAAGTAACATCACGTGCCCTGAATTTCTTTTCCTCTGGTGCCCTCTAGACTTGGTTTTTGAGAACTACATCTGAGCTGATGGAACCTATTTTCTATTCAAAGGCTTTAGGGAGATGGCTTAGCCTAACCTGTAGATATCACAGGCCCATAGAAAACCTGGAGGTGTTTTACCTGGAGACAGGCCCAGAGGTTCGGTCCTCCTGCTCCACAGGACTGGCAAGTCCCCTTTGTCCATGCAAAAGAAAAAGAATCTCTTTTGAGAAGGATGCGGGAGTCCCCTTCGGGCTTCTGCTTAAGTCTGTGACTGACCCAGAAATCTTCCAGGTTTTGGGTGAGTCAGTCAGTGCGGGTCTACAAGACGCCATCACTTCTGTTGTTCACTCGTAAAAAATATTCAATTTCCCACTTTAAATGTCTGTAGATCTCAGCCAGATGAAATCCCCAGAAGTAGCAGCACAAAAGCTCTGGGCTTTCCCACCAACACCCCAATATTCAGATTACGCACAGCTCCGCAGCCCCAATACCCACAGCGCAAGAGCGACCGGTGACTCTAGACCTGAAACAACCCAAGAGGAGGAGCAACTATGCAGAAGCTCCAGACAATGACAGATCCATCCTCCACAGCCAGTGGAGAGCTGGACCACAGAACATAAGAGTTATAAAGGACCTTACAAATCATTTCTTCACTTTATAGAAGAGGAAACTCAGGTCCAAAGAAAGGAAGCAACCCATCTGACTGACTTAGTGGCAAAGTCAGACCTAGAGCCAGGGCTCTCGATGTTCTGGGAAAGGCCCTTTCCATTATAACTCCTTCCTAATCATCCTAAGCATCAACACCTCAGTCTTATGCTTTATATCAATGGTCTCCAAACTTTTATGATCATGCAACCCTAACACTAAAAAATGTTTGAGCACATACTCTCAATGTGCATATATTTACTTCTTTATGTGCTATATGCATGAATTATTGTACTAATAATTCTATGCATTATAAAACTTATGCAAAGATAAAAATTTTAAAGGATGAAATACAGGTATTAATATTTGATCCTAGAGTCAATAAGAAACCACTCAAATTTACTGAGTAAATGAATGACGCGGTTAAATCTGAGCTTCAGGAAAATAATTTTTGTGGCTATGTGGAAGGATGGATTGGAGTGGAGAAGAGATCTGAGGATGGGAGACCAATTAGGAGACAATGTAATAGTTCGGGAAAGAGGTGATAAGGTGATAAGAGGTGATGCTACCGCCTGAACTGAGGAGGTAGTAGTGTAAGCAGAGAGGCAGCAGTTAGGTTGAAACTACCCAGAGGGGTACATGCCCATTGCAGAAGAAGAGGTTGGGAGCTTGCAGAAGGAGTGGGAGGAGTTTTAGGGGGAAAGGGTAGGTATTGAAGACCCATGATGGACGGTAGGATGTAATCCATCTTCTTAACCTTCAAATGGTTAATCACATAATCCTTAGGGTCAGGTCAAAACCCTCTTTGGATACCACTATTCCACATTAATCAGTTAGTCAAAACAAGCATTTATTAAGTACTTGCTTTGTACCACACACTTGCTAAGTACTAGGGATACAAAGAAAGGCAAAAATCCGGTTCCTGCCCTTAGAGAGTTCAGATTCTCAAGGAAGACATAAGATGCAAGCAACTAGGTACTATTCAGATATATGTGTTTATATTTACTCACATTATACGCAGAAGGTAATATTGGAGGAAGGCACTGAGGGAAAGGGAATGGGAAAGGCCTCTGAAGGTGGGATTTGAGCCAAGTCTGTAAGAGTATGGAAGAAGCCAGTGAAAAGGTATGGAGTTGTGAGATCAAGTATTATGTGCAAGAAGGTCAATGTCACTGAATCAGAGCATCCCTGGAGGAGAGGAAAATATAAGAATACTGGAAAGTAGGTGCAGGACAGGTTAAGTGCTTTAAATGCCAAAAAGAAGATTAGGGGTTTGATCACGGAGGGAAGCAATAGGGGGCACTAGAGTTAAATATGCAATGGAGATACTGTGTATTAGGACAATTTGGCAGCTGAGTGTAGGATATAATGGACTGAATCAGGGAGAGACTTGAGGCAGGGAGACCCACACCAGGCCACTGTAATAGGTCAGGCACAAGGTGATAAGAGCCTGTACCAGAGTGGTGACATTGACAGAAGAGGGGGATCTCTTATGAGAGGTGGTATGAAGGTAAAATCAATAGGTCTTGGAAACAGATTGGATCTGGGGGGCTGAATGTGAGGACAAAAGCTGGGGGTGTGTGCCTGTGTGACTGCAGGGTGGTGTTGCTCTTGACAGAAATAGCCAAGTTTGGAGGAGGATTTAGTAAAATTTTAAATGGTGGGATTTAATAAAATGAGCTTGGTTTTGGGCATGAGTTTATGATGTTTATGGCACACCTAGTTTGAGAGGTCCAATAAACAGCTGGAGATGAGAGACTGGAGGACAGCAGAGAGGTCAGAGCTGGATAAGGGGTTATGAGAATCATCAGTAGAGAGATGCTAATTTAATCAATGGGAGCTGATGAGATCACCAAGTAATGTTGTGAAGGTGGTGATGACAGGCTTGGATATGTGGCTTGAGTTTGAGTGGGAAGGCTGAATGATACTGAGGTGTAAAACCTGGGAACTACAAGGGTGGTGATGCCTTCCACAGTAACAGGAAAGCTAGGAAGGGGACAGGGTGTGGAGGGAAAAGAGAATGAGTTCAGTTTTGGACATGGCTGCATTTGAGACACCTAGGGGACACCCAGTTCTAATAACAATAACAATAATAATAATAATAATAATTAGCATTTTTTAACACCTACCATGTGCCAGGCACTGTGCTAAATGCTAAATATTTTCTCATTTGATCTTCATAACAACCCTGGGAGGTAGGTGCTATTTTCCCCATTTTATAGTTGGGTAAACTGAGGAAAACAGAAGTTAAATGATTTGCTCATGGTTACACAATTAGGGTATGTCTGTAGCAGACTTGAACTCGGGTCTTCCAGACTCCAGGCCCAGTTCTCTATCCACTTTACCACCCAGGTACCCAAAGATGGCCAATGGGTAGATTTTGATTCAAAGCTAAGGAACCTTCATTAAAAAGAACCTCTTAGGCAAGGATAGGTATATGCTGCCAAATGGGAAGTACCCAGGAGTATGGTTTGATTAAAGGAACCTAAAAAGAATAAGCTGCAGATTAATAAAAACATATAGGCTTTACTTTTGACAGAGGGGCAAACATTTCTGTTATAAAATTTCAGGTCTTATGTGTCTCCAGAAGCTAATGATAGGGGGATATGGGGAACTGGGTGATCCTGTGATCTTTTTAACAGAAGGAATTTTTATGTTTCTAGAGACTTTATAGCAGAGGACTCAAACAGAAAAGTCCAGGCTGTACCAGATAAAAATGTCACTGGGAAATAGTTAACAAAATAAATAAAAACATAACAGAACATAGATAATGCAAGTATGTGGTTTTCTAAGTCAATATACCGCTGTTAGGGATCCTTACCTACTTGTTTAGTGCCCCCCCCCCTTTCTATGAGTTTGATACCACTGCTGTATAGCCTTAAAGCAAAAACATAAAATAATGCACACAATGCCTTCATTTTAGAGGTAAAGATCATGAAGGGTTCAGAGAAAGATGATCAATTCAAAGTCAAATAGCAGTGTGGAAACAAAACCAATGTTGGTGGCACAGTTCCCAGTCCCAGCCTAAGTTTCTTCCTCCACAATTTCTCCACTGCACCCCTCAAGAATTCTGAGAGAAATTCCAGATCCCAGCCAGGTTTTCATCATAGGACCCAGAGTTATTTTTACTTTGTTTAGTTTGAAAGACTATAAAACTTGTAAAACCAAAATTTAAGAAAGCATCTGAAAAAAAGCCCTGAGATTAAAAGGGATAATATGGTCAGAAAATAGTCACTAAGTTGGCAATCACCGATTAAAGAGACCCTTAATAAGTCTGGCCTTGAAGGAAAATTTTTGTCAAAATATTGTTTTGTGGGCAATTCATGCTGCAGAGAGTAGAAACACAGACACCAGCGATTCTCAACTGCTTTGGAATTTTAATGGCTTTTATACCTTGTTTGATTTCATGGCATACTTTTCTCCTCCAAGTGTTTTATTATTTAAAGTTAGTTTTGTTTCAAGAATTTCATGACATTCTAGGGGTAACCTGGTCCCCAGAAAAGACAACTGGAACAGGACACTCTAGGTATGTCCCCTGTGACTACATCACACCTCATGACTAAGCTCTCTCATGCTCAGAGAGGTTGGTGCTGCTGTTTCTTTCCACCCCACACTTCCTCACTGTGCTCTCTTTCAGACAGCGTAGAACCTTCTCTCCCCCTCATCTCTTTCTGGCCAAGATTCTGTCCCTACTTCTGCCATGTATGGAAAAGCCTCTCTTGTCTGTCTCTATTTGCTTTTTCCTGAGAAAAAGATGAATCACTGAGTCAATGGAAAATACACCAAAGTCTCATTTCTTCTTAACAAGTAAAAGAGCATAAGATCCTCAGAATCATAAACTCTCAAGAGATGAAAAGGACCTTAAAAGTCCCTGAGCTCAAGCTCCCACACTGAGAATCCCATTTACAAAGATTCTTGGGAGATGGTCTCTGCTTAGGTGCTTCCAGTAATGGAAGCTCATTACTTTGATCCTTCAGTGGCCTTGCCCTCCTGATTGTCTTCTTTTGAACACAAGCTAATTTATTAGTGTCCTTCAAAGTGTGGCACTTAGAACTATCCTTCCAATACTTATAATAATAATAATAATAAGGTGCCATCCATCTTACACCATATTCTATCAAGGGTTGTACTACAAAAGGCTAAAAGGGCCAACAAGTACTTCCTGGCCAACAGAAAATATAGGAAGTATTTTGCCTAATGCCTCCTTAATCTCCATGTTTTAAATGACTCTACCAAATCCCCAAAGAATGCTCAGTTACTCCCTTGTATCAGTGTTCATATTCCAAATGCTAATGGCCTGAGAGCATTAGCACTAGCTAAATTAAAATCAAGCTGATCCAACTTATCATGGTTGGCCGTTAGAATACGTCACCAGGAAAACAGCCTTCTAACAGAACGTCAATAATTCCATTTGCTCAAAAGGCTGAGGACACAAGAAACTGGCATCAGGAGTGTCAGCAGATCTGAGTATACAGCCAACCCTTCCACTGATACACGCCATCTCTGTACTCCAGGAGCAAGGCCCACAACCAGATCCCATCTCCTACAAAGTTTGACATCTTACCTTGGATTTTAGTATTAAATCCTCTTTGGTGACCTCACCTATAGAATCAAGATGAGGGCAAAGCTCTCTGGAGTCTCCCATTCTTACACTAGTTCACCTAAGAGGATACAAAAGTCATCTTTAGTTGATTAGCCTCATTCTACAGGGAAAAAAAAGCTATTAATAAAGACATTCACAGGCTCAAAACTGGACAATTTTTGCTGCTTTTTTAAAAAGAATGAATCAAATTCTTCGGCCCAGTGAATACTCTTCTTTGATAATTGCTAGGGGGCAATACAAGAAGGGTGGATGTTTAGAAGAGCTATAAGGAAAAGAGATCACATGTTTATACCCAAATTTTCCTAAATACTCCTCCAGAGAAACAAATGTTTTATATTCCATGAGCACTTTCACCAAAATAAATGTTTTAAATCATTAAACAATGACAAACAGTTGTAAGGACAGCACAATTGGCACTTACTAAGGATTCCTTTCAGGAAATGCCTTTTGGAAAAGACAACTTTCTACACCTAGAAAGCCAATGCAGAGAGCCCAAGCACCTTGCTAGAGGCACTGCACGTACAGGCATTTAATTAACATTCATTTAACTAAGTGAAGCTATTATATTATTAAATTTATTTGCTTTCAGTTTTCAACATTCACTTCCACAAGATTTTGAGTTCCAAATTTTCTCCCCATCTCTCCCCTCTCCCCACCCCAGGACAGTGTGCATTCTGATTACCCTTCCTCCAATCTACCCTCTCTTCTATCACCCTCTCCCCCTTCTCTTATCTGCTACTTATCTTATCTCCTATTTTCCTGCAGGGCAAGATCGATTTCTACACCCCACTGCCTATGTATCTTATTTCCCAGTTGCATGTAAAAACAATTTTTAACATTCATTTTTAAAGCTGTGAGTTCCACATTCTCTCCCTCCCTCCCTCCTCACCTGCCCTCACAGAGAAGGCAAGCAATTCGATATGGGTCCATGTGTAGTCATGCAAAACACTTCCCTAACAGTCCTGTTGTGGAAGCCTAATCATATTTCCCTCTATCCTGTCCTACTCTCCATTTATTTTATTCTCTCCTTTGACTTGTCCCACCACAAAAGTGTTTGAAGTGAAGCTATGATAAAAGCAAGGCTAATGTGGCTCTTCTGTGCTTCAGCAGAAATGATATACACCATCAAAGTGGGCTTTATCATGGCCATGAATGAACACTTTTATCCATCATCTGTGAGGATTCTGGTTTGCCATACCTCTAAGTGACTCCACTGGGCAGCTGTAAGCATTCTGCTATAGATGACTCAACGTTTCAGCTCCTTTGGAAGAAGCTGATCAGGATTATACCAAAGAGCCTAAAGAAGGGAAAACAAACACCAGTCTTTCATTGTTTTTAAAATCACAACAGCATGTATATTTGGGGCAGCTAGGTGGTGCAGTGGATAGAGCACCAGACCTGGAGTCAGAAAGCCTCATCCTCCTGAGTTCAAATCTGGCCTCAGATACTTCCTAGCTTTGTGACTCTGGGCAAGTCACTTAATCCTGTTTGCCTCAGTTTCCTCATCTGTAAAATGAGATGGAGAAGGAAATGACAAACCACTCTAGTATCTTTGCAAGGAAACTCCAATTGGGGTCGCAAAGGTTCAGACATGACTGAAAATAACTTAACAAGACTACTGCTTTTTAAGGCTTACCAAGCACTTTACATATATGATTTCACTTTACCCTCACAACAACCTTGTGAGGTAGGTGTTACTATTATTCCCACTTGATAGATAAGTTGAGGCTTAGAAGGTTAGTGACCTTAACCAGGGTCAGGCAGCTAGTCTGCAACAAGACTCAAGTCTTTCTGACTCCAAGTCGAGGGCTCCATCCACTTTGCCACCTAACTGCATGGTTTACCAGATCTATGTGTTATGAAAAAAAAAATTAAGATGCCTCTAACATAGGAAGAACAATATTTAGCAAACATCCATCAGACTAGATTTGCAGTGATTTTTTAAAAAATGCTACACTGCAGAGCTGAAGCTCTTAATCTTTTTGTGTTATGGACCAGTCTGGGGAAGCTGGCAGACACCTTCTCAGAGTCATGTTTTTCAATACATAGAATAGAATATATTGGTTATAAAGGAAACTAATTATATTTAAACATAGTTATCAAAACTTTTTAAAAAAAAAAAGTTCACAGACCCCCTGGTTAAGTACTTTTCAAATCTTCTCTCTACATTTACTAGCTATATGACCCTGGGTGAGTCACTTAACTTTTATCTACTTCATGTAACTCTCCAAAATTAATTGAGGTTGAGATCTGAGATCCGTGTTGGTGGAAGGAGTTCCATCAAAAGGAGTTCACCACACAAACGAGCATTCAAACAAAAAAGCCAAATAGCCCTTTAATTTCTAGGATTAATTTCTCTTATTTTGCAAGTAGATTGGGCACAATTGGCAACACCTCCACTGGGCTTTTCTGACAACTAGAACCTGCTCAGCCTTGAAGCTGCCCCCAGGCTAAGCAAGCAGGGTTATATGGGCTCTGGACTTCTCCAGATTCCTTTAGACTTATTAAGGAGAAGAAATCCACAGACGCTACAAGAGGGTGTGTGGATTCAGAGCAGTGGCTGTTAGCCTTGGCACAGAAATGCTATTCTCTTCTTTTCCCTCCCTGGTCCAGCCTCATAACCCTTCAGATAGCATGGGCCTGGTTATTTATCAAGCATTCCATCCTGGCTCATCAACCAGTTTGCTTCAAGCTCTTCTGGAATTCCCTAAGGCCTGTGGAGTCATTGACTGGGAGGATCTGGCCATGGAGCTCATCCAAATTATGGGTTAACCCAGGGAAAAGGGATTTGGGAGTTGGTGGCATTAGCAGCCCTTTGGCTGCCAGAGGCAAAAGAGTGGGTGTTGGGAAATGGTAAAAATTCTCTCTCTCAGGGAGGGGTAGATTGATTTGCATTTCAAAGCCTTTCACGGATTCACGGAAAAGGTTTCTAGCCGCAAGGGGAGATGTGGAGCATGAAATCGATTATTTTTAATTTGATGTTTGGGATGGGTCTGAATTCAAATTCTATATTGTTCATGTGCAATATTTGTCTAATGTCCTGTCTGTGTGCTTAAGAAAAGTTTTATATACTGTGTTCATGCAGGAAATTTTTAAACTCTAGGAACTGAGAGGTCAAAAGGAATTAATTAGCAAAAGGATCCCTGGAAGGTGGTGGAGGAAGAAACAGGGTTGGGTGGGGGTGGGGATAAGATCCTTTAGTATGCAAATTGTTAGCCATTCAACTCAAAGTTTTAAGATAAAAGCAGCTGGAGAAGAAGTTTGGTGAGTATAACCTTTTTTGTCATTTATTTGAAACGTCTGAGGTAGTTTGGGTCAAGATTAAGAAAGAGATTGAAGTTGGAATGCAGAGGGTAAAATATTTCATTAAAATTGGGAAACAAAGAGAGATAGAAGCAGGAAATAAGGGATTTGGGTGGGGGTAGAACGCCAGCTGAGTCCACCTGGCTCTGGGTGCCAAGTGCTCTTGGCCTCCCTCTCCCCCACCCTCCACATTGGAAGTGTGTGGGATGAAAGACCCTCACCAATAAGTTAATAAGGAGCCATCTCAGGATGGGAACAGAAATAAATTTTATTCAATTCTCGAGAATTGGGCAACCCCTGCTAGAACAAATCCAGCAAGGGAGGCACTTTACAAGGGGCAAAGCACCCATAATTACACCTAACCTAAGAGAATTCCCACCCATCTGACCCTTCTCAGCACTGGCTGGGAGGTGGGCTTACAATCTGAGTATGAAAGCTAGACAAATTGAGGCACTGAAACTCCAATTCCCATTCCCTTAGTTAATGATTACAACTGAGGTGACATCTATAAATCTAAAGAAGGAGAATAGGATAAGGGGAGGGGGAGACCCTCTCCATTCTCTTATAGTACTTTTACAGTAAAGGAAAGCAGGTCACAGTGACCCTGTTCTCACTGAGCAAATCTTTAAACCAGAACCAGAAGAAAGAACAAAATGTTTCAGGGTAAACTTTTCCAGAGGCTGAGTCATCAGACTCTCATAGCCTCAGACTTTTTTTTTTTCACTTTTCTATTTCTTGATTTTTTAAACATTTCTTAGTACGGATATAGATATATATTTATACATATCATCCCTGTGAAGTCTTCACATTTTATTTACCTCACGCAGAAGACTGTGGGTGGGTCAATCAGAGATTGAATTGTATAATTCTTAAGACTCTTTAGCAATTGAGAAAAATCCTTTCTCAAATTATCTGAGGCAGAAAATACTTAAGAAGATTTTTTTTTAAGAGTCCAAAGGTTTTTTTTACTTGGAAGAGAAGTGACACCCTCCCCCCCAAATCCTTAGGCATTTTGTTAATTGCCAGTATGTATAAAATGAGGCTTGCAGAAAGCAGGGTTTGGCCAAATTCAAATAGCTGGGCAAATTTTCCTAATACTTGGGCCAGAGGTAATGGGTAGTTCAGAGAAGAGCTGTTGTGTGCTAAATAAAATGTATTTAAGGGAATATGTAAATACCAAAGGTAGTGAGATCAATAATTTCTATATGGGATAATCTGAATATGTAATTGAAGTCATCTTATTTCCAAATTGTATTTTTAGAGTTCCCTTAAGCTGTAAATTGGAGAGACCCTTGTGAGGTCTAAATTTTGTTATATACATATGAATTGGTCTTTTGGAAAAAAAAAAGGTGTGATAAAAATGTGATAGTTTGAAACTGTTGTGTTTGGTTATGAACAAATAAGTAATATTACTTTTAATATACATTCACCTAATTTGATGGGTAATTTCAAGCTTTTTTTAAATACATAAAAATGTTTAAGTCATTAAATTTGTATGGTTTACTATCACAGAAAAATGATGAATGGGTTAAAAAGCTGTTATTGTTCAGTTAAAATTGTTTTGCTATCACTTAATAGCATTTGTAAGATTATTGATTGATGCTTTGTGAAAATCTCCTGTTGTACTTGTTATATACAAGAGGTTTTGTGAAAAGAAAATCTGGAAAATTTGTGATATCTAGAAATTCTGTAATAACAAAGAATTGAGTTGTTATATTACTTTGAAAAATATAGGGGTGAGATTTTCAAGCCTGCATCATCTAAAGATATATTTATGTATGTTAATCTGGAGGTTTATGGACTAATTTGTGATGGCACTTCGGGAATTTGTGAATGAATCCCAATGTTTAAAGGTTATTTTTGCTTTAAGGAGGGGAGAGACACATATCATTTTAGAGCTGTCCAAATGATTTTCTTCATGAAAGTTTGGTGACAATCCCTTTTAATATCAGGATAAATTTTGGACTGTTTGGTAAAATCTTTTGTATAATTTTTGGAAGGCCTGCTGAATTTCCATTTGTGAGCTAACTGGTTGAACTAATTATTTGGGAAATTAATGCTTATAATGGCTTCTATAGAGGCTTTGCGGGGAAGGGCAGCAGTACTGTGATTTAAGTTTTACTAAGAGAGGGAACAGCCGGGGTCAGAAGCCATGGGACCTCCAAACCTGGCTTTTTAAGGTCAGCAAAAGTGATGGGTTTAGTTAGTGATAAAAGGAAAGGTATATACCTACAGACCTAGATGGTTTTGTGGGGAAAAATGGAAAATTGGATTAATGTAAATATGTGAAGTCTTGCTGTTTTTAATCAAATGACTGGGTAGATTGGTACTCTTGTACAGTCACATGAGAGATAACATTCTTTCTAAACATTAATGAGAATAATTTGCACAAAGGGAAAAGAAGTTCATGAGATAAAAATACAAATGTAAGGTTAAATCATTATCCCATAGACTAAGGCTGGGATTTAAAGTTACTTTGTATCTATGTGGAATAAATGTTTTAAAAGTGATATGAGCAATTGGGTATTAATACAAATGGTGTGATTAATTGCTGGAACTAAATCAGAGACATTTTTGGTTTGGAGAAAAGAATTTCAGTGCAAATTTCTTAGAGGTAACTTATGGGATACTTTTGCATTAATAGAAAAGTCAATTTCATTCAAAGTTTTTACTATTGTGGAAATAATATCCATTTATACTGTGTGTTCTATAGTACAAACATGTTTTATTATAAGCAACTTATTCATATGCATTGTTTTGGAATTAATTACTTATGTATGCTCCCAAGTCTTTTATGATGACTGCAGTAAAAGTCAAGTCTCTTGTAAGTAAATTTGTCTCTATAACTATTGAACTCAAAGGTAGAAAGCTCCTACCTGCAAAGTGTTGTTACTTGTATTTACACGTATAGACTTGGATCCTCAATAGCATCTGATCCTCCTAAAGGAATTGGAATCAGAGGGGAAACTTCTGAGAAAACAACAAGATCAGAAAATCCTGTATGTCAAAAGCAAATAATCGCATCACAGGGCTCTTGGTTTCTTTCCTTGCCACTTGTAATGTTCCTTCAATTTGAACCCTGCATATCAAACTTGTGTCAGATGTGTGTCTTTTAGACTATTGGCTGTCCACCTGCAGATGGTCATGCAACAAGGATTCCTGTTCCACACTCTCCTCATCCCCTGGATGCTGCTTCAGCCTCATTTTACTCCCCTCCACACCCCCACTCAGGCAGGGACAGCTCCCTTGTCTCTCTCTCAAAAAGCATTTGGGTGGATAAAGAGGAAGACAGGAATGCTGAGGTAGATGAAGCAAGAAGGAGGCAGGATGTAAGAAAGATGCTGGGCGAGATTACCAGAAAAGTAATCAAAAAAAAAGAAAAGACTATGTATTAAAGCCCCTCATCTTGGGGACTTGCCTGTATGCTTTCTAGCTATACTGGGTTCTAGGCTCCACTGTGAACCACTTCTGTTTCTAACCCACTGATTCCTGATTCCCACCCTATGCCTAGGGTTAGGCCTGCTTCCTTAGGACTGGAAACCTAATGCCTTAATTCAAATAGAGGACTCTGTGGGGCAGGGCTGAGTGCAGGATTCTGGGTCACCATTATTCCCAAGATCCTAGCTTACTCCCTATAGCTTTCCCCCATTCCCTGGAAACTCTGAATGGAATTTATCCTTTGAGCACTTGAAGGACATCACAGGCAGCCTCTTGGATGCAAGACATCCACTCCTGCCTGGTATCTCCCCCTACCTCTTTCTGGCAGTCATGGTTCCTCCCTCTTCTTTCACCCATTCTAAAAGATAAAGTTAATGTTTGAACCTATCATATTTCAATTCTCTCAGATCAGGCATAATGAGAGAGGAATAGAAAAATAGAGGAGAAAGATGGCACCTGGAAAGCAGGGACTTCCTTAAGCACACCTCCAAATCCCTCCAAACACCTGTAGAAAATGGCTCTGAACAAATTCTAGAGCTGCAGAACCCACAAAATAGCAGAGGGAAACAGGTCTCCAACCCAGGAGAGCCTGGATGGTCACCAGGAAGGGTCAATTGCACGGTGCTGAGAGAGGAGGGCAGCCCGGCGTGGGCTGCGCCAGGACAGACCAGACCAATTAGACTGGAGCAAGTGGAAGCTAGTGACTATATGAGAAATCAAGATATTATAAAACAGAACCAAAGGAATGAAAAAATGGAAGACAATGTGAAACATCTCATTGGAAAAACCACTGACCTGGAGAACAGATCCAGGAGAGATAATTTAAAAATTATTAGACTACCTGAAAGCCATGATCAAAAAAGGAACCTAGACAT
>CM053625.1:122003131-122013719 GCA_028646595.1 Phalanger gymnotis | reverse complement strand
AAAGGAGCTAGGATTAAAACCAAGAATCACCTACCCAGCAAAACTGAGTATGATGCTGCAAGGCAAAATATGGATTTTCAACAAAACAGAGGACTTTCAAGCTTTCTCAATGAAAAGACCAGAGCTGAATAGAAAAGTTGACTTTCAAATACAAGAATCAACAGAAGCATGAAAAGGTAAACAAGAAAGAGAATTCATAAGGGACTTACTAAAGTGGGAATTGTTTTGTTTACATTCCTAAATGGAAAGATGATGTGTGTAATTCATGAGACCTTTCTCAGTACTAGGGGAGTTGAAGGGAATATAGACAGAGGGCACAGGATGAGTTGAATATGAAGGGATGATATCTAAAAAAAATGTAATAAATTTAAAGGGTGAGAGAGGAATATACTGAGAGGAGAAAGGGAGAGACAGAATGGGGTAAATGATCTCATATAAAAATGGCAAGAAAAATAGTTCTGTTGGAAGGGAAGAAGGGGCAGGTATGAGAGAATGAGTAAATCTTGCTCTCATGGGATTCAACTTGAGGAGGGAATAACATACACACTCAATTGGGTTTCTTACTCCACAGGAAAGTAAGGAGAAGGGGATTAAAAAAGGAGGGATGATAGAAGGGAGGGCAGATAGGGAGAGGAGGTAATCAAAAGCAAACACATTTGAAAAGGGACAGAGTCAAGGGAGAAAATTAAATAAAGGGGGACAGGATAGGATGGAAGGAAATATAGTTATCCTTTCACAACATGAGCATTGTGGAAGTGTTTTACATAATGATACATGTGTAATCTATGTTGAATTGCTTGCCTTCCTAGGCAGGGTGGGTGGGAAGGTAAGAGGGGAGAGAATTTGGAACTCAAAGTTTTAAAAGCAGATGCTTTAAAAAAAAAAAAAAAGTTGGGTTTTTTTTGCATATAGCTGGGAAACAAGATACATAGGGAATGGGGCATAAAAATCTATCCTGCCCTACCAGAAAGTAAGGGGAAAGGGGATGTGGACAGGGGGGAATGGAGTGAAAGGAGGGAGGGATAACTGGGGAACCAGGCAATCAGAATATATGCCATCTTGGAATGGAAGGGAGGGTAGAAATGGGGAGAAAATTTGTAACTCGAAATCTTGTGGAAATCAATGTTGAAAACTAAAATATTAAATAAAAATGATTAAATTAAAAACACCAAAAAAAGAAAAATAGAGGAGAAACTGATGCGAATGTGTTAGAGTAATAACTTATGATCTTAATGGGAAGATTTTATGAATAAGGTAGGAAATGCATGCAAGCTATTTAGAGCTAGCTTTAAGGATGTTCCTTAAGCAATGTGAGATTATAGTCATATCTTAAATTGATTATTGGTACTTGCTATTCAAAGACTTAATGGCACTGTTAACTGGCTGTTTTTCTAACTCCAGGTGTAATATCAAGGAAGGCTGACCCAAGATGCCAGTGGCTTTTGGACCTGGCTGAATGCGGCTTGCAGTATGACACAACTTCTGCCTGGAGTTGACAACGAAGCTGGGGAAAATATGGTCCCCTTACTCTTAAGTCTCCAATTTCTTGGTGGCCAATTTCTATAATCAGAAGGTTTTGTAAGTACAGTAACAAATCTGTTAAAATAATTGATTATGGAACATCTTAGATTGCCATAGGACTGGGACTAGTGTTCCTGTATGTGCTCCAGTATAAGTTAGGGTCCTTTAATTCTTGGTAATGGTAAGGAGACAATTAGACAATCAGGTCAAGGGCTTGTGAGGATATTATTTGGTTAATATCAAGCTTGTCTAAAGTTTCATTATAATTAATATTGTTAAAAGAAGAATGGTTTGTGGTTTATTTTGTAAATGCCATCAAAGAAACATGGCATGACAAAAAATTTATGATGTTAACTGTACTGTGTTAAAAATTGATTATGTGATGTATTTGTGTATGTACTGGATTTCTTAGTGATTTCTTAGTGAAATCTCATCCTCCTGGTAAGGAATTAATAATGAGATAATGTAAAATATAAAAAAAAAACTGGATTCTGATGTGAATTTCTTAAATAGGACAACTGGTCAAGGTTCCAATTTTGAAAGTGTAAAATGATTAGGGTATAGGAATTAGAGGTGGCAGTTTAAAATTGTGCTAGGGTAACTTTGGTAGGAGAATGGAAGGAGAGTTGGTTCCTATAAGAAGACAAGAAGAAGATGCTGAGACACTGTGGAGATGGTTGAAACAAATACCAAGGACCAGAAGACTTCGATGATGTTGTTCCCTGCCAGACAGCCTTATGGGAAGAGACTTTTGAATCTTAGAGGGACAATTGCATTATTGTTTTCTTTTGGGTCTCTGTATCTGTATTTACAAAGGGGACTGCCCCCTTTGATTTGTCAATGTGGCGATCAACCTTTACTTCTTCCCATATTTACAAAAAAGGGTGATAGTTAGGGGGAAAAATTCAGATGAGAAAGAGAGTATGGGAGTATTAAAGATGTGGAAACAAAAAAATTTTGAATAAAAGAAGAGGGGCGCAAGTCTTAAAAGGGTAATGGGGACGCAAGCATGATAGAAAAAAGAATGTGGTATAAAAGTGTGATAAGTGAAGAAGATAGGCTAGTAGACAATTTATATCACCAGTGGTGTGTAAAGTCTTCAAATAGTATGAAATGAGAGAGGTGACTGAGTGGGGGATAATTCTCGTGAAGACTTTACAGAGAGAGAAAATATAAACATTACCTTTTTTTTTTTAATTTCTGGAATAAGCAGGGGCATTGAGAGGATGGGATAGACTTGGGATTTAACCTTGTGGGAATGTGATTACCTAACTCTCAGGAATTCAGGGCCTGGGGCAATAAGTGACTCCCCTGCCTGCCACCCATGCTAGCACAGAGTTGTTACCAAATATGGACAAAAAGAACCACATAAGGGTTGTTTGTTCCTTGCTCCAGAAGTCCCCTCCATCTTTCCTCATTCCTCCTCTTTACCTTAGCCATATTATTGCCACATCAACAGTTAGTTACTAAATAAGGAGATATGTTTCAGATTGGCTATACTAGATTTCCTGGTTCTTTGTCTAGCTTTTCAGGCCTAGACTGTAAGCCTGCCTCCCAGCCAATGGAGAGGAGGGATAGTGGTGGGTGGGAGTTCTTTTGCGATAGGACATATGTTGGTGCTTTGCCTTTGTGATTCACCTCCTTCCGCTAGTCCATCCTAGTGGAGGTGATGCGCCTTTCTCTTGAGAATTGAATAAAATACTTGCTGTTCCTCCTCCAGACACCTCTTTGTTTTATGAATTTTTATTTCATATTGGTAGGGGTCTTGTACCCCACGCACAAGCAACTAGATAGCTTGGCAAATAGAGCACTGGACCCAAAGTCAAGTGAAGACCTGGGTAGAAATTTGGCCAGAGATATTTACTACCTGAATGACCCTGGACAAGTTAACTTCTGTCTGCCTCAGTTTCTTCCCTTGTAAAATGGGGATATTAACAGCATCTACCTTTGTTGTGAGATAAAATAATATTTGTAAAGTGCTTTGAAAATCTGAAATGCTATATAAATGGTAGCTATCATTAACACCATTATTATTAACCTACAGTGGTAATGTTTTGTATTAGTAGGGTGACAGAACTCTGATGACTCCTTCAGTGCCATGATCAAACCTACCTCTAGATTTAAGTACACTTAGTAGTCGACTACTATCTAAAGTTTTCTTCAGTTCTTCTCAGATAGCTATGATATTTACCACATGTTCGTTCCAACATATTCTAACCTACCATAGAATTAGAAGTAGTTGAGCCATGATCTTAAAAAGAGCTTATTCCTAGCATAACCTTAATAAATTATTTTTTGTTGTTTTTTTGTTTACCTCTTGGTTAGACTAGAAACCAGGAATTGAGACCTCCCCTACCTATTTTGAAAAGAGAGACCGAATACTTTTGATTCAGTGTGGAAGGAAATGTTGACCTGCACAGGATTACCAAAGCTTGTGGATAACTATACTGCATTTAGAATCTGCAATCTGAAGCAGAGGCGAGATTTAAAAAAAACAAAACCAAAAAAAAAAAACCTTTTTTGATTTTATTTTTGCTTTAATTCAAGAATGTTTCCAGAACAACTCCCTAACTCTCTGAGGAAATGCTCTACATTACATATATCCCAGATATACCATATCATCTGTATGAAAGAAGAAATGCAGTGACTCTCACCTAGTTATACTGTGGGGGGGAAAAACAAAAGTCTTTACTTAGATCAAGGAATATTCATAATTAATGTAGATTCAAAGGTATGTTCTTTCCTCTGACTACCAAACGGCCTTTTATTCTCCCATCGACTTTACCAAGGTTTTCTTTTATTGTAACAAGACATTGCCATCACATTACAATTAATTTGTATCATCTCCTAAAATAGTTATTTATTAAAATTACAATGTGTCTGTTAAAAAATTTAAATTACGTTAAGCACAGCTTCTATTGGTTTCCTTTTTTTTCCAGGCCACACAGAAAAAAGGATACCACAAGAAGCACTAGTCCACAAAACCTTTGAATTGTGGTTCAGACCTGATAAGAAATGATTCCTTGAGCTGAGGAGCACTACTATGCGACACACTAAGACCAACAACATGTTTTCTTCTTTTGACACATCACATAGAGAATTCCACCAAAGATCCTGATACTTAGGCAGAAATTAGAGCCAAACCTCCCAAGGCCTAACATCCAGACCTATGGAATGTAAAAAGAATTGGTTATAAGTAGATAAAGAAAAGCAAGGCTGCAGTAAGCACTAACTAAGCTTGAAGTTAATTGTTTGTGAAGCCAAGTAAATAATCCTCCTTTAATAGGAATGATGAGCAAACCCTAAAAATTCAGCACAGGGCAAGAACTACCAATTATCAGAACACAACCTTTCCCAAAGAACAAACCTCTTTTATTAAGCTTTCACCAGGAACTTAAAATGTTTAGGATTCCTCATTTTTATCTTAGAAGTGGGAACAGTATGAAACACTCTGAAAAAATGTCAAAGAAATGGTATGCCTGGTAAAGATATGCACACAGTAGGTATTTGTTCAGGACCTGTTAAAAAGAAATTACAATTTACAAAAAGCAGAGCTCCTCCATCTTCCAGACTCTTCCTCCAGCAGCCACTGCTAAAACTTGAATTAAAGAAGATAAGCTGCCTTTCACCAAATCTCACTATGCCACAAGTAATGGATCACCTTCCATATTCATACAAAAGCTACAGTACCAACTCTGCAGACAAAGCTATTCTCCTGGCTATTCACATGACACTTTTCCCTTTGAGTTAAGACAGAAACAAAAAACCAAAAAAACCTCTGGAAGACCTGGGGTGGAAAGAGGGGGGGAGAAGGGGAGAGGGAGAGAGAGAGAGAGAGAGAAAGAGACAGACAGACAGAGAGAGGATGAATGCATAAAAACACTGATGTACAGATTCCCACTGAGCTTTCAGAGAGAAATCAGCCTTCCTTTGGAGGCTGCCAGGTTATGCAATCAAGATTTCAAAAGAGAGGCTGCAGGTGAAGATAAATGATCCTTTAGAAGAGATCAAATGCAACTGTCATACTTTACTCCCTGATAAAGGAGGATCTGGAGGAGGCAAGCCTATGAACAAGCACCAAATTCCAACAGGGGAACTAGAGCCCAGGTAGCCTGTTGCCCAGACTGCTTCATAGTGTTACTCATCATTTTCCCAAAGACCTTTTGCTGCATCATCCTTGTCCACACCAAGTGGTGTGATGTGGTTGTAATGACAGCCTTGGTAATTCCAGAATTACCTCCCTCAAGAAAAAAAAAAGGAGTAAAGTGGGTGCAAGGAGGGTTAACTAACCAAGGGCCCACCCTACTGGTGCTCGTTGAAATGAGAGGAGCCGCTGCACAGCAAAAACTAAACAGGGGCTGTAAGCAGCCTCTGGGGAAACACTTCTCATCCTAAGCAACTCTCCTAACTAATTCTGCCTAGAGTCACCAGCTCCTTCGGTTTTCTTGCCTGGTTTTTGAATACACTACACATTTCTCGACCACCATCACCCCTCAGCTTTCAGTTCTCATCTTCTAATTCTTTTACTCGAGTTACCAATGCACTCCATCCCCTTTCCAATACAGCTCCAGGCTCCCTCCTAAACCATTCCCCCTCCCCTCCACCCCCCAAACTGCCTTGTTTGACTCCCTCGATTCTGTCTTCCAAATATCCTGGTTCCTACAAACCTTAATCACTCCCCACCCCCAAACCTTCACATTTCCTCCGGGGTTTTATTACCCTTTCCTACTAAAACAGCTTAGCCATTTACCAAACTTCTCCTCCCTATCTGGTGGGGGGGGGGGGAGAGGAGGGAGGTCCCCGACTGGCATCGATCCATCCACAATCCCCCATTAGTTTAATCCCCTCCCCCATCTCACTCCCGGACCTCTCTAACCTGCCTCACCTCCGCCTCCCTCCCCCATTCTACCTTTTCTCTATCAGCCCTCTTTATCTCCCTTTAACTCTCCTCTGGTCCTCCTACTCCGCCCCCGTCCCTTACCCCCCCCCAGTATACCCCAACTCTCCTCCCTTAAGTGGTGGGTCTGGTCCCCCCTCTTCCGCTCATCTCCAGTCAATTCCTTAAGCTCCGGTGAGCTAAGCTCTAGGGTCAGGCCCCTAGCCTCCCAAAGGCCGAAACGGGGCCCTGGCCGCTCACCGGCCCCTTCCTCGGGTCCTCGCCCTTCTTGGTCTGCGCCTCGCCTCTCCCAGGCTCGGGCTGTGACTTCAGCACCCCTGGGCCTGGGATCTCCGCCCGCCTTCGGCCGAGGCCCGGGGGGCGGGGAAAGGAGCTTGAGGTGACCCGCGGGCAGAGGGGGAGGGAATGGGGGGGGGTTCCTTCCGGACAGGTAGAGGGGGTGCAGCGCCGAACCGGGCTGGTCCACGAACGGAGCAGGAACAGGGGGCGCCGGAGAAGTGCCTCCCACCCGGAGAGCGAGCCCACCAGCGAGCGAGCCCGGGGCGTGGGCTGGAGAAGCCAAGGAGCACCTAGGCCAAGGGCGGAGGCGGGGCCCAGAGTCTTCCCAGCTTGGAGCTCGGGAGGCGGGGACTCCTGGGGTTTACTGGGGCGGCCCTCTCCCCCAGTACCCGGGTTATAACCGCCTGGGAAAAGGGACCGTCCTCAGCCTTTCTGCAGACTTGGGGGGCTTGAGGAGCGGTACAAGGGATACAACTTCAGACCCGGCCAATGTGTGGAAGTGTTTTGCACGCAGGCTTGTTTTAGAAGACGGTGCAGTCTGAGTGCGATCACTGTAAAGTGTCAGTGACTTTTTTTTTTTAAGACAATCAGTAAAACCTTTTTAAAAAGAAAAGGCATCATCGCCTTTGCCACCAAACACCTTTCCTGTCCTTCCTCTTACGGATTGCTATCACCTTGAGAGCAAACCGTGTCAGCTGTCAATAACCCCAGTGTTCAGTACCAGGAGACTTGCACCTATTACCCGCCCCCACCCAAAAAAGTAAGTGTGTGCCCTTCGAGAAAGCGGTATACAGTCTTTTTGTAGGGAGAGGGGGGCGGTGTTGACGGGGCACAAACAAGGTATTAGGATAAGCCTTAGAAATCCAGGGGGAATTGGGGTAGTCGCGCAGGGCCACAATGGAAAAAGCAAGCAAGATTCCCTTCTCTCTCCTGGTCTAAATTTTGCCTAACCTTCCAGACCTGGCTCTAGCCCCGTCTCCTCCAAGCCTCCTTCAAGGAGCAGCCCAGCCCAGGTCCCAGTGATGGCTGGCTCCCAGTGGCACTTATTGGCTATATAATTGGCTGCACAATCAGCTATGACCTTATGACATCTTGTATTGTTTTGAACTGCTTAAATATTTTCACTATTACATTCAAAATGAATATTTGTCTTTTTACACACTCAATTCAGCAAATATTTATTAAATATCTATTGCTTCAACGGCACTGTCCAAGAGGCTGGGAACAAAAAGATACAAACAATCTAAAAAGGGCAGGGAGATATTTTAATATATATTAGTTATGAGTTATTGTGAAGAAATTGATTCGTAAAGCACTATAATAAACAAACATCACCTAATATTGTTGCTGTTATTTCTATTCCTTATATCCTATCTCCTCCACTAAAGAGTAAGGTCCTCGGAGTAGGGACCAGGCCTTGTTCCATCTTCAATGACTAGTACAAAGCTGGCACTCAATAAACACTAGCTAATTGAATGATTTAACTTGTAAGGATCTAGACCTCAAAGCTAAACCAAAGGTTTGTTTTTTTTTTTTAAAGCAAGCAGCTAGCAATTCAAACTGAACATCCCTCCTAAAACAAAACAATATCAAAATATTCTCACAACTCAATAACAAACATTTATCAAATCTAAATTCATAGTAATAAAAGCTGACATTAAAATAACACCTTATGGTTTATAAAATGCTTTATATCCATTCTCTACAGCCGTGATCTTATTCAATCCTCACAAAATCCTTGTGAGATAGGTAATACAGATATCAGACCCACCTTACAGATGAAACAAAAGCATGGGGTCTAAGTGATTTCTTTAAGATCACAAAGCAAACAAGTGGCACAGCCAGAGTTCAAACTCAGGTCTTCTAATTTGTAGCCCAGTGCTAACTAAACCAAAGCTGCCAATGTTTCATTCTGTCATAGGCTAGCTTATGAGATAGGTTATCTATTGAATTCTTCCATGGAAGGGCATAGTCAGTGCACAAGGGCCTAGGTCACAGCCTGAGTCTGAGTTCAGAATCTTTGGCGGGGTACTTATTTAAGCAACCATCAAAACAATGGTCTTGAAAGGAGATGTCTTCAGTTATATTTAAAGACACCTAGGTGGTACTACCTGGTGCCGTCTACCTTGCAGGCTTGGTGTGATATACTATAATATGCTGTAGCCCAAAGCAAGTCAAGCTTTACCCTTTCAGAGGGGAAAAAAAAAACCCAACCCATTTCTCAGGCACCAATCAACACTGGCAGTCCAAAGGTATGACAAAAAACAATCAGCATTGGTGTACACATTTATAAGCAATTGAAAAAGATATCTGGGGAGAGTAAATGGGGATGACTGTTGACTCCATTAAAACGATAACTTGATAGTGGAAGATGTGAACTATCTGAAGAAATGACCTCCCCTACAGTTTAAAAAAAGTAAACAATTACCATGTATTAAATATAAAGCCTTAGTCTTCTGGAAACAAGCTTTTAAAAGATGAACTTAATCCCCACAGAACTTAGAGAGGTTTTGTTCTCTTTCATTTACCCATAAGGAAAGCAAGTCATAGAATTATTAAGGAACTTAGCCAAGGTCACTCGCAAGTAAATATTAAAAATCAAGTACAGAACCATCTCTTTCCAGAATCCAGTAGTCATTAGGCTACCATACTAATGTTAACTAAAAATTCAGGAGGCTCCCTTCTGATTGGTTAGGGATGACAGACGCCTGGCGCCTGATGCTATCTTTAGTGGTGTTTAGTTTTAAAATAATAACAACAGGAAGGAAAGACGTAATTTTTTTCCTTTAAAAAATTCATCTCAGGGCGGTGGGACATTGCAAAAATGTTTCTAAGTCCCCAAATACAATTTACTTTTAAAAGTACTATCTTAGGCTATCTCATTCATTTTTTACAGGCCAACTCTCTACAGTCTGAATTAAATAATTATTGAAATGTACCAGAGACAATGGTACAAACAGGATTTTATATTTGCCAAAAATCTGTCTCGTAGGAAGGCACCTTTGCTAGGGTGTGGTGTGGGGGTGGGTCGGAACATTGCCATAACTTTGACCACCGCTCAAGCTTTGGGATTTGGGCGGGGGAGTACGGAGAAGGGAGGGAAGTGAAAGGGGAAGGGAGGAGAGAAGAAAAAGAAAAGGAAGGAGGGAAATGCTATGACAGGGGAAAGAAAGGGGAGGAGAGGAGTAAGAGGGGAGGAGAAGAAAGGGGAGGACAGTAGGGAGGAGGGCAAAAAAGAGGAGGGGAGAGCAGACAGGAGGAGAGGGTAACGAAAAGGGAAGGGAGGGATAGGAAAAGGGAGGGGAAGGAAGAAGAGGAGGGCGCCGGAGAGGGGGGGCGGAAGGGTCCCCTTTCTTCCCCTCCCCCACAGAAGATCGCCGGCTTCCTCCCCTCCCCGCCCCCACGGCTCTGAGTCGCCCCGCGCGCCCACACTCACCTCAGCGGGCTGGGCTCTAGAGCGGCCGCTAGCGCGGCTGCTCCTTCCCCATCCTCCTCGGCCCGGGCGGCGGCGGCGGCGGCGGCGGCGCAGGGAGGGGCGGGGCCGGCCGGGGCGGGGCGGACTCCCGAGCACGCGGCCCTATGGGGAGCGCCCGGTGCGGGCCGTGGGAGCCGGAGGCGGGCCCGCCGCCGCGGCCACGCGCAGCTCTGACCGCACTCGCCTGCGCCGGAACCAGCCTTGAGCAGCTGCGCAGGTCCGGGGCCCCGCAGCCCCACTGGGGCGACCCCGCGGCGGTCCCTGGGGGAAGCCGGGGCGCGGAGGACCATGCGGACCGGCAAGACCTTCCGCAAGCGCCGCGCCGACTCGGAGTCGGAGTCGAACGAGGAGGACAGCGAGGAGGTCCGGTGAGTGGGCAGCTGGGTGGGAGGCGACGGGACTGCCATGCGGAGAAG
>CM053625.1:121977707-122002631 GCA_028646595.1 Phalanger gymnotis | reverse complement strand
CTATCAGTTGTGTGGCAACAAAATGGATATCAAGGACAAAAAAGTCCAGACAAAATCCATTGTCTTCTATAGGAAGAAAAAAATCTCCAGTATGAAAGCTCACAGGTTCCCAAGGGCCTTCCTGGGCCTCAGTTCCCTCATCTGCAAAATGGAAAAAATGGACTAGATGGTCTCAGGCTTTCAGAACCTTGACACATCAAGATACCCTGGGAAGGTAGAGCTCCTTAAAGGGTGGTCCTTAGGACCCTGGGGGTCTCTGAGACCTTTCCAGGGGGTGCCTGAGATCAAAATTATTTTCTGAAAAATACTAAGTTGTAACTTGCCTATTAAAATACTCCTCTCTTTTCCAACTACACATCTGTATGAGGCCCTATTCATATATTCAGCCAAAACTATCCCAATATACAATGCAGAAGCAGATAGAAAAATCCAGTTGTCTTCTATTAAGTCAAAATTTTAAAATATTTGTAAAACAATGCCTTCTCACTAAATTTTCTTTGGAAAATGTTTTTTTGATAAAACAATATTCATGTTCACTTGTGATGCATTGTTATTTTTAAATGAATTAATAAATGAATGTTTAAAATTGTATTTAAGTTCTAGAAAGGGAACAAACATTTAAGTACTAATATACATATATGTACATTTATATATGTATGTATGTGCATGTATACCTACATACACACATGCATGTATACGTGTATGTATGCCAGGAGCTGGAAGTGCTTTACAGATGTTATCTCATTTGATCCTCACAACAACCTTGGGAAGTAGGTGCTATTATTCTCATTTTACAGTTGAAGAAACTAAGGCAGGCAGATTAAAATGACATGCCCATAGTCTCACAACCACATTTGAACTCAGGTCTTTCTGACTCCAGGTCTAGCAGCTCTATCCACTGTCGCACCTATATCGACACAGATAACTCATGTGATGAAAAGTTCTTGGAGGTTCTCAGTAATTTTTAGGAGTGTAAAACGGTCCTGAGACTAAAAAGTTTGAGAACCACAGCCTTAAGGAGTTGGACGGGGTAGGGGAAGCTGAAGGGAAGAGATGGAGGGGAGGAAGCAGCGGCGGCTTCTTTGCCCGGCTCCAAGATGGCCGACTTCGGCTTCGCTGCCAGTGCTCCGAGGAGGCGCGGGAAGTGCTTTCCCCTTTACAAAGATGGCGGCGGGCGGTAGAGGCGGGGCGGAGCCGGAAGCAGCGGCGGCCTGTCTTCGGCACCGGCTGAGGCCGTGGCCGGGAGGGCGGGCTCGGTTTCGCTCGGCTCAGTGCGGGTCCGGGCATGAAGCTGGTCCGGGCCGCCCTGGGCCTGCTGCTGCTGGCGCCGCCCTTGGTGCTGGCGGTGGAGCCCATCAGCCTGGGGCTGGCCCTGGCCGGCGTGCTGACCAGTTACTTGTCCTACCCGCGCCTCTACTGCCTCTTCACCGAGTGCTGCAGCCAGAAGCAGAGCCTCAGCCGCGAGGGTAGGGCCGGCCCGGGGCCCGGGAGTGGGGGTGGGACGGGATGTGGCCGGGGGGAAGGTCGGAGGCCCTCTAGGGCCGTAGACGCCGGTCTGTGCAGCCGCGGGCTTGTCCCCTTACCTGTCACGAGTCTCAGTTTCTTCATCAGTACAATGGGGCGATGGGGGATAAATGAGCAGCTCCAAGCCTTCTAGGGCTTGTATGAGGCGGGGGCTCCAAGAAGCGTCCAGGGCTGGGGAGGAAGCGGAGGGTCCCCTTGCAGGGAGGACCTTGGAGGGCATTTAGTTCGACTCTTTCATTTGACCGAACCCGATACTTTAGAGAGGACGAATAGCTCGCCAAGATCACACAAGTGGTAGGACGGGCATAATGTTGTACTGGGAAGAGCTCCGCGTTCTTATAGTCAGGAGCGCTGGGTCAGACCCTGATTCTGAAAGTGTGTCAGTGTGTGTGGATAGATGGACGGATGGACCATAATAATCGCTAGTATTTACCCAGCGCCATACGCATATGTTAACTCATTTTATCCTCGAAACCACCCTGGGAGGCAGGTGCTACAATTACCCCCATTTTACAGATGGAGAAACTGAGGGACTCAGCGTTACCTAGCTTTTAAGGGTCAGAATTCCCCCTCAGTGCTCGACTGCTCCGAGCCCCGAGCTCTCTCCACAGCGCTACCTAGCGGCGAGAGAAACAGGCACCGTGCACAGCCTGGGGATAAAAAACCGCAAGATTGAGACGGCCCCTGCCCCCCAGGAGCTTCCTTTCTAACTGGCAGAGGTGTATGGAAGAGTGGTGGTCTAGGGAACGGAGTTTCCTGGCGAGTGGTCTCCATCTCCCGTCTCTGGGCCTTTGCCCTGGCTCTTCCTCATGCCTGGCGCACCCCCTCTGCCTCATAGGGTCCACCTCTTCCTTTAAGATGCAGTTCAATGCTTCTACTTGAAGCTTTTCCTGATTCCCCCAAATTCTAGGGCCCTCCCTTGTCAAACCACCGTTTAACTACTTTGTATTTATTCTCTTCATATTTGTTCCATATATACTTATATGACATTGTTCTAAACTCCTTGTGAGTCGGCATTATTTTATTCTCTGTATTTGTATGCCCAATACCTAACATGGGGCCTGGCACGATATTAATAGATGCTTTCTTGGCAAATATTTTCCAGGAAAAAAAAGAGGTAGTATTGATTTGATTATAGTTGCCAAAGGGGAGCAGAAAGGGTTGCTGGGTTAGGTTTAGTACCCTAATTTTAAGGAGGAAGAAGCTTGAGTGCGATTGCATGCCCTGTCCAGTTTGACAGGCTTGGGGCCATGCCCCTAATTGGTGAGAACCAGCCATAATTAGCTGGCCCAAGACCAGGCTGTGTTTCTTGGCAGAGATCACCTCCTGGAGAGACAAGAATAGTGTAGTGGATAAAAGCTAGCCTTAGAGTCAGAAAGAGCTAGTTTCAAGTCCTGTATGACCCCAGGCCAGTCACTTAACCATGCCCCTGGAAAATTGTATGGCTATAAATAACCAGAGAGTTTCCCAGCTGTATCAATGAAGGGAGTTCCCACAACAAAAGTTCTCTCTTACAGATGAAATCACAGGTCTGGATCAGAAGAAAAAAAAAAGAAAGACCCTCATTTCATAGTGTTGTCAGTAAAACACTTTGTAATCTAGAAATTTGAGCCAGTATTAAAGTAGCAAAGTTAGAATGAAAGCCCAGGGTGCCTGACTCCCAAGTTCAGGTCTTTCCATTGCACTGTACTTCCTCAAGGATAGAGATCACAGAAAAGTAAAACATGGAGATTGGGTAGGGAAGTAGGGAAAGGGGGGAAATAGTGGTGGTACCTGCTAAGGACAAGGGAGGACATTTTGAGTGCCATGGAAAAAGTGGGAGGCTCCTTGGTAAGTACAGAGATTTTGTGGAGAGGATGTTGGGAGTGAGATAGGGAACTGCTTGCTGCCTCCAACAGAAAATGGGGGGGGGTTCCCTATGTTTGTAGACCCTGCTTCAGCCTTCTTTGCAAGAGAAAATAGAGTACTTTCACAATTAAATCTTCTTAAAAGTATCTTCTTAATTGAGGAGAGATATTGAAAGAGGAAGTCTTGCCTCCCTCATTTGTATAAGTTGAGTCTACATCTGAGCCCCATTTTCCTCCTTTCCCAAGAAGGGGGGTCCACAAAGGAACCCACAAAGTAGGGTTAGATTTGGGCACTTAATCCTCAAATGTGATATAGATATTGAAGAGACAGAGTCCTTTCTGCCAAACTCATGGACAGTTTTTGTTCCTGTTCAAAAACGCTAGAAGATGATGTGTCATTGGCATAGATGGGGCCCAGGAAGTTTGCAGCAGGGAAGAAATAGCAAGGGTTTTTTTTGGAGGGGAGGAAGAGGCCTTCTCAATATTTCTTTGGGGCTGAAGAGTCAGGTTATTTTAGTCAACTGCTAGTCATAGCTGGTTAGCATCCCAGAAGATCTGAACTGACCCTTAGCAGGTAGTATGTTTTATCTAGTCTGCAAACCAGTTGGTTATTTGCATATGACAAGTTTTGTTTTTTCCTCAGCATTGCAGAAGGACCTTGACAGCAAGCTCTTTGGACAGCACCTTGCAAAGAAAGTGATTTTAAATGCTGTGTCTGGGTTCATAAGTAACCCGAAGTCCAAGAAACCTCTTACCCTCTCCCTGCATGGATGGACTGGCACAGGAAAAAATTTTGTCAGCAAAATCATAGCTGAGCATATTTATGAAGGTGGACTTAACAGTGATTACGTACACCTATTTGTGGCCACATTGCACTTTCCTCATGCTGGGAACATCATACAATATAAGGCAAGAAGATAATTTGGAATCCTTCCCAACTGCACAGGAGTTAGACTTTGTTAGATATTTTTGTGTAGGTGGCAGTGAAGTTTATGGGATTATATGCTAAAAAATGAATGATCTCTGAGAATTTCTTCTTAGATGTCAGTTTTATATTGTACTTTGCTCATTCCTAAAGGTTACAGCATTTGGGAAATGGGTATGTTTGATACACAAGAGCTGTTCAGAGCTTTGTAATGCTTCCTGAAGAAGTGTCCATTGTGCTGAATTGGTAAGACTGACATTCAGGAATCGAATGTGGCGCTGGAAGAGCCCAGCCTTTGGGAGCCATCTGGTAGAGAAGGCTCTCATTTTTCATATGAGGAAACTGAGGCTCAGAGAGGGGAAGTTATTTCAAGCTCATGTTGCCAGTTAGTTGCAGAACTAGTGGAGAACTCATGTCTTCCACCAGCACAGCTCTCCTTCACATTGTACCATTTCTGTAACCTATCTGTTTGATTTCACTCTGCCTTAGCAAAAGTATTTGGAGAGGTATTTTTTGTGAGAATGAGTAAGAATACTTAAATTGATTTTCTTCATTATTTCTTTTACTGGTATAGACATACGAATGCTACCAAGTCATAAGCTGTTTTTAGTTCATTAGGTTATGCTTAAGTGTGCTTTATTTTCTTTTATAATCAGTAGTATTTAGTTAGAACCTAGAATGATTTCTTTCCAGATAATCAATAATATTCTTTCCAATAATCAGTTATTTGGGAAGATAATCAATAGATGGTAACATACTGTAACTCAGTAGCCCATATCCTCCTCCTTAGATATTTTGAGTCAACTCATCATATCTTACATGAAACTTGTCTTTCCTTGAAACAGAAACTTGTAATTAAAACATGATTTTAAAAAATATAATAATTTTAATAATAATTGGATAATTTTCTTCCCTATTTCTTCTCTAATTATGAAAAAAATTTAAAAAAAGATTAGCATGGCATTGAAGTGATATCATTAAAAGAAAGATTCCTTAGACATTGTAGCTAATTCCAGAGTAACATTCTTCTATGTTACTCTTACTGAAGTCTCCTGGGTATTTTTGGTTTGTTGTAATCCAGGACCAGTTACAGTCATGGATTCGGGGGAATGTGAGTGCCTGTGCAAGGTCCATCTTCATATTTGATGAAATGGATAAGATGCATGCAGGGCTTATAGATGCTATCAAGCCATTCCTAGACTACTATGACTTGATAGATGGGATCTCCTATCAGAAAGCCATCTTCATCTTTCTCAGGTAAGATGAGATTCAGAAGGAATGAAGAATTCTGGGCTATCTTCACAGCAACTAAAGCAAGTCCTTGTTTTTGTACACATTTCACAGCAATGCAGGAGCTGAAAGAATAACAGATGTGGCTTTAGATTTCTGGAGAAGTGGAAAACAGAGAGAGGAAATCAAGCTGAAAGACGTGGAGCAGGTGTTATCTGTGTCAGTCTTCAATAACAAGAATAGTAAGTGCCACTGCGTCTGTGTGTGTGTGTGCGTGTGTGTGTGTGTGTGTGCGTGTGTGTGTGTGTGTAAATCAGTGTTTTGTGTATATGGGTTGGGGAGGGGGCTTTCTTATCTCCCAGTCTCCTCTTCCATGCCTGGAATGTTCTAGACCTTAGCCTGCACATTTGGAAATGTCCATAGTTTTTATTCTCTTTCCATAAAAATTTTTTTTGTTACATTTTAAGTTCTGAACTATCTCCCTCCATTCTTCCCTCCCCACTCTGCACTAGAGAAGGCCACCATTCAACACAGATACACACAGACATATACATACATACATGTAAAGCCATACTGTGTATTTCTGTTTATCTTTTCTTTCTCAGGAGCTGGTGAGCATCTTCCTCATAGGTCCTTTGTAGTTGATTTGAATATTTATTTACTCAGAATAGCTTATTTTTTCAGTTATTCTTTAAACAACATTGCTGTTATTGTACATACGTTCTCTTGGTTCTGCTCATTTCACTCTTCATTATTTCCTCCAGGTCTTTCCACACTGTTCTAAAGTCAGCCTGCTCATCATTTCTCATAGGCACAGTAGTACACCATCACAATCATATACCATAACTTGTTTAGCCATTCTCCAACTAATGAGCATCCCTCCAGTTTCCAGTTATGCCACTACAAAGAGAGCTGCTATAAATATTTTAGAAAAATTTTCATAGTTTTTCTATTTTCTTGTTTTAAATCTTTTCTTTCCATTGGGGAAGGAAAGGAATTCTACTGGGCTGCAACAGTTGTGGCGAGTTGGAGATGTGGCCTTCTTCATCTAGAACTATTTTCGTATTCCTGACTTTAACTTTTTAGAACCTGATGAGTCAGGTTCTGTCCCTTGGTTTTTTAAATTTTTATTTTTTAAAATTAACAAGCATTTATTTTCACTCCCTCCTGCTGCCTGCTCTTCACCTGAAAATAACAATAACAAAAAAGAAACAAAAACAAAACTGTGGTAACAAATAAGTGTGGTCAGGTAAAACATATTCCTACATTGGCCATGTCCAAAAATGTCTGGTTTATTCTGTGCCCTAAGTCCATCACCTCCCTTGTCAGTGAGTGGGTAGCAGACTTCATCATTAGCCCTGTGCTGCCGGGATTGGGCATGGCATTGTCCAGAGTTCTTAAGTCTTTCAAAGGTGTTTGTCTTTACGATGCTGTTGTTTTGATATAGATTGTTTCCCTGGTCTCCTCAATTCACTCTGTGTCAATTTGTTTAAGACTTCTCAGGCTTCTGTGAAACTATCTACTTTGTCATTTAATATGGCACAATATTATTTCATTACATTTTTATATCTTTATATGTATAACCTTATGCTTTATATACTTATACCATTATACTCTTATACATTATTTCTTTAGTCATTCCCCAACTGATGGGCACCCCTTCAGTTCTCTGACACTTAAAAAAAAAGAACTGCTATAATATTTTTCCTGTATATGGGTCCTTTTTCTCTTTCATATCTTTTGAGGTATGGGCCAAGTGGTGATGTTGATGGGCCAAACAGTATGCAGGGATGGTAACTATGTTATCCCTGACTACACAGAATTCTAGATTTAGAGCTAGAAGCAACCTTATGGGTTATCTAGTTCAACCCCCTTACTTGACAGCTAATAACTTCTTCAGTTAATGATTTGCCCGAGGTCACACAGGAATGAAGTATGTGAAGTAAGAATTTGAACCCAGGTCCTGACTACAAATCCAGTGCTCTTTCCCCTGAAGCGTACTGACTTTGTTTTCCTTTTTTCCAGGCGGCTTCTGGCACAGTAGCCTAATTGACCGAAACCTCATTGATTACTTTGTTCCATTTCTTCCTCTGGAATATAAACACCTAAAAATGTGCATCAGAGTTGAAATGAAATCTCGTGGCTATGAAGTTGATGAAGATATTGTAACTAGAGTGGCAGAGGAGATGACATTCTTCCCCAAAGAAGAGAAAGTTTTCTCCGATAAAGGCTGCAAAACTGTATACACTAAGTTGGATTATTACTATGATGACTAAATATTTCAGGATGCATTTATTTGCATTGAAAAAGAAAGTACTTAAAATGGAAACACTTGGGCTTTTTTTTTTTCCAAATTCCTTTTCCTAGAGGAGGAGGAAAATGAATTTTAAGTCTTTTATAAAAAAAGGAATTTCTCCTGGCATTTTTTATTCAGAGGAATCTGCAGTAGCCATCAAACCTTTTCAAAAGCCTGGATCTGCCTCCCTAACTTACATGGGAACAGCACCAATGAAAGCAGTCACCCATCATCTAACACTTTTGTAATAGTGCCTATGATTTTTTTTAAATCATGTTTTAATTACAAACTTCTGTTTCAAGGAAAGACAAGTAAGTTTCATCTAAGATGTGATGAGTTGACTCAAAATAGTTTTTAACATCATGAGAAACTATCCTTAAGAGTCTAAATTTTGAGGTTTTGAGAGTTTACCAAAAAGATCTTGATAATGATTATGTCTTTAGTACAGAAACAAACATCAACGATCTGAAAAGCATTCCCTAGATGTGTCAGTGTAACCCAAAGGCAGGAATAGGGAGAAAGCAAACTGTCAGAAGAGGGTAATTGAAACTGTCTTGTCAGTCCTGCCCATAGGAGCTGAGAGATTTTAAAGAAATTTTAAGAAATTTTGAAGAAATGAAAAATGTACAAGAAGATGAACTTTTGAGGCTATTCACTGTATGTATGTCACGAAAAGCCTTAAAATGTCCTTTCAATGAAGTTCAGTGTGGTAGTACTAAAACAACTGTTAATTAGAAAAACTTTTATGAGGACTTAAACAGTGAGTCTGTGAAAACAGGATTGTTCTTCAAATGAAAAGTAATGTGGTATCCTGTGTTTCCATTATATGACGTACAGGAAGGAATGCCAAATCATATGTTCCATTCATGCCCATCTCACTTACTCCTCATGATGTCCTTGCTCTGAAGGAGGAGCAACCACACTATTTATGTACCTACTGTCCTTATTTATATGTGGTTCTGCCATATTTTTAAGCCCTTCTCTACAATGACCAATTTTTTATTTTGTGATCAAGGGATTAAATACACCCTCTTCCCCCTCAGCCCCAAACCCTTGGAAAATTTACACGCATCTAATAAAGATGCTGAGGATATCGTTTTTATTTATAAATACAAATAACTGGTTTTTCAATAAAATTTGATTTTCTAGTTTGTGAATACATTTCTTCAGAGGAAAATAGGCCCTGTCAGCTCTTGCCTTATGCACTTCACAAATCATTAAGATACATAAACTACTGGTTAGAATGTAGAGAAAAATTCTGAACATTTGCCTGATAGCTGGAAGTGGTTGAGATTATGATGCATCTTTGTAGAATTCTTTGCCTCATAGAGCCACACCCTCTTAAGTCACACCAATAGTTTGCTGTTTAAAAGGACTTAGCAGGGGATTGATTTGTAAAGACTCATCTAGGAATCAGTCTTAAAACTGATTTTTAAAAGGTCCTCTAGTGTGACTTCCTACCTAGATCAAAACTCTAGAACCTCATTGACAGATGAGCATTTAACCAAGATGCAAACAGTAACAGGGAATTTATTACTCTACTATGTTAGGAAACAAATGTCCAAAGGGCACAGCTTTTCCTCACTCTAACTTCTGCTCATTGGCTCTTGTTGTGTGCACTTCAGCTACAAACAAATCTAATCAGTTGGCTACAAAGTGCCATGGAATTGTGAGCTAGAAGAGATTAATCTTGCCTTCTCCCCCCAATCCCCCTTTATTTTACTGGTGAGGAAACAGACCTGGGGGTGGGGGATGTAACTTGTCCAAGGTCACACAGGTTCTTAAGTAATAAAATTGGGATTCAAACCTGGATCTTTGGACACTAAAGCTAGTACTTTTCCTATTAAATCACACTGAAGAGCCCTTCAAATACTGGAAAACAGCACTGTGGATCTCAGATCAGCACAGAGGTCATGCCCGAGTTCAAGAGGGCTTTTACATGTCCAACAACATAATTTCTTGGTACCCAGTTGTATATATAGGTGGAGTGGCAAGACTTGGTGTTCCAAGGCTTGTTTTTATTCAGGCTTTTAGTAGCTCTAGGACTGCCCAAAAGATTTCACCCACTTGAGTCTATTTCCTTTTCTGTAAAAATGAAGATAATTTCTTCTTGGGGTGATATGTAATATCATTTAGGGCGATAATTTGTTCTTAGGGTGTCTTTGTAAAAGACAATGCTATATAACTGAATTATCGTGATATCAAGAAACATCAGTAATCTGCTCTAAGTTTTTCACCAGGTTTTCACACATTTTCCGTGCTGTTAAACATTACTCTTACTGATAGCACTTCAAGGTTTGCAAAGAGCTTTAGGGATATCTTATCTAGAAAAAGGTTCTGCAAGTTCTGATGCAACAATTGTATGTAACAATCCTAATTTGTCAATCCACTGACCCTATGTGAATGAAAACAAGCATGGCACTCATCTTAGGTATGGCGATTCTGCCTGGCATTACTGGGCGGCTAAGAGAAAATACAACTTTAATCTCCAAACTTCTAGACCTTTAGAACCTAAAATAAGTCCAACGTTGTTATTTCCCAGGTACTGGCAGCCCACACTAAAGCATCTCATCAAAACTGTGAGTTTAATTAAAGAACTAGTAAACAAGTACTTTACTAAATAACTACCAAAAGGAAAGACATACATCAAATGACAAAATTTCAGTTTTATTTGATTTTTATTCAGTTTAAAATTTTTATTCACATCTTTTAAGGGAACACAAAACCACAGGACGGAAGGATAGGGGATAGGAGGAGAATTATTTGCAGGTTTTCAAAGTTGTAAACCAGAAACAACAGTCCAAAGGCCTAAGGTTACTAATGTGTTCAGTTTATTGCATCAGAATACAAGTCACCACCTGACTAACCACCCACAAGATGACAGAAGTAGCCAATGGTTCCAATTTGAGAATATGTCAAAAATGTAGAAAGTACCATCCTGAGGGTATTTTTTTTAAAAGACTAAGTTTGGTGCTTTAAAATTTTTCCAATCCTTTAACATATAAAAATATTCTGTAACTCTCTCTTATATATAAAAAGGCTGTGTGATTAACCAGTTGCACTGCAACTATACTACCCACATGTACCAGAATAAAAAAACTTTCTTACTTCCCTCAAAGAGGCAACCAACTCAGGCCACATAGGGGACTGAAGTTCCCATGGCAATGCAGACCACAACCAGCCACCACATCAGATCTTAGTTTTCATTCACATTACTATAAAGTTAGTAAAAAGAATCCAAACTATACTTGAGTTTGAGAATATGTATGGAGAAAGGGATAAACTATAACTCCATTCTATACTTCTCTTATATCAAATAAGCAGTTTCTCACACCTCATATATATTTCAGAACTATCCAAACTATACCTTTGAAAATACCAGTTATGACTTGCAATAACAACCTTTCAGTGACATGAGTCACTTGAATGTTCAATCCATCATTAATGAACAAATCCTATGCATTTCACACTAGAGTTGCAAGGCCCAAATTCAAGATTGACACTTAGCTGTAACAGACAGAAATGTTTGGTGTGAGAGCATCATGAACTGGGCACTGAATCAATAGGCCTTGTTTGCATTAGGTGACCTCAGTTGCTCCACATCACCATAGGAGGAGGAACAGACAGACTAAAAGGTCAAAGAGATCCTGTCCTCCACTCTGGAAACATCCTAAGTTAATACCATGGGCTAATTATGAAATAAGGTTAAGTTCTCTCAGTGGCACAATTCGAGCTCAAGAGGTTTAGGCACATGGGGCCACATACTCTCACCTAGTATGCTTCATAGTTGTGAAAGTGCTCTAGATTTTAAATGGTGATTGCTGAAAGTGTAAAGAGCAGAAAGTAAGCAGAATAATTCAATCTAAAATTCTTCAGGTGAACACCTAATGTTATCCGGACGTACCTATCAGGGCCAGCCCCAAGGAACTCCCTTCAGTTAAGACAGTACTTCTAATGCAGAGCAGGTGTTATGGAGTCAGCAATAACTCCAATTACTTAGTTGTAAAGGCCACTTTTGGCAAGGTTAGGGATGACGAGCTTGAGCGGAATTTTTCAAGTCCCATCTTCAACTGAAAATTAACAGTTGGGCTGCAAAGTTCTTTCCTGATATCTTTTTAAAATCCACTCTTCTTAGAAAGCTACCTTTCCTAAAAGTCAGTATGTGCAAATGCGCAGACTCCTGAAAAGGGTCCTCAAAAGTGCTTCAAAAAGGCAGGGCCTGGTTGGCTGCATCTTCTGGTTGCATCTCATAAGAAGAGCTCAGTGAAAATCTAGCCTTGTCTGCACGGTCTTGCAGCCCTTATCAGAGTAGATTTTCTCTTCTTTTGGGAAAAATGTCATTTCATCTGCCACTCTTGTAACAACTTCTTCATCTATGGTAAAACCCCTTGATTTCATCTCTGCCCTCACACACATTTTCACATGTCTGTACTCCAAGGGCAGAAATGGAACAAAATAATCAATGAGGCTCTTGTCTATCAGGCCGCTGTGCCATAAGCCACCTGTGAAACAAATCACAATTGGGTTAGATGAAAATCAAGGAAGAATGACAAACCAAGGTGTGGCTGATTGCTCATTAATATTTCTTCAATTCTACAAAGATCTGAGAGAAAGAATAACAAGATTCTCTGTAAATCAAGGATTGCTGCAGCAGAAAAATCATCACTCTATGACCAAACTGGCGATGAGCCATTCCAAATTTATTTTGGCTGGACAGCAAATAGACCCAGTCCATCAATGGATCCATTCTCTGTTCCCATCTTGGTAGGACCTGCCAGAACTTATTTTCTGCTGATGAGACAATGGGTAGGACTTTGGTGAAGGTAAATTAATAATCTCCAAGAGAGATAGAGGAGTGGACAAAGAGCCTCAAAGCCAAGCAGACCTGGGTTCAAGTCCCACTTCTGACACATATTGCTTCTCAGGACCCTAAGAAGTTCTCTGTGACAATAGGCTGCAGGAAGTGCCAACCTACACTGGTAAAAAGAGTCCCCTTAGCTGAGAATTCCTTATGCCCATGAAATCACAGGTCCTCTTCCTATCTTAAATAGCCTTTAAAAAGGCAATGGAATTTGAGTATTAGTGATGTCACCTGCAAAGAGGTAACAACATGTTCAACTTTCTTCAGTTAGTTACTCCTGTTAGAACACATCAATCCTGATCACAGCATCTCCTTATTTACTGGCAGTAATTTTATACATAATTTTTTTCATTTGTCAAGTTATTAAAGAGGCCTATGAGAGAGAAAAGATGCAAATAACTGAGAATGTGATGTTTCTGACCTGGCACTGGCTTGTGTATCCAAGAATCGGGGATGCAATCCTGACATGACTTAGCTACGGGCTCTTTATGATGTGGAAGGCGAGCTGTGTCACCTCTGCACACTCATTTCCTTCTCTGTGAAATGACGGGATGAACTAACTCAGGGCCGTCCAAAAATGAGGCCCACACACCATTTATGTGGCTGCCTACAGGCAGAAAACTTTACATAAATGCTTTAGTAAAAAAAGGAAGGAAGCCGAGCTGCCGCACAGCTCTCACTAAAATGGCAAATCCAAATAGACTGCCTATTGTTTCAATAAACACCTAAGATTGGACAGCCCTGGACTAGATGGTCCCCAAGCTCTAAAACCAGTTCTGAAGTTCTATGATCCTACAAATATTTTCACTGACCAATGAAAGAACTTGCAGATGTGCAGCATCTAATGGCTCTCAAGAAATATTTATTGCATCAATGGAAAACAAGCAAGGATGCTGATTCAGCTTCACATAGGAGGAGGGGAGATAATCAAACCAAGTCCAATAGTAGAATTTCAGACAAAAAAAAATTCATTTAAGAGAAGGCTTCTGGCCAAGTCAAAGGGCTCTTTATGCATACTTACTGTTTTTGTTATTGAAGACTCCTAGAGACAGCACAGGCTCCAAGTCTTTGAGCTGAATGTCTTCCCTCTTTTTTCCTGCCCTCCAAAATTCAAGGGCCATTCTAGTTATAAGATCACCTCCTGCATTGCTGAGTTTTGGGGATGGGGAGGTGAGGGGTTGAAGGAGAAGAAAGGATTAAAGTAATGTTACTTTTAAAACCCAGCATAAAACAAAATTTTTTATAATGATGGAGGTTCTGTTCTGTTTATTTTTCATTCAGCAAACATTTACTAAGCAACTAATATGTGTAAGGTCCTCTGTTGGATGCTGTAAAAGACTCAGACCCCATCCACAGGAGCTTACTCATTTCTTTTTTTCTCACCTTCGTACTCTTCTTTTTAAAAAAATTTACTTTTAATTTATGGAATAAAATAAGCATTTCCATAACACAGTACAATAAAACAGATGATTGCACATGAAAGTACAAATCTACTATGTACAACTTGCTAATCCTTTCAAATATACAACAAAATTATCATGTAAATTTCTTTTTTTCTTCCCTCCCCCCCCCCGCCCCAGATGGCTACTGTTAGACACAAATAGGTATATACAGCTTACTCTCTATATCTATATACAATACTACAGTGTAGAAACTATATCTTTAATAACCCTTAATGGCAACTTGCATGGGGTAGGCATTTCATAAATGCCTATTTACAAAACTTTGACATTTAATAGCTGACTGGGCAGTTTTCCCCTTAATTCACTTAGAAAGGCCTGGCTTAGAACAAATGTCCTGGATATTAGGAAGCTCAGTTATCAGGCCCAGGATGTCAAATTTATTCAAGGCTTGGTTTTATCAAGTGTCAAAGTTGAAATTTTCTCTTCAATGTCATTTTTTTGTATAGGTATACTTCATGTTGTATTCTGACAAAGGGTAAATCTTATTCTTATTTCAATCAGGTCATATTGTAATCATACTGATGGACCTGGATTTGTGTATTCAGGAAATCCTACCACAAAGCCTTTGGGAAAGCAAGAAACTATAAAATACTCCATAAGCCCCCTCCCCCCTTGCCCCACAACCTTCTATTATATAAATAATCACTATTTATCTGCATGTTAGATATTTTTTGTAGGCAGGCAACCCCACCCCCTTCATTATAATGTTAATATAAGTTTATGATATACTAATACATTATGACAAAATCCCACTGAAATGCTACAGAGAAGTCTAATGCGAAGAAAGAAAACTGGACCCTGAAGTAAGAGGCCCTAGTTCAAATGTTAGCTCTGCCACCATTCTGACCATAGACAAGTCCCTGATTCTCTCTGGGCCTGTGTCCTGTAAAATGGAGCTGGACTTGATGACTGGAAGTACCTTCCAGCTCTAAGTCTATATTCCTGTGACTTTCTATTTCCCATAACCCATACCATAATACTGGCACGAAGAGGGTTTCCAGTTTAATCAATTCAATCTTCTCTTGCAGACTGTCAATGTAAAACTGAATATGGACCAGACTAAGGCAGAGTCCCTAGAACCTTGTAGAGGGGCCTTGTTTCAGCATTTATGGAATAAAGGAAAAAGCACAGAAGCCTCCTTTCTGAGTTGAGTACCATACTACCCACCAAAAGAATAACAAGGCACATCTCTCCCCCACATCCTAACCTGAGGAAGATAAAGATGGCTTTCCGATAAGAGATTCCATCGACTTGCTCATAGTAGTCTAGAAATGGCTTGATGGCATCAATGAGCCCAGGGTGCAATTTATCCATTTCATCAAATATGAAAACAGATCTTGCACATGCACTCACATTGCCCCGAATCCACTTCTGCAGCTGCTCCTGTACCAAGAGAAAAAAGGTAATCTGAAACCCTGCATGGGAGGTAAGGGGCAGAGGAATGGGAATAGGCTGAAGACAGTGACTGAGAAGGAAGAGTACTCTCAACTCTTACCATCAAGAGCTCTTGTTCCCCTAAGCTTTGCAAAGTGTTTTAATAGATTACCTAATGTGGACCTCGCAACTGTAGGAGGCAAATATTAAAGGTGGTATTATCTCATTTTACAGATGGGAAATTGTGGTTCAGAGAAGTTATGCTGAATGACTTGATGAAGACAAGTTAATAAGCAATAGGTCTGAATGCACTTCCTGACTCAAGCCCTGCACACTTGTTCTTTAGAAAATGCCTCTCTCTGCTTCATACAAAGTGCTTCATATACATTATCACTGAGGTTCAGACAGGTTGCACTGTTTGTTGAAGGAGCTGGATAGCAGTAGAGGTTGGTTCTAAACCCAGGTCACTCCTGATTACAAGTTTAGTGCAACTGCCAACTTTTTTCCTGGAAGAAATACTCACAAGCCTTCTGCTCTATAATGACTTTACCAAACCTTGTCTATGGATAGTAACCTATTCAATTTAAAAAGACAGAAATCACACTGTGTTTTACCGATTTCCACTGATAGACAAAGGAAGTTCAAGAGCATGGTGACTTATTCATTAAAATAACACCCTGAATGTGCTCTTCAGTAAGTCTAGAAGGAAAATATAGGAAGGGGAAATTTATTGTAATTCAGTCATTTTTCAGTTGTGTCTGACTCTTTGTGACCCTATTTGGGGTTTTCTTGGCAAAGATACTGGAATGATTTGTCATTTCCTTGTCCAGTTCTTTTTACAGATGAGGAACTGAGGCAAACAGGGTTACGTGACTTACCCAGGGTCACACAGCTAGGAAGTGTCTGAGACTGGATTTGAACTCATGAAGGGGAAAAAATCCATTTTTAAAAATTCACCTTCAGTGAGAAATCAATTCTAGGTTCTAAATCACAACTTTTAGATCTCATCTAGGAACAAAAACTCCAAGTAAGCAAAAAGTCAACATGAATAAATAGGTATGACTCCAACAAAGGACCCTATACTTTAGAGTTGGAGTACCTTAATTTTGTCTAATCTTTTTATTTTAAAAATGAGGAAACTGAAGCCCAGAGAATTAAAATGACTTGACCAAAGTAACAAAGGTAACCTTTTTACAGATTCACAGGCTGAAGGAGATAATATCTTATGAAACGGCTAAGTTAACATTTGCTTACTTTGAGGCCATTAAGTAAAAGGCAAAGTTAAAAGTCCTACCCTCATGCTCTTAAATGAAAGGTAATAACATTTCAAAAGATCTTTTTTTTTCCCTGGGAGGGAATATGACCAGGTTATGTTAAAAAGGCACAGTCATCTATTTTTGCTAACCTCTCAATATTAGGAAAAGGTTTGGAAGAAGAGCAGTTTTCATTTCCAAATTCTTTTATCATTTTGGTTTCTATTTCTTAAAGAATGTTGTGGTAACCAGACTTTGTAACTGCACTTCCTTGTTCAGTTAAGTTTCTATTTCTTATAAGCAAGAACTATGGGAAGTAATTAATTTCTGTTAATAACAATAAAAACACACAATTTGAAGTTTACACTAATGGACAATTTCAAAGAAATGAAATGGAAAAAAAGTTCCCAAGTTAGTTTCATAAAGAGAATAGGAAAGAATGCAACACAAAAGTACCAGAGCAAAAAATTACTTAGTTGGCAGACTGCCAACATTGGACTTAGTGCATCTGTGGATCTGAAAGCAAGCAATTCTCTTACTTGATACAGTTTTATCTGCTGCTCATGAGGGAAGTGCAGAGTAGAAACAAACAGGTGGACAAAGTTACTCTTGAGTCCTTTTGCATGAAGGTTTTCAGCCACAATCTGACTGACAAAGTTCTTGCCTGTGCCAGCCCAGCCATGTAAGGAGAGAGTCAGTGGTTTCTTTGGATTCTTGTTGTTGCTGAAGCCAGTCAATGCTTTGAGAATCACCTCTCTAGCCAGGTGCTGTCCAAACAGTTTCTCTTCTAAATCTAATTTCAGCGCTGAATGAACCACCCCAGAAAAAAAGAGAGACACATATATCAAAAACGGATCAGGATGATAAGGAGCTCAGCTTTTACTTGGGATTCTTGGCCAGGGTGAGTGATCAAAAGTAAATGACTTAGAAGGGTTTCTAATAAGCCCCATGTGTAAAGCCCAACTATGCATGGTAAATAAAGCCACTTTGTACACACATTCAGAATCACTCAATCTAAGATTGTATCTCCACCTTCCGTAGTGTTGTTCACAAATCTTCATTCACATCATGCAGCTTCATCCTAAGACAAAGCCCTCAAACCTATCACTACTTTCTTCCCAGGTTTTCTGGAAGAATGCTCTGCAAAGGACTGATCCAAGAACACCTCTCCTGTGCCCGTGCAAAGAAACCAGCTGCAACTGTTTCCTTTGGACCAGATTCCAAGAGGGTTCTTATCCCAAAACCTTACCGAGATGACTGGCATTGACAGAGGAGGCTATGACAATTATCACTCACGAATGCCACCATTTCAGTTTCTCTTGACGTCTATAATTCAAGTTCTTATCTGGGTTCTCATCGGTTAGGGTAATAACAACCGACACCTCTGCAATCTGCCACCTAAAGCCGAGTGTAAAGCTGAGATAAGAGCCGGGAGTTGTGGAAAAGGTGCAGACAATAAACATACAACGGAGGCGTTCCCGTCCTTTCTTTTACTTATACGGCTCCGATCCACACCCTTCCCAGTCCCTCCCCAAAATAAAAGACATTCCTAATTCTCGTTTTAAGGTTGCGTCTCTCCTCATCTCCCATTCCTCTACTTGTCGCAGCACAGTGATGCCCCCCAGCTTTGGCGCTCCGATCACCCACAGTGTCGCTCCCCTGCCCTCCCCAGTCCCAGTGACTCCCCCTAGAGGCCGAGATCCCAGCCCGTCCCCCCATCTGCTACAGGTTCCATTACACCCTGAAATCCAAAGATTCCTCAGGGGAGCAGCCCCCGCCCCCCAGGACTGCAGTCCTGGCGCTCGGGGAATCCCCTGCAGCCCACGCCGCCCTCCCCAGGATCCCCGAGCCCGGCTCGGCCGCAGCCAGCTACCGGAGGCGTTGAGCGGCTGCTCCTCGCGGCAGCACTCTACGAAGCGGCAGTAGAAATCCGGATGGGAGAGGTAGCCTAGGGCCGAGGCGGCCCCGATGGCGATGCCCACGGTGATGGGCTCGAACGGCTCGGCCCCCGGGGTCACGAGCAGCAGCAGCAGCAACGGCAGGAGCGGCGGCAGCACAGCCGGCCGCTGCAGCGGTCCCATCGCTACAGCACACAGCGCGCCTTACGGCCCGGGCTCCACGAGCCGGGCTTCCGCTCTGCGCGTCACTTCCGCTTGTCCAGAAAAGCGCATGGGACCCTCCTCACGCGACGCCATTTTTATTTGCACCGGGGGAGGGGCCAAACCGCTCGCCTACCTTCCGCCGTTTTTGTGAGGGGCAGGCGACGGCCATCTTGGCGGAAGTGTAGAACTGGCAGTAGCGTGGCTTCCTGACACTTAGCTCAGTCCACCAAACCTACCAGCTGTCCAACATCACGTGTCCGGAAGCCGAACAATCGCTTTTCCGAGACCGGCGCTGGGCTTCAGGTTCTCCAGAGCCTCCACCCTCTTGGGCGAGGGGGAGGCGGGCCGACCCCGAGAGGGGAATGGACCATGGTGCATCGGGGAGCAGGCCTCTGGACAGCCGGACTTGTGGTAGAGTGGGCGGAGCTCTGCGTTTGTGAGACTCTTGGACCGAGTTCAGCCTCCAACCTCATCAACTTCCTGCCTGTGACCTGAACGAGACCGTGCACTTCCTTGCATCTCTTCGGGCCTCAGTTTCCTCGTCTGTAGAATGAGGATATTGGGGCTAGACCGTCTCCCTAGGGTATTGTTATGGCCCTAAACCCGTGACCAGAAATCAAGAAGACTTGAATTCTATCCCAGAACTTAGCACGTGGCAAATGCGCCTCACAGGAAGCTTCGAAGATGAGTCGTGTCAGTGTATGTAAAGAACTCTGTAAACCTCTCTTTATCCTAACAAAACAAGCCTGGAAACCCAGGAACACCAAGAGCTAGGCTTAGTGAGCACAGAATCTGAGTCAAAAGGGACCTTACATGTTGCCTGACCCGTCTAATCCTGCACTGGACGAAAATACCAAAATACCCAAGGAATGGTCATTTGACCTTTGCTTGAAGACCTTCAGTTCAGGAGGAGCCAATGCTTCCCCAGGTTGTTCATTGTATTTCTGTATACTTCTTAGCCCAGTGCCAATATTTGAAGAAGTCCGATTGAGCAGTGGCAAGGCCTTTGCTGGTGATATCTTTTCCTTATGTGTGAAAACAACAACAAGGACAATGTTGAGCTAGATGATCACTACGGTCACTTCAATTTTAAAATACCCTAGTGGTTGCTTTGAACTCTCAGACTCCAGTCGCTGAATGAGGAGTGGTAGTTCATCTCTTTCCCTATTCCATTTTCTTTCTCAATAAAGTGAAGGGGATAGACTAAATTATCTTCAAGATTACCATCACCTCTAAGTTTCTGGATCCTAAGTGTACCTACCCTAAAGTGCCAGGACTCTGATGCAAAGAAGCAACCTTGGATTTTCAGAGTGTCCTTCAGTACAAGATTTGGAAGGTTATACCGTGCTTAAAAAAAAAAAAAGCTTCAAGTACAGTCTCAGTGACAAACTGTGTTTTCCAAGAACCACCTTAAAAAACGAAGCTCATTACCAGTAGGCTTGCCACTAGGTGATGAATACTTCATCTGTGGCAACCCATGAAACAAAGAAAAAATACCAAGATTTGTTAGTTAGCTCAACCTGATTGCAATACAGGCCCCCTGACTCAGAGTCCAGAGCTCTTTGCTCTACACAGCTGCAGCAGAATCCCAGTTTGATGTTTATGGTTTAATTTTATTTAAATCAATGAATATTAAGGTCAGCCATGCCAGGTAATTACAAGCTTTGTCAGGAATTACAATCTGGAAAGATTTCAAGTATTGGCCCAGAGATTACACATAGTGTCTGTCTTCTGAGGAACAGTCTAGGTAAATATGGAAAGGTCCATCAGCAGATGGTTGGTTACTAGATGAGGAATATTTTTTTGGTCGCAGACATTTGGTTTATGATCTACACTGGTGAAGAGAGTACTCACGATGATAAATCACATGTCCTCGGAAGTATTAAAGTATGAGTAAGACCCTGTACTTTGAGGAGTGGGTGGAGGAGAGAAGAGGAAAGCAGAGGGATGGTCTCAAAAGAGCATTGGCCTTAGAATGAGAAGAAATAGGTTGGAGTTCCAGCTTTTCTACTTAGTACCTATTTGTCACTGAACCACAGTGCTTACTTTGCCTTGCTAGATCTATTTCCTCCTCGGTAAAATGAGAGGGCTAAACTAGATAATTAAGTGCTATTTCTACTATTCCATGAGTCTTCTGGAGATAACCTTTTAGCCACTTAGGTAGTTGGTTTATTTTCTATCTAAATTCCCATTAAAAAAAAAAGGATCCTTAATGGTAATGAGTACTGCCTCATAAGGCATCCAATTCCTCTTCTTACTTAAAAAAAATTGTATTGATAACTTTTGTTTCTGTATCACCTTTACTTCCAAATATAACTTTTCGTTTCCCTACTCAAGAAACCATCTGTAATGTTTGTGCATGTGCAAAACCACTTTACTGTTACATTTGCTTACTAGGATTGAGAGTACACGAATAAGACTTACAGTCACTAATGGATTGATATTGTTTATTGATAAATAGCAAATAAACATTGACTCCTCTAGGAACAAACCACCTACCCAATTCGTAAAGGTCTAGGTAAGTTTGTCTCATATTAGTGCTCCTACACCCATATATCTCCTTCTCAGGTGTCTGGCACATCACATCAATCCCTGCTTTTGAGCAAATAGAGAATAACGTTTGAATTTCCAAGTGTGAGGAATGCAGGAGTCTGCTTTGGTGGCCACCCAGTAGCAGGTTGTCTGTCAGTGAAGCATTCCAGTGGATTTTTTATACTTCTAGCTAAGGGCAATTGATTATACCTAATTTCTGATCAGTGATCAATTACCTAGTTAAGGTATATACAAGAATAGCTATTTGGTAGTTTATTACCTAAGCATTTATTGTGTGCTTACTATATGCCAGGAACTGTGATAAGCACTGGGAATATTTGTTTGTCCTTCATTCTTGAAAGAGGACCGTGACATCAGGGTGGTGATGCTATAACATACAAATGAATTGGATTTAAGTGAGGGAGGACTGTGCAAGTCACCAGCCTCACTTTCTTTGCTGAAGCCATATGGGTCCAGTGACAAGATATAGATCAGGATGACTGGAGATGGCCCTGGATGCAGTGGGAGACCTTGGCCTTCTTAAGCTTAGGTCATTAACAGGTCTCAGTTTGACTGAGGCAATGCCCATTCAGTGATTAAGGCTAGGTAAGAAATGAGGCAAAGAATGGCCTCTTTTACCTTGTCAAAAAAAAAAAAGATCAATTTGGGGGGGGGGGAGAAGACCTCAGGGTTTCTGGCCAAAACCTAAACAATTGCTATTTACATTCATTCTGAGCCAATCAGGAGCCAAATAAATGAGCAAGTGAGGATTGGGTTGGGACCTATTGTTGGCCAATCAATGAGAGCCTGAGTGCTTGGGTTTAAGGCTTGGTCCTTAAGGAAAAAAAAAAGGTTTCAGAGATCAAAATTTACATTCCCTTTGAGCAGAGCACCTACAAGTAAGGGTACAAGTAAGGTTCCCTATGCGAACAGAGGGAAAGAAATAGAGATAAATAAATCTGAGCTATGTAAACTGTAAGTACAAAGTTAGGGGCAGGTGGAATGGAGGTTGTGTAGGAAGTAGCACCTGAGCTACAACTTGAAAGGAGGAAGAGATTCCAAGAACTGTGGTAAAGAGCAAAGACACTGGTGGAAGATTGAATGACACAGATGAGGAAGAGCAAGTAAGGAGAGCCAGGATTTAAGGCATAGTCTTTAAGAAAAATCTAGCCCTTAAACCTCAAGATATCTTGCAAGGTTTCAGTGATCGAAATTTATATTCCTTTGGGTAGAGCACCCTCATGTAAGGGTATGATACCCTATGTGGACAGAGGGAGAGAAAAAGGGAGGGAGGGAAAGAAGGAGGGAAGGAAGGAAAGAGTTGCATTGCCCAACTGGAACTGGACAGTTGGGTTCCCAGTGGGGCAGTTACTATACTCACAGGTTGTGTTTTGTCCTTTGTTCTTGAAGAGGACCACAACATCAGAAAGGTGATGCCGTGACTTGCAAGTGAATGCCATATCTTGCAAAATCACCAGCCTCACTTTCTCTGCTGAAGCCATCTTGTTTCAGTGGCAAGATGTAGATCAGGATGACTAGAAATGACTCCACTGGAAATACTAATACTAGAAAGAAAGACAGTCTCTGTTCTCCAGGAACTTAGATTCTAATGTGGAAAGACCACTCCATTAAAGGAAGCTGAAAAACTGGGAAGAGAGGAAATGATTTCCAGTGCAGGGGTAGAGATTGGTAGAGGAAGCCTTGAGAGGAATGAGACATGGCTAGTTTGGGTGCCCTCCTTAAATCAAGAAGGAGCCATCCAATTTGAGGGAAAAGACTGGAGGGGTGGAGTACACTTCCAATGTGTGAATTCTAGGGTTGCAATGAGGCTTCAAGATAAAGAACTGGGGCATGGTAGAGGAGGGCCAAAGACAACCTGAAGAGATAATTTCAACTAGTGGTTATCCAAGGGTGTATATGTGGTTTTCTAGGTCTGGGGTATACACATATTGTTTACCAAACTAAACTACAAAGATGTTTATCTTATTAGAAAAAAAAATTAATCACAGAATAGAATCCACTTAGGGCAGCAAGGGGTTGAAATGGATAGAGTGCCTGGCCTGGAGTTAGGAGGATTCATATGCCTGAGTTCAAATCTGGCCTCAGACACTTACTATCTGTGTGACCCTGGACAAGTCACTTAATCCTGTTTGCCTCAGTTTCCTCATCTATAAAATGAGCCTCAGAAGGAAATGGCAAACCACTCTAGTATCTTTGCCAACAAAGATTTGGACACAACTCAAAAACCACTAAACTAGAATCTAGTTAAAAATGGAGTTAAACCGTTGTTATCCCTACATCATTCTCTATAACACTAACAAAGAAAGAAAAAAAATAGGCCAGCATTAGTAACCAATGCATCAAGCAAGTCTAATAATATATGTTCTGCACAAATAATTTTCCATTTCTGCAAAGAATATTTTCTTAACTCTTCTTCAGGCACAAACTTGGTTATTGTAATCAAACAGCATTTAGTTTGGGGATTTTTGTTGTTACTGTTCTTTCTACTGACGTTGTAGTCACGTATGTTTTACTGATTTATTTACTTCACTGTGCTTTAGTCATGTAAGCCTTCAAATGCTTCTTGGAATTCTTCATATTCATCATTTCTTACAACACAGTAATTACATTAATTCATGTACCACAATTTGTTTCAACATTTCTCAATTAATGAATATCTTCTTAGTTTCTAATTTTTTACTTCTATGAATGTTTTAGTATATGTCAGACCTTTCTTTATGTCTTTGGCTTTCTTGAGATATCTGCCCAACTCTAGCCCAAAGGGCATAAATTTTTTCTTTTTTTAGTATAATTCCAAATTGCTTTCCAGAATAGCTGAACCAATTCATAGCTCCCCCCAAAGTGTATTAATTTGACTGCCTTTTTCCCGTGTCTCAAACATTGTCTATTATTTTTGTCATCTTTGCCATTTTGCAGGGTGTGAAATGAAACCTCAGCATTGCTTTGCTTTGCATTTTTCTTGTTAGTGATTTGAAGCAATCTTTGATATGATTGCTAATAGTATGCAAGTCTTGCTAATAGTATTCAAGTCTTCTTTTGAGAACTTTTCTTCATATCACTTTATTTTGTTTTGGTAGTATTTCCTTTATTTTAAAAAATTCAATATTATTTTATTTCCAGTTTTAATCCTCTCTCTTCTATTCCCCCACCCACATAGGGCAAGAGAAACAAAAACTCATTATAAATACATTTAGTCACAACAAACAAATTTCCATATTAGCCATGTCCAAAATAAAGAAAAAGAAAAGAAAAGAAAATATATTTCTTTCAATCTTCAATCCAAATCCATCACCTCTCAGTGTGGAGGTGGATAGTATGTTTCATCATTGTGATTGGTCATTGTGTCTATCAGAGTCTTTTGAAATTGATTAACTTTAATGTTGCTGTAATTAAATAAATTTTTCTTGTGGTCTGCTTATTTCACTTTGCATCAGTTCATATGAGTCTTCCATGTTCTTCTGAAACAGACCCTTTATAATTTCTCTCCTTTTAAAAA
>CM053625.1:121922660-121977207 GCA_028646595.1 Phalanger gymnotis | reverse complement strand
CCCACCCTCCCTAAGAAAGCAAGAAATTTAATATAGGCCACACTTGTATCATTATGCAAAACATTTCCACAATAATCGTGTTGTGAAAGACTAACTATATTTCCCTCTATCCTATCCTGTACCCCTTTATTCAGTTTTCTCCCTTGACCCTGTCTCTTTTCAAAAGTGTTTGCTTTTGATTACCTCTTCTTCCCATTTGCCCTCTCTTCTATCATCCCCCTTTTCTTATTCCCTTCCCCCTTCTTTCCTATGGGGTAAGATACCCAATTGAGCATGTATATTATTCTCTCCTCAAGTCAAATCCCACGAGAGCAAGATTCACTCATTCCCCCTCACCTGCCCCCTCTTCCCTTCCAACAGAATTGCTTTTTCTTGCCACTTTTATGTGAGATAATTTACCCCATTCTATCTCCCCCTTTCTCCCTCTCTCAGTATATTCCTTTCTCACCCCTTAATTTTATTTTACTTTTTAGGTATCATCCCTTCATATTCAACTCACCGTGTGCCCTCTATCCCTATATATATTCCCTTCAACTACCCTAATACTGAGAAAGGTCTCATGAATTACAAACATCATCTTTCCATGTAGGAATGTAAACAAGATGTTTCATCTTTAGTAAGTCTTTTATGATTTCTTTTTCTTGATTACCTTTTCATGCTTCTCTTGATTCTCGTATTTGAAAGTCAGATTTTCTATTCAGCTCTGGTCTTTTCACTGAGAAAGCTTGAAAGTTCTCTATTTTATTGAAAGTCTATATTTTGCCTTGGAGCATTATACTCAGTTTTTCTGGGTAGGTTATTCTTGGTTTTAATACTAGTTCCTTTGACCTCCAGAATATCATATTCCAAGCCCTTTGATACCTTAATGTAGAAGGTGCTAGATCTTGTGTTATCCTGATTGTGTTTTCACAATAATCAAATTGTTTCTTTCTGGTTGCTTGTAGTATTTTCTCCTTGACCTCTGGAATTTGGCGACAATATTCCTAGGAGTTTTCTTTTTGGGATCTTTTTCAAGAAGCGATCAGTTCATTCTTTCAATTTCTATTTTACCCTCTGATTCTAGAATATCAGGGCAGTTTCTATTTCATTGAATATCCATTTTTCTCTCCTGAAGGATTATACTCAGTTTTGCTGGGTACAGGTGATTCTTGCTTGTAATTCTAGCTCCTTTGCTTTCCAAATTGTCGTATGCCAACCCCTCTGATCTTTTAATGTAGAGGCTGCTAAATCTTGTGTTATCCTGACTGTGGCTCCATGATTGAATTGTTGTTGTTGTTGTTGTTGTTGTTGTTGTTTTTCTGGCTGCTTGCAATATTTTCTCCTTGACCTGGGAGCTCTGGAATTTGGCTATAATATTCTTGGCAGTTTTCATTTTGGGATCTCTTTCAGGGTGTGATCAGTGGATTCTTTCCATTTCTATTTTATCTTCTGGTTCTACAATATCAGGGTAGTTTTCCTTGATAATTCTTGAAAGATGATGTCTAGGCTCTTTTTTAAACATAGCTTTCAGGAAGTCCAATCATTTTTAAATTATCTCTCCTAGATCTATTTTCCAGGTGAGTTGTTTTTCTAATGAAATATCTTACCTTGTCTTCTATTTTTTCATTTGTTTGGTATTGTATTATGGTTTCTTGATGTCTCATAGAGACATTAACTTCTACTTGCTTAATTCTATTTTTTAAAGAATTATTTTTTTCAGTGAAGTTTTGTACCTCCTTTTCCATTTGGCCAATTCTATTTTTTAATTAGTTCTTTTCTTCAGTGAATTTGTGTTTCTTTTTCCATTGGGCCAATTTTGTTTTTTAAGGAGTTCTTCTCTTAAGTGAGTTTTTCTATTTCTTTTTTCATTTGGCCAGCTCTGCTTTTCAAGGCATTCTTTTCCTCATTAGATTTTTGTATACAATTTGGCCTATTCTGTTTTTAAGGTGTTATTTTCTTCATTATTTTTAGTGCCTCCTTTACCAACCTGTTGATTCTTTTTTTCATGATTTTCTTGCATCATTCTCATATCTCTTTCCAATTTTCCCTTTACCTCTCTTACTTGATTTATAAAATCCTTTTTGAGCCCTTCCATGACCTGAGACCAATTCATATTTGTCTTTGAGGCTTTGGATGTAGGAGTTTTGACTTTGCTATCTTCCTCTGAGTGTGTCTTTTGGTCTTCCTTGTCACCATAGTAACTTTCTATAGGCAGAATTTTTTTCTGTTGTTTGATCATTTTTCCAGCCTATTTCTTAACTTTATCTCCTTGCTAAAGTGGGACTCTACTTCTACGGTGAAGGGCACACTGTCCCAAGCTTCAGGGGCTTTGTGCAGCTGTTTTCAGAGATACTTCTAGGGACCTGTAAGTTTTCAGTTCTTCCAAGGTAGTATGATCCAAGGAGAGGTGTATTTACTACTCTCCTGGCCTGTGCTCTGGTCTGTGAGTGACCACAACCACTCTTTTCTGCACTGAACTATGAAGAGGGCCCCCCTCCACTGTGGCTGCAAGCTCTGGTGTGCTACTGCTCCATCTTGCCTTGGGCCTGCCACCTAGGACTGCAACCCAGATCAAATATGGGCAAAGCAACTTTGTGATATATTGCTGTAGTTTCCTTGCTAATATTTAATTTAATATTTTTGTATCAGTATTCATTATGGAAATTTATCTATAGTTGGCTTTATTTTGACTCTAATTGGTTGAGGTAGCAAGGCTATATTTGTGTCATAGAAGGAATTTGACAGAATCCTTTCTTTGCCTATTTTTCCAAACAGTTTGTATAGTATTGGAATTAATTATTCTTTAAATGTTTGGTAAAATTCACTTGCAAATCCACTTGATCCTAGGGTCTTTGTTTGGGGAGTTCCTTTGTGGTTTGTTTAATTTCTTTTTTTAAAGATAGGGTTATTTAAGGACTCTATTTCCTATTCTGTTAATCTGAAAAATTTACATTTTTGTAAATATTCATTCATTTCATCGTCAGTGTTGTTATAATTGACTTCTATTGCTGTAACAAAATCCTCAGACCATATTTGCCCATAGTGCTTTCATCCATTGCTGCATTGCAGACACTGTGTGCCTGGAATCCAGTCATCTTTCCATTGCTTATGATTCCAGTGCTTCATTACAAAACAGAGAGAATGGAAGACCAAGAGAAAAGAAAAGAGTAATGAAAGAAGCAGATGAGTCAAAGAAAGATGAAAGAGAAGCAGGTCACTTCTCATTTAATGGATATTTTAATGGATAATTTAATTAGATATTTTCCAGCTTATGAACACTATTCTTAAAATGTAGCACCTAGAACTGAACATAGTGCTGTAGATGTAGTCTGGCCAAGGCTGAAGACAGTGGAGTTATCACCTTCCTGCTCTTGGGCGTTAGGCATCTTACTGTAGTCAAAGATCTCAATAGTTTTTCCTGCAGTAGTCTCACACCGTTGATACAAAAATGAACTTGCAGACTACTAAAATCCCCAGCTTTTTCTCAAACTGCTGCTTAATAGCTAGTACTTATGTAGTACTTTAAGACTCGAAGAGTGCTTTACAAATGTTATCTAATTTTATCCTTGCAATGACCCTTGAGTTGGTAATGTTATCATCCCCCTTTTATAGACGAGGAAACCAAGGCAGACAAAGGTTAAATGAATTGCCCAAAACCACACAGCTGGTAAATATCTGAGGTTATATTTGAACTCAGGTCTTTCCTGATTCCTTGTCTAGTGCTCTATCCACTGTGTCACCTAGCTGCTTATCCCCACCTCCCCCAGCTCATGCTTGTAAAGTTAATTTTTGGAGCATATGTGTGAGACTTCCCATTTTTCCTTTTACATTTCATCTCAGTCCAATGTTCTAGCCTATCACAATCTTTTTGGATGCTGTCTCTGTCATCCAATAAGTTAGTTATCTCTCCTAACTCTGACTTGTCTGCAGATTTGATAAACATGTTATCTACGCAGTTATCTAAATTATAAAAATTTTGAAAAACTCAGAGTCAAAGCATTTCACTAAAGAACTCTAAGTTAAATGGAGCTGTTAATGATCATTCTTTTTTGTCAAGCCATTCATTTAATTCTGTGTCCACCTGTGGTGCTAATGTGATCAAAGAGCTTCCCTTCCCATTCAATAGGCCTCAGGTGGAGCTAATTAAGGGAAGTTTGATTAGGAGAGGTTTGCTTGTTGGCAGGCCCACACCCTTTTGCTATTAGGTATTAAACCCCAGGCCATTTGCTACACCCATATACCCACAGAGTACATGTACCCTGGTACATGGCATTAATGTAACAAGGACTTCCTGTGCTTTGGCTCTTGTATGGTATATTGTGAGCAATGGCTTGTTCTGCTAGCATTCATACTACAACTTTGGGAAAAGTGAAGTTTGCTTTTAAGTCCAATCTAAATTTTCTCTGAGCCCAGTTAAGCCCTAGGGAACCTTCCCTTTGTGCTATCTTGACTGGGAAAGTCTTTTTCTCCCTGTATGTGTTTTGACTGGGGAGAGCTTCTCTTTGTCCTATTTTGACTATGGAAGTCATTTTTTTTTCTTTTCCTCTTTCCCTTTATCTAGTTTGATTGAGGTAACTTAGAGGACCCCTGGAAAAAAAAAGAGTGCTAAAGATTTTTGCCTTTTTCTCTTATTGCTGCAGCAATTAGCAAAGAGTGTAGAGGGAGTAAAGTGCTACTGACTTCCTCTACTAACAGGGACTTGGCTTCTACATCTTCAGTGAAAGCTAAGGAGAAAGATTTTGCTAAGTGCTTTTCCATTGAGTGTGTGGTGTAACAAACTGACTTCCTTCTGTTGAGGCTTCTCAGGAAAATAGAGTGGCACTTTGAATGGGGAGATCTAGTCAGCATGGTATAGGACTGTATCAGAGGTGAGAATCTCTTCTGGATATAGGGTATTCTCTGTTCAAGAAAGAAAAAAAACTTGCTAGCAAGTACACCTACATGTCTGTTTCTCTGTGTTTCTGTTTTGATAATTAAACCAACCTTTTCCTGCAGTCTGATCAGCCAAAGGAAAACGGTAAGAATAAAAACTTTTGGAAGAACTTTTGAAAAGCCTTTAAAGAAAGTTTTTTCTCTTGCCTTTCTGGCTCCAGCCAAGCTGGGGTGGGGGGCAGACAAGAGACACAGATAAGAAGACAGGAATCTTTGTTCTCAATAGCAGAAAAGTAACCTTATAAACTAGAGACCAAAGGTTGTTTCTTCTTCCATAAGTCTCTAAGTTGTGGCTTGCCTGATTTTGTAAAATCTGCTATTTTTACACTTTCCCCAGAGAGTAACCACTTTATCTTAGCGTAAAAAGGAAATGTGATTTTACTGATTAGAAAAAAAGCAAATTGGAACTAGTAAATTCTCATAGTTTGCAGTATTACACAGCAAGAAGAAAACTTGTTTTAAAAATCAGGAAGTAACTGAAAAGTAAGTGAAATTTAATCCTACCCTTGCGTTTTAAATAAATTGTTTAGGTAAATTAGACATGTTGTAAACTTGTGCTGAAATCAGTGAAAGTGAAATTAGTTCAGTAGAAGTATTTCAGTAGAAGTAAGGCTATAATAGGGCAAGAGTTATTTAAGATAGAATTAAACAAGAGCATATCATTATAGGAGAATACAGAAGTCAATTAAGTGTGTGCTCACCTTATGTGGAGGGTACTCAGATTACAAAAAGTCAAATTGAAAGGAGTATGTGGCATATAAATATTAGTATAAAATATAGAAGTTTTGAGAGAGAGAAGAAAACTTTTTTCAGATTATTTCAGGTTGTTCCTTGCCACATGTCTTGGGTGCTAAAACAAATAGACATTTTATGAGATGAAATTAGGTTAATACCAATCATTTTTGATCATTTGATAAAATCTAATTATAGCCCAGAGAGGGTGACAATTTGCTTTAATTATCAAGGAGCTAGTAAAATTGATATGACAGTCTTTTTAAACATCAAATATTTTGTATCAGTATACTAGTATATGTCAGTCAAAGGTACTGTTGTTTAATTTTCATTAGTTTTAATTAGAACCTATATGATATTTACTGTTCATTGTCTGTCAGCAATTATAGTTTCAGCATCATTTGTCAATTTGTGGGGTTAAGAAACTTTGTAATATATATTTAAAACATTGAATTTTGAAAAATCAAAGCACAAGTTAACTGAAAACAGTGGGCTCTTGGAAAATTGAGATTTAAATATTATCATTGGGGGATTATAAATATGGATTTGATCTTGTCCAAATTTTGTTCTGAAACTACATAATAGCTGTGGTATTAGAAAATTTAATCTGTTTTCTTTATATGTAAAAAGGATAATAAATAACAGCACCCATCTCCTAAGGTTATTGGAACAATAAAATGATTCTGAAGTGCTTAACATAGTGGGTGCTGTATAAATGTTAAATATTGTTATCAGGTTTTAGATTAAATAACATATCAAAGGTAATAACGTGAATGATTTTCTAAGAAGGATAACTTAAGATTTTATACAACTGCATAGATGAAATTTGAGAAGTTTGATGCTAAATTTAAAAAACAAAACAAAACAACCATGATATTCTTTAGGCTTCTAAATTTTCTTGTATTGTGGAATTTGAGAGGATATTAGATGTGATTAGAACTGTGAATTCTCTTTTAATTAGAAGAATATGCTTTTAATTACATGCTATTATGTGAAACTTTTCCAAAATATTGTGAAATACTGTCAATCCACTTCCCTATTGAGTAATTAAAATGAATATGATAGTCTTTGAAAAACCATAATAACAAAATGCTTTTTGTCTTAAAATGTAGAATTATTATGATTTAATAATAGATTTGAAGATCCACCCTCCTCACCCCTCTCAATAAGAGCTGTGATCTATAGTGTTTGGTAAAGTTAGAATATCTTGTTGAGCATGTGAAAGAACTTATTCTGTGAAAGTCTAAAACAATGAATGGTTACTTTGAAATCAACTAAATTGATGTCATTTGGCTAAAATAAGTTTTGTATCTTGTGAATTGGATTGCTAAAATATAATAGGATTGCTTAAAAACTATTAAATATTCAATGGGCTATATTTTCTTCTAAGCTAGCCTCCTAAAGGGAAAGACTTTTGTCTTGCTATTTATAACTGCCTCATAACATAAATTAGCAAGGGGTTCAAAATAATAACTGAGAAATCTTAATCTAAACATTTTAAAGTACTGTAGAAAATAAGCCTTTGAATTTTTAAAATGTAATTTTTAAGCCCTAGAAAAAAAGTCTGGCATGTAGTAAACACTATATAAGTGAACTGCTGTTACTTCTTTAATTGACTTTAATTACTTCATATGGAATAGCTGTATACTGGGTTTTAGATGTCATTGGATATGGTTAAGAAGATGTCAAAGGAAATAGGATGAATGATTTTCTTTGTAAGATAATTTAAAATGCATTCCATTGAATTCTTGTCATCTGAATATAATAAGTTTCATGTTTTAAATACATGATACTGGGTAAGCAAAATTTTCTCTTGTATTATGAAGCCCGAGAACAGTTGTTAAGGCAAATTACTTCTCCTATGATCTGAACACTGTAGATTATAAGTGTTTCTGATATATGATATTACTGATTGTTTAATAGGGTATATTTTGTTTTAAATTGGAAAATAATAATAAATAATAATAATGAATCGCTGTTGTGAGAAAAGAATAGCCACATCCTCATAGGAGATCTCTGTGTGATTCCTTGGGATAAAATCTTACAAGCCTTACTGACATGTTGAGAAACTCTGTAGTGCTGCAGTTTAAGGAACTAGGACCTCTCTTAGCTCAAGTGGAGACATTTACAAGTTAAATTTTAAATAATAAATGAGTTTCATCTGAGATAATTTAGAAAATCATTAAATTATATCTTTTAATAATTAGTATGTAGTGAAGATATATTTTTGAACCAACTACTTACTATAGGTATGAACTAGTGTTTGCTGTATTAATATAAAGCTCCAGAACATGGTATTTGTGCTGCTTGTCCGAATTATCAAACATTTAACCAACTTGCTTTTCCTCCATTTCTCATGGTAGTTGCCCTTCACCTTATACCCCATGTGTGTTGCTGTCATATGTATGTCTAAGTCTGGTTACTATAAAGTCTCCCTTCAATTTCCTTGATGGATTAAAGCTTTTCTAGAACTTAAAACTCTTATTGGCAAGCTGTACTCTGAAGGCCACTTAAAGTGGCTAGATGTACTTCCCCTTCCTTTATCCTATGGGGGGAGTTGCATATCTAAATAATAAAACCTATCATGTATTTATTGATATATTAAAATTATCTGTTAATGAATATTGTATGAATTTGAACCAGTACAGTTGATGATTATTGTCAGATGTACACAATAATTATATCCTACCATAACATATGATTAATGAAGTTTTGCTATTTTAGGTGGAATCTTGTGGGACTTCAACTTGTAGTTCTGAGTTTTTTATTTCAAGCCTGCTTATAAGATTGCAAAGTCAGTAATTCACCATTCCAGGGGCTGACATATCCTGCAGTCTGAAGGCTGCTACATGTGGATGTTTGCCCTTAGAAGAAAGTTGATAGGGCAGCCTTGTGAAGGTGAAGGTAGGATCTTCTTTACTCAGTTTCCCATAGAGCTACTTTCTTTTTCAGCAGGAAAATTTCCCACCTAGATAATTTTCTCGCTTTCAATACCTCGTGAACAATATGGAGCATCAATTGGCTGTTAGTGATCCCTTTAGCCTAGAATCAAAACAGAGCTAAGGGAATTTTGCCCTGTTGCGACTTCAGGTTACTCTGTGCCCTTGAGGGGATAGTCTTGATATCATCGTAACCATGTTCTTCCTTTTTCCTTTCATAGAAAACTTCTGTTAACGTGACAGATAGATATTATTTGATAGATAAATACTGAAACATCTGGGTTACTATAATGGAGTACAAGTACGATAGATTTTACTGTTCTCAATATGGATTTTATGACTTCCTAGCTTTGCCCCCTCCCCATAATAGTCATATATTTATGTTTCTGAGATTAAATTCTTGAAGTATCTCATTCTTTCACAGTGATATGGGCATATTGTCCTCATAAGGGGGAAATAAAGGGAGATGTGACATATTTTTCAAAATTGGTTTAAGAATTTTACATGTAAAATTGCTTTGATAATTGTGAAGAGAGTGAAATTATTTTCCTGTTTGAAGCATCTATCTAAAAATTTTAAGAAAAAGAAAGACTCATTATCCAGTTCAGAACTTCATGATGTAACAATGGAAATTTTCTGAAGTTTCAGGTGAATTGTGTGTTCTTAATTTGATGTTCTTCTTATAGCTCTATTGATAAAATCAGAAGCATAAGGCTTGCACTAGGTTGTATTAAATTCTGTTGAATTTGTAATAAGTTTTCCCACATTCTCTTAGAACCTGAGAAGCAGTTCTGAAACAAAAAACCCCTTCAGAACTGTCCCAAGAATGTGGCTTGTTCCAGAAATCTACATCTGTTGCTTCTTACATTGGAGAATTACAAGGCAGGCTGAAAGAACTCCACAGCACAGGGGCTGCAGTACAAACTAGAATTTTGGGCTTTAATATTAAGAATTTCCAATGAACCAGCAGGACTCACCCTTCGTGGGAAGGCCCTTTTCAAATACTACTGACTATCCCAACTGCAATCAAGTTTGGAGAAAAAGACTCTTGGATACATTATTCACACATAAAACCTGCCCCTTTTGCCTACAAGGTATGATAACTATAGGCTGCCTAGTGTTCTTCTTATCCCAGGCAGCCCTCTACACCAGAGTAAATTCTTTTGAAAGTTGTAACAATAATGTTGCTTGCAGGTACTGTGTGTATGTGTGTGTGGGGGTGTAAGACCAATAACACTAGCACACAGGAGGGCTGCTAGCACAGGTTCTTTGATCTCCTTTTCTAAAGGAAAGCAACTTTAAAGGGGTCAACAATCTTATTTTAATCAAACATATATACCATTTACTTAGTTCAGGGGAAAAGTCAACACCCTGAACTTCAGAGCAAATACAAACAAATTACAAGAAGAAATTATATAAACAGAGCAACTAACACAAATCAGCAGACAGGGCTTCTGTCTGTCCTTAGCAATACACACATAGTTGCCAGAGAGAAAGAGAGAAAAGCACCATCATGTGGATTTTTCAAAGCTGGAGGGCTCCTTAATGGCTACTCAGAGTCTCATCTGGCTACATCACATGAATACTCTTTCCATGAATGAGCCCCAAAGCAAAATGCTAGCTTCTGAGTATATATACACTTCTTCAGGGTCAGAGGGCATCACAACCCTTGTGATTCAGGCTTATATGACTTAGGCTTCCATGTGACTTAAGCAGGTCACATGGGCCTATTAATGGATGGGAAAGATCTTCTCATCAAGCAAAACATACATTAACAATACAAAAGTGCAAAAGGTCAGAAAGTTAAGGGTGAATGGATATTTTTCTCCTTGCCATTCATATTTGGTCTCATAATTTTGGGGGTCATCATCTATAGGATTGCCAGAACTGGACCAGAACCAGAGTCGCAGCCAACCCTTTTTCGTCTTGCTTTCTTGATTCTGGTATTACTACCCATTATCTCTCTAGCCCAGCTAACTTGAGGGACAAACACACATCTTTCTAATTCTAAAAAATTCACTGGCATGAGGAAATGGTAGCTGTACATTTTACTAGTTGCAATACATATTTTCTTTCTAATCTCCAAACTCATTTGTTTTGCTACCTTATGATTATCTTAGTTATGTTGCCCTTTGCCTTTGGAGGTCTGAAGGCTAGGCCATGGTTCATAAATAAAGCAAAGGCCTTTATTTGTACTAAAATTAAGGTTCTCAATGGCACTATAGACCTGCCTCAGAATTATACCCATGTGACCCAAACTAACCTCTTATTTCAACAATCCAGCTAGCAGCTGCTGTGGGGGGTGTAAAATCAACAACAACCAGCTCACAGAACGCTGCAAAAGCCCAAATTCTTTTGATCTGCTTTGCTAAGGAGAGCAACATTAAGGGTTAACAAGCTTACTTTAATCCAGCATACGAATACCATTCACTTAGTTCAGGGGAAAAAGCCAGCACCCTGAACTTCAGAGCAAATACAAACAAATTATAAACATCAACAGACCAAATACAATTCATAGTTACCAACATCCAAGTACATCCCAGGAGCTCATAACAAGGGCTGGCCCAGAGTCACAGGCGCCACCACTACGTGTGTGTCAGAGCTCTGAAAAAGAGACCGCCAACCCCTGGTTTTATATCTTTTTCAGGGTCAAGGGCGAGTCACACATGTGACTCACCCATGTGACCTAAAATCGTTACAAAGAGGTGACAAACCCACGTGGTCTAAAAGCCTCTGATGTCACAAACATGTCACTCAAACCCTCAAAAACTAGGCTTTCCCTTGAGGCAAGGAGGTTGTCAAGGACTCCTAATTTAATCAAGGAAATAAATGCCAAACTCTTCAAGGACACTTGATTGAACTAAGGGCTGAGAGCCCATTTTGATTGCCAATACATCTCTGGAATGGACTCCTCCATTCTAGAGATGCCGTGGGGGCTGGTGACTGCAGGCCAGGTTTTCATTTGTGCAGGAGAAGCTCTTGCCTTTCTTTCCCCTGGCTGTTATGGAACTTGTGAGATAGCTTGCTTAGTGCTACTAGTTTCAGTGTTTAATCATTCCATGGGTTTAATAGGAAAAAAATATAACTAGAAATTTGGGGTCATGGTCCCATGGACACAAAAGACGAGGCACATATGAAACCCATGCACAAGATAGTGGCTCCTGGTGGGATCCCTCTTCCTGATTTTTTTTTTTGTTATCTTCCCGGTTTCAAAGGAATGGCGTATATGTCATTGTAATTAAGTGGGCCCTTTTTATCCTGGCTACCATTATCATTTTCCTTCCTTGTGTTCAGCTCTTCACTAACTTGTGTTAAAGCATGCTCAAAATTGATTCCTAGATACATTATGGTAGTTAGAGATAATGCACCCCAGGAATGAGAATATGCTGAATTACATGATTTCTAATAACCTGCTCTATGCTTCTGTGATCATGCTTTCTGAAAATATAGATTAAGTCTTTAAATATGCTGGGTCTTTGGAAAAGGTGATTCATAGAAGACAGGTCTCTCAAGAGGGAAATTGTAGAATATTAGTTATGGAATATTAAGTTGTAGAATATTAATCAATTTTTCAATCAGTTATCTGCTTATAAAATCACAGTATATTAAGAAGTATATAAGACTGTTTAGGCTGACAGTATATTAACTCTAGCCATCCTGTCTGTCAGGTAACTTTCCTATTTTTGCATAGCTGAGCTACAGACTAAGTTCCTAATTTCTAGTGGGAGCCTCTGACAAGCTTAGTTCTGTAGCTTATAGGTTATAGTGTTGTTAGGTCACCCAGGGCTGGAAAATCTCCATACCCTCAGTGCTGTGGAAGTTCTCTGTTCCTAACAGAATGGCTTTCTGTGATGACAATGGAAATCCCAAAATACCCCAACCAGTCAGAAAACATAAACTTCTTTAAGAATCAATATCACATTCCTCAAATTGGGATCAATATTCCTCATTTATTGCTTGTGTTTCCCATTCTGATATTCCTCATTTATGTCTATAAAAATGTTCTGTAAATTCATTTTAGGGTCCCTGGCCACTGAAGATCCTTGGATCTTTCTTTGGCAACTCCTAGTCTTGCTAATAAGTTGATCATTCTCGAAACTCTTGCCTCAGTTTGCCTTATTCACATATTTTCAATCACAATGCATTGGGTCTCCTTTTAAAAGGAGCATAATTGAAACGTAACCCCAAAATACTCTCCTTCTCACTTTATATTTTAACCAAAACAAAAACATGGTTAGTTATTTTTTTTTCTCAACCAATTGCTATGCGAGGCATGTTCCTCCAGCCTCTAACAGAGGCTGTAATGTAGAATATAAATGAAGATAGAGAACAGACTGTTTCATCTTATCCAGTAAATATGGAGACAACTTTTAGCATGAAGGCTCGTGGCGAACAGGAATAAGATTTTAATATACAATTAACTTTCAGTTGTCTACATATGGATTACCTGCCATTCACTTTCACTGCCTAGTCGGCTCCTTCCCCTATCATCTGGGTCATTTACCTCAACTTTCAGCTGGGGTGTTGTTGAGAGAGTGGAAACTAATTTAATAAACAAAACATAATTAAGAAATGTGGTGCCTAAATATATCACATCATGCATTCCTAAACCAAATATGAAAGTGGGTTATCTGATTAGATTATCCTAGTCACAATCCCCCTCTAATAGCATCACTTTAAATAGGAAATGACCATACTTTCTAACTCATCCAGGAAACTATATTTCAGAGACTTCCTAAATGCTCACTATATAATGAATACCCACTTTATCTTCCACTATTCCCTAACATGAACCCCACTCCCCACTTCAGCCTCTTCCCTAACCCAAATCATGGCATTCTTGGTCTAGACTCACCGTTTGTTCACTTTGTTGTCCTATCCTTGCTCCTATGATGCTCCCACCTTTCAATTCAATAATTCAGCAAATTCAATTTAACAAATGTTTGTTAAGTATTCAAATGGCTAAGCACACTGCTTGAACAAATCCTATAGTTCATTCAAGGCCCAGATCAATTTCTATCTCTCCATGAAGATTTCCCTGACCCCTCTTACCATATTGTTTGTACCATAATATATAACCCTGCATTGTGGCTTAACTCCTTCATATACGTTCTTCTTGAATCATCAACTAGGCTTTGAGGTTCTTGAGGACAGGGTCTCTCACTTTTATTTAATATCCTTCTCAGTTCCTATTGCTTCAGTGAATCTTCAGACTTACTGATGTGAGTTCTCCTTCCAGGAAAACAGATTATAATCCATTCACGCCTTCTTATCCTGGTTATGCGTTAGTTTGGCCAAAGAATTCCAATTCTTAGTAACCATCTTTTTGATAATTGAGCCTCTCTGCACTTGGCTAGGCTACTTTGCAAATGATGGTCATACAGTTTGTCGCTAGGTCTATACTAAAAACCTTTCCAGCTTGGTAGGACCAGCCAGAATTTGCCCTCTCCCAGCATAGCTTTTGAAAACCCAGAATCACTTCCCTACCATGATTAAGCACTGGAGTAGAATTCTTATGGAAGGAAGAAGGGGGCCCAATAAATAATGGGTGAAAATATAATTTGCAATCTAGCAGAGCATTTGTCCAATTATCCTTGGACAATTTATCCAAGAACTGGATTTCTTGCTGTTTTGGAGTTTCCTTGCTGGAGCAAGGAGTTGTTTCCTTGCTGAATGCAAAGCATATTGATCAAACTTGTTTAGTACTGCAAGAAAATGGAAATGGGCATTGTGGGACTATGTGAATATAAAGGACTTGGGAATTTATGGCAATTCAATTTAACAAGTATTTAAGCATCTTCTATGAGTACATCACTGTGCTAAGTGCTAGGGACACAAAGACCAAAATGAAACATCCCTGCCTTCAAGAAGCTTAAATTCTATTTAAGGGACACAATGCAAGCATAGGACAGCACCTGATTTGCAGCTTGTGGTCTTAGAGACTTGCCTAAGGTCACATTGCCAGTATGTGTCAGAGACAGGACTTGAATTCAAGGTTTCCTAGCTTTAAGATCAGCACTCTATCCATTATATCATGCTGCCTCTCAACCATAGATTACAATTCTACACTAGAATTAATCCAGGAAAATTGATTAGCTGGGACAGAGGTTGGCACCTGGGGAAAGGGATTTCATTCTGGAAACTCCCATTCTAGTCAAGGCTTAAAGAAACAGTCCAACCTTCTTGTGGGTGAAGAGCCAGGCAAGCCTAAGTCTACCTTTTTTCACCAGAGATATAGCAGTCAAATCTATGGTTTTTCCAGTAGCAATCAATGTATGGCTGTGAGAGTTGGGCCATAAGGAAAGTTAAACACCACAGAATCGATGCTTTTGAATTGTGGTGCTAGAGTTTTTTTTTTTTAATTAATTTATTTTTAGTTTACAACATTCATTTCCATAAGCTTTTGAGTTCCAAATTTTCTCTCCCTCCCTCCATTCCCCCTCCCCAAGACAGTATGCAATCTGATATAGGCTCTATGTATACATTCACATTAAACATTTTCATATTAGTCATGTTGCAAAGAAGAATTATAACCAATGGAATGAACCACAAGAAAGAAGAAACAAAACAAAACAAAAAATAGAGAAAGCAAATAGTATGCTTTGATCTGCATTCAAATTCCATAATTCTTTTTCTGTATGTGGATAGCATTTTCCATCCTGAGCCTTTTGGTGTTGTCTTAGAATCTTGCATTGCTGAGAAGAGCCAAGTCTATCAAAATTAGCCATTGCACGATATGGCTGTAACTACACACAGTGTTCTCCTGGTTCTACTCCTCTCACTCAGCATCAGTTCATATAAGTCTTTCCAGGTTTTTCTGAAGTCTGCCTGCTCACCATTTCTTTTTTTAAAATTTATTTTTAGTTTACAACACTCAGTTCGACAAGTTTTTGAGCTCCAAATTTTTTCCCTCTCCCTCTCCCCTCCACCAAGATAGCATGTAATCCGATATAGGTTCTACATATAATTTCACATTAAACTTATTTTCACAATAGTCAAGTTGTAAAGAAGAATTATAACCAATGGAATGAACCATGAGGAAGAAGAAACAAAACAAAAGAGAGAGAGAGAGAGCAAATAGTTTGCTTCAATCTGCTTTCAGACTCCGTAGTTCTTTCTCTGGATGTGGATGGCTTTTTCTATCATGAGTTTTTGGAGCTGTCTTAGAACCTTGCATTGCTGAGAAGAGCCAAGTCTATCAAAGTTAGTCATCACAGATACCTTGTGTCTGTAATTGTGTATAATGTTCTCCTGGTTCTGCTCCCTGCACTCAGCATCAGATCATATAAGTCTTTTCAGGTTATCATGAAGTCCATCTGCTCCTCATTTTTTATAGCGCAATAGTATTCCATTACATTCATATACCACAACTTGTTCAGCCATTCCCCAGTTGAAGGGCATCCCCTCAACTCCCAGTTCTTTGCCACCACAAAAAGAACTGCTATAAATATTTTTGTATATGTGGGTTCTTTTCTCATTTCTTTGCTCTCTTTGGGATACAGCCCTAGAAGTGGTATTGTTGGGTCAAAGGGTATGCACATTTTTATAGCCCTTTGGGCATGGAGAAGAGTTTTTAAAGTCCCTGGGACAGCAGGAAGATCAAATCAGTCAATACTTAAAGAAATTAATTCAAGTTATTCACTGGAAAGCCGAATACTGAAGCTGAAGCTTAACTACTTTGGCCTCATAGTGAGAAAACTGAACTCATTAGAAAAGACCCTGATGTAGGGGAGGATTGAAGGCAAAAGGACAAGGGACAGCAGAGGATGGATAGATGGTGTCATGGAAACAACAAACATGAACTTGGACAGATTTTGAGAGATAGTGGAAGATAGAAGGGCCTGATGTGCTGTGTCCATGAGGTCACAAAGAGTTGGACATGACTGAACAACTGAACAACAGCAAATAGAAAAATCTCTGGGCTTAAAAGAGGAACAGCAGAGCCTTTTTCCTTCTATGAGAAAAGAGTAGCCCCTTACCTGAGGACTCCAGCAGAAGCCAAAAGCTGGAAGCAGAGAGAAGCTCTATGACCTTGTACCCTTTGGAGGCATACCTGGCAACTATCAGTAACAACCACGCTATCAGTGGAACAATGCTGGGAACAGCCATGTGAGACTAGCAGGGAACAAAGAGACTATGTACCTTCAAAGACCTTTGGGGAACAGGCCTAGCAGGAGCAGCATAATGACAGTAGCTGTGCGGTGTTAGAAATGTGCTGCTTAATTCATGTGCCCCATCCAAAGGTGTTACTTATGCATGCTCAATCTTCCCACTGATAACATGGTTTGTTTGGGGTTTGTTTTTGAGGGGGGGTAGTGGAGAAAATATGCCCTAGGTTTATGAGAGAAATGTCTCATTGTTACTTTTTAAAAATGATGCTATTTTATTAAATGCCTTTGTCTTGAATTGTGTTCTCTGACTGACTAGTAAATGTTAACATGTTGGTGGGGGCTCATGAGCTATGGTGTTGGCAGGATGAAAGCCCAGAGGACCTGAGTCCAAATCCTGCCTTGGTCAGTTACTACCTGTCTGACCTTAGGCAAATTATTCAAACTTGCTAGACTTCATTTTCCTCATTTATAAAATGAGGATATTGGATTAGGTGGTCTTGAAAGGTGCCTTTCAACCCTAAATCTAAAATTTATGATTATGTGACCTTGAACCAGGAATAGTATTGTTTAAGGGACTCATTGTGCCAGTTGTGGGCCACTGTTAGGTACTACATTAATAAATATAAGGTGGTTCGAGGGGAGATGTCAGCAAAGTTTTCACAGAGGAGGCAACATCTATGCTGAGATTTAGAGGAAAATAAGGATGGAGAGCAATAGTATTGAAGGCAGGGGGGATAGTTTATACTAATGCATGGAGGTGGAAGATGGAATATTAGTTTCAGAAAAAGCTAGTAGTACAATTTGGTTGGAATATAGAGCACATGAAGAGGAACAGTATAAAATTAGACTAGAAAGTTAGGTATCATTATACTTTATACCATCAGCCTTATCACTGAGGGCCTTAAATGTCAGGCTGAGGACAGTTTGTATTTTGTCCTAGAATAGAGAATGTTTGAGCAAGGAAATTACATGTCCAAATCCCAATAATGATACCTTGAGATTTTAGGGAGATATGAGAGCTATCAAAGGTACATTAGATAACTCTGAAAGTGGCAACTTTTATTACTTGAATTCTTTAAAGATATCTGAGCTTGCCAATATGCGTACCGCCTTCCTTAATGACGACTGCAACCCTTTGCCTTCGTAGATGATCTTTTTGAGATGTCATAATTGAAAAAATGAATCCTAATGTAGTCTAGGAGTGTCAAACTCAGATAGAAAAGGGAGCTACTAAACCATAAAGTACTAAAACATAAGGATCCCTGTGGGCCATTTATTGACTTGGTTTTTAAAATGTAATGTTGTCTATGTTATGTTACATTTTTACTTATTTTGTTAAATATTTCCCAACTACATTATAAACTGGTTTGAGACATACAGCACCACAGTAGTATTGCTGACCAGCAGCCTGCTTGACACCTCTGATGTAGCCATCTGTCTAAAGGTGAGCCTGTCATGGGATCCTACTTTAGAACTGGAAGGCACCTTAGAGGCCGAGTCGAGTATCCTCATTTTGCTGTTGAGGAAACTGAGTCCAAGAAGGGTTAAATAACTTGCCCGGGATCACACCGTTAGTATCTGAAACAGAATTTAAACTCAGATCTTCCTGATGATACCCAGTCCTAATACCCTACCCCCTATATCTCATAGTTACCTCTCTGAATTTACTTAATTCTGTCTTCAAGTGTTATATGGAATATGGATTATTCTTAGGACTGTTCTCGAAACATTTCTGATTTTTGCTCCAATGATATAAGTTCACTTCCTTTGCTTAATGAAGTCCAGAGTGGAGCATTACTATTATTGGGTCTTATTTCTCTTCCCACTTTACCCAGAATATTGTGCCTGTGCGTAAAGGGGCTTGAGAAATCCTTAACTACAATTGATGCAGGAAATAAAAAATGTACAGTGTAATTGCAGGAATGAAAATTTGCCACCCATCATTGAAACCCCACTGTGCAACTGAGTAAACATGTTGCATTTTTACCAGAGAGATTTTCCTCTTTCAGACCCTTCTACACATTTGTGTCTTGAAGTAGAAAGTAAAGAGTTAATACAGCTCATCTGGCAGGATGCAATAAAAGTTACAAATAACATCAGATATTCTGATTTGATGATTCTGTGGCTGGAAATATGCCCTGAGAGTGTTATCAAAAACAAAAAAAAAGCAAAGATTTTCACAGCAGCATTACATGTAATTAAAAAACCAAAATGTCAAAGAAAATTAAAACAAAACAAAAACTGGAAGCAAGATAAGTGGCCCACTGTAAGGAAAAGGTTAAACCAACAGTGGCACATGAATATAATGTTACTTAGACTGGCAAGTTTGAGAAATATAAAGAAATCTGGAAAGATCTTTACAAAATAATGAATAATGACAAAAGAACTGAATATGTACCAACCAAGACCATATAAGAAAAGAAGTGAATGAGAATAAATGAACAATAAAAAAATCCCAGCGGGGATCCAGAGGGAATGACTGAAAAGTTAAAATAATATATGTGTTATAATTAATTAAAATCTAAATTGTTACAAACAAGGGTATACTAGAGCCAGCTCCAACTGGCTCGGTCCTATCGTCAAACTTTTGGCATGGGCATTTATACCCAGAAAGCGGCAAAATATAACTTGAGAATTAGAAATGCTTTCAGTACTGAGGAAGCTGCCAAAAAAACATTTATCTGAGAGGAAAACTTTTTGAGTTTTGCATGAATTTTCAGTATTCGGTGTATGACATTTTTACACCACTAGATGGTGCTGATATCTCTGGGATGAATCTAAATTTTCTTAAGCAGGTCCCATGATTTTATTGGTTAAGGACAGTGGTTTCCAAAATTCCCATCTTTTTTGATCAGTTAAAAAAAAATGAGGATATACTCTCAATATATGTATGTTTACTTAAAAATTAACATACATGTAGTACTGTATTAATACATTATGTGCATTATAATACATACGAAAATAGAATTTTAAAAAGGAAATGATAAAGGTAAAATATTTTTTTTTAAAATAATAATTTTTTTATCTTATTTAAGACTTTATCAATTTAGGAAGCTCCTGGTGAGGAACTCCCTCTGCCAACATAGGTTCGCATCTTTTCTGCAGTTGGTACCTGTTCCTCACAAAGAGTTAGTTGCCTGAGGCACTAAAAAGCTAAGTGACTTGCCTAGGGCCACACAACCAGCACATATCAGAGGTAGGAATAGAACTCAGGCCTTCCTGATGCCTAGGTTAGGTTTCTTATTCACTACACCATACTGCTTCTTACTATTTTATCTAATGAGTCACAAAATCTTTTAATTCTCACTAAAAATATTATAACTTTTTTTAATTAAGAGAAATATGATTAAATATGCTTCATGAATCCTTTCCTGATCTTTCCAGTTACCAGTGCCTTTCCCCAATAACGATCTTGACTCTATCTTGTATTCATTTGATATACACCTATATGTTTATACATTTTCTCTATTGGCTAGACCGTAAGCTCTGTGAAGGCAAGGTCCTATGATCCTATGGCTTTCACTTTTTAAAAAAAATCCCTAGCACCTAGAACAGAGTGAGGCACATAGTAGGAAGATGGGAGGAAAAGAGGAACCAGAGGCCTCCCAGGATGGGCCCCATGTGCCTGAACCCTTCTTAGCTACTGGTATCATCTCAGTCTGTGTCACCACAATCTCTCAAAGCTGCTGTCCCCCAGGCCTCGGATTGCAAAGGTCTAGGTCCTGGCCTGGGGGCTGCTGCCCTGACTGCCCCAGGCCTTTCATTCAGCCTGCACTTGTTCACACTGCCAGTTCTGGGTCTCTCTCAGCCTGAATCAGTCCTTGTTGCCATCACCAACCTCTTGAAGAGAGTGAGAGAAAGGGAACTAGCATCCACTTTGCCCCTAAAGCAGCCAACCTGACAGAACAGCCTTGCCCAGAAATTGACTATGTTGTATCAAGGAGAAGCTGAGTTTTCTCTTATATCCTTCATGTAATCCAATGAACCCCACTAGTAGAGGGACCTCCAGGTGAGGAAACTCTTTCTGCCAACGTAAGACTGGAAACACTCAGCAACTTACAGAGTTTCCAGGGGGTAATAAGAGGTGAAACTGTTTGAAGGAAGGAAGAAGAAAGAGAGAGGGGGAGGAGGGAGGCAGGAAGGAAGAGCAAGCATAGAGGATTTTTCTTATGTCAGAAAGGACTTGAAGAAAGAAATTAATAGTCTGATGATAAATTGATCCATTTGTTTAGGTGGAATTACTTATTCGGAGGGTTGATAAAAATTATGTTAAGGTTTTATTAAGATATGGTCCAAATAGAATATAAGTTCCTTGAGAGCAGTGGATTTTTTGTGTTTATATCGCTAGCACCTAGCACATGCTAGGCACTTAATAAATGCTTATTGATTAACTGATAGAACTTTTAAATAAACTCTAGAAAGGATCATCAAGTAAATAACAGCTCCAACCTGGCTTCTAATTTTCAGTTGCATATGATAACATTCAAGTCTGATCCTTATCTGCCATAGGGATCATTTCAAAGTCTAGCTCTAAGATCAATTGTTATGTTTCAACCCAGGGGAATGCGTTTACTTGCTGAGTAGAATCACCACCACGTGTTAGGGAAAGATATCAACTGGATGACGTGTTACCTGAGGAGGAGTGTCTGGGCCTCAGTTTCTCCTTCTATAAAATGAGAGCACCAAAAGCATTGGTGCCCTTTCCCATCAAATTGCTTTGTACTTATTTTGTCTATATTATATATTATACGGATTCTATATGAGTTTTGATTTTCCTTCAGCAGAAGGCCAGCTCCTCAAGGGCAGAGATTGATTTGTTTTCATATTTTCATCCCCAGGACCTTGCATGGAGCCCTATACACAGCAGGTGCTTTGTAAAAACCATGTAATATGAACGAAAGAAGGTGGGCAAGATTTGAGGAAATCTCCCAGGGAGCTCAATGAGGCTGGTCCCGGGGAGGCAGCCTACAAAGAATCCTGGGGCTCCCCTCTTTATCCAAGCTCACCTTCTTTCAACTAGAAAAAGTATCTGTCACCTGAAAAATTATAAATTAAAAACAACCCAAAGTCCATGAAAGCTGCAAGGCATGAGAGAACGACTACTGCCAACTGCTTCTTCTGGCCCAGTTTTGATAGAATGGGCAATGTATTAGGAATCTGGGGTGGATACCAGTGAGCCATTCCACTTTTAATTATGCAGCTTTTCTTCCCCCTATTGTCACAGCCTTTAAAGCTCCTTATCTGAGGCCTAGAATTTCCCTCCTATGGGGATGGAAGCCCCAAAGAGGACTTGGCTTTTTTTCCCTACCTCTAAGCTCTTTAGAATAAGCTGGTACTTTCAAAAATGTGTGTTTCCCTTTTGACTGGGATTAACATAATAATAACAGCTGACATTTTATAGTCTTTGAAGTTTGCAAAGGCTTTACATATATTTCCTTATTTGATCTTCACAACAGTACTGTTTATTTTGTCTTTATCATATATTACATTATATTGATTTCTCTGTGTGAATATTGCTTCTCCTTTAGCAGAATGCCAGCTCCTTGAGGGCAGGCAAGGATTGCTTTGTTTTATATTTTCATTCCCAGGACTTAGCATAGAGCTTTACATATAGCAGGTGCTCAATTAAAGCATGTTAAATGAATGAAAGAAGCTGGGCAAGGGTTGGGGTAATATTTATATAGTAATGTAGAAAGTAGAAAATACCTTCTTATGAACTTACCAACTCTCTACCCCAGCTTTTTTAGTATTCTAGAAACTCATCCAAACTCTTACCAAGACTATCCATGGACAGTGATGGTTTCGCATGAGCTGAATTCCTAGATGATGTTTCTAAAGCTACTGCATATCCTGTACGCTTCTCAAACTCGACATGTCTAAAATAGAACTCTCCATTTTCTCCCATCTCCATCCCTAACTTTTCTGTTTCTGTTAGGGTCAACACTATCCTTCAAGTGACCCAAGTTTTCACTTGCAATCATCCTTGACTCTTCCTTCTCTTTCACCCCTTATCTCTAATCAAGTGACAAGACTTCTCAATTCCACCTCCCAAATTATCTGCCTTCTACCTCTACTATATACCTGATTCATTCCATCTCTCTCCTCATACAACCACCATTCTAATTAAGGCCCTCATCAACTCTCCTCGGACTGTTATGATAGTCTCCTAATTGCCCTTCCCGCATTCAGTCTGTTCTCTCTCCAATCCATCTTCCACACGGCTGTCAAATTGATGTGTCTGACCATGTTGTTCCCCTGCTCAAATAGTTCTAGTTCCCACTTGCCTCTAGGATAAAATGCAAACACCTCAGTTTGGCGTTTAAAGCTTTTTACAGTCTGGTTACAGCCTACCTTTCCAGGCTGATTTCATACTGCTTTTCTTCATGCCCTCTACGTTCAAGCCAGACTGGCTTATTTGTTGCTGTCTGTACAGAACTTTCTGTCTCCCTACGTTATGCCTTTGCATTGACTTGCTTCCCTGGCCAGGAATGCACTCCTTCACCTCTGCCTCTTAGAATTCCTAGCTTCCTTCAAAGCTCAGCTCAGGGGCCACTGGGAGCTGATAGGAATTTAACCCTACTTCTATTCAGACCTGGGATGTTTTTATGGAGGGACACTGTAAGGGAGATTTGACTTGTGATTTGCTGAGATTTGAAAGCTGAAAGTGATGCCATAGACCTGTGTAATGGATTTTCATTTGTTGAAGACTTCAGGGAGACTTCAGAGACAAATGTAGAGAGAAATGTTCCAGGGAGGTGGTTAAGAGAAAGAGAGACTTTTGAGTGGAGGACTGGTGCCCTTACTGCCTTGGACATGTGTGGGAGCCAGACCCATTTTGTTTCTGGATCCCCAGGACTTACAATATTAGACTCCTGAGAGTGGACCCCTTCCTAGGGAAGATCATTATCTCTTCTGGTTTGAATTGAGATCTTATCTCTCTCCCAAGGTGGCTAATTCCACAATTAATAGATCACCAGATCTGGAGTCAGGAAAACCTAAGTTCAAATCTGACCTTAGACCCTTAGTAATTATGAGACCCAGGGCAAGTCAATTAACCTATCTCAATCTCAGTTTTCTCATCTGTAAAATGGGTTGTAGTGAGGATAAAATGGGATGACATTTGTAAAGAGCTTTGCAAACCTTAAAGCACTGTATGCTATCATCATTATTATTACTTATGTCTATTTTTTTTAGTAAATTCAAATCTGTAGACTTTTCCAGCTTGTTTGCAGTTTTGCTTGGATACATGGGTTTACTTGCTATCTCTGTTCATGATGGACTTCTGTGTGAGTGTTTGGTGGGAAGGAACTAAACTGGTGAGTGTAAGCTAAGGGCTATCCTTTCCCTTAAAAGCAATCAGGGAAGATCTTTTGTCCAGAACCTTTAGATATTGTACCCTTAGGCTAGAGATATTGGAGGGAGTGGTAGATAGATCTAAATCTAGTTCAATATGTATCTTAGAGATGGGAGGAGAGATCACTCTGCCTTGATGGGCCTGGACCTTGCCTCTTCCAGTGCCAGTGTGGCCATTCTCCTACTCCTGACAATAGGGGAAGGGTGGAGACCTGGGCAAGGGGGTAGGCCACATCAGATGGAAGGGCCTATATGGCCAGGCTACCTGAAAGCTGCTTTACATATTTAATTAACACCTTCCCACTCCCACCCCTACCTAATATCTTACACATAGAACATGTTTAATTTTCTATGTATGCCATATAATTTTCTATGTGTGCCATTTCCCTCCAACAGAATGCAAGAGCCAACTGAAGCAAGGGCTCTTGTTTTTGTCTTTTTATTCTCTTTGTTAGTGTCCTCTCCTTTTCAGTTATTTGCCCGTATTTTGTCTACAATGCTTTGTATCAACTTCTCGGTAGAATTGTCCCATTTCTCTCAATAGAACACAAGCTCCTTGAGGGTAAGGACTGCTTTGTATTTTGTATTTGTATCCCCAGGCCTAGCTCAGTGTCTAGAACACAGTTGGCACTTAATAAATGATTGCTGAATGAATGAAAGTTACTCTTTCCACCGGGGGATCAGTTGAGCTTACCAGCAGAAATGCTTCACTTAGCAGGGAGGCAGAACAGAGCACCACCTACAAAGTGGGATTTTATGGGGCTTGGGAAGTTTTCTCCAGTTCCACACAGGTATGGGAAATTTCATCATTAGAACTATATCCCAAGGAAGTTATTGACAGTAAGAAAAGACTCAATACTCAATGGATCTGTGATTTTAGCAATCTCTCCCAGAGATGCACTAAATTTTTAACCCAACCATGCCAGCACATCCCTGTTTGACTCCTGTGCAGATAAAAGGAGATGACATTCGTAAAGCACTTTGTAAACCTTGAAGTGCTTTGGAATTGATATTGTTGCTGTTATCCATGCCTTCCCATAATTATGTCACAGGGCGTGTACCCAACAGATGGGGTGGGGGGGGGGGCTTCCTAGCATTTAGTTGACATTGTGCGTATACCAATACTAGTGGAGTGCTTGGCCCAGCCGTGGGTTACTCCTCTTGGTACTTAACCACCCTGTCTCTTTTCTCCAAGCATACATTTTTCCGATGACATCCTTTTTAACCTCTTCTCCTGTATAAGCCCTCATTGGTAATGGTTTGTAGACTGCTCAGGTCCAACATGTGCCTCTCCTTTGCCCTTTGGGGGATATTCAGCTTGAGTTCTTCAGGCTGTGGCATTCCATAACCAGCAGTCATATAACATCATCAAAAGAATACTGATGTTTAAAATGATTGGCTTTTGTTTCAGGAACAAAACTGGAGTCCTTCAAAGAAAGCACTCTGCCATTTTCCAAATGCGATATAGCCTATTCTTCTCATTCTGTTCTATTCTGGGACCATTTGGTTGTCCATTTGCAATGTCCATCTAAGATACATGTATCAGAAGACAAACTCTATGGGTTGTCCATCTCATTTAATCATAGTCTAGAACAAGGGTTCTTAATTAAGGAAACTAGGTGGCACAGTGGATAGAGCGCTGGGCTTGGAGTTCAAATCCTGCTTCAGGCGCTTACTTAGTATCTGTGTAAATCACTTACCTTCTGGGCAAGTCATTTAACATCTCTCAACCTTGTTTTTCTCTTCTGAGAAGTGGGAATAATAATAGCATCTATCTTACAAGGTTGTTGTGAGGAACAAATGAGAAAACTAGCATATATAAAGCACTTTGCAACCTTATAAATGCTAGCTATTTGTGAACCTGGGGTCTACAAGCCCTCATGGATAGATTTCATGTGAACCTTCAGGCACGGGGGGCGGAATTACATCTTTATTTTTTATTAACCTTCAACTGAACTTCAGCATTTTCTTCTATTATGAGTTTCAGCAACAAACCACAGTATTATTAGCAGCACCTGTAACTTTGTCACCAAGAGGAATCACAGATATTTTCATATCCCATTGCAGTTGTTGCAGATATCTCCAAATATCATTTATGCTCATCACTACTTCAAAATTACCATAGTTATTATAAACCACTGCCAGATATTATTTAACAAATTTGATTTGTTAATATTTTGATATCGATATTTCAATTATATTTGTTTTCTCTGTAATCCTATTTTTTTTTTAAATTTGTGTATTTACAAGCAGTTCTGAGAAGGGCATATAGTTTTCACCAGACAGCTAAAGGGGTCCATGACAAAAAAGGTTAATCTCTTCAAAGTTGGACCCCCAAATTGGATCACATCATAAAGCCTAAGGAGTAACTAATTGGAAGGTGGGAACATGTGTCTTATCCCACCTTTCCTATGATAACCAATTGGGCTTATCTCCAACACTACCCCATCACCCTCTTTATCTATGATTTCCCAGAATTTCCCCTCTCTGCCTCCTCCTGCTAGTATTATTCCAAAGCTAGGGAAGCTCCCAGCTTCTTCTCTTCTGCTCCAGACTCCTCAATGCACTTATAACCTGTCCTCATCTTGGGACCTCTATCAGCAGCTGTGTAGGCAAAATTCTCCCTGCCTTCAGTGTACGCACACTCTGCTGGCCAGATCACCTTATGTCTGGGGCAGATAGTGCCCGAGAGCCCTGCAACTTCTCTTTTTTTTTTTTGTTTTGTACAAAAAGAGTAGGTACAAGTATAGCAGATCTCATTATATTATCTTTTTTCCTAAACTCAACTTCGCTTTTGGATTTTCCTATTGCTGTTGAGGGTGCTAGCAAATCCTCAAATGCCTAGTATTGCAACCTTGGCTTCATCTTCAACTCCTCATTTTTTCTCACCCTACATATCTAATCTGTTGCTAAGTCTTGTCAATTCAACCTCCACAGTGTGCCTATATGTATTTCCCTTCTCTCTACTCACATACCTACTACTCTAGTTGAGACCTTCCCTAGATCACAATAGCCTCCTAATTGGTTTCCCTTCTGAAGTCTCTCCCTATTCCAATGGACACATTACATAGCTGCCACATTGACATTTTTAATCAGATCTAACCACGTCATTCCCCTACTCATGTGGCTCCCTATGGACTCTACGATCAAGTATTATGTTATTTTTATCTCATTCACTTTTAATTTCTATTTTTGTATCAGTTTTACAATATGCACAATTGTTAGTACACTACTACAAGTGCATGATTTATAAATAAATATGCATATATCCATGATGTATAACCCCAATTTTTTGTTGATAGTGGTCCAAATAAAAGCAGTTCAGAGACCATTGGTCTAGACAATAGGCATCCTTCATCTACTTGGTCTTTCCTGTGTAGATGGTTAGGTTTATCTGTTTTGTTTTGTTTTTTGAGTGGCTATTGATCTCATCTGGAAGGCCATTCAGGTTTCTGGAACTTGAGTCAACCAACACAGTCATCTGCAGATAGGAGCATCTGAGGGGACTATAAGAAATTTGCCACCTATAATTTTGTTTCAAGAGTTCCAAGGAATGCTGAGTATCCTTGGTGGCAGTGGTGAATACTTATGGTATGCATAGCCTCCTATTTTAGGCTCCTTTGATATTAATGAAGAATTGTGGTTCCCTTTGACACATGCAGGACCAAGCACTTCTTGGGTTTCCTGAAGGGCATTGTATTCAGTATGAAATATTTGCACAGGCCACAAGGTGGTGCCAGTTCCAAGTTTCAGATGCTTGGGCTCACTTCCACTGTACGGTTCTTGTCTCAGGCAATTTGCTCACTATCAACCAAATATGCTCAGGCTACAGTCTCCTACAGTTACTTTCCGTGGGCTTCTTTCTAGGGCTTATCCAATCGTATGACTAAATACAGTCATTATTCATTATTAGTTTAATCCCCGTCTCCATTCCTACAGAATTTCAATCTTGTGACCTGAAAGGATTATTCATTCACATATAGATTCAGTGGATTCTTTCCTAAGGAGAAAACTAAAGTAACAATGGCACTGTTAAAATTCCAAAATACCACTCCTAGAGTTAAATCTCAACTTTTTCTATCTATCCTTCAGAGTGTAGTGTTCCCACAGACCATATTGATAGGGTATTGCCCCACCGCTTTATCATTCTTGTTTCAAAGGTACAGGGCAGTAACTGTATCAGTTTATTACATTTGCCTTCTGCCACTTGGCTAGATCTGTAATGACTGACGTTTGTTGCCTTCATGGGCTTCTCGATGTCCTTATAACTAGCAGATAGACAAAGTCCTACTGAATAACTTACAGGTTGGTCACCAGAAGGTCCCAGGCTAGGTACCATCATGACATCTCCTGAAGTTCTCTAAAAGATTTCTCAGGCTTTTTCTTTTTTATTCATTAATTCCTTTCTGTTCCCTTTTGTTATTAGTTTCCCACTAGAAGCTCCTTGATGGTAGAGACTATCTTCCTTTCTGCTTGTATTTGTATTCTCAGACCTTAGCATGATGGTACATGGTAAGATTTTACATTTGATCCTAAAGGTAATAAGAAACCATTGGAAATGATTGAGTAGGGGAGTCACATGGTTAGATCTGCATTTAAGGAAAAGTGTTTTGATAGTAGCGTACGGAATGGACTGGAGTGGGGAAAGACTTGAAGCAGGGAGACAACTTAGGAGGCTGTTGCAGGTAAAAGGCGATGAGAGTTTGAAGTAAGATGGCAGCTGGGTGAATAGAGAGAAGAGTCAGATGTGAAAGAGGTTGTGAAGGTAGGAATGGCAAGATCTGGCATCTATTTGGATATATGGGGTGGTAACTTAAGAGAGCACAGTTTCATTTGAGTAATGACAAGCCTGATTGCAAAGGGTTAAGGAGCAAGTGAGAGGAGGGAAAGGGGAGGCATAGGTAAGACATATAGACAACTATTTCCAGGAATTTGGCTGAGATAGGGAAGAAATATAGGACAATATCCTGAAGGATGGTAGGATTTAATGAAGGGTTGTTTTTTTTTTTGAAGGAAGATTTGGACATTATTAAAGGCAGTAGGGAAGAAAAGAGTGGGGAGAAAAGAATAGGGAGAGACTGAAGATTTGAGAGAGAAAAAAGGATGATTAAGTGTACACTCTTCTGGAGAAGATGGGAAAAGATAGGATCAGATTCATTTCTAGAAGAGTTGGCCTTGGCAAGGAGAAGGGCCATCTCTTTGTCAGAGACTGGATAAAGGGAAGAAAGAATGGGAGAAGAGAGATGTCCAGGAATTTCAAGATGAAGAGAATGGAAGAAGAAGCTCTTGTTGAATGCCCTCAATTTGCCCAGTAAAGTAAGGGGCAAGGAACTCAGCTGAGAGGACATGGGGGAAGAGGAAGTATAGGCAAGTCGAGGAAGGAAGATAGTTTTTGTGAGGAATGAGATCAAGATTAGGGAGGAATAAAAGGACTGTCTTGCACCTGAAGCTGTATAACACGGATTTGTAATGAACCTAGTCGGCATGAATGTTCTACTTCCTTCCACTGCATTAAGAAAACTAGTGAATAGTATTGGAGGAAGCTGGTGGAAGTCATCCAGGGCTGAGATCTGGCCAAGAGATGAGTGATAATAGGACAAAGGGTCTCAAGAGCAGAGGATTGTTGATAGTATCAGGAGCAGAACTATAGGTGAATAGTTATTGACATTTTCTTGGTTACCATTTTTTTTGTTATTACCAAACTTTTTTTTCTTACGCATTTGCTATCTTCATCTCTCAGTTACCTTGAGGATCAATTGCTCAATCATGCTCAAAATTATGTTGCCTCTAGCACGGACATTCTCTGTATATCCTTGGTCTAGTCCAGATGAATTTCCACTATTTTCTTAAGCTCTTTTTCTACTTTTTGTACAAGCACATCTGGGACTGGGGTGTTGGTTCAAGTGTGGTCATTTCACTGTCCTTGATGATAAAAAGTTTCTTATTTAAAAAAAATCATATGTATATATGTATATACACACACAGCAGATAGTTTCCATCTTTTTTCTGTTTATTGTTCTCCTAGCTCTATCTTTAAATGATCTTGGATTGAATTTCATTAACTGAGTCATTTTTCAATCTTTCTTTAAACTAGTATTTCTTTATATTGATTCTTAAGGCTTTATGAAGCAAGACTCCTCAAAACCTTCCTCCATTCTTCTCTGTAGAATTTTTAAAATTTTAATTTAATTTTTTTTGTTACATTTAAGTTCCAAACTGTCTCCCCACCCACTTGACACAGATTTGGTCACCGTTTGACACAGATTTATAAATATATATAAAACCACACTATATGTACTTCTATTTATCAGTTCTTTCTCTGGGGGTAAATAGCATCTTCTCTCATAGGTCCTTTATGGTTGATTTGAGTGTTTGTAGTACTCACAATAACTTGGTTCTTCAAAATTATTCTTCCAACAATGTTGCTGTTATTGTATACAGCATTCTCTTGGTTCTGCTCACTTCACTTTTCATTATTTCATGTTTTCCTAAAATCAACCAACTCATTGGTTCTTACAGCACAGTAGTATTCCAAGGATTTTATGAATGAATTTATCTTCTAAATTGCTGTTGCCTCTGGCTGCCATATTTCTGCTCAGTATTTAAGTTAAAGTATTTACTGAATACAGCAGATTTTAGGCTCTTTTGTCTTATTGTCATGGCAATTGATTTGCATTACTTAAATTTCTTCATAAAATGATTTTATTTGGTTTTGATTTCTTTTATCCATCCATATAACATTTTTCTAACTTCAAAATTTTGTTTAAATAGGTCAGGTTGGAATTGTTTATTTGTATACTATATCTTTTTCTTATTTTTATTTTTTCATCTAGCTTCATATTAATTTTGATTTTTCCTCTTACAGGTTGGTGATCTGATTACATACAGACAACTGAATCAGGAATGACTCCCAGTTTAATAGTCATTTCCTATCTGTTAAAATAAAATAGTTGCATTTTTTAGGTTATTACTTGGTGCTCTCCACATCTAACATCTCCTTTTCTTCCCCCAAGAAAGTGCAATATTCATGATGTTGTAGGTGTGAAGCTTCTGTGGGGTCTATAAGGTTTTTGGCCCCTCTCATTCTTTACTTCTTTAGATACAGAAAAGATCCATATGTAGAAAAATGTTCACAGTGGCATTCTTTGTGACAACAATGAGCTGGGCGAAATGTGCTCAACACTTGGGGACTAGCTAAACAAATGAGAACCTATCAGTGTAATGGAATATTATTGTGTCATAAAGAATGCCAAACATAAAGAATCAGAGAAACATGAAAAGACTTGTATTAAGAGATGCAGACCAAACAAACGAGAGCCGAAGAGTAACATACATAGTAACTACAGCAATGTAACAAAGTCAGAATTGACAGATGGTAAAACTCGGCTCAAATATAAGAGTTAGATGTTGGTGCCATAATACTGAAGTTGAAGAATCCATCCTTCCTTTCTATTTTCAATCAATAAGTTAACTTTCCAAGGAATACACTTTACGGTGGGGTTTGTTCGATTGTTGGCAAAGATCTGTGATGTTAAAACAAACTTCGTCAAAATGTTGAAGTTCCACCATTAATGATTCACTTCTTTTAAGGTTTTCTCTCATTCTAAAAAGTGTAATAGTTCCCTAAAAATGCAAATATTCTGGGAAAGGTAACATATTAAGCTATATCAGGTAAACCTTTATTTGGGATTGGATGATAGCCACCTGAAAGCCATATAACTGGGGGGAGGTGGGAGGAAGGAGAAGCTTGAAGATGGCCAGAGTTAGATTTTGCCCTCTTTGGAGATTTGTCTTTGTCAACTTGAAAACTCTTGGAAAGTTGCATTATTTAGTTTACCATTATCCCAGTTGTGTTAATAGCAATAGCAAGAAGTTCCTGAGGCATTCCTAGTGATACTGAATTTAGCAGCAAGGCAGTCTGGGAGAACATGGATACATGTGCTAGGCAGGTCAGACCTCCTTCACCACTTCAAACACCTCCTACCCTCACATCCCAGGACTCTGTACCCAACAGTCCTTGGAATAGCAGTGTCTCCCCCCACTGCCGCACCCCCCCCCCCAGGCTATTGGTCTTGTTTTCAGACTGACTCTTGCTGACATCATCCGGGAGAGAAACCTGTGGAGAAGGGGTCCTTTATCCCTGCTGCCAATGGGCAGGAAAGCCCAAGAACCTAGGAATAGATGGCAGTGCTCATTTTGCCATGGGAAGGACATGTGGTTAATGGCACTCTTTGGTCCCATGTCCTTGTACTGCTAGAAAAGGGGGCAATATGTACCCTGGACCTTGAGAAACTAGAGTAGGTATTCAACAACTATCAGACAGCAACATAATTGGGAACTTTACCTAACCTAACCTTAGTATTAGGATCCTAAGATTTTAGAGTTGAAAGAAATCTTGGAGATCTAATCTCTTTACCTGTAGTCACTCGTAGATCCAGAATTCTTGGGTCTTCTTAATAAATAAAAAAGGTGCATATTATCAGTTTTTTGCAGAATAGCCATGTGCAAATATAGGTGTTAGCCATGCTGAACCCTAGGATGACAATTTTTTTTGTCTTTGGGTTATAGCTCTCCTTCAGATTGTCAGTATATAAGGACTGTTCATAGACTTCATTTCCAATGATACTTGGGATTCAGTTTCCTCATCTGTAAAATATGGGGTTGGACTAGATAACATCTAAGATCTCTTCTAGCTCCCAATCAATGATCCCACAAGAGTGTTTGTCCGATGGTTGCATGTGAGCCCATAGCATGGTGATATTACCAAGTGAAAACTCCTATTGGGGAGGAGGCTCTATGAAGTAAGACACTTAACAACTGTTGCTATGGTAGCTACTAGGGGTGAGTAGACAGAAGAGCAAAACTTGGACCTACAAGTGGGTTAGAGAGAAGGATAATTTAGCATGAATATAGACCTTACTAGCTTGGAAACAATTCTGTGTATTTCATACTGATAGGGTCAATAGCATCATCTTTGTGTGCAATGGGTAGTGCATTCACGTAGTTTTGATATACAGGAAGTAATCCTTCTGTGAGATTTAAAATTTATGAGGCTATTTCGAGAGCATTGTGTCTGGTTTGGGTGTCTGTCGTTTATAAAAGACATGAAGAAATTGGAGTGGGTCCACAAATGAGCAATAAAAATGATTAAAGATGTTGGCTAAGAGGAAAGACTGATAGAACTGGGGATATTTAGCCTAAGAGATGGCTGAAGGGTGACTTCAAGTATATGAAGTATTATTATAAGAGGGATGTTCACCAGCTGTTTTGTTTACTCAGAGGAAATAAACTGAAAGCAAATGTGTTTAAACTATAATAATACAGTAATAATAATCACTGACATTTGCATAGCATTTTAAAATTTGCAAATTATTTCCCTCCTAGCTGTGCTTGTGACATTCTAGACTTTGCCACCATGACTCATGTCTTCTCATGTCATGTCTTCTCACCCTGGAATTTTCCTCAACGTCTGGGACCTCTTCACCCTGGAACATTCATTCCTCCATGCTTGAATTTTTTCCAGGGAGGGGCCAGGCCATTCATGCTTTCCTCCTGGCTGAACTTCTGACTCTTTTCAGACTTTGCCACTATGCTCCCTCTACACATCTCAGTTTTTATGTGTTGCTTTCCACTATTAGGATGTAAACTCCTTGAAGGCAGGGAGTGTGTAGTTTTTTATTTGTTTGTTTTTGTATTTGTATTGTATTTGTATCTCAATGCTAACACAATGTCTCTACCTATATAGGTAGTATGCTTCAGCCTATGGAGACTGACTGGGAAAAGCTAAGAGGTAAGTCAGTAATTCAGGCCATGGACAAACAGTGACACCTTTATTTTGCCATTTGCTAACCTTGCATCCCATTAACCAGAAAGCTCTTCATCCAAACTTCCAATGAGCAAGAGTTGTATTGATAATGGTCATCTGTAGAGGAGCGGGCTCTCACTATCTGGCAAAATATATCCCAGATGAAAGCAGGCTGCAAAATCAGTCATGGGGCAGGATGGACTCTCCTCCCCTTTGTCATCTTTCTCCTGTGTTGGGTCATGATGGAGAGTGCCAGAGCAGATCAGAAGCAGTATAGCTGGGGGGAAATGGGAAGAAAAACTATTCTGAGCCTCTTCCTTAAATTAGGTGATGGAACCCATGGATCTGCCCTCTAGCCAGAGGGTTCAATTAGAGGGGGAGAGGATACTGATAAAATATGAGGACCAGGCAAATTCAATCTTGAAGCATAATGAGATTTCCCAATGATGAGTTACCTCTCATACTCACTAGTTGCTTAGGCACCCCTCAGGATACTCATTCACCTAAGATCAGCAAAGAATAAAAGTATCTAGGTAGTATAATAGATGGAGTATATGGCCTTGAATTCAGGAGGAGCTGTGTTTTAATCCTGTGTTAGATATTTATTTAGCTGTGTGTGTGACTCTGGACAAATCATTTAACTTCTTAGCCTCAGTTTCTTCTTCCATAAAGTGAGGATAATAATGATACCCTCCTTACAGAGTTGTTATGAGGATCAAATGAAATAACATCTACAAAATGCTTTGCAAACTTTAAAGCACAACATAAAGACTAGCTATTATTATTGACAAACGCAAAAGAAACATTGTTTGGGGGGGTGGTTTCTTTTTTTTTTTAATTCATTTAAACTTTTTTCGATGAACAAAAACCGCTTTATGTCCCTCCCACCCTTTCCCATTAAGGAAAAAAACAGAAAAACAAAGTCCTTGAAATAAATATGTATAATCAAGTGGAGTAATCTCCTACGGTGGACACACATACACATATACACATATGTATACACATTATATATCTAATTATAAACATATATGAATACCCACATGTATTCAAGATGTAGAATTTCATAGTATATGTTTATTACATGCATATCCAAATATATTATACATAAATTATATATGTATATGCATATACATATATGTACATTACAATATATATGTATGTATAAAATTCTTCATCTTGAGATCATCACCTCTGTGTTAAAATTATATCTCATTTTGGTCTCTATGATCACTCCCCACTCCTTCTAGTCAGTATAGTAAATAATTTTATAAATAGCCAGTATAATCATAGCAGGGAGCAAGATTGCAAAGGGAGCCTAGAAGTCACATAGAGACTGTCCAAAAGATCAAAGGAGCATAATTTGCAAATTCTATCATATATTAACCAAAAATCACATCCTGATACTATGTGCTAAATCAAGGGAAGCCATTTAGGTCTTGCTGTGAGGGCCTTTGCTTCTGCAATAGTAAACCTCAGATAAGCTCCAGACTCCAAAGTAAGGCCAGCAGAACACCAGATAGTGCTGATAACTAACTCTCACTTGATGTGGATGTTAATGAACTAACCCCAAGGTGGTACAGTTAAGAGTTAGTCTGTCCCCTACCCAAACCTTATAAAAATGAGACCCCAAACTCCTTTCCTCTTCCACTTGCGCCCAGCACTCTTCTGTCTCCATCTGGGTCCACTTTGCTGACTGCTCCTACCTCTAAATTATGGTTATGTGAGTAACTCTATAACTTTCCCCCTCCCCATTCTCTTCCCTAGCCTGCATGCCTCTGTACCCCACCCACTTTCACCACTTGTCTCTGTACTTTCTGTGCCTATTCGATACTTCATTCTCTGTACCTTATCAAAGTGTGATTGCAGCATCACTTCACACTGCTCTTGGGGTCTTTCCTGGCAAGTACCCAAAAAACTGGGCATGCCTGCCTCCATTTCACAAGTCCATAAATTAATTAGCAATTTATCCCCTCAGTCAGGATGTGGGCAGCATGCTTCTTCATCGATCTCTGGAATCATGGTTGAACATGTGTTGATCAGAATTCCTAAGTCTTTCAAAGTAGTTTTTTACAATGTTGTTGTGAATTGTGGAAATAATTCTCCTGGTTCTGCTTTCTTCATTTTGCATCAGTTCCTACAAGTCTTTCAAGGCTTCCCTGAAACCATCCCCTTCATCATTTCTCATAGAACAATTGTATTCTATCATATTCATATACCATAACTTGTTCAGCCATTCCTTCCCCAATTGATGGGCACACCCTCAGTTTCCAGGTTTTGCCACCAAAAAGGAGTTGCTCTAAATATTTTTGTACCTATAGGCCCTTTTACTCTTCCGTGGATCTCTGGTTTATAGGCTTAATGGTAGCATCACTGAGTCAAAGGTTATGCACAATTTGGTAACTTTTGGTATCATTGGGTCAAAGATTATACACAATTTAGTAACTCTTTGGACAGAGTTCCAAATTGCTTTCAGAATGGCTGGACCAAGTCACAGCTTCACCAACTGCGCATCAATGTCCTGTTTTCCCATAGCCCCTCCAGTGTTTGTAATTTTCTTTTTGTGACAACTTTGCCAGTCTCATCAGTGTGAAGTAGAGCCTCAGAGTTGCTCTAATTTGCATTTCCACAAATTCAGTTCTAAGACAGAGTTGTCACTTGCTCCCAAGCTTCTCATGATTTCCACCTAAGCCATTGGTTCCTCCTCGTTAATCAGAGTAGCATCCAAAATAGAAGTTCCCTTTCATTGGTTCCTCTACCTTTGAAGGATAAAATTATCAGGTACCTCATCTGCCCTCACCTAGGTCTTGCAGACATCTGTAGGTACAAAATGGGAAGAATATCAAAAGAGAAGCCCAAAAAATTATAGAAGACAAAATCTAAGAAAGGAGCCAGCAATAAAATCCATGCCTCAGATGGCTAGGTACAAATGAATAAAAGTCTGGGTAAGAAGTAAAGGTGAACTAAAGATCCTAATGCAAGGAGCCAAATCTGATGTCACTGATTCACTGATTTGAACTCAGGTCCTCTCGACTCCAGGGCTCGAACTCTATCTACTGCACCACATATTGACTTAGAGAACCACAAATTGACGTAGAGAATCCACCCCAAATGTTCACATGGACTATTTGTGCCTGACCTGTGGTAGAGCACTCCAAGCTCATATTGGTCTGATCAGCCACAGTCAGACAAATTGAAACTTGCCTCTAGCATAGTGATGTCATTTTGGTCCTCTTTGAGAATGAAGGACAACAACCATGTGGTACTGTATTTTTTATTTATTTTGTTAAATATTTCCCAATTAAACTTTAATCTAGTTCAGACCTTATATAGGAGTGTTGTGGGTCACATGTGCCCCATGTTTGACACCTCTGTCCTAGATTGTTCCCTATTATCTACCAACATGTCCAGATCTTCCCCATATTAAAAAAAAAAAAACCTCTCACTTTATCGTACCATCCATTTAAGATGTCTTCCTATATCTCTCCTCCCTTTTAGAGCCAAATTCCTAAGAAAAAACTATCTGTAGTCATTGGTTCTTCTTCTTTTCATCACACTCACTTCTCATTCCCTTGTAGTATGGCTTCCAACCTCATCACTCAACTGAAAATTCCCTCTCCAAGGTTACTAACGATTTCTAGTTTACTAAATCCAATGGCCTTTTCTCAGTCATCATCCCTCTTTATCTCTCTACCACATTTGACATTGTTGACCACCCTCTCCTCCTAGATCAGGGTTTCTTAATCTCTTTTTGTGTCATGGACCCCTTTGGCAGTCTCCTTCTCAGAACAGTGTTTTTAAATGCATCAAATAAAGTACATAGATTACAAAGAAAATCAAATATTAGTGAAAATAAGGATTTATTTTCTCATCCCAGTGCACTGATTCCTGAAATCTATCCATAGATCCCTAGGGGATCTGGGACTCCAGATTAAGAACCCCTGTCCTAGATATTCTCAGCTTTCTGGGTTTTAATGACTTCTCTCTCTTTTTCTTACATCTTCCTACCTGATGAGCCATCCTCAGTCTCATTTTCTATATCATTATTCATGTCCTGCCCCCTAACTGTGGATGTAGCTGAAGAGTCTGTCTTGGGCCTCTTCTTTTCTCTCTCTCTATTGTCTTTTAGTGATCTTATTAACTCCTGTAGGTTCAATGATCATCACTATGCAAATGACTCCAAGATCAATATATTCAGTCAGTATATTTTCTTGTGTATCAGTCCCACATTGCTGATTACCTATTGGATATGTAGACATGTCCTATAGGAATGCCAAAGTCAACATATCCAAATGAGAATTAATTATATTTTCTCCCCAAAACTCACTCTTCTTCATAATTTCCTTACTTCTGTCAAGGGTATCATCATTCTAGTCACTCAAATTCATAACCTTGGAGTCATCTTCTACTTATTTTCCCTCACCCTCCCACATCCAATCAATTTCCATGTTGTATCGATTCTACCTCCATGACATTTTTTTTCATCTATACACTCACATAGTCACTGATCTAGTTCAGGCCTTTATCGCCCTGTCATCTGGATTGACACAATAGCCTTTTATTTGATCTCTCTGCCTCAAGCTTCTCCATACTCCAATTCATCTTCACATAGCTGCGAAAACAATAGCCTTTAAGCTTTTTTACTTATTTCATTAAATATTTCCCAATTACCTGTTGTTTTTTAAACTTTTAAAAACATTTTTGAGTTCCAAATTCTCTCCTTCCTTCTCACCCCTTCCCCACCTACTGGGAAGACAAGCAATATGATATAGATTATACATGTGCAGTCCTACAAAATATATTTCCATATTATACATATTGCAAAAGAAAACACACACATTAAAACCAAGAAAAATAAAGAGAGTTTAAAAGTATGCTTCAATCTACACTCAGAGTTCATCAATTTTCTCTCTGGAGATGGACAGCATTTTTCATCATGGGTCCTTTGGAATTGTCTTGGGTCATTGTTATGATCAGAGTGCCTAAGTCTTTCACAGTTGATCATCCTTGCTGTTACTGTGTATATTTTCCTGGTTCTGTTAACTTCACTTTGCATCAGTTCATGTAAGTCTTCCCAGGTTTTTCTGAGACTATCCTGCTCATTATTTCTTATAGCACAATATTACTTCATCACAATCATGTACCACAACTTGTTCAGCCATTGCCCAATTGATGGGCATTCCCTCAATTTCTAGTTCTTTGCCACCACAAAAAGAGCTGTTATAAATATTTTTATACAAATAGGTCCTTTTCCCTTTTCTTTGATCTTTTTGGTATACAGACCTAGTAGTGGTATTGCTGGGCCAAAGGGTATGCACAATCAAAATGATAGTCTTAAAGAACAAGTCTATGTCATTCCCCTGCTTAAAAAGCTCTAGTGGCTCCCTACTGCCTCTAGGGGAAAAAATGCAAACTCCTCTGTTGGCATTTAAAAACTTTCAAAGTCTGGCTCCAGACTACCATTCGAGACTTATATATTACACCCTTCTGCATTCTTTATATTCCAACCAAACTGACCTACTTTCTGTTCCGTATGCAAGGCACTCCATCTCTCTTGTCCATCAATTTACATAGACTGTTTCCCTATGTTTGGAATTGTTTATCCTCAGCTCTGCCTCTTAGAATCCCTACTTAGCTTCAAAGCTCAGATAAATGCCATCTCCTATTTGAGACCTTTTCTGTTCCTCTCAGAAGCATATGCCTCCTACCCCTCGAAATGTCCTTGTACTGCATATGTGATTGTTATTCAGTCATTTTAATCATGTTGTACTTTTCATGACCCCATTTGGAGTTTTCTCGGCAGAGATACTTGAGTGATTTCACATTCCCTTCTCCAGCTCATTTTACAGATGAGAAAACTGAGACAAATAGGGTTAGTCAATTTTCCCAGGGTCACATAGCTAGTAAAAGGCTGAGGCTGGATTTGAACTTGTCTTCCGGACTGCAGGATGGCACTCTATCCACTGTACCACTGGGCACCCCCCCATATATATATTCTGCATTTATTTATGAAATATCCATGTTGCATACCTCCAAATAGAATGTAAGCTCCTCAAGGGCAAGGACTGTTATTTTTATCTTTGTACCCTACCACCTAGCACTATACCTGGAATGTAGTAGGTACTTAAAAATGCTTTTAATTGATTTATCGATTAGGATATGTAGCTTAGTGGCTATGCAAATGAGCATTCTTCTTCTGTCCCTTTCTCTTTTGGTTTCAGATAGCTGATGGGAAGGACCCTTCACTGGCCTGAATGAAACAGCCTGGAAGGATTTTACTTTCAGTATATTGCTCTTGGGCAATTTGAAAGCAAAAACTTTCCCTCTCCCACTTAGAGAGAAGAGGGAATTCAGGGTCTGTGTATCATCCCTTCCTTTCAAATGCTATCTGCTTCTTTGTTCAGCTTCTTTCTTTACCTGGTTGTCCAGAAGGAATTGTCATAGGGGAGATTCTTCAGAGCCAGTCCAATGAAACATGTAATGGCTCTGAAGTCAGAGGATATGGGTTCAACTCCTCCTTCTCATCCTTACTAGGTGGGTGTTCTGAGACAAGTCACTTAACCTCTCTAGGATCCCTTCTGGCTCTAGATCTGTGATCCTATGAACAGAAAAGAATTGGAATGGTATGTCAAAGGCAATCACCAGAGAAGGTGAGAAGGACTATTCCCCTTTCTTAGATATCCTATAGTGATTCCCAAAATTTCATGATTAGGAATTTATTTCTTTGAATTAAACACTTTTTCTCAAGCTTTCTTTTAAATAGTACACATATTCTCGGGAAGGGTAACATACCTATCATCAGTACATTAGTGGGAATGGGTAATCTGGGGTTTCCTTTCTTCACGAGAAATAAGGCAGTAGGCAGGGAAAAGACTCATATTTGGGGGAAAGGAGGAATGGGAAGTTTCAGGAGTTTCTGATGATTCATTTTGCCTAGAGCTGACCCGATGACCTTGAACCTAAGGCAAGAGAGAGTTGGCAGTTTCCTGCCCTTGAGAAACAGTGGGGAATCCCAGAGGCCAAACCTCAAACACAGAGTAAGGTAATTGAAACTGGAACTTGGTTGGGCATCAATGCATCTCCCAGTCTGTGAAAGAGGGAAATTAAAGAGTTGGAAAGTAGTCAGCATAACTCTGTGGTTTGAGTCAGGAAAACAATTACGTAAAAACTGACCCGAGGTGAAGTGGAGAGGGGCACGGTCTCAGATTCTGACTCTCCCTGAGTCACGCCTCAGAGACGAAAACCATAACAAAAAGGAAGTAGCAGAAATCACTTCTAGTTGAAGCCTCCTGCATCTATGACTTGACAGAAGGATGAGCTCAGAACTACAAAGTCTTAAACTCCTCCTGACAGGGTAAGGACCAGGAATGTCAGGGGTGGGCTTGCATGGGAGCCCAGGACTGGGTTACAGGGAGGGCACCTAGGTCAATCCCCTGCCGCTCACTGTAGGAGACAGATGTTCTCAAAAACCCCTAAGGAAGCCTCCCAATCCCAAATGAATAGAATTGGGCATCATGGACTCATAATTTGCTAGTTGCTGTTTTCAGTACTCTTGTTTTCCCAGTTCTTTCCTTTAAAGCCTCTTTTTTCAGAAATCCTTTCTTCTAAGTCGTGTTGGCTTCTCAGATTCTTACAAACATTATATCATGACAACAGTAGGCAACCGTTCGACATTTTACCCGATTCTATTTTGTGAGCTCAGTGCTGCACCTCAAGACTCTGGGTTCAAAGCCGGTCGAAATCGAGGTCTTTGGCTGTTTATGTATCCAGGAAAATATTGTTATAATATTCACTGATGTTCAGATAGCTGGTATTCTTCTCAGACTGCTTTTTCCTATTTGCTTCTTTCCGTTTAGTATTTACAGAAAGGGGCGCCAAGAGTGCGATTCTTGGAGAAGAAAGGAAGGGAAATTGAAGGGATGTGGTAAAGTACCAGGTTTGGCTATCTGATTTTGATGCTCTCGCTTTAACTGTTAACACCCAAGGTGGGAGTAACTTTTCAGGTTACGATGTCTACAAAAAGTCCAATTTATTTTCCTCCTTCTACCTTGCATGCATTTCTAGGCCAGAACTCCCGTCCTTCTCCCTCTCTCTCTTGACAACTTTGTCCAGCTTTGGTAAATTCTGAAGATTCTTATCCCAACTCGAACCCACACTGATGAGTTGCGTGCCCCAGAGGAAGGTTAGCTGCATCTTCCCTTTTGAGTTCTAGGGGTATCTCCGAGGAATTTGGGGTATCTTTATTGTTATTAGCTCAAGTCCTTTTTTCATCTATTCTCCCCAATATCAACTACCAGTGATTAGCCCCCCAGCATCATTTAGTCCACCGACATCAATTGGCTTTTAGATGGGGATATTTCCTGAGAAAATATAGAAATAACAGAAGTAAAAACATTTCCCTCCCCAGCGCCTGAAGACACACTCTCCCCTTTACCACCTTGGTCCTCAGGGAGAGTGCACTCAAACTCAAAGCAGTTTTTACCAAGGATCTGCCCTACCAAATTCACTTCTGAATTCATCATAGTCAATCAACAGAGCCACGCCATTGTTGGTAGCATTCAGCATCTTAGATTTAGGAATCCATCCAGTGTTGAGCTGTGATAGAAGCACAGGCTTGGCTGGTACCAAAGTTTAGCATGGACTTTGGCTCTCAGGCCTCTGGTTGGTTTGCCATTTTGACCTTTTAAATCTCATGTTGGAGCCAGAGCCATTGGAGCCATGGAGCTGTTTCCAATACTCCTTCATCTAAAAGAACAAACACAGAGGAAAAAAGAATGGAGACCCATATTCATGGGCCACATGTTGACCCCGGAGAGGGAGAGAGGGATGAAGCCTCTTCCCATTGAGAGGCTTACAGCACGTTTCTCTATTAAATGAGGCCAGGCAGGAAAGACAAAGGGGCTTGCTTTGGCTAGTTAATGCCTTTTGAATATGCTTCAGTTCTAGCTCAATCTATCAAAAAGTCTATCTCTCCACTGAGTGGTTAGTGGACTGGTACCACATGGGGCCTGTATCAGCAGAAAAGGCTGTGCATGCTCATAAAGACTGGCTCATTCACCAGTCCCCTGCTACATGTGTTTGGTAAGCACTACATATATTTTTTTCTTTCCTTTTTTTTTTTTTTAAACAGATGAGGGAAATGAAGCTGAGGGAGATTAGGTGAAACAGCAATGGGGTATGGTGGAAAGGGCGTTGACTCTTCTCTGATACTTATTACATGGACAATCGTGGGCTTCATTTTCCTTGAGTGTGAACTTAGGTGGTTAGACTGGATGGCCTAGGAAGTCCTTTCCATTGCCGGATATGTGAGCGTATAACTTGACTACGGTCACATAGCTAATAAGTGCCAAAATTAAAGTTAGCCACTATTCTAAACTGCCTCAGTTCTTATGTAGTGTTCTTTTCTCCTTGCCTCTTCAAGTAGGATTTCAGTTTTGTCTTTCTTATTTAGTTTTCTCTCAGCCAGTTTGATAGGCCAAACATTATAGATTATCATTCATAGATAGTATATATTTGCATAGAGCGTACTGTAGCTGCCTGCTGATGTTACTGGAGGGACATAAACAAATAATGCTACTATCTCAAAGGACTATTCTAGATTTGATTAATTTTCATGGTGGAATAATTTTTTTGGATAGTATTGTTACAGTCTCTTTGTTGCTATTTTGTTTAAAAGTATAGCTAACATTGATATAACACATGTTATGTGTAGTACACATTACAAAGATCATTCATTTGGTCCTCATCACACCCCTGGGAGGTAGGTGCTGTGATTATTCCCATTTTACGGATGAGGAAACTGAGGCAAAGATTAAGTGACTTGCCTAGGGTCACACATCTGATAAGTGCCTGAGGTCGTGTTTGAACTCTTTCTGATTCCAGGTCCAGTCTTCTGTCTACTGTACCATCTAGCTGTCCCCGTCAATATTCATTAGGAATATTGTTCTGTAGTTTCTTTCTCTGATTTGTCTCTCTCTAATTTAGGTATCATGACAATATTTGTGTCATAGAAGGAATTTGGTAGGATTCTTTCTTTTCCTTTCGTAATATTGGAATTCATTATTCTTTGAATTTTTAATAGAGTTTAATTGTAAATCCATCTTGTCCTGATTTGTTTTTCATTTTGAAGTTCATTTATAGCTTTTTCCTTCCTCCTTCTGAGATTGTGTTATTTAGATTCCCTGCTAATTGTCCTACTAATGTGAGAATTTTCTATTTTTGTAGATATTCATCTATTTCATTAAAATTTTTCATTTGTTTGCTATGTTATTGGATAAAAGTTTCTAATTTTATTTATTTTTCATTTATTGTGAATATTCCTTTTTCACTCTTGATACTAGCAATTTAGTTTTCCTCTCCTATTCAATCACACTAGCTAATGGATTATCTAATTTATTTATTTTTTAAAAAAGCTTTTGGTTTTATCAATTCAGTTGGGTTTTTTTTTGCTTTTGTTTTTGTTAATCTCCTCTTTGAACGATAGAATTTCTATTTTGATGTTTAGTTGTTCTTTAAAAAATTTATTGATTTTCTAGGAGTTTTTAGCTCCACACTCAATTCAATTAACTGTTCTTTCTCTTTTTTGTAAATGGAAATGTTTAGAAATATAAAATCTCCCCTAAGAATTTCTTTGGCAGCATTCTAATAATTTTTGTATGTTGTCTTGTGGTAATTTTCTCTGATGATATTCTCTATTGTTTCTATAATTTGTTCCTTAACCACCAATTCTTTAGAGTTGTTTTTTTAATTGTTATGCTTATTTACTTATCTATTTATTTGCTTGTTTATTTTATTGAAACTGGGTCTTCCCATCTTGGCCTGGCTAGAAGTGCAGTGGATATTCATAGTCCCCATTCCAATACTGATCATCATGGAAGCTTTAATCTACTCTATTTTTCCAGCCTGAAACTGTTCACTCCTCCTTAAATAGTTTGGTGGCTCTTTGCTCCTGCAGGAATCATTTATTAAGTGCCTACTATGTGCCAGGTACTGTGCTAAGTGTATTATAAATATCTCGCCATATTGGTGCCAGACCCAATATCTAGAAACCCAATAGGCTTTAGTTCTACCATAGCTCTGAACTCAGTGGGTTCACCAGCTTCAGATTCCTCGGCAGCAGGGACCACAGTATCTCCATGCCTGGCTAAGATATTTAGTCTCCAATGAATTTTTAATTCTTTCTTCAAAGGTTCTTATATTGAGTTTTCAAAGTCCTAATATAATATAACTGCCTCGGTTCAGAATAGTGGCTAACCTTAATTTTGGCACTTATTAGCTATGTGACCATAGTCAAGTTATATGCTCACATATCCGGCAATGGAAAGGACTTCCTAGGCCATCCAGTCTAACCACCTAAGTTTACACTCAAGGAAAATGAAGTCAATAAAAATGTGTTTAATATTTCTGCTTTTCCTCATTCATTTGTGAGGATGTAGGATGTGGAAAATTTTGGAAAGGTGACATGCACAGCTGAGAGACATGTATGTGCTTTTCTGTTATAATTCAGTTGTCACCAGAGATCTATCATATTTACCTTTTTAAAAATTCTATTCTGACCTTAATTTTGTAATATTTAGGTGCCATTCCATTCAGTATGTGTGTATGTGTGTATATATATGTATACATATGCATATACACACACATATCTATATATACACACACACAAATATACGCATATGTGTCTTTGCGTGTATTTACATACATGTACACAAATAAATACATATATGTGCACATATTATATATTAAATATAAATTATTAATATTAATTCATTCTCTAGAATGTGCTGAGGTCATAACTACCCATGATTCTTTTCATTAAGCTGAAGCATAATAGAGTTTGCTCCAGCCCTTTATTTTAACTCTATATAAATCTTTCTGTCTCAAGTGTTTCACGTAAACAATTTAGCCTGCTGTTTAATCCATGCTGTTAGTTTCCTCCATTTTAGTGAGTTTGTCCCATTTGTGTTTACCGTTGATTATTGTGTGTACCTTCATCTTATGCTTTTATACTTTCCCTTCTCTTTGTTACTGCCTATTTTCTCCAATCTACCTCCATTCTATTATTCCTCTTTTCTTTTTGTCTAGTCTCTGATCTTGGGTTCTTAACTTTTCTCCCCTTCATACTCCACCCTCCACAGATGGACTTTGTTTTCTTTATGTCCTCTTTAAATCTACTATCTGTAGTTCCCCTCTTCCCTCTCTCCATCTGATTTCCCTTTTGAGTTGAATGAATTTCTACACCAATCTTTGTGTGTATATATGTATGGATTCAACCTTCCTTCGTCCAGTTAAGATGAAAATAAAGTTCATGGGTAGCCTGTTTCCCTTCACTCCTTTCTCCATGCTCACATGGTCTTTTGTCATACCCAAATTATGTGAGATAATAAATTCCACACCCTATCTCTTCGTTAGTATATTCCTTTTTCCTTCCTTTTTATTTTTTTCTCTCAAGGTCATCAAAATATAGCAGAACTGTTCTCAGGTGTTTTATTTACTCCCTCTAAGACCTCTGAATACATTAGAGATCTGAGGGGAAATTTGCTTCTTAAGCCTCTACTAAAATATACACACTTTATAATCATATGGCCCCTTCTAATTACTCAAATGTATTTATCTTTCTGCTTTTCTCTTAACTCTTTTGTTTTCATTTCAAAGTATCTGCTCAGCTTTGGTGTCTTCATCAGGAACATTTGGAAGTCCTCTATTTCCCTAAAGGTCCATTTTTATCCCTGTAAGATTTTAGTCAGCTTTGTGGGGTAAGCTACTTTTAGCACTTTTGCTTTCTGGAATATCACAGTATAATCTCTCTTTTTCTTTATTGTGTAGATGGTAGGTCTTATTCAATCCTAACTGTAACTCCTGGGTACTTGAACTCTTTCTTTTTGCCTCTTTCAGTATTTCTCTTTGACCTGAAAAATTTTGGATTTCAACTATGACAGTCCTGAAAGTTTTCATTTGGGGCTTCTTTCAGGGTGTGACCAGTAAATCTTTTTTTTTATTATTATTTTCACTTTACTCTGTTTATAATAGATCCGAGAGGTTTTCATTTGTGATTGCTTAAAATACAGTATTTACGCTTTTTTGTTCTCAAGATTTTCAGGTAGTCTGGTGATTCTTAGATTATGTCTCCTTAATCTGTTTTCCAGATCAGTCATTTTTGGTAGGAGATACCTTTCACTTTCTGATATTTTTTCAGTATTTTCAATTTGTTCTAAAATTGCTGCATGGGGAATTTATTACTTGAGTGAGGTTTGCACCTCCTGTAGTAAGTTATTCATTCTCCTTTCAACTCTTTCCCATAGAACTCTTATTTCCTTTCCCATTCTCTCCTTGAGAGCTCTCATTTCAATCACATGATCACTTTTAAATTCTTGCTCCATTTCTTCTGGAATCCCAGTAGAGCACATGGTAAATTTGTAATTTTATTTGAGGTTTTGCTTTTATATGTTGTAGAATTCTTCTCTTCTTCTTGTTATGTATCTTTAGCATCCCCTTTTCTATATATTAGGATTTTGTATGGGGCCATTGGCTCTGTGTACTTCTAGAAGGAATGATAGGTCTTCTTTGGTGCTGATCCATATTATCTGAGTAATAAGGCTACTTTCTCTTTTTTTTTTTTTTTGGCCTTTGTGAGAGGAAATTTTATTGTAATTATTCACCTCAAGAGAGTTCAGAAAGAACAGATTAGCTCAGTCCAACATGATTGGCATCTAGTGATAATAATCTAGTGAAGCAAGTGACCTGATTGCCAAGGATTTAACTTAGATGCTTCTAATACTTATCCAACTAACACCTCAAACATAATCCAGAAGAATGTGTTATCTTCCCCCTTTTCACTTGAGTCCCCCAACTACCTCATCTCAATATCGAAATAACTTCATTAAATACAAGTTCCAGAGGAGCAGAGCCCCCTGGAGCTTGCAGCCATGAGGACAATGCACAACAAAGAAAAGAAAATGAAAATAAAACTCTGATAATTTACCAGTCTAATAAAACAAGACCTTTCAATATATTAAGAAATCAGTTACAAATGCACTATGGGTCTATGTGAAGAGCGTCCGATGTAATAACTGAAAGTGACCAGCTATTTACAAGATACACAAGCAGGAAGGATGCACCTATTTGGGCACTAGCCTTCAGAAGCCAAACGTGTTCTCCCCACTGTAGGCCACGTACAAGAATCCATCTTCACCTTTTTCCTTCTCATAAAGTTGTCCCATAGTTAGGCTAGACTGGGGGACTGTTTTATCCACAAACAGGAAGATTGCTTTCTCGGAGGGTAGCTGGATCTGTTTCCTGATGATCCACATGAACTGGGCCACAGTGATGTCAGATGGAACCAGGTACTTCCCCTTGTCAATGTCAACAATCCAAGAACCTGAGACTTTTTCCACAATCACTGGGACCGGGTTGGGATATTTGGCTCGGATTTTGGCAGACTCTACACATCGGTGTTCCGGCAGTGGTCTTGAACATCCGCTTCGTGACGGTGGCGGCGGAGAAGGGACGGAGCTGGCTCTCGGAGCCGCGGAAGGGACCGGACGGGCCCGGCCTCGACAACAGCAACAGCAGCGACAGAGGAGGAGGAGGTGACCGAGGCTACTTTCTTAAAGCAGCAGCTGGCCAACTCAAGTGATGAATGTGGGGTGGGACGGCCTACATTGGGGCAGTTTGACCCAATAAACAGTCAATAAATATTAATTAAGGATCAACTACACGCAATACTGTGCTAAGCCATTGGGGATATAAAGACAAAAAGAAAGCCGATCCCTGCTCCCAAACGGTTTACAATCTAATCCTTCCCTTCTGAGTCAGAGTGACTCAACTGCATATTCTAGGCATCCTTGGGTAGACCCTCGTCCGGTCTCTTATCTCCCTGCTTTTGGTATACAGTTTTAGTCTCTAGTTCTTTGGCTTGTCCGAAGTCCCTAAGCTAAGGAGCTTCCATGAGCCGAAGCCCCGGCTTGGGGAGGAAGTGGTTTCTCCCTCTTTATGCAGTCCTAGCCTGGCAAAATGCACGGACTTCTTGATCATTTTTCAGTCTGCATTTATTTATTTATTTTTTTAGATTCTTGCTAGAGCGGTTGTGAGAGACTGGAGGCCGACCTGCTTTCACTCACTCGCCATCTTAACAAAAGTCTTTTTAAAATACTTAGTCTTCAACAAAACCCTATTTGAAATAAATGAGTTCTCCAGAAGCACCCATTAACACTTTAGTGAGAAGTAGTTTATGAGTAGTGATCAGGGCCTTATGAGAATGGTAGATAAGGCAGGCAAGTTTCAATGGGAATGAGGTCAAGAAAGGTGAAGGGCATGGAGCCCATCTGGAAGAGGAATAGTCCTGATGGAAAGTTGTAGTGGGGAGGGATGGGAGGGTGATACCTTGCATTTTAATCTTAACAATAATGATAATAGTACCTAAGATGCATGTAGAGTGCCTTAATGTTCACAAAGTTATATGTGTACACATACAATGTACAGTGTCTCCATGCAGTGTATGATTCACGTGTATGTGTTTATATGCACATATATGTTACATATATGTATAGAATGTCATTTGATCCTCATAGCAACCTTACAAAAAGATGCTATAATCATTCTCATTTAAAGCATGAGGAAACTGAGGCCAAGAGAGTTTAAATGATTCGCCCAAGGTCACAAGCTAGCGAATAACAGAGGCAGGATTTGAATTCAAGTCTTCCAGACTCTTTAACCCCAGATAGCTCCCCATTCTTCAAAACTGCTTCTCAAGTGATCTGGGATGTGCAAGCCAGAGAGGGCTTAATAATAGTGACTGACATTTATGTAGTGCTAACTATGTGCCAAGCACCGTGCTTTACAGTTACTACCTCGCAACAACCCTGGGAGGCAAGTGCTATTATTACCCCCATATTACAGATGAGGAGACTGAGGCAGACAGAGATGAAATGACTTGCCCTGGGTCACAAAACTGGTAGTGTTTAAAGGTGGATTTGAACTCAGGTCTTCCTGACTCCAGGAAGTAGAAGATAAATCTCACCACTTCAGCCTCCTCTAGCATATAAAATTTTTTGTTTTAAATAAATATTTACTTACAAAAACGTCAGTCCTGAAATACTGTGATTTCATGACTGAAAGATGATGGTCCTTGAGATCAGAATGATGCCATAGACTTCAGGAGAAAGAGGATGGACCTTCTTGACTCCTATGGTATTTTGTTTTGTTTTCCTCCCAAATGAGAAGGGTTTGACATGTTTCATCCATTTGGGAAAACTATGGTCAGGCTGATTTGGGGCGCTCCATCTGAGTACTTCCCTAGGAATGTGACATCAGTTCTCTCAGGGCTGCTACAGGAAATAGATTCCTGATGTATTCCAAAGGTTTGAAGGTCTCAAGTACACCAGAGCCCAAAGGAGATGTCTTGTGCCCAAACAAAAACACGGAGGGTCTGGGGCAAGGGGTGGGGGTGGGGTGGGGGGGGTGTGAGGCCAGGGGAGATCTTGTCTCCAGCCTCCTCCTGCTCCCCATTTCCAAATCAGGAGCTGCTCTCTAGGCCTAGCTTTTTTGGCGAAGTCAAATTTTTGAACAAAGGCTTATGCTGAAGCAAATTTCTCACCCTCCACCCATCCAGCTGGGCCCTGTCCTAGAGGGTGGGCCAATAAATTTCCCTCTCTCAAATGTGATTCCATGTAGTTTCCTCCTCTATAAAACAGAAATGGTAACCCCTTCCTGGCCATCTTCACAGGGCTAATAATATGAAGCTCAAGTTAGAGGGGCTTTGGAATTGTGAAGCTCCCAGTAAATAGGAATTATTACTAGTAATACTGGAACAATTGGAGGATAAGAGCCTCAGGAGCAACAGGTAGGGCTTTGTCAGAAGCCTGGGACCCTCAGGCTGCATAATCTGGAGCCACAGCTATCAATAGCATGATGGGAATCACTTCCTTTTTTTAAGGGAGAGGCCAGGGCAAGCACCAAAGCTTTATCATAGACCTCAGAAGGCCGACTGTTTCTTGACACTATCGTTTACCTTCAATACCAACTTGGACATACTCCTCACTGCCCAGGGCTCCCAGCACTGTCTTTCCTCTGACCTTTGGAATGACAGGGTTTTAGAGCTAGAAGCCACCTTTTAGGGACTCTTAGAAGAAGTGACTGATGAGTAAATCCCTTCATTTTATAGACACAGAAACTGAGAGTATATCATTTAGATATTTCACAGCATTGCTGGGCCTAGGGCCCGGGTGTCCTGATTCTCACTCAGGAGTGTTTTTTAGAAAATGTGTTGCTGAAAGAAACACCACTCCACCAACTTTTCCCGCTAGGCCCGAAAGCCTATTTATTTAAAAATTAGTGAACTATGATCCCTGTGGGTTTGCTAATAGTTCAGCCTTTCCCAAGTTCCGTGCCCCATCATGCTTACCACACTAAATGAGCTGTGATGCCTCATGCTTCCAAGGTACATCTTACACTTTGGGGAAAACAACATTCCTGCAGTGTACCTCAAAAAGAGACCCTTCCGCAGTCTTTTGCCCTTTGGGGAAAGGGAGGGGAGAATCTCTCTTCATCCGGATGCTCTTTTGCACGCTGTCCTCTGGAAAGGGGGCACACAAGGTTCAGAGGAATAACAACACGCTTATGGAAACACTGAGGGTAGGCTCCCTGACGGCTCAGGTGTTGCCAACTTCTCTTTGGGTGGGCTAGAGAGCTCAGCCTCTCCCAATTTCACGCCAACTAAAAAGCAGAACCCTTGCTGAGCTGCCTGATCCACGGCAAATGCAAGAGGCCGATAAGGTGGTCTGGGATTTCGGGCAAAGATAATTGTGGTTGTTCTTGGAGGGCTCGCGAGTTGAGACCCAGAACCGGGAGAGCTTCAGTAGAGGAGGCATTGTATGCGTAGGACACGTGTTAAGTGTGAGAGAAGGGGCATTTAGGAGGAGCCAATAAAGTCCCATGGTGGAATCAAGGAATTTTAGTTTTTCACTTATCATCCAACAGCTCCATATTCCCCCCACCCCGTGATAACTTGTGATTTCAGAGGCATCCAATCACTAGCACGTGACCGCCCCCGGCCCAAGTTGGTGCCTGCTCGGCAAATTATTTTGGTGTCAGCGAGCTGCCAGGGGCCATGGGGAGGTTATGCGTGTCCCGAGGCACGGGTCCGGGGTGGGACTCCAGCCCAAGGTCTTGCTGACCCCGAGGCCCACTCCCGCCTAGCTCCCTGACATTTCTGGGACATATGACTCCCCGAGTGCTTTCTGATGGAGAAAGGTGACATTCTCCAAGAGGCAGATAACAGGGTGTGCGGGCTTCCCAGACCCCCCCACCCCTTAGGCCTGAGCCCGGGTAGGGGTGTGGGGCGGGGCGGGGAGTAAGCGCCGCTGAGCCTGGGAACAGAGCAGCCAATCACAGCGCGACCGGGGGCGGGGGGGGGGGGGGGCAAGCACCACGTGGCTCATGGAGGCGAGGTTCCGAGGCGTTCGGTTCTCTTCTTCTCAGCCGGGGTTTCAGGAGCAGCTATCAGCGAGCAGGTGGGTCAGCGACGGCGGTCAGGCAGGCGGCAACGGGGACCGCCCTTCGTCCCACTAATGAGAGCGTCGTGATTTATCGAGGGAGGCGGGAAGGCGTAGAGGCCTAGAGCTAGAGACCTCACAGGCTGTCCCGATAGCCCAAATGCCCCATTTTACAGAAAGGGAAACTGAAGCCCAGAATGGCTATCTGATTTGCCCAAGGTAAAATATATACATTTATACATACTATATTATAAATATGCATAAATAAATAGAGTGTGTAAATGTATTCATAAATATTCATAAATTATATAAATATACAATATATGTATACTAATAAATATGTAAATTTGCCCGAGGTAAAATATATGCATTTATATATACTATATTATAAATATGTACAGTAAATAAAATACATTTATATATACCATATTATAAATATGTAAATATATGCCATATTATAAATATGTACACATGATAAATATAAATATACAAATATGTGTATATATGTGTATGTATGTACATACATATACATGTTTGTGTATATATGTATGGGGCAGTTAGGTGGCAGTCTGTAGAGTGGGCCTGGAGTCAGGAAGACTCATCTTCCCAAGCTCAAATCTTGCCTCAGATGCTTACTAGCTGTGTGACCCTGGGCAAGTCACTTAACCCTGTTTGCCTCAGTTTCCTTATCTGTAAAATGAGCTGGAGAAGGAAATGGTGAACCACTGTAGTATCTTTGGTCACAAAGAGTCACCCATAACTAAAATGCCTGAACAATATATACACACAAACACAAAATCAATTTGTCCAACCTCCACTTTTTACAGATGAGGTAATGAGATTCACAGAGAATGTTGGGACTTGCTGCTGAGATATTTTTATTTGTGTGTATATTTAGACATATATACATATATACATACACACACACAGGGTGAAATAGAGATGGGATTTAAATCCAGGTCCTTTGACTCTAAATGCAGCATGCTTTCCACTATATTAAGCTGGTCTGAGGGCCTTGGGGGGGCCTGGGGGAGGGGCTGGATCAGAAAAATAGTTTAAAACAAGGGACAGCTGAACAATCCACTAAACCAGAAAGATATTGAATTTGGTGATTCTCCCTTCCACCCCACCCCACCCCACCCCACCCAAACCTTTGAAATGGCCTTTACTGGAGGAATAAGTATTTATTGAGTTCCTGCTGTGCCCTTTTGAATTATTCATAGGTCTAGGGTTAAAGGGTACCAACTCTATTCACTCCATGACCCTCCTGTGAAAGGAGAGGGTTGGGCAAACATCACCAAGGTCCTCTCCCACTTGTATGCTGTGATTCTAGAATTTAGAGCCCGAAGGGACTTTGGGGATCATTTTGTCCAGCCCCTCATCTCACAGGTGAGGAAATGAGATCCGAAGAGAATGTTGGGACTTGCCGCTGATTTATCTTGGCAAAGGCAGCCAGGAAGAAAACCCTATCCTTACCCTCAAGAAGTTCAGAGTCTAGTACAGGAAATAGAACAAGACAGGACAGGGAACCCTAGCACCCATTGCCACTCCTCCATCCCACCCCCTTCTGCTGCTGTGTCTTTTCTGGGTGATGGTTGAGTCACCCGTACTTCCTCAAATCATTTTCACGTTAAAGCTTGAGGGGAAAGAAAGGAGGCATTTTAGGGAATTCCCCTGCATCTCTTCTGTTAGCACTCAGGAGCCAGTAGGAAAGACTCTGCCAAGCCATGGCCCATGAGGATGCCTGAGAGGTCCCAGGAACTTTCGCTAATAGGCTTTAAAGTCCTTTAAAGTGTGGCCAAAGATATAGGTTTCCCACCTATTGGTCTAGGGAGGCATTCTATTTTAAGAATTGGTTGTCTACTGCAAGCAGCCAGAAAGAAACAATTTGAGTATTGTGGAAACACAATCAGAATAACCCAAGATCTAGCAGCTACTACATTAAGAGATCGAAGGGCTTGGAATATGATATTCCAGAGGTCAATAGAGCTAGGATTAAAACCAAGAATCACCTACCCAGCAAAACTGAGTATCATGCTCCAAGGCAAAATATGAATTTTCAATAAAATAGAGGACTTTCAAGCTTTCTCAGTGAAAAGACCAGAGCTGAATAGAAAATTTGACTTTCAAACACAAGAATCAAGAGAAGCATGAAAAGGTAATCAAGAAAAAGAACAAGAAAAAGAAATTGCAAGGGACTTACTAAAG
>CM053625.1:121891302-121922160 GCA_028646595.1 Phalanger gymnotis | reverse complement strand
CCAGAATATATGCCATCTTGGAGTGGGGGGAGGGTAGAAATGGGGAGAAAATTTGTAATTCAAACTCCTGTGAAAATCAATGCTGAAAACTAAATATATTGAATAAAATTTATAAAAAAAAAAAAAGAATTGGTTGCCTATCATTTTCCAGAGCAGGTTAGTTCATTCTGCTGAGCAAATAGAAAGTTAAGTGTATTGGAGCGTGGTTTTTGGTAGAGGTGGGGGAGATGAAATTGTTTGGAGGGTTCTGAGACTTTGTTGGGGCAGCTTTCTGTCCCCCAAATTAGGGAGGGTGGCATTTCTTGCAAGAGTAAATCCTTCATTGGCATGCTCCTTGACTAACCTCCAACTTAGAGATTTCAGTGTTACAAAGGAGCTCTGAGCATTTTCTAAAATACCTGGAGGCAGAAAGGACACATCCTGCTAAATGAGCAGGGCTGAGGGGGTTTGGGTAGGAGTGGCTAAGAAAATGAGCATCTGTCACCTTAAGGTTCTGTGCCTCTGTGTGACTGTCTCTGTGTTGATTATAGACTAAAGGTTTTTTTTTTTTTCGTAACCATTTTCCCCCGCTTTCCTTTCTCCGCCTTCTTCCCTCTCTCCTGGTCTCTGCCCTGCTCACTCAATCACATGCATACAAGGAATCCTCCGCTTGGCCAGGCATCCAAAGGGGACCGAGCCCCGGCTCCCTCTAACAGAATGATGGACAATGAAGTCTTCGAGAGCTTCCTTCTCTACAGCACCATGCTAGTCATAAAGATGTACTTGTTGGCAGTTATCACCGGGCAAGTGAGGCTTCGAAAGAAAGTAAGTTTTCAGTCCCTCTGAATCCTCCTCCCTTCCCTCTTCTGGTTCTGTTATCTCTGCAAATAGTTGGAGTTGGTAAATAAAAGCCAGTATATGTTTACACTCTGGTGGAGACTTACAAGTGAGTTAGATGCTAAATATTTTCTTACTGTTTGCTTGGGTTTCTCTTTCCCTCGATTCTCTCCCCCCACCCCCAAGCTGTTTCATTAGAGCCTGCTTATTTCGTCTTTTACGTGTAAAGAACATTTTTCTTATTTGGCATGTCATGTTCTCCGGAAGGGTATGTATGTGTTAATCTCTTTTTTGTATCCGGAAAGAAAATCAGATTTCTTTTAAACCCACAGTTCCAGAATAGAACAATCTGACAGCCTTGAAGCCTTGTATCTTTCATAGGGAAACTGTATTTTGGGGGTGGAGTAGATTTGGCTAAACCAAGGACATGGGGATCATTAAGTGGAAATTCCCCAAGCCCCAGGCTGATTATTCTCCAGGGCCATCAGAATCTTCTGAGCCAGAATTTTAGCTGGAAATAATCAGGAAGATTCAGGTTCTGGCACAGTTTATGTGGAAGAATTTTCACCCGACATGTTTTAGTCCCTTAACAATCAGGGGAAAAAATACAGAGAGAATGAAAGCAAAGAAATAAGTAAAAACTGTTCAAGATGGGAATACATTTTTAACTGGATGGTGATCAGACAAATAAGTGTATGAGCCAGCAAGTTGGGCCTGTTTTATATTATATAAAATTGGAAGAGAATGCCTGCTTCAGAGGACTATAGCCCCGAGTATTCACCTGGAGTTTTCACTCAATTCCAATTTTTCCATATGATCTCCCTGTTGATATATTTCTAATTAATCATCCCTCCTATTTCTGTCTTCTGCCCTTCTGAGCATTGGGTTTAGAGTCAAAAAAATCTAGGTTTGAATCCCAATGAATTCTGTCCCTTACGTACTGTGTGACCTCAGACAGATCACTTGACTTCTCTGTTTCTTCATCTGTAATATGGGAATGATACTTGTACCATGTACCTCATTATTTGAGATAACCAATTTAAAATATGCTCTTTAAATTAATTCAGCAAATATTTGCTAAGCATGTAAAGCACCTTATAAATGTCATTTATTGTGGTTCTTTCCCACATCATAGGATGGTGGTTGCATTTCAGAAATAAGTAAAATTTCAGTGTAGAGCCTAAATCTTGTTCAGAAGCTGGGAGGAGAAAGGAAGAGAAGCAATCCATTGAGCGTCACTGGAAGCTTCAAGGAAGCATAACTTCCTAAGACACAGAAATGTGTGGAATCATAGATTTATTGATGGAAGAGACTCTAGAGCTCATCTAATCCAAAGCCCTCTTTTTCAGTATGAGGAAACTGAGACCCAGAGAAGTTACAGTCATTTGCCTGAAGTCACATGGGTGGTACTTCTAGGAATCTGGAATGCATGTAAGCCATTGCCTTGTCACTAAGTACAATTCTGAAGATATGGGAACAAGTAAGAGGAGTGCCCATGCTCCCACAAGGGCTTGTTATGTTATGTTACTAAATGTCATTGTCCCATTCAAGAATAATTATTCCTATTTGAAGGTATTGTTGGGGAGAGGAATTCCTCAGATTAGACTGACCTTGCTTCTTTGTGCTTTGTTTTGTAATTTCTTTAATTCTTTGCATTTCAAACCCTTGTTCACACTTAACTAGTATGTTAAGGTATCACAGGCAGTCAGTATGTTTTGAATAAATGAACGAAGGGCTAGGATAATTTCATGCTTCAAGAAACATGTTGCAGCTCTGCTGCTAAAAATGAGATCCCAGAGATTGGGCCTCACTTGGTTTGAGGTTAACAGATAAGAATCCTTTGTGCTGATCTCAGTTCTGATGAACTCAGAAGATAACTTGGGACAAATACCATAAATTCCCAGCTCTTTCCCTCCCTGTCTGTACAATGGGAAGGGTGAACTGTTTTACTTTTGCAAAATCAGCTAGACGTGAGAACTGATCCACTGAGGATCCTGGCCTGGGATCCTGGAGCTGGAAGGCCCTTCAGAAGCCATCTGCTACAATGCCTTGTCCAGATTCACACAGGCCATAAGTGGCGGAGCTGCGATTTGAACCTGGTCTAACTCTAAATTCACTCTTTCCCCATGTACCACGTGATCTCCTAGAGCTGAAAACTATCAATTTTCTACTTATCCTTGTTCCCATGGCAAGGAAGACATTGATTGTTGCTCAGCAACTAGTATCGATCAGTTGACAAGAATTCATTAAGCTACTTATCTAGAAAGCTGATGGATAGAGTGCTGGACTTGGGTTCAGAAAGACTTGAGTTCAGATCCTGCCGTAACTACTTACTAGCTGGGCAAGTCATTCCATCTCAACCTCAGTGCCTCCATCTGTAAAATGGGAACGATTGTTTTGAATACCTAAGGAGGTAACTTGTGTAAAAGGCATTGCCAACCCTTATAGCACTATATAAAAAGCTAGCCATTGTTATTGCTCCGTGCCTACTCTGTGCCAGGCATTGTTCTAGAAGGTAGGCATACAAAATATAAAGAACAAAACCTACTTGTAAGGCCCTTACATTCAATGGGAAAGCACAAACACACGGGCAGGGGCAAGATAAAGGAGTCTGGCTGGCTGGCTGGCCAGCCTGGGCATTCTTCTTAAATGAAGGTTGGGGAGGGGCCTCGGGGACTGAGGTGTGAATTCAAGAGCTGAAGTGATCTCCGTGGATAAAGGGGGAGTGGGAGAGGGGAAAAGAACCAGGATTTATCGAGGCTCTCTAGTGCTATGGCCAGGTGCTGTGGTAAGTAAGTGCTTTACAATGATCTCACTTGATCCTCACAAACGTTTCTGCCTAGAAGGTGCTGTTATTATCCCGTTTTAGATGAATGACTCACCCAGGGTCACGTAGTTAGTAACTGTCTAAGGCTAGATTTGAACTCAGGTATTCCTGACAGTGGGCTCAGCGCTCTATCCACTTCCCCCCAGCATGCCTTTTCTGGAACACGATAGAGGAGTCTAAATTATAGCCTGATGATAAATGAAGAGATGACTGGCCTGGGTAACCTCCTTAAATGGAGATTACTGTCCTGAAACATCCCAAACAGTAGTAATTCTCCATGAATATCTTTTAGGCTTTTGCAAATCCAGAAGATGCTTTGAAGCATGGAGGCCTCCAGTATTGCCGGACGGACCCAGATGTGGAGCGATGCCGCAGGTGAGTATCTGCCTTCTGTCCCTGTATGTTCCTAGTTCAGCCTCTCACTTCTTCCCATCCTGTGTGCTGGGGCACTTAATGCTACTTTGGAGAGATGGCTGGTGAGCTGTGAAGGAGAGATGGGTGTTGTCTTAGACATTCTCCTTCCCTCCTGCCAGTTTTTGAGCTAGAGTGAAGAGGGTGGAGTTTGTGGAAGCAGTGGTAGAGAAGGGATAAGTGTGTGTGGGTGGATGGTATACCTAGGATGGCTTAAGACGGGACAAAACCCTTCTAAACAAATGAATGGGCATGTCACCTCAGACTAGAATACACGACTAGTTGGCATTAGTCATAAAGCTTTCTTTACTTAACATTATTTCCTCATTTGACCATTTCATTCACCATAAGCCTATCCCCCATGCCTGGAAAGTATACCCTCTTGTTCCTCTTCCTCCTTTTCCTTTACTTCCTCCTTGACCTTTTCTTCCTTCTCCTCTCTCTCCTCTCTGAAGGTTAAGTGACTTGTCCGTAGCCATTTGGTGGAACCAAAACTTGAACCCTGGTCTTTGACTTCAAGTCCCACACACTATGCTTTTGAAATGCTGGAGCCCAAATAATGTGGAATTACCAGAGTCCTTGGCAGCTTCTCTCCAGCTTAGCAAATTATTGCAGAGTATGGAACGAATGGAGACATTCGTTTTTCAGAGATTTTAAGAATTTGTAGCCCAAGGAGAAAACCTCATTAACCTGCAGAGACTAGAGTAGTTAAATATTAGGCCAGGGCTGATGGAGCTGTTACTCAGTAGCTTAGCCTTTCAGCCATGAAAGCATTTGTGTTTTTAGAGCAGTAAAGATGCCCCATAGGTGAGCCCAAAGTCTGAAAAACTTGGGCTGCATTTGGGGAAGGCTGGGAGATGGGGGTCAGATTACCCTCTACCACTGCATTTAAATACTGCCTTTTTAGATGGCTTGCAAATAGAAGCCTGGGAAATGGGGCAGAATGCTAAGACCTTATCTGTATGTATACATAATTGGAAACTATTCACGTGGCTTAGCAAAAGGAGAAGAACCACGTCAGAAGGAGGCAAAAAAAGGGGAGAAAAACCACCACAAATTATCAGACTGTTACCCTTCTTTTGAATGAATGTGTAGACAAACCCAAGGCGTGGACTAAGAGGGACAGATGCCTGCATTCCTTTTGGGCAAAGATTTGGGAACAGGAAGAAAGTGCAGACAAGGGGATAAAGGGGGCAATGCTAAATGTAGTTGAAAAGAACATTAGATTTAGAGTCAGAGGGTATGGGTTAGAGTCCTGGCTCTGGCAAAGGGAGATCTGGGTTCAAATTCTTGCTCTGTCCTGTGTAATTACCCATAGGCACTCAGCCTCCCTGGGCCTCAGTTTTCTCATTTATAAAATGAGAGGAATTGGACTAGTTGACATCTTAGGTACCTTCCAGCTCTAGGAGCCTGTGATCATAGCTTTGTAACCTGAGACAAATTGCTTTTTCTCTGGATCTAGTTTCCTCATTTTCAGAATTGGGAAAATGCACTACCTGCCTTTTGTTTTGTTTTTGCTCTTCATATCTTAATGTAAAGAAAGCATCTTGTAAAACTTAGAGGGCTTTGGAATAGGCATTGTTAGTAAGTTTTCTGTTACTCAAAATGGATGAAGTCTTAGGAAGACCAGTCTAGCTCACTTGAAAGAAGCTCATCACCAGCTTGGCCACAAGTTAGTGAAATTTTCAGCTATAGAAACTCGGAAAACCCCAAAACAACAACGAAAAAAATCTGTCTGCTGTTTAATCTGCATTGGCGGAGAGAGCGCCCACTCTGATGAAATCACAGGTCCTAAGCATGATTGCCACCATGTTGGAGGATGCCCAGGGCAAAGCCCATTTCTATTTGAGTTTGATGTCACTGCTGTAATTGTCATGTTTGCAGATGACAAGGAGTTGCTTGTATCAAGCCCCAGAACGTTACAGAACCTTTCAAACGAAAGCCATAATTATGCCTAAGAGGCTCAGCCTAACAATCCACGTAGGAAGACCCCGGGGGATAAAGAATGCTTATCATCCAGGCTACAATGTGTAGTTCAACTGATGACCCATAGATCTGTCCAGTTAGTACCTATGTCTTGGAAGGATGCTGTGCAGGGCTATGAGTTGGGCCCAGGAGCAAACAGTAGACCAGATAGATGGGCTGTGGAAAATTGTGCTGTACGTCTGATGCTCCCAAGCTTCTCACTGAAATAAAGGCCAGTTTTTAGAACCAGGACTATTCTGATGATGCTGCACGACCATGAGTCACAGAGTAACCTTGTTTCTGAAGAGTGAAAATCGTAGGTCGTTCTAAAGAGTGATGGGTTCTAACACGTGTCTAAGGAGCAGTTGTGGGGGAGAAGCAGCGTCAAGAATGGGACCAACATCGAGATGGGACCAGAAAGGAGGCGGGAGGGTCCTAGAGCCTAAGACACAGATCCAGAGCTGGGAGGGGCCTGGGAAGCCAGCTAGTCCAATACAGATGAGGAAATTGAGGCAAGAGACGATCAGTGGACAGCCCACGGGTTCCATTATGTCCTTTTATCAAATGAGTAAGCACATGTAAAGCAAACCTTAAAATGCTGTATATGTGCTGGCTACTGTTCTTATTCATGTAATGTCAAGTTTTGGGAAAGGCTTCCCTCACAGCGGGTGGACTGCCTACAAGAGTCTTTATGGTAGGAAATGGACAAGAAGGCATGGATGAGTTAGAGCCTGTACTGCTGGATGAAATATCTACCCCCCTCCCCCATTACCAACCCATCGAAGTGCCTTCAAAGTAACATACAGTCCATTTCATCAGACATTGAAGGCACTGGAGGTAGGAGCTGAGTTAGCTAACTTGAAATTTATTAGTTTGTGGGATATTTTAAAAATAGGACTTCCTACTTATATTTCTCATCGTTTGAGGTATCAGTGGAGCCCAGCTTCCCTTTTCTCTACACCAGTAGTTCTCAAACCTTTTGGTCTCAGAATCCCTTTACATTCTTAAATTATTGAGGGCCCAATGAACTTTTGTTTTTGTGAGTTATATCTAGGGATATAATAGAGCTAACTACATCTGGATGAGCCAGTTGTTAAATTTTTAGTGAGTCTTTGCTTCTTGAAAATCAGCAAAAGCTACAAGTCAGGGCTTGATTTATTGTTTTATTGATTGTCTAGACTTAAGAAAGCATAGATAAAATGTTAATAATGCAGATTAAACGTAAAAGTGTGTCTCAGTGTATACTTTTTTCCCCTTGGAATGCTGGTGGTTAAACATTTATCAGCACATTCTTGTTCATATCTATTGATATTCGTTTGGCTGTTCAGGTATTTTTAGGTCACGCCCAACTCTTTATGACCTCATCTAGGGTTTTCTTGGCAAAGACACTGAGGTGGTTTGCCTTTTCCTTCAACAGCGAGTTTCACAGATGAAGAAATTGAGGCCAGCAGGGTTAAGTGACTTGCCCAGTGTCACGTAGCTAGAGGCCAAATTTGAACTCAGGAAGACGCCTCTTCTGGACTCCAGGCCTGGCACTCTGTCAACTATGCCATGTGGCTGCCCCATTGATGTTTACTGTATTAGAAAATAAAACACCTGAGTATTAGGATGAAAATGCTTTTGACATTGTGGATCCCCTGAAAGAGTCCTGAACGTCCCCCTTGTATTTCTGGGCCATGTTTTGAGAACCCCTGCTCTAACTGAATGAGGTTTTACTGTGTTTTTCACAAGCTGCAAAACTGAGCTGAGATGGGGTTACCTTAAAGTGAAAGTCATGAAAATTGTAGAGGCAGTGAGAGGAAAATGGCCTGCCTCCTGGATTGCCTGAACGTGACTCCTAGCAGCTGCTCTCCCAGTGGGGTCGGGGCCTGGGGGGAAGGCGCCACTTCTAAAAGACAGCTATCAGATTTCCAAACGGCTGTAATGACATAGTAGAATTCAGGCTGATGTCGAAATGGCTCAGCAAGAGGCAGGATATTGCAGTACAGTGAAGCTACTGCGGGTGGGGAGCAAGTCTGGTCTGGAGTGAATTTGTTTTGAATCACTTTTGCCTTGAAGTGGTCATTATTATGAATGAAACACATCAGCCCGTACCTCTGTTGGCTGCATGGGTTTTTCATTTTTTTTCTTCTCCGATTCTGCCTTTTGCTCCCTCACCTTCACCCTGGAAAATGTCCTTAGTGGCTTTATTTGGAACTGCTTTTATAGGATCCTAGTTATAGAGTGAAGAGGGACCTTTAGAGGTCATCTAGTCCAGCACCTATTAAACTGTAGGTCATGACCCCCATGTGGGGTCACAACCTACAGTTTAAGAAATGCTGAAGGGGTCATGAGTGGAAAAAGTTTAAGGAGCCTTGATCTAGTCCAACTCCCTCTTGAAAAGAGGTTTATTAATGCTTTTTTTTGTTTTTATACATATACTTCCTACCCTCTCCTCCACCTTCAACTGAACCTTTTCTTATAACAGAAAAACAGTAATTGCAGTAATAGGTAATGTAACTAAAAATGTCCGCAACATGCTGTTCTTGTAGCCCCCCCCGCCCAACTCCCTGCTGAGGGCAGGGAGGTATGGTTCATTATCTGTTCTCCAAGCCAACCCTCTTATTTTACCAGTGATGAAATTAAAGCCCAGAAAGGTTAAGGACTTTTCTAAGGTCACACAGATGGAGTTTCTGTTTAGAACTCTCATTCCTGGGGAGAACATCTTCCAATGATCAGTATTATGTGAGAATGCAGGGAACGCTGAGAGCCCTCCAGGGAGAGAGACTTGGGTTGATTTACCTCTCTCTCGCCTCTTGCTTATACTTGGGTAACTTTGGGAAAGTCATCTAATCTTTCTGGGCCTTAGGTTGGCTGGGATGACTGCTGAGGGCCCTTCCAGCTTTAGATATGTGATCCTTTGAATTCTGAATGAGTGAGTATGAAATAAGCCACTTGAATCCCAGAATAGTAGGATCTAGGGGTACCTTCCTTGAAGCTTGAGTTTCAAGAAAGCAAAAGGAAAACCCACTCTACATAGCAAGTAGCATATAGATTCTTGGGTGTTCTGCCTCAGTTTCCCCATGAATGAAATGAGGGAACTGGACTAGAAGGCTCCTTCCTCAAGGGCATGGGTCGGCAAACTATGGCTTGCGGGCCAGATATGGCTTGCTACCTCTTATATGGCTTGCAAGCTAAGAATGGTTTTTATATTGGCCACATTTGGCCAGTGGGCTATAGTTCGCTGACCCTTACTGGCTCTAGTGAGATACAATCTATACCCTGACCTTTACTGCAAAAGGATATACATCAGACAAGGCAGCAAGATATAATAGTGAAGAGCCCTGGGCTTGGAGTCAGGGAGACTGGCTCAAATCCTGTCCAAGATGTTTGCCAGTTAGGCGACCCCAAGGAAGCTACTTAACCACTGTGCACTCTCAGTTTCATCATTTGTAAAATTGGGATAAGAATTGTACCTGCCTCATTTTAAGGAGAAAACCGATCTAAAATACTACATAGAGTAAATTAAGAGTTAACAATCACTGGCTAACTGAGCTCCAGTAAATGACTTAAGGAAGGGAGAGATGTGTGAAGACAAGTCCCTGATCTTTTGAAATTGATTTTTGAGTAAGGAGGTTGTGTCTTTCTCCAAGCTGGTCAGCATTGTGTCCGCAGACTCTATCCAGAGACAGGCTAAATCATAATTTTTTCTTGTAATCTTTTGGTTCTCCTCCCGCCCCCCACCATTCTCTTTCCCTGTACTCTGTTATTTTTAATAATGAAATCTCAGTCAACTTCAGCACCTTCTCACCACTCACTCTTCTATCCTAGAACCTTTAACCCTCTCCACAAAGAGTGCCATTGAGCTCAGACTACCCGTTTTAGGACTGACTCTAGAACTCTGTGCCTCTTTCCACTCAATCCAAATACTCTCTGGATGTCAACATAACTGTTGGTTTGATTCTTGACATGCTCTTTCATTTTTTTTTTGTTTGCAAATAGAGTTTTCCCCCTAAATCAAATCATTTAAAATACACTAGAGAAGTTGGTTAAAACAACCCTGTCATGGATCCTTTCTTAAAGTGAAGAATCTTTTGGTACAGGTGATAATGATTTCTTCTCTGTCTCCTCTATCAGTCCCTACTTTACTCAGTCAGACTCTTATGAAATAAAGCACAGCCGCACTGTTCTGACTGCATTAAGATAGATTTCTTTTTTAATTAAATTTTTTTTAGTTTACAACACTCTATTCCACAAGTTTTTGAGTTCCAAATTTTCTACTCCTTTTCCTTCCCCTTCCCCCTCCAAGATGGCATGTAATTTGATATAGGTTCTACGTATACCTTCACATTAAACTTCTTTTCCAATAATCAAATTGTAAAGAATTATAACCAGTGAAACGAACCATGAGAAAAATGTAACAACCCCCGCCCCCCCCCCCCAAAAAACAGAGCAAGTAGCTTCAATCTGCATTCAGATTCCGTAATTCTTTTTCTGGATGGGGATAGCCTTTTCCATCATGAATCTTTTGGAGCTGTCATGGAACCTTGCATTGTTGAGAAGAGCCAGGTCTATTAAGATAGATTTCTTTAGAGATAGTGAAGCAGCTGAGAGTCCTAAGTTCATCAAGTCTCAGAGCTCGAAGGGATCTCGGAGACCATCCCGGACTGTACCTTAACAGAAACTGTGCTCCTTCTTGAAGTGTGCAGACCAGTGTGTTTAATTCGGAACCTAATTCCGGGGTAGGAACGTCTTGGTAAGGCTTTTTCTTTGATGAGAGAGAGATGTTTGCTTGATGTTTTTTGTGTATGGAATCCCAGAGAGGTGGGCAGGTTGTATAGAACAGAGAACATGGGTCAGTGAAGTCTGGAAGGTTTTCTAGTCTGGAAAAACCTGTACAGATCTCTGCCTCAAGTTCTTCAAGTGAAGACTGGATAAATCCTTGACGGGGATGTTATAGAGGGGATTGCTTTTGGTTTACACTTTGAACTAAATGGCCTCCTGAGGGTCCGTCCTAACTCTGAGATGCTGTCATTTTCTCAGGGAACCTTGGGATGGCTGTGCTTTTCCACTAACTGATCTGCCCACTTGACATTTCTATCAGAAATAGAATCCTGCACCATGGGATTGAGGTGATTTGGGGAAAGAACACTGACCTTCTAGTCAGAAAGTTTGAATCCAGCCTCTGACATGTAGTAGCTGCGTGACACTGGGAAAATCATTAACCTCTTCTAGCCTCAGGGTCTCCCATCTGTAAAATGGGGACAGTAATAATAGAGTCTGCCTTACAGGGTTGCTGTGAAGCTCAAACGAGATAATATATGTAAAGTGCTTTGCAGGCCTTTATTTTTTAATTTTTTGAGACTGGGTCTCCCTTTTTCATCCGGGCTGGAGGTACAGCGGCTGTTTGTGGGTCCAACGGCAGGACTCATCAGCGTGGAAGCTTTGCCCTATTCTGTTTCCATTCTGATCCAGTTTGCCCCTCTATAGGCAGCCTGGACCCCTGCTCCTGAGGCTCACCACAGTGGTGTCATACTGAGAGAGGACACCCAATCAGCATTCAGAATGACTGAACTCAAACAATCCATTACCCTCTACCTCCCCCTTCCCAGGAGCAGGAATTATAGGAGCACACCACCATGCCTGCCTTAGAAAGCCTTTAAAGCATGATAGAAACGTTACCTCTTATTTAACATCTACTGTAGCCAGGGCTTGGGCTAGGAGCTTACAGAGGTAGATAGATAGATAACATGCTCTGCTCTTGATAAACTTGTAGTTGGGTGATGGAGGAAAGACAAGTATAGAAATACCTATGCTGTAAGAGTGAAGTGAAGGGGATTGAGGGGTCCAGGCAAATTGCTATGGAAAATTTAAAGAGGAAAAGATTGTTTTTATCTGGGGGGGCTCAGGGAAGTCCATTGTCCCCAGAGGAAAGTCCATTGTAGGTAAGGAGAAGGGGCAAAATGGCATGAGCAAAAGCATGGAGATGGAAGAAGGTTGGACAAGAATGAGGCAGAGAAGAGTGCATTTTGACAGGAAAGCGTAATCCATGTTAGCAGTATCATGGAGTAAAGCTGTCCAGGTAGATTGGAGCCACATTGTGAAAGGCTTTGAATGCAGCTAGCTGGTGCAGTGGACAGGGCACAGGACCTGGAGTCAGGAAGACTTGAATTCAAATTCTGCTGTAGCTACTTATTAACTGTGTGATCCTGGGCAAGTCACTTAACCTCTGTCTGTTTTAGTTTCCTTAGCTGTAACATAGAGGTGATAAGAGCACATACTTCCCAGAATAGTTGTGAGGATAAAATGAGGTGATACTTGTAAAATGTTTTTCAAAAAGAACCGTATAGGGGCAGCTGGGTGGCGCGGTGTGTAGAGCACCAGCCCTGGAGTCAGCAGGACCTGAGTTCAAATGCGGCTTCAGACACGTGACACATTCACTAGCTGTGTGACCTTGGGCAAATCACTTAACCCCAATTGCCTTGCCTTCCTCCCTGCAAAAAAAAAAAAAAGAACCATATAAATTATTATTATAGGTCAATGTCAGGAGTTTCTTTTTTGTTTGCCAGGGAGCCACTGAAGGTGGCCAATTTAATAAGTAGTATGATCATAGATATATTAGAAGAGTATTAATCAGGGTCAGTTGTGTGGAAAATGGGTGAGGAGAGGAGAGACTGGAGGCAGGAAGACTTGTCGGGAGCCTGCTAGAATCAGCCACCAAGCATGTATTAAGCATTTATTGTATACAAGATACCGTGCCAAGGTTTGAGGGTACAAAGAAAGGCTCTGCCCTCAAAGAGCTCACATTGATGGGGAAGACAACATGCAGACAACTCACATATATACTGTACATGAGAAATAATTTTAGGGGAAAACATGGGGATGGGTGAGATTGGGGAAGGCCTCTGGCAGAAGTGGGTTTTGAGCTGTCTCGAAAGAAGGCAGGAGGTAGAAGTGAGGGAGGAGAACATTCCTGGTATGAGATGGCTGATGAAAAGGCCTAGAGTTGGGTGTCATGTGCAAGAAATAGCAAGGAGGCCAGCGTCACTGAATCATAGAGGGCAAGGAGGGAAGTAAAGTGTAAGAGACTGGAAAGGTAGGAAGAGGCCAGCTTGTGAAGAGCTTTAAAAGCCAAACAGAATTTTATATTTGATCACATAGGAGCCATTGACATTGATTGTGTAGGTGATGAGGTCACTTTGGCAACAAAATGGAGGGAAAGACTGGCGTGGCGAGGAGTCCAGCAAGAAGGCTTTTGCAGCAATCCAGGCATGAGGGGATGAGGGTACATGTCACGGTAGTGCCTGTGTGAGTGAAGAGATGTTGGGAAAGTAGAAACGGCAAGACTTGGCAACTTATTGGTTCTGTGGGTTGAGTACAAATGAGAAGCTGAGGATGACACTGCAGTTGTGAGTCTGGATGACTGGGAGGTGCCTTAGACAGTAATAAGAAAGTTTAGAAGAGGAAAGGGTTTGGAAGGAAAGATAAAGAGCTCTGTTTGGGACATACTGAGTTTGAGATAACATCTAGTTAGAGATGTCCAAGAGGCACTTGGTAGTGTGGAGTGGAGTTTAAGAAAAAGATTGTCTGGCTTGGTGAAATAGATCTGGGAATTGTGTGCATAGAGGTGACGATTGAACCCATGAGAGCTGATGAGCTCACCAGACAATAGTATAGAGGTTGAAGAGAGGAAAGCCCAGGACAGAGCCTTTGGGGATACCCGCAATTCATGGGTGTGACCTGGATGAAGATCCAGCAAAGGAGACTGGAGGAGCAGTCAGATAGGAAGAGAACCAGGAGAGAGCACTGTCACAAAAACCTAGAGAGTAGAGAGTATCCAGAAGAAAAGACAGATAGTGTCAGAGAGATGTCCAGAAAGATGAGGGTTGAGAAGAGGCAGTTAGATTTGGTAAGAGACAGGGACAACTTTGGCAAAATCACTTTCATTTGAATGATGAGCTGGGAGTTCGATTGCAGAGCTGAGGAGAAAGACAGGAGAGGGAGTGGAGGTGCTGATTGTAGATGGCTTTCTCAAGTTGCTTAGGCATGAAGGAGAAGAGAAATATAGAATATTGCTAGTAGGGATGGTTGGATCAAATGAGAATTTTTTGAAGATGGGGAGAACCGTGGGTGTGTTTATAGGCAGCATGGAAGCAGCAGCCTAAGTAGATAGGGAGAGATTGTTAGAGTGTGAGATGATAGAGAGGGCCATCTGCTGGAGAAAATGGGGTGAAATGGGAGCGGGTGCATGTGGGGGAAACATCTGAATGCCATGAGATGAGGAGGAAGTGGGGCTAGCTCCTCTGGGAATGGCCTCAGTTTTTTCTTGAGGTATGAGGCCTGAGGAGGGATAAAAGGATTTGGATGAACTGCTGTGGTGAGTGGATAGTGAATTAATCACATGTAGCACTTTCACAGAGGTGAAGTACTGTATTCTCATTTGGGGGTGGGTATAGAAAGAAGAAAAAGGTTTCATTGGACCTCATGCCTACTCCCCAGTTTTCAGGTTTGTTTTTGAGAATGTCATTGGAGATTTTAGCTGTTTACCCAAGACAGGAAGCAGTGGATGGATTTCCACAGCGACCCTTTGTGTATGCCCAGCAAAGCTCACGCTTAGACAAACCCTGAGAAGGAGCAGCTGGATCACAGTACGCAGCTGTCTCCCGTCAGCCACCAGCCCAGTGTCAGCAGCAGCAGGAGCAGGAGCCAGACATGGGAGGCAAGCTCTCTTGATAGCCTGAGGACTGTTGTCTGTGCTAATATTGGTCCCTGGATTTTAGAGCTGGAGTAGCCTAGGAAGCCAAAAGACAGATGAGGCCTAGAGAGGGGAGGTGCCTTGCTCAGGAGGTCACTCAGGTACTCGAGTGGGAGAATTCAAGCCCAGGGCCGCTTTTCCACTAAAGCAAACAGGTGATTGATGCTGGCACCGTGCCTAGTTGCTAGAGATCTCTGAACACTTGCCACTACTGATTTTATTTCCCTGCGACCTATTCAGGAGGCAATAAAGTTGGCATCTTGCCAAGTCATTTTTATTGTTGTTAATTATAATAGCAGTAGAAGGTTCACAAAGTGCTTTCCTCACAACTGTGTGAAGGCAGGTAGTGTAGTCATTGTTATTCCCATTTTGTGGATAAGAAAACGAGGTGAAAGAGGGAAAGGGCCTTTTGCCAGGTTATACTACTACTAAGGTTATAAGCACTACTAAGTGCTGGTATTGTAGGACCATAACTTTAGAGCAGGAAGTGACTTTAAAGGCATTCTTATCCAACCTTACCTCGTTTTACAGAAGAGGAAGTGGGCCCAGGGGATTAAGTGACTTACCCAAGGATGATCACACACATAATAAATGTCAGGTGGGATTTGAACCCAGGGCCTCCAGTACTTTATGTTGGATTTGGGCACTTTTGGCACTGTGATGTCCAGGGCAGATTTTTATAAATGGGAATCCTAAAATCAGGATCCACCTGAGTATGACCTACCTAATCAGGTGTTGGGCAGTCGGCCCCCCTCTTCTTCCTCTAGATCTCTACCTCCACCAGCCTGAAGTCTAGCAGTAGAGAGATATTCCTTGATGTTAAGCATCAGCTCCTTCCAGTTTTCTCTTTTTAAAATGCAAATATCTCTAGTGAGGGTGACATAAAGGTCAGGATTCCTTAGTGTGTTTGAGATCCTGATTCTGTTAACAGTGGATAGGTAACATGTTTAAGAAGGAGCAGTGAGTAACTATGAAGGATCTCCTTAAAGGTTTCACAGTTTTTTCTAAGGGCTACTTTCGTGGGTAGCAGGTAGAAGAAACTTGCCTTAAGGGCAGCAAGCACCAAGTCTTGAACAGGGGCACTGATTAGAAATCATGTTTGAGGAAGTTGGGGATAATGTTTTCCCCTTTTAAGCAGGTTGGAGGAGGGTTGTGGGAAGAGTTGCAGCTAAATCGAAAAGTTCTGAGAATAAAATAGTGCCAGCCTGATTGACTGGCCCTTTGGTTTAGGGATTAGAAGGCACTGTTCAGCAGTCACAGAGCATCTCTATAAGCAAACCAGCTGTTTTACAAGACATAGAATTACATGCCAGTCCCTTTGGGCATGAATTCTAGGAACAAATGTTGGAAAGGGTTGGTTCCCTTTGTACAAAGGTAGAAAGTTCACCGGGTTGGGGTTGCTGAAATGAGTTCACCAAGCCTTCTCTGTCTCCCATTTCCCTGTTTGAGTAACAGTCTTTCAGGTTGGACCAGTATGAATCGACTCTTGCCAAAGAATGGAAATTCTCATTTTGAAAATGGAGAAGTCACAGGGTTTTGTTGAAAGAACCAGAGTGACTGGGGCCCTGGAGCATTCCATTTGGATGAGATAGAATGGGTCTTGCCCTTGATGGTGATGGTGGTAAGCTCAGGGGAGGAAGGGGCCCTGGAATGGGAGCAGGAAGGGAGCTGCTTTGAGAAGCCATCTCTTCCATCAACTAGCTTTGTAAACTTAGGCAAGCTCCCTTCCCCTTTGCAGGCCTCAGCTTCCTGGTGCGTTTTAAAAAAAAAAAAAAGATGAAGGTCTCTATAGTCCCTTTCAGTTCAAAATATTGAATTCTGTGGAAGCAGATTCTGGAGTCTGTGGATGTGTGTGTGTGATGTGAGTGGGGTGGAATCAAGGGTTACAGAATTGGTGGGGAGGAGTGGGGTAAGGAACTTGGACTGTTTTGGGAGTTTGCTTCACGCTTGCTTTAATGGGCACTTTTTGTGGATCTGTGATTTCCTTGTAAATACTCCACTCATTGATAGAGATCTCATTCCAGGCACTTATCTGTGAAACTTATCTGTATTTTCCCCCATTAATCCTTCCCTTACTCCTAGACACTTCCTCTTAGTACCTTAGGGGCTCAAATATACCAAGCCAGCTGGCTGCCCATCTGCCATATCTCCTTCTTGCTCTATGATATGACCACTCCAATTTCTTTTCTGATCATATGTTTCTTGGTTGTGTACACATATAAATTAGTCAGACTTCCAACCTGTGGGTGTAAGCCACTCAGCACTAATTTATGGCAATCTGGAATTTGTTTACCACCGAATTCAAGGAAGTCAAAGATTAGCTAATGCCTCATGGAAAATGTTAACCAGTTCCAATTAGATTGAAGCAGATTGGTTCTCCCCCACGTCATCAATTTATGTATAGGGATGGATGATTTTCCTCCCTTCTTGATCTTTATAATAAAAGGCATTTCACTAAAAAGTAGAGTCAGGGAGCCTACAGGTTACTAGGTGATTATTGTTTCACACATGTGATAAGAGTGACATGTGTGAGAGGCAGCACACAGTCAAGTCAGAGAGCCTGCCTCTAGTCACATGCTGCTCCGTGGTTGTGGGCACATGCCTCAGGCTGCTCTGTAGCACCACACACTGCAGAACAGTTACTGATCTGCACTGCAACAAGACTCTCTTATTTCCTGACTCTCGTTTAGTTTTCTGGAAGTCCAAGAAAACTGGTTATCTCATCTCCTCAGCCTTGGACAAGTTACTTCCCTTTTTAGTGTTCTAGGCACTGGAGACTTTAGATTGCAGTGACAGTACCAACCTGCTAATTAATTTGTGCTAATTAATTTAGTATCCATGTCCTTTTTTTCTTCTCTGTGGAATAAGCCTGTCCAGGTTTATCTCTACCCCCATATACGTGTGTATATAAATATTCCTTATAGGTCAAGATGTGAGAATGTCCGTATTGTCGGTTGTGAGAACTACAATGTTATTTACTGATACCTTTAAGATTTGCAAAATGTCTTGCAAATGTTATCTCATTTTTTCCTTACAACAACCCTGGGAAGCAGGTACTATTATTATCGTCCCCATTTTACAGATAAGGAAACAGACTGGACGAGGTGCAGTGACTTGCCCAGGCTCACCCAGCTAGTAAGTGACTGAGGCTGAATTTGAACCCAGGTCTTCCTGACTCCAAGTTCGGCTGCTCTGTTCACTGCGCCACCTAGCTGCCTATTGAATCAAAATTCCTTGTTGGAGATATAGATCATTCCCCCTAGCTTTCTGCCCCTCAGAGTGGAGAAAGGATCATTGAATTTTCAGATAAGTCCCTGATAGTTTTCTATCCCATCATTCAACTTTCTACATCTTATCACCCTAACTAGATTATAAGTCCCTGGAGGGGAGGGCCCATATGTTTACTTTTTGTGACTTTTGCAAATAAGAGTTGTTTAGGAACACACTAAGCAACTTGGAGTAGAGAAAGAGGTACTTTGAGTGGATACATTTGGGCTGTGTGTGGAGGCATCCCCCTTCCAGCAATTGAATTATGACCTGCAAGTGACCATACTCTTTTCTTTCTGTTCCAGAGCCCATTGGAATGACCTGGAGAACATCTTACCATTTCTGTTCTTGGGATCCATCTATTCCTTCCTGGACCCAAACCCCTTCATAGCCTGGCTTCACTTTTTCATCTTCTTTGTGGGGAGGATAACTCACACCATTGCCTACCTGCTGAAACTGAGAGCTCCCATCCGCTCAGTGGCCTATACCATAGCTCAGTTGCCTTGTGTTTCTATGGCTCTACAGATTCTTTGGGAGGTCGTAGACATCTGGTAACCAGCAGTCAGCTATGGTGCCATCTCTCCAACGAGGGAAGGCAACGAATGCAGATTTTCCGGGGTTCCGTCTCATCCCCATATCCATCTCCCTCCTCTCACTTTGTTTCCCTACGTGACTGAACCAAGTGTCTGGTTAGCCAGACACTTGTAGAGTATGCGTGCGTGTGCATGCTTGTATGTCTTTATATCATCCCATGTATGTACTGATATGCAGATGTTCTTTAATTCCATGGAGTCTAGTAAAGTTGCTGATCACAGCTACAGCATATGGAAGAGACTGGTCAGATCCAAAATCCTCCCAAGTTTGCTACAAAAGCACAATTTTAAAATTACTTGTCCAGTATGCACCTCTTTCCTGCTTTTGTTCTCTTTTGCGCCCTCTCTCTCACACACTCCTTCTCTCTTTTTCTCTCTTTCTCTCGCTCTCTCTCTTTCTCTCTCCCTCCCTCCCACTCTTTTCCTCTAAAAGGTTTGAGTCCATTTGAGTTTTAAGACCCTGGAAAAGGAAATGTCTCTTTTTGTTAAATATTGTCCTAGCTGCAGTTTAATGAGACTGGGGCTGTGGAAATAGCTAATTTTGGTGTCCTCCCAGCACAGGTTTACAGTGTTTGGCAGGCTCTGTTTCTTCTTTTGCACTGACTTTTTTTTCCCTAAGAGATCACTTCAGAGGAGGAAAGGGGTTGTCGAGCCACTAGTTAGGTGTAGGTTTAGAGATGAGTAATGGAATCTAACCTCTCTGAGAGGGGGAAGGGGGACAGAGCTATAACCAACAGATGTAAATTGGGGAAAAGTTGCAAAATAAGGTAAATAAAAGCTGCCTTCTTGGTCTGGAATTGTTTCTGTGGTTTAGAGACCTAAGACTGGGGACCCAGATGTCAGAAGACCTTCTGGAAGTTCATTCCCAAGAAGCATATTTTTCTTCTTGTTCTGTGAAGTGTTTATTATTGTCGTTATTAAATTACATTGTTTGAGAAGTTGACCCAGTGTCTCTAAGCCTCTTTGACTTTGTTTATCCATGATGTCCACTTTCCCCCAAACCAGTGCTCTCTGGTGGTCTTATTTGGGCATGCGCTTGACAGTGATGTTTAAAAGATAGGGATTCCCAGTGAAGGCCAAACCCTGCATCCACCCCCACTCCCCTGAATATAGACCTTATTTTCTACTTGTAGGGTATGTTACATAGGGGATTCCTTTTGGATATAGATGGGACTAGATGGCTACTGAAGGCCCTTCCAACTCTGAAATCCTGTGCTCTGGGTCATCCTGACCAGTGCTTGATAGGAACATTTAGGGATCTGAAATAGCCAGAGACTGAGGACTTCAGCTATTGGCTGGTGATTCAAGGGGAAAAGGAAGTGTCGGGGGCAGGGAGGAAGGAACAAGCATTTGTTAAGTGCCTATTTTCTGCCAGGCACTAAGCTAAGTGCTTTACAAATACTATCTCATTTGAAGGGGTATATGTCTCCAGAAACTGACCCAGAACCATGCCAGCGAAGCCTCTGTTGATCAGCCTTCATCTTGACACCATTAATCCCTTTTCTCTTGCTTCCAGTTTGAGTCACAAATCACATGATATAGAAATTGGAAAAAGTGACCAAGAATCCTCTCCGAGTTGTCCCTGGCCAGTGATCGTTCAACCTTTTTGAAGACCTCACTCCCTCTAGAGACAATTTATATAAAGTCTCTGTGACCTCTTTCCTCATTGCTCCTGATTCTGTCTTTGGGGGCCAAGTAAACCAAATCCGATTCATCTTACACGGAATAGCCTATCAAATATTTGAGGGCAACGATTGTTTACCTCCTACCTCAGTATTCTCCAAGTTAGTTTCCATTTTTTTTTAACCAATGCGCATTAAACCTGCTTTCCAGGCCTATACTGTCCTGGTCACTTTCTTTTGGATCTGTTCCAGCTTACTCTGTCTTTAAGATGTGTATGGTGAGTTGAATGGTGTACTAAAATTTTTTTCCAGTTGGCACATCACTAGGAACAGGTTTTTATCGTTGCTGCCTAGATCCCAGATTATACTTCTGTATAGAGTTGAGCTGGCTCACTTTCCTCTGCTATGGAGCCTGTTCTTTGAATGGGATTAGAGGTTCCAGTGGGAAGAACGATTACCAACCTTCACCTTTCCTTCAGGAGTTAAAGGGAAGGTTTGATTCAGAAGCCTGAGGGAAGAAACTAGGTGTGTGGGAATGAGGGGGCTGCTAGGCAGCCAGCACAGGTAGGATGCCATTATTCTTGGTGAAGGGGGACCCATAGAGGAAATCTTTCTGGAATGGAGCTGCTGAATGAGGACAAGCTTCCTGCTCTAAAAACTGACTCACTTTTGGAGCTGGTTCTGGCCAGCAAGGAGGCTGAGGCCCCTTGTTATGACTGCCCTAAGGTCCAGGCTTAAGCCAGGGGGAAGAGTAGAGACAGGTGGCTTTGTTGCTGGCTCTTCAGTGTGGTCTCAGAAGACAGGCTCATAGGATCATGGGTTTAGAGCTGGGATGAAGTCGCTAAAGGTCACTGAGTCCAATACCATTTGCAATGAGGAAATAGACCTAGAAAGGTGGTGACGTGGTCACATAGGTTAGTAATAGGATTCAAACTTGTGTCTCCAGACTTCAAATCCAGTGCTCCTGAACCTTGCCGGGTTTGGGTAAATCAGGGATATGGGGACTGCAGCCCTGAAATTCCCACTGGCTGTTAATGTAAAGGGGGTTACTATGATCTCTGAGGTGAAGCCTCACGTCCCTTTCTTGCTCAGTGTCAGAACAATCTCTGAACAATAGGCCCTTGGTTTGGGTCCCAGAGGGTGGGGCCGTTACGTTGAATTGGGAAATGTGCTATGAAAACTGGGACTGTTCATTTAGGAGCAGGGCTGGGTGAACAGTGACCTCAAGATGGCAGTGTTGGCTAGTCACAGAGATGCCTGGACACAATAGTGAGCAGATTAGACTGCAGGGAATCCGTCAGCCAGAGCCGGGGAGGCCCTTAGGAATCTGGGAGCAGTTCTCCTTTGCCGTTGCTCAGGCGAAAGGATTTGGAGCTGGAAGAGGATCCAAGGTCCCCGCCCCCATTTACCGATGCCACCTTGGCCGAGAAGCATGTGGATAGATTGCAATTTAGAGCCGAGAGAGGATAACTGTTTTCCAGTGGAGATACAAGTGACAGGGCTTTACCAGAACTTAGTGAACTCTGATGGGAAGTGAACATATTGAAACTAGTTACCATGGCCAGGATTCTGCTGCCCTGGGAAGTCTTTATGGCAAATACAAGTGTTGGGTTGATCCCTCCCAGAATGGGGGGAGGGCCTGTAAGTTGTACCTTCTTTGTCCCCTCATGCTGAAGGTTAGGAGTAGACAGTTTCTCAGCCTGACAGTAACGAACAAGCAGTGCTGAACCTTGGCACAAAGTGTGAAATTGGGGGTGTTCATAAGTTTGTTGCCTTCCTCCTGGCTATCCCATATCTCTTCCTAGTTACTTTTAACTAGTAGCTAAGTTACTGTTAACTGACAGCACTTGCTATCAATCAATCCAGTATTTATTAAGTACTCTCGATGTGTACTCTGTGCCCGGCACTGTACTAGATGCCAGGGATCCAGATACAAGGGTGGGACAGTCCTTGGCCTCATGGACCTTACATTCTAGGAGGGCTATATGGCACAACCCATGTTAGGGAACAAGGGACAGCCAAGGAGGGCCTTGGGAATGGAGCTATATGGCGCTTGTTTATCATGCCCTTTGTAGAAGCAGTGATAACATTTGATTATTATCCAGGGCAAGAGATCAAAAGTGGGTTGGGAAAACCGAGGAATGATTGACAAGCATTTATTAAATGTATACTACGTGCCAGACATCAAGGTGTCACAGAATTGGGGTTTCAGAGTTGGGAAGGACCTCAGTTCTATCCCTACCTGAAAGGAATCCCCACTACAACATACCTGACATGGCCGTATCTAACCTTTGTTCCCCAGGTATGGGGAACCTGGAACTTCTTGAAGCTGCTTATTACATTTTAGACATTTTTTTAGGGGGGAAGGCAGGGCAGTTGGGGTTAAATGACTTGCCCAAGGTCACACAGCTAGTGAGTGTATCAAGTGTGTGAGGTCAAATTTGAACTCAGGTCCTCCTGACTGCAGGGCTGGTGCTCTACTCACTACGTCACCTAGCTGCCTCCTTTTTAGGCATCCTTAACTGTAATGAAGTTTTTCCATGCTGTCCAGGCCCTGGCTGCACAGAACGAAGAAACATGGTCTTGGGGTCTGGGATCCGCTGAGTATAGAGGGCAGAGGTAGGATTGACTTACCTTGTAATCTGGATAGCTTCATCCTAAGGAGACTCCCAAAACTGGATAAATTAAATACCCTGGGATGAGGGAGGCAAGGCCTCTGGAGGTCTCGTCCTAGTGTGGAGAGACAGGTAGCAGCAGGACAGAGAGGAATATGTACACTTTGGCTAGATCCTGGTGTCCTGGTGGATGGCCGCATGGCACGAAGCATGGTTTCGACCTGATGTAATGGTTTTCGTGGCCCTTGGCAGAGTCCTAGAACTTTAAAGACTCATAGCTTCCTTGGTGAGGATAGTGTCTCAACTAATGCAGAGAGCAGTGCCTCCATGCCTTAGTTTCATGGGCTATTGAAGCTCGAAGAATAAATCATCTGGTGACCAACCCTGGTGTCGAGCCTTTCTTTACTTAGCAATAGAAGCAGTGCTATGGATACCATTTCAACAGCACCTATGCTCCATTTCTTTAGCCGATGGGACTCAGCGTCGCTAGGTCATGGTAAGACAGCAGAGCAGAAGTACAGTGTTTCTTTTTAAAGGGGATCCTTGAAAACTCTGATGATTTCAAGGAATGAAGCTATAATGATGGAATAGTAGGCATTGGGGTTAATATTTGAGGAGAGGGGGAAAAACTGATATTGTGCAGTACCTCTTCAGATGACCCCATGGCTAACTCAGTCATCAAATATTAAGTGTGTGTCATCTCTCCATGGGGGATAGAAACTTAAGACATGGTCCTGGCCCTTGGTGAGATTCTGATGAGTTTGTAATCTTGTTGGAGAGTCAACCAACACTTGTAAGGCTGACCCTGATGGTATTCTAAATGTTTCTTCTAGGACTAGGAGCAGAGGAAGTGGTAGATGAGTAACTTTGTGGTCTTCCAGAGAATTCTAGCGTTGACCTGGGATAACTACTAGGGACTGAAGGAAAATTCAATTTCTAAAATTCTTGATTTAGAACTAAACTAAGTAAGTTGGATATAATCTTTCTAAACTTTAGTAGCAGGGTTGATATGGCCTTCTGTCCTGGAATGTCTCCTCAGGGGGCGGGGCAGGGGGAGCAGTCTGAGAAGTTAGATTATTCAATTATACATTTATTATATACATTATCCAGTTTTCCCAATAATTATTATTGAATTCTTTTGCATTCCTTTACCCACTGTTTCTTAGTAATGAGTTTATCTATAATCTTATATTCATTTAGTACCATTTCTGAATTCTACATTTTTTCATTGATGTATTTTTCTATTTTTAAATCTAGTAATTGACCATTTCTATATTTACCATTTAATAGTTTAACTTGAAATATTGTAGGATGAGTCTCTTTCATAAAATTTTCATTGTTTCTCTGGATAGTCTTGCTCATCCTTTAAAGCGCCATATGAATTAGAGTTTTATAAATGCTAGTCAGTAGCTCTTTGACATTGTATGCAATCTAAATTAACTTGGAAAGTATTGATGGTTTTTTTTTAACATATTGGCTCAATCTAACCATTTGCTCTTCCTTAGTTTCTGTCAGAATAATACTGAAGTGTTTTGTTTTGTTTCAGAAATCTCTTGATTGTCTTGGTAAGTTTTTCCTTCTTTCCTAACTTCAAAAAGCTCATCTCCCATAGTAAAAATTAAAGTCATAATTAGATAATGTCTCCAACTTTCCATTTTCCTGGAATCACTCTCTTAGAATTACGTAGGAGCACTTCTCAGGGTGGGGAGGCGAGACTGTAAGATCCTTCAGAGCCCTCCAGTTATCCATAATCTGAGAACAGACTTATCCTATAAGTCAGAGCTATGTTCAAATAGTAAAGAACAAAAATGAGTATTGATTGCTCATCTTACTGTGTCTTGGCCTGTTTGAGCTGATATTGAATTACCAATCCAGACCTCTCTGGGAGTTCCAGACCCACATTTCCAGTTGTCTTCAGAATATAGCCATGTGAACATTCCACCAGCGCATCCCAAACTGGTGGTCTTCTTTTTCATTAAGCGTATCCTTCCTTCGGATTGCATGATTTTTATCTTTGGCACTATCGTTTACAGAGTCTCCCATGTTTGCGACCTTTGGGTTAGAGTTGACTCTTCCCTTTCCTTCACCTTTCATATCCAATCATTATTAAGTTCCATGAATTCCACCCTACAACCCATCCTCCATACCATTGCCAGAATAACCTTTCATGAGAAAATGATGACATTTATTTTGTGCCTTAAAAATGACGGAGCACTTTTGCCTTGTTATAGCCTTTACATCGGTCCCTTTGCCACTGGGCTCTCCCCTCTCTAATTCATCCTTCAGACAGTTGCCAAAATTGTCTTTCTTCTGCTAAAAACTTTTGGTGGCTCCCTAATGTTCCTAGGAAAAAATGCAAACTCTTTACCCTGACATGTAAGGCCCTTTTTAATTGGGCTCCAACCCAATCTATTCATGTTACTCCTCTCACAACCACTTCACACCAGTCAAATTGTACTACTTGCTAGTCTCTAACGTGTCAGCTCTCCAACTTCACATCTTGGCATAGATGACTTGAATACCTAGAATACACTCCCTCCTCACCTCAGCCTTTCATAGTTCTTATCTTATTTCAAGACTCATTTCAGAGACACCTCCTCCCGTATGTCTCTCATGATTTCCTGTCTCAAAATTCCTAAAGCTCTTTCTTATTCTCCAATGTGCCTTTAGGTAGTAGACAATGTTCCAGAAGTCAGAGCAGCTACAAAAAGGTTTGCTTGTCCTCTCTCCTTGGCTAGACTGACCAGAAGAATACCTGAGGGTACATGCGTATAAAAAGTTCTGAGCTTGAAATTGCTGGAGGGAGATAGCTGGCTATTAGGAAGACAGAGAAGGAGCTTCCATGTTGGAAGCCCATGTGGTAGGGTGAGAGTAGTATCAGGCCATTGGAGACAGCAGCTGCCTGGCAAGCATCAAAGCCAAGCTGGGTTGGTGACCATTTGGGAGGCAAGCAATGAACATTACTGCACTGGAGCTGACTTCACACACCCAGCCGGAGATGGACAGCTCAGCTGCGCTGAGAAATGGACACACTGGGAGAGAGTACTGGACTCCAGAAAAGCAAGGCAGCCAACAGAAAACCATTAGACCCATGATGATCTTAACTTGGGGTCCAAAGACCTACCAGGTCTGGTCTATGGATAGATTTCATGGGTAGGGGGTGGAAATGATATCTTTATTTTTGCAATCCTTTGGCTTCCTTTATAATTCTATGAATTTTATGCATTCAGAAATGTTATTTGGAGAAAAGGGCCATAGGTTTCACCAGAATGCCTATAATCTTGTCCCTGTCCCAATAAGGGCCAGTGATGTTCTCTCTCTTCTTAGAACTTAGAATTCTATTTAACGTGGCCTACAAGCCTCCCCCCACCCTTTTTATTTTATAAAGCCAGGAGAGCTATGAAGAAGATAAAACTGTGAACTTGGTTAAGCCTGCTCTCCACTTTCCCTCCTCTCCCCACTCCAAACTTGGAAGGGTCGTGGAAAATCATGGAGTCAGAACTGGAAGGAGGCTTAGGAGCCATCTTGTCCAACTCATTTTATACATGAAGAAACAAAGCCAAGACTGGTTAAGTGCTCTGCCCACGGTCACGCAGATAGTAAGTCTCTGAGGAAGGATTTGAAACCCAGATTTCTTGACTCCAAGTCCAGAATTCAATTGACTATACTATATAGTGCCTTAATTTTTGCCTGGGTGTGAATGATGGGAGTGTGTGACCCAGCCCCTTGTGTAACCCAAAGGGAGGAAGCACTAATGGTGGCATTCCAGACACTACTGTCACAGCTGGTGTGGGACATGAGGCACTGTTTTTGGAGGGGGGCCAGGATGTTCTCTAATCACAGCACATTTCCACTCTAATCCTTTTTGTTTTTCTCTTCTATCTTGGTCAAATAACTCAGTGAAGGAGTTAGCTGTCTGTGGTTAGCCAACCTAAGGTTATGTGCATGATGAATCTGTCTTCCTTTTCTCTGGAGAATAAACCAGAATAATGCTGGGTTTAAGCAATGACTTCAGGGTATGTGTGCCTTTAAAATGGTTTTCTTTTAGCCTCTCTTGTGTGTTAAATAACAGATGTGAGGTGGGCTTGAACTTGACATCATAACCCTCTGTGATGTTTTTTGTGCCACCAACCCCTTCCCTTGACTCCCGTCAACCTATTGCCTATGATAGAAAAGTGATGAGAATTCTGGGAGATGTGTCCCTGTCATGGGATCATAGGGTTTGACCATAGGATCACTGGATTTCAGAATTGGAAAAAGGTTTCAGAGATTGTTTAATCCAGTGGTTCTCAAACTTTTTGGTCTCAGGACCCCTTTATACACTTAAAAATTAGGTGTCTCCAAAGACCTTTTGTATATATGGGTTACATCTATTGCTACTTGCCATATTAAAAATTAAAATATCAAATAATTTTGATCTCATGGACTCCTTTTACGGAGTCCATGGACCTCACTTTGAGAACCACTGGTTTAATCCAATATCCTTATTTTATAGATGAGGAAGCTTGAAAGAGATGACAGGAGTAGAAGTGTCTTGTCCAGGGTTACCCAGATAGTGTTGGGATTTGAATCCAGATGCTCTGACTCTGAATCCTCCCATTATCCTTCTCCCTCTTGGCCTCGTGGGAATTTGAGGCTAAGAAGCATATCCCCCAAAGCTGTGAACCTTGGCCAGGAGAAGAGAGGCCTAATCTCCTTATGTCTCCTCTGTGACTAGGATGGCTGGAGACCAGTTTGCCTCTCCTCAGCCACTTTTCTCCCTCCACCCTCTTTTTTCTCTCCCACTCCCCTGCCCTCTTGGGCTCTCCTTCTGGGGTAGCGGCCAACTTTTACAGTGGCCTGGCTTGGCTTCCAGGTACCAGGAAGGGTGACAATCTTGAGGCATCTCGGAACTTCTCTTTTTCAGGATTCTTACCTCTTAATAGACAGAATCTGGCCCCCAGCCTGTATACCTCTGTATGCAGTCAAATATGTACTTTTCATATTGCTTTGCCAACAGCTGTGCCTTTTTTAAAAAATGGTTTGGGTTTTTTTTTTTTACAAAAATTCCTTTGTAAAAAAAAAATTGAAAGGGACATTTGAAAACCTCCATCAATCCTGCTTATGAGTAACTGAAACAGACAAAGGGAAGGGAGACAGGGTGAGGGGAACGAACTACAGAGGAAAAATTTCAAATTCACTGCAGCGCTCCGTGTGGGCAATTTGTATCTTGTCTCTGTGAAGCCTTTATCTCAAGTGACAGACGCTGAATAAGCTGCCAAAACATCACAGCAATTAAGGGCTACGATATCAAGAGCAAATGTTTTAATTCATTTTGTTTTTCTTTTTTTAAAAAAAAGGTGGGGAGAGGAGAGAGAGAGATCCTTATTTTCTCCCTTTTGGGTTTCCAGAGAGGCATCTGTAAACTATTAAACTGGTTTATTTTCATTAGTGCACTCACGGCGGAAGTGACATTTATATCCTTGCGGTATGACTGAGAGAGCCAGGAGCTTTCCATGGGAAGAGAGCCCCCACGGCTTTTTCCAAAGCTGACAGAGGTTCTCATGAATACAAGCTTCGTGTTCAGAGAGGATTCCAGGCCCTCACAAAACACGCCGATTCCATCTCTCTAGCCTTTAGTAGTGCCAGAAAAGGCCTTTATTTTCTCCAACAAAAAAAAAAAAGGAAAAGAAAAAAAAGGTAAAGAAAACATCCTTCTTTCGCTGGTACAACCTCTGCCTGCTGGACGTCCCTAAACTCAGAGACCTTAACCACTGACTGTAATACACCTGGGAAGGGCCATAATCTATTAGCTTTTCTGTTCCCATTGGGGAAAGGAGGTTTAAATTGCAATCTGTTTACCAAGCCCTCTATTGATGTTCTGTTAGGCCACCTGCTGGCCAGCTGGAGTCAGTGCAGGCAGGTGTCAAAGCTAACCTTGCTTTCCCTGGGTGGTTGCTCCAGCTTCTCGTGGAGGTGGGATTGCCCAGTCTCTGTAATTAGCATCAGGGCGGCCCTTCTTTAAGAGAGGCTGTGGGTCTCTACTCCTGCTACAACCCTCTCTGCAGGGAGCATGTTTTTGTGTAAGCTGTGAGTTAAGGTGCCTGGAGACTGCCCACCCCGCCCAGACCAGTGGCTCTTTAGGTCCCACATCCTTCCTTTGCTCCAAAATTCTTGGGCAAAGTTAGTGATCTTAAAATTCCTTAGCATCTTTCAAGTTTTCTCTCTAGTCCTTCTTTTCTTCCTTTATTTTATGTTCTTTACTTCCCACTTCTCCCCATTCCAAGCCTTCAGAGTCTCTTGGCTTCCCCCATCCCTCAGACCAAGGAAGGAAGCTTCTGATAAACTAATTTACAAACAGGTACTTGTTATTAAATGTGTGACCCCAGGCCTTTCAGAGAGTATCTGCATCTTAAGATGAGCCTGGAGAGAGCTACATTTAACCCAAAGAGAGAGAAAGAGAACTAATGGTATATTTCAGACCCTGACTCCCGGATGTGGGGCTGGGACGGTGCTTTCTTGGAAAGGGTGTTATCTTCAGGGTCTCTTCCAAGCAGCTGACTGCCTTTGTCCACTTTGCCCAGGTGTAAGTCTGTTCTCTGGCCGAATTAATGCCTCATAGGATTTGTCAGACTTGTTAAACAGTATGGGAATCTGATGGCTCTTCCCCCTTTTGCCTCTGTATAGTAAACCATATGAGTTCTGGATGTAATGTAGCAGCATCTATAGAGAAATAAATGTGTTTTATACAATAAAAAAAACAACAACAATGCAAACCTCTGCTTTTGTGTGCAAGAACAGATGTGGGGTGGGTCTGGGCTGGGTGGTCTGTCTAGGGCTGGTTGTCAGGGAGAGGTTGTTTGGGTTCAGAACCCCCATGTGCAGTTTTCTATGGCCCCCTACTGCCTTGGCTGGCAGGCAGAATTCTACAGCTGAGTTTTAGTCCCTTGTCTTTTTCCTGTCACCTCTTCCCTTTTCACTAGCCATCTGGTGAGATCACGATTTTTGGTCGATGCCCCTTGGATCCTACTCCATAGATAACACCCATCTGTAATCCCAGACTGGCCTGTGGCTCAGTATCTTGTGTTTGTTCCGAGAGCTGATGGTATCACAATGGGTTTTGTCAGAGCTGTATACAGCATAGTTTCCATTCAGGTTTTTAAGGCAATTCATTAATGCCTGCATATGAAAGTCAAGAAGTTCTATGTTCCTGCAAGTGACTACCCTGTTATGTACCCCCCGCCCCCATCTTCCCCCCTGAGCCATCAGATACGGACAGAGCTTCCAGTACCCTGGCCCAGGACTTAGTCACAGAATCCAAAGCATTCAAATTGGCAGGGACTTTGGAAATCACCCCATTTTACAGATGGGGATACTGAAGCCCAGAGAGGGAGAGCCACTTAGCCAAAGTCATTCAAGTATTAAGTGGCAGAGCCAGGGTTTGAACCAGACCCCAGGGTCCCCTGTTTATTGTTCTTTCTGCTACATCCACAGAAAAAGGCCTGCTCTAGGCCCCACTCCCATCTGTCCTTCTTCCTTCAAATCACCAACTATGGAGGGTTGGGGTGGGGGCGCGGCTAGAGGCCATATATATGAAGTAAAGAGAGGCTTCTGGGAATGAGAGAAATGTCCCTGCTATTTCTGTGCCTCTCCTCCCCTCATAGCCACTGCTGGGATATCCAATTAGTGAAGGGTAGTGTTGGTTGTCAGAGGGAAGAATGGCTCGGCAGGCTCCTGTATGATGCTGAGGAGTCTCCTAATCACCCCGAAGACTGGAGATGTGGCGAAGAAGTGGGAGGGCAAAGGAGAAATACACCAGCTGTCCGAGGCACACAGAGAGCATCTATGTTGATGAGCCTCCTTATATTCATAGAGGATCTTGGGTCTTGGAGCTAGAAGGCACCCTGGAATTATCTGGTCCAACTCTGCCCTCTGGCAGGGGAAGTAGTCATCCAGCCAGGAGGGTTGTGACCAGGGTTCAGGGCAACATGGCCATTAGTTTCCAAGCATCGGGCTCCTTTTACCCTGT
>CM053625.1:121835199-121890802 GCA_028646595.1 Phalanger gymnotis | reverse complement strand
GTCTTTGCTCTTTGTGAGTTGAGAGGTCTGGTAGATGCCACAGCTTAGTAATGCAGGATACTAGGGCACTCTTCGCTCATCTCCTGGTCTGGTAGGTCCCCGTCTGGTCTGTTCCCGCCATGTGAGCTGGGCTCAGCTCTGCTCCCCTCAGTTGGGGGCTGGGAGCTCCACGTGGGACAGACCTTACCCAGAGACCATCCAGGCTGTCCTGGGCTGGAGCCCTGCTTCCCTCTGCCACTTTGTGGGTTCTGCAGCTCTAGAATTGGTTCAGAGCCATTTTTTTTTATAGGTTTTTGGAGGGACTTGGTGGGGAGCTCACGCCAGTCACTACTTCCCAGCTGCTATCTTGGCTCCGCCCCCGGTCTTCCTTGTTTTGAGGCTGACTTTCTAGCCACTCCTCCAAGCTGCCTTCACTTGAATGTTCATGTGGCATTTACATTTCTGGGGTGAAAAATCAGAGTGGAGTGAAGTGGAACTTAGTGAAATAGTGAGGACCTGCTGGGTGCCAAAAAACAGTCTGGTTATTTGGCTTTTTTTCTTTTCTGGTCAGTTTAAGTCGAAAGGAGATGGGGCAGAAATGTGGCGATTTTCTTGTTTCTTTGAGCTCCAGATAACTGATCTTAACCTCACACACACATAGGCAAGCATTCCCATACATATTGTTGTTTGGGCGTAGACCCAAGCCAGGGAAAATTTTCGGCCAAAAGACATGAATTTTTCCAGGAAGTTTCTGAGCCATTCAAAATGGGAGTTATAATGAAAACCATTTTGCCTTTCTAGTCCTTTTGACCACCAGAGTGGATAAAAGAAACTTTTCTGGCTCCAGGTTGTCAGCTAGGTGCCTATGATGGAGCTCAAGAGGTCCCCACTGAAACCTTGTTTCAAACCAATACATGGGAGTCCCTGGAAAGCTGGAGACTTGGTGACTGATAACCACCACCTTATAACCGCATTTCCTTTGTTTGGGGATCCAGGGCAGGTCTGAACTTCCTTCTGGATCCTGCCTCTCATCCAAACTGTGAGTGAAGTAACCCTAAAGACCATATTGTAGAAGGTCCATCCTTCAGATGGAATGGGGAGAGCTTGGGAGCTCACCTTCAGCCCCCAGCTCCAAGTTTCCTTTTATAATTATTTAGGAATTCCTAGCTTAACTTAGGGTCCATGAACTTGTTTATAATATATAGGTATACATATTACACACACACACACACACACGGGAAAGAAAGAACTATATTTAAATATATAGGCAGCTAGGTCGCAAAGTGGATAGAGCACTGGACTTGGAATCAGGAAGACTCATCTTCCTGAGTCCAAATTTGGCCTTAGACACTTACTAGCTGTGTGACCTTGGGCAAGTCACTTAACCCTGTTTGCCTCAGTTTCCTCATCTGGATCGGTTTCTGATCTGGAGAATGAAATGGCAAATCATTGCAGCATCTTTGTCAAAAAACCCCAAATGGGATCATAAAGGGTTGGACATGACTGAAACTACTGAACAGCGGCAGGACCTGAATTCAAATCTAGCCTCAGACTAGCAGTGTGACCTTAGGTAAGTCATTTAACCTCATTCTGCTTCAGTATCCTCACCTGTAAAATAATAATAGCACCCACTTCCCTGAGTGAAGATAAAATGAGATATTTGCAAAACTTAAAGCGCTATATAAATGCTAGCTATTATTATTATAAATATAACTTGTTTCTTTTGTAATCCTATATGCTTTATTTTATGCATTTAAGAACTTTACTCTGAGAAAAGTTTCATAGGTTTTACCAGACTTCCAAAGGGATCCACGATGCAAAGAAAGGTTAAGAACCTGAGGAGTGATAGCCCTCCCCCAACACTCACAAGAGGTTTTGCAGATTATTCAAACTTTCCAAGAGGAAGTTTGAATATACTGTGACTCTTGGAGCCAGAAAGACCTGAATTCAAGTCCTGTCTCTGACCCACACTGACTGTCTGACTCCGGCAAGTCATTAACATTTCATTGCCTCCAGACATAAGACTATGTATGTCTTGCCCCAGCCACAGATGCCTGTGTCGGTACGTGTAGCTATATCAGTGAAATCAGAGGTCCCCAATCCCTAGCAGGGGTGGGGAACCTTCAGCCTAGAGGTCACATGTGGACTTCTACATCCTTGGGTGTGGTCTTTCGACTGAGTCCAAGTTTTACAGAACAAATCCTTTTATTAAGGGGATTGGTTCTGTGAAGTTTGGAGTCAGTCAAAGGGCTGCACTTGAGGACCTAGAGGTGACAAAGGGTGTTGAGAGAGGAATCTGTGGCAAACCATGAAGGAATTGACTGGTTCACACTCTATTCTTTTTTCCCGGGGAAAGGTGTTTTTTTTTTTTTTCCCAACAGCCAGGCCCAAGGAAAAGCCATATTTTCTTTGATGAGCAAAGAGATGCTAAAGCTGGCCTGGAGTTCTACCAGAGTTTATAACATGGTGTTAATATCCTTCAGACTGCAGAGAGGCTGGCTCTTTCCCTTCTCCCGCTTATAGACTAAGAGAGACCTAACAGAACATTTAACCCATCACCTTCAATTTACAGGTGAGGAGACTGAGATCCAGAGAAGGAAGTGACTTGACTGAGGGTCACAGAACCACTAAGTGGCAGAGTCTACATTTGAACCCAAGTGTGTCTCCAAATTCAGCCCATTTTATCCCATGGCTCTGTGGGTATCACCAAGGGTTTGCATGGTACCTTTGTTAAAACAAAAAGAGCACCAAGCCTTCAGTCCCTTCATACATTTTAGTTCTAGGACAAGGTTGAACTCACGCGATTTACACAAACCTTCCACTCTAGCCAAACGAATTACGTTCAGTTCAACAAGCATTCGTTATGAGCCTACGCTGTGCTACTTACCGGTGATCTAAACCAAAGTGAGGCAGTGCCCTCAGCCAGCTGATATCCTATTGGGAGGTAACCAAATGAATAAAACAAGCTAGTCTGAGGAACTACGGAAGCCCTAATAACTAGGGAGATGAAGAAAGGTTTCCTAGGGTAGCTAGGTGGCACAGTGAGTAGAGCACCAGCCCTGGAGTCAGGAGGACCTGAGTTCAAATGTGCCTCAAACACTTGACACAGTAGCTGTGTGACCTTGGGCAAGTCACTTAAGCCCAATTGCCTTCCCTTCCCCTCTGCAAAAAAAAAAAAGAAAGAAAGAAAGAAAGAAAGGTTTCCTGTAGGGCATGGCACATGAGTTGAACCTTGAAGGAGGCTGGGGGTTCATTGAGGTGGAGGTGAGGAGAGAGCGAATACCAGAACTGAGAGCCTGTGGGAAGGCATACAGACAGGGGAGGATAGAATGTGGGGTTCAGAGTTTGGCAAGTAGGCCAGCTTGGTTGGAAGGCAGAGTTATATGAAAGAAGTCATGAGAATTTGGAAAGGTAGGCTGGAGACAGATGGTAAAAGGCTATAAATGTCTAACTGAGGAGTTTGTAGTTTATCTTCGAGGCAATGGGGAGCCATTGAATATTCTCGAGCAGAGGAATCTTCAGTATTTCCTTATTACTTCTAGGAGAAAACATCACCAATCTTTTGGATACCCCGTGCCAAACAAACACAATCTGCTCCTTCCAGCTCGGTGTCATAGTGCCCTAGAATCAGGAAGACTTAACTTCAAATACAGCCTCAGATACTAGTAGTATGACCCTAAGTAAGTCATCCACCTGACCCTTGCCTCCCTGTTGCATCAACTGTAAAATTAAGATAATAATAACACCTACCTGCCGAAGTTGATATGGGAATCAAATGAGTTACTCATTGTAAAGGGCTTAGCGCAGTTCCTGGCACATAGTAGGAGCTTAATAAATGCTTGTTCCCTCCCTCCGCTCCCTTCCTCCAGCATTTGTACATGTCATTTCTCTCATCTCTCACCATCTCCTCTCCTCCTCTCTATCCAGGCACTGTTCCCAATCTCCTTTGAAATCTAACTCAAATCATGCCTCCCTGGGGAAGGGTCTCCTGATTACTCCCTTTCAATTCCATTTTCTGCTGGTCTCCTCAGTCCTTTTTTGTGCTCTCAATGCCATATTCATTAGTTTCTGCTGATGTACATTGCATCATTAAGTGTCCTTCCCAAGTATCATGTCTGCCGCCTGTTAGGGACGTGAGATTTAGGGGTAGAAGGGACTTGAACCATTACCTAGTCCATTCTTCTTTTCTTTAACAGATAAGGAAGCTGAGGCCCAGAGTGGCCGGGTGATTTGCCTAAGGTTGTCTGCCACAGTGAAAGAACTAGGTTTCAACCCAGCTCCTCCAGTTTCAAATCCAATATTCTTGTGTCCTCCATGTCCAGGCTAGTCTAGCCTTCAATACAGAGAACTGAATTATCCCTTAACTTTGCAGTGTTGTCTCTTCACATTTCTGGAGGGCAGAGACTGTGTCTTATATTCCCTATGTGTCTCCCTTTCATTGGCAGACAGATTACACCATTTCTTTTTCCTTTTTCGGGAGGCAATCAGGGTTAAATGACTTCTCCAGAGTCACACAGCTAGTAAGAGTCTGAGGTCAGATTTGAACTACATAACACCGTTTCTACAGCTCAATGGACTCTTTTGTGCTATGGTGGCCAAAAAAAAATCCATCACCTGGTGTATGATGTTGTAGAGATAAACCTCTTTGCAATTAGCTCATTCAGTTCTTGGATGACAGACAGCCAGTGCATGCCTAGGCCCGTTCTTGAGGCCTTTCCAGCGTGGCCAGACCTGGCAAGGCCTGTGGTCCGCTGGAACAGTCTTCAAGAGCCTAGGGTCACCTCCACCTCGAGGCGTCCGTCAGAGGAGGGCTTTCTCGGAGGATGACTGGCTGTTCATTTATTATATTAACTTCCTAAATCATCACTTAAGGAATTTATTGATGTGGATACATGTCCTCCTCTGGGAGCACCAAGCTTGAGGTTTAAAAAGAAACCACTGTTCTAAGGTCCAGAAAATACCTCAACACAACTCACCTCTATTCACACCCAGCTAATGGGCTGGGGTGGAAGGGAGAGAAAAGCATCGAGGATTATGATTTTGCAAGTAGGAATGGAGCCTAAAGTCTCCCTTTTTGAAACTAAAAATTTAGTTTTGAGAGAGAAAAACATGAAAAGGTTTCCATTTGAATTGGCCGCTTAAATGTTGTTTGTGTGAAAGGTTTAGGATCAGCACATTTCTGTCGCTTCTCTCTGGGTTCAGTTCAGATGGAGGAAATTTCAGGTCTACACCTCTTAAAAGCGAAAATTACATTGCCTGCTATTACATTGCAATGAAAAAATGACTAGCGCGGTTTTCTGCCATTAAATTATTTCACACATTCCATTTCTTTTCAGACGCTTGCCAAAGAGATTTTCAAATGTGCTCGCAGCCAAAGGATCAAGTCTTTCTTACCGTCCCCTCCCACCCCACTTGTTTTTTTCTTATTCCATGTAATTTAAGGGTCAAAATAGCCTGGGGGGAATTAGCTGCAAATTCTTCCTAAGACAAATAAATTCAACCTTTGCTTCTCCCCCCCCCCCCAACGCCCCCACCTTTTTCAAGCTGTTGAGAGACACTTTCTGTTTGTTTTTGGTTGAAATAATCAGTCTGAGCCTGACCCTAGGGTTGTGGTGGGCTGGTACCCAAATAAATAACTTTTATTAATTAGTATTTGCTCTTACCCAATAGGCTCCCAACACCCCCCCTCCCCAACACCCCCACCCACTCCACCATCTCATCGCTGCCAATATATTAACAAAAATAAACAATTGGCTCCCTAGATCTTGATGTGGATTTAACAAATTAACACTGGGCCTTAATCAGAGGGGCCGCGAGGCTGCAGAAATATTTATAGCTAAGAAAGTCCCAGGGAGTAACAGAGGAGAAAGTCTTTTCCTTCACCCAAAGGCTTTCCTGGTAAAGATTGTGGAGGCCTTTAAAATACCTCTGGGAGAAGGTCTTAAGTAAGAGGGCTAGTAATGATGTCCTGAGTGGGCGGGCAGGCTGTTCCACAAGGATATTAGTGCATTGCCTTTCTCAGAGGCCTCTCTTGATTCTTGGGGGTTGTAAGTGGCCCCGGGACGCTGCTCGGGCAGAGCTGTAATAAGAGGCAATTGGAGAGATGCAGAATGGAGAATAAGCCCTCAAGATATGTCGAGAGCTGAGTCTCCTATTACTTACATGGGGAGTCATCTTGGTCATTAAGTAATTCTTGGCTTCCTGGAAGCCTCATGCTTAGGACACTTATAAATGCGACTTTTAACTGGTGCTCATTTATAAGGTGCTTGGTGGACATCGGAGTCACTGAGAATGGGTATGACCCAGGCCATAGCTCTTGGACTCCCATCTACTTAGTGAATGGAGTTTTAAAAAATGGAACAAACACCATATTTTCCAGTATATTGGGCACACCTTTTTTGAGGTTGGAAATCCGGCCGAGACACAGGAGTACTATGAATGGCCAAGAAATCCAAAAATCCTATAGTGGCTTCCGGAGAGGATGCCCCTGCCTCCCACACAGGGGCTAGCTTTCTGTGGCCAAGGCTGAGTGTCTTCAGCTATCCCCTCCCCTCCCCACCCAAGCTGAGACTGCTGATGAGTCCATCCCCCAGACTTCCTGGGCTCTCACCCAGAAGAGCAATGTTTTCAACAAATGTGGTCAGGGCCCCCGAGAAGCTGCCAGCTGAAGCTAATTGCTGTACTTGTCCCTTTGAAACAGGCAAATCCAGTGTTTGGTTTTAAGAACCTAAACACTTCTGAGTTTAAGTCCTGTTGGCAAAGGACAGTCTCTAATTCCGATGGTCTATTTGGAGATTTGTATGGTAGTATGGGAAACGCTTCAGAAGAAGGGAATGAGATGACAGGTAACAGAAACATTTGTGTAACGGTTGTGTGTCACATAATTCAATTACAGACCTTCGGGGAAATTAAAAACTACAGTCTGGTGCCGGGGTAGTGCTGGTGGTGGTGGTGGGGACGTTAGGGGGTGGGTGGCGTCAAGATTTGAAAGCATAGCCTTTGGGAGACCCAGTGAGGAAGGGCATGCAGGCTCCAGAAGGATATACTGGACAGGTGCATGAGAGGAGGTGTCCGGAGGAGCCAGTCAAATGGGAAGATGACTAATAACGTGGCGAGAACAAAAAGACACGAAGGATGCTCAGGGAGCAAGGGGGTCTGCCAGGGCTTAGGAAAAACTGGGAGGGTTCATTTGAAACAGGAGAAATTTTTTCCATGATGCCTCTCTGGGTTCTCAAGCTTTCTTGTGGCCCAGTCGCTCTAGGCGGAATTGAGTTTTTGGTTATTTTGAGTTTAACATCTTCGTAATTAGGGATATTATAAGATACCGCCCATGTGAATCTAAGGGGCGGACGGGGGGGGGGGAATGGAGAACAGTGATCTCTCCTTACATGCTGCTGAAACCAACTGGCTTTTTTTTTTTTCCTGTTTTCAAAGGGACGTGTCTTCCTTTCCCACGGATTCCAATCTTAACAAAGGACAGGGACTGGTCCTATGATTTCATTGGTATAGAGGACTCACAGGTGAGAAAGTTCCTTCCACTAATACAGATCTGCACCTTCTCTAAAATGTATAGTCTTTGACTCTTGCCTATAGCACCAATAGGTTAAAAGACTGGCCCAGGGTCACATAGTCAGTATGTGTTAGAAGAGGGACTTGAATCCAGTTCCTTCCTGGCTTCAAGACCACTCTCATTCAAGATCACACATTATCATACCCACCATCTCTCTACTAGCTATCTGAAGACGAGTATCGAGAAGAAGACCACATCTCAGACTGAGCTATGACTTTCTCCACTTTAAAATTCAATGAGTTTGTAGATGTTGCCCCAAAATGAGTCCCAGGAGCTTGGACACATAAAAAGTCTTCAGGGAGGTAAGGTTTTGTGGGATTAGTCATCTCTTACCAACGTGGTTTTTAGAAGACCTGGATGTGAGTTCTGGCTTTGCCATTTACTAGCTACGTGACTTTAAAGGATTTCCCTTCCCTGGACCTCAGTTTCCTTTTTTTTTTTTTGTAAAATGAAAGGTTTGAACTAGGTCCGTGGGTCTCAAACTTTTTGGTCTCAGGACCCCTTTGTATCAGTATTTGCTGTATTAGCCATTAGAAATTACATCTATGTATTATTAAGAAAACAGATTTGACATTACAGATGTGAAAGAATCCTCAGGTCACCCTCTGAGAAGTATTATTCTGGATGAATTCTAAAGTGCCTTCAGACTCTACCATTCTGCTGGGATTCTGTGAGGCTCTTCTTACCTGATGGCGAGCTATTCTCTAGTAAACGAATTGGAGCACTGAACTTAAGTTAGAGTCCAGAGTTCAAGTCGTGACTGCCAAGCATGTCACCATGGCCAAGTAAGTCTTTGGGCCTTAGTTTCCTCCTCTGTAAAACAAGACTGTTGGACTGAATGACCTTTAAAGGACCCCTCCAGATCTAACATTCTATGATCCCTAGAGAAATTAAGAGAGGAGAGATTTTTGGGGGTTTATTTTTTGTTTTCCCTGGCAAAAATTAGAAGCTCAGAACATCCAAGCTGGAAGACTGAGCTTAGAGATCACCTTCATCTAAGCCGTTGTCAGAGAAAGAAACTGAACTTTGCTGTGGTCACACATCTTGGTGGCAGACCTGCAAATAGACAGAAGAGTCAGAAGCCTTGGGCTCTACCTGCATCGAGCACTCAGTTCATCTCAGCAGACTGAATCTGTTGGGAGAAACCCTGTGCTTGTACTTGGGGCTAGTCCCAGACCTCCCCTGGTAGCTCTGAGATAGTGGTCATCCTCTGACAGAACAGGAGAACTTAGAATTACTACAATGAGAGGTTTCATTGAGATCAAAGGAGCACAGATTTAGGGCTGGAGGTGAGATTCATCTAGTCCAAGTCCTTCATCTTGCTGATAAGAAAACCTTCCTATGGGCTTGGAAAGTTAGCAGTTAGTATCTGAAAGGAGGCTAAAGAAAAGCTTCCATATTGAAAGAGGAGCCCAAGAAAACATCTGAGAAGGAGGGAGCTGGAGAGAAGGGTCTGCATGTTGGTGTGTGTGTGTGTGTGTGTGTGTGTGTGTTTCAGCTACTGAAATAACATTACAGTGCCATATCTCTGAGAATGTTTCACTTGTTAATTGTGAGAAAAAAAGACTGATGAATTTTTATTGGCTCCCTCTCAAGGGGCAGAGGTTGGGGGGGAGTGGGAAAAATCATCTATTTGAAGGAAGAGAGAGAAGAAAGTAAATCTGGATGGAGGATCGTGCTAGCTAAGAATTGGTCTCTCTCGGCCAGCCTCCTACTAAAAGGCAGCAAGGGAAAGGAAGCTTTAATTCCCTTGGTGCTCTGTGGTGGGAGGCACGTAGACTCACTCGTCTGGCTGTAGGAGACAAAGCCATGTGGATGTCACAGACCATCCCCACAGAGGGCAAGTGAGTAGGAGAGGCTGGAGCCTTGGCTCCGCTTGGACTGCCTCAGAAGATGTGGTGGGTATGTGAGGTTGGAGTCGGTGAGAAGGACTAGACTTGAGGTTTGCAACTTCTGCCCATGAAGCAGCTGCAAGCAAATCTGGACCAGCTGGGCAGAGCTGCACCTAAAGTCTCACCTAATATGTATGAAACGCTCAGCTTTTATACCAGGGAGCATAAGAGAACAGATCTTCAGACACCATTTCCTGCGCTCAGAAGCCACATCTTGGATGGCTAAAAGGCAGTTTTCCAAAATTCCCACAGGACAACCAAGGCGGCTAAAAAAGGAAATGAAAACTTGGGCAATGGATCCCTTGTCTTACTCTCCTGTCTGTGAAGCAGGCCTTCTTCACGCCTCAATTATCCTTCCTATTCAAAGGAGTTGAAAATGGGCATGCTGTGGTAGAGAGAACCCTAGCTATGAATAAAAAGAACTCAATTCTGTCTCTGGCTCTAGCACATCTGTGTGGCCTTGGACAAGTCACCCAGCTTCCATTTCTTCCTCTGCGAATTCATAGCATGGTATCTTCCCTACTTATCTTCTGGGATTTGGGTGCCCTGCATCCTGCTGACCCCATAACTTTGTTCACACTGTTTCCTGTGCCTGGTATGTCCCCTTCATCACCTGCAGAGCTCCCACTAGTGTCTTACAGCTGAACTCGGATGCCATAGAAGGCTTCTGTGATCTCCGTTCAGCTGGTCATCACCTTGTCCCCTCGGACCTCACCTAACTCTTTGTTTTATAACTCTAGAAGCACCACCCTTCTTTACGTTGGCCGATCCCCAGGCCTGAAATGCCCTCCTTTATCACCTTTGCCTCATAGAATTCCTTTTTCCCTTTAAGACACAGCTCAAGCCTGACCTTCTCTCCTACCCTGCCCTCTCAATGTTATCGTTCCCCCAGACTATCTTGCATTTAACCGTGTCTGATTTATTCTCTTTTTATTTATACTGAACACGCTTCTGTATGTTCTTGTTGTCTCCCCCTTACAACATAAGCTCCTCATTAGTAGGGATTGTTTCAGTCTTTATATTTATAACCTCCGCGACTAGCATAGTATCTGGCACACAGTTGGTGCTTAATGAATGCTTGATGATTGATTAATTGATCTATGCGTATTTTTGGGGGGCTGGCATGGGGAACTTTTGGAGAGAAAACTTGTCTCCTAGATCAGTATCAGAAGATCAATAACTTCTCAATTTTTAGCTTTAGAGAATTGCTTGGGTCACTGAGAAGTTAAGTGATTTGCCCAGAGTCACACAGCCAATATAGATTAGATGCGGATCTTGAACCCAGGTCTTTCTGGCTTTAAGCCTGGATCTCTATTCAGTTTGTCATACTACCTGTAAGAAAATAAACTTATCTTGCATCATTAAATTTCAAAGCTACCCTGTGTCTTACCCTCCTACCATATGGTAAGCTTCGGGAGGGCAGGCTAAGTCTCATTTAAACTTTGTCCCTTCCCTAGAATAGGGCTCTGCACACAGTAGGTGCTTGGTAAATGTTTGCTGAAGTCAAATGAGAATGTGGGTAGGAAGGGTGCTTTGAAAAGTATAACTGGTTATCCAAATATTTGCTTATTATTACACATATAGGTATTGTATTCGCCCTTCGGGAATCTCCTGCCGAGGTTCCCAGCACAAGTTCCTCAGAAGTAGTGACTGGTCTGATTACACAGCTGAAACAATAGTAACTCCAAGGGATTTGTCCTTAAGAAGCTAGCCTGGCTTTCTGAGGCCTGCTTCCCAGAAGGGCTGGAGAGAGAGGGAAGCTTGGAATACACAAACCTAGGGCTTAGCTATAGGGCAGCTAGGTGGTGCAGTGGAGCGAACTCTGAGCCTGGAGTCAGGACGACCTGAGTTCAAATGCAGCCCCAGGCTTAGTAGTTGTGTGACCCTAGGCAAGTTACTTAGCCCTGTTTGCCTCAGTTTCCTCATCTGTGAAATGATCTTGAAATGGCAAACCACTCCAGTGTCTTTGCCAAGAAAACTCCAAATGGCATCACAGAGTCAGATATAAACAACAAGGGTTTAGCTACCTATTGGTGTTTCCTACTTTTTAAATGGAACTCAAATGAGAACACTAAACCGGTCAAAGAAATCGATAAAAAAAAAAAGAAGTCTCAAACCATGAAGGCTTGATTTAAGATCTGCTGGATGAAGAATGAGGCCCTGAAAAGGAGTGTGACCCAAGGAACCCAGTGGCCAGGGAGGACCCTAGGACCTTCAGTTTGAAATCTCATCTCTGTCTCTCTGTGTCTTTCTTCCCCCACTGCCTCCACTACTAGACCTTGGGCAAGTTTCATAACTTCTTTGTGTCTGTAGAATATCAGAAAACCGTAAGATACTTCCCTTGGCTCTGTCCTGTCTTCTTGGCACCTCTGGCCCCCAGACCAGCCAAAGGGAGTGAGTGGGTCTTGGGGGCACATGGTAACACAGGGACTTGGATTACCAGATCAAAGGGTAATTTACAAAGCATCAGAGACCCCTGGTGTGAGGCTCAGTAGTGCCAAAACCTTAATAACTCCCCATGAGCCTCATGAAATAGACCAGACAAGGAAACCTCAGATTGGGGAGGGATACGGACTCTAAATTCTAAGGTCAGGGGAAGAGAACTGGGCTGGGGATGGGGGAGTGGGTCAGGTTTAGGGGAAGGGTGGGACCACATCCCTGAAACTAAGGCAGATAAATAGTCTGTCCTATTTTTTTTGTTGAAGTAACTAGTGATGCTTTCCTCAGATTATGAAGGCAGGAGTTTAGGGAAGTCTCTACCTAATTAATTTAGCTTTTAACAGCCTTTTAAAATTGTTCAGTCCTATATTAAAATGTGAGTCCTTTATCCAGAAAAATTGTTCCCCCCAGACGATGGCAGGTTTTCCAAATCCTTATAATGCCCTCATTTTGCTGTGATTTCAACGTGCATCTCGAGAACAGTCTTCCCACCATCCCATGAACATCAGTGTGAGAAATCTGGCTACTCCCCTGGTCTGGACTATGGCACACATGCACTACTATATCATTCCCCACCCCCAAACCTCCTCCTAGGAGCTGGGTACCTCTTGCAACTTAACAAGCCCCCCAGCTCACAGCAAGCCCTCCCCACATGGCATCTGGCATTGAAACTGAACACTAACCCTTCAGGTTAAACTAGAGCCCTAATTGCATTTAGGGCGGTTGCCAAAAGAGGTATGTAGAGCCTGGTGATGCAGCACCAGCCACTGTGGCGGGGGGGCAGGTGGGGAGCGAGAGAGCACCCATGCTCCAATCAGTGTTTATGGCCTCAGCGCTGCACAGTCTCCACTAAGAGTCTAGTGTGTCGCTTGTCAAGGGAAGGGAATTTAAATTAGATTGCTTTGCAGAGCACAAGCCTGACTCCCTCTGAGGAGAGCTGCCTCAGAATTGGGGGCAGTGGGGGGAGAGGAGGAGGAAGGGCAGTACCGAGGAAGTTGAGTGTGTGTACAGCCCGTGCTCTGGAAACTGTGGTCTGAAAATCGAGTTGCTGTCCGCCAGTCTGTTTTTAATTTGAGGTTGATGGATCCCTGCCAAATTTATTGTAAAACATTCATTTTAATAAGTGGTTGGTATCTCTCGGAAAGCCTCCCTGCTTAACCATTTTCAGCCCAGGCTGCACTTGGGCAGATAAGAGCGCCACTGTTTCCAGCCTTATTAAAAGCCTGCAAAGTGACACCTGCTGAAGTGCTAGGGCAAGGTTACGGGCTCCTAAAGAGCGGCAAAGTCCCCATTTCTCTTTTTTCTGAGTCGGTCAATAAGCACTTATTAAGCACCTACTATGTGCCAGGCACATAAAAACATGAAACTGCTCTTTCCCAATCATACTTGAATCACGAGTCAAGTTGTCCTTTCATCTTTGTTGTCATTCTACTCCCCCAAAGAACATCTGAGTAAACCTAATCTTGCAGCAAGACCCCCCCCAAATTCTAACCTAAACTGTGGGGGCTATTCAGCCAAAGGCATTAGCTCCCATCCCCCTTTACAGAATGTTAGAGGTAGAAGAAGCCACAAGGTTGTCTGGTTCAACCTCTTCTACCAAGAATCCCTGGCAGCCTCCCTCGGCCTCTGCCTGAAGGCTTCCAATGGCAGGGAGCTTAGCCTTCTCAAGGCCCAGCCTGCTCTGATCTCAATGCTGTATCCTCAGTTGCTCAGAGGTCTTAGTCGTTGACGCTAGAGCTGGAAGGGGCCTCAAGAAATCATCTGGGAGAGGTAGCCCCAGCCTTCCAGACAGCCAGAGTCCTTATCCTTATATTGTGGATTGAGCAACTGAGCCCAGAAGAGTTAAATGACTTATCCAAGGAATTCCACATGCCTTCCCAGCTTTGGGTTGCACCCAGACTCATTCTCCCCCCCATCATCCTCCCTGTGAATGGACAAAAGTGAAGTGAGGCCGAGACAGGTGAGTCTGAAGGAGGGCAGTTGAGGGACTGCAGCCAGATATGCTGTTCTTTTGGCTACAGTTTGATAGTTGGGATCCAGCCCACCTTATCCCAGTCCTCTGCTTTCTGCCTATCACCTCTGGCTCCATCTTAGTTGACTTGGAACTTCAATAAGGAGATAGATTGTGACTGCCCCTAGGGGAGCTAACTGGGGTGGATGTTGGACAGTGCATTTGATTCATCCCTGCACAGGTAGCTTGGGTAAATAGGAATTCATTTATTGGGCACAGGGTTGGGCCTGATGACCCCTAAAGTCCTAAGGAGACTGAAGATTTTTCTGATCTCTGTGGTCCTTTCTGACTTCAGGATTCTCTGAGAATCCCAGCAGTAAGGACAGCAGATGGACGACAAGCCAGATGAGAAAAATGCTTTGAGTCTCTATCCCAGAAATAAATTTCACTGGTTGCTTAAGGAGTCACAAGATCTTAAGAGCCGGAAAGCACCTTAGAGACCAATCGGTCCAGCTGCTAGTAATGGAAAAGGCTAGGGAAGCTAAGAGGAGTGGACTGTTTTCACTGTCCTCTCTGCTGTTATGTCCTTTACCATCTAGAGCAGAGGAGATAGTCCTAAAGGAGTGAGTGGAATTTCTCTTTCATTCCTGAAAAGTCTGAGATGTCCATTCTCATACAACCTTAGTGGTGAAAAGGACCTTAGTGAGCATAGGTTCTTCAAGCAGCGCAGGATCTAAGGAGTCATTCCAGCTCTACCCTGGCCCAGTGAATGAATCACCTCTTACAACCTCTCTGACAGGGGGTCATCCAGGCTCTTGGTGAATAGCAATGCTGTGAATCCAGGCCTTCTGGCACCAGCGCAGGACTCTTTTCCCTACACAGCATACCAATCAGAATTCAAATATCCTAGGCAGAACTAAGGGCAGATTCTCATCAAGCTCACCCTAAGGGTGTTTCCTTGGGATGAACAGCACTACCTATATTATGCCTCCAAACACAGGGCCCTAGTTAACTGATCTCACTTATTCAGCTTTTCTCTCTTTAACTTCTTTAGCTCCTGAGGGGAAGGGCAAGGGAGGGATGCCAGCATGGCTCTCAATTGGAACCTATCACATAATATGAGAAAGTCTTTTTTTTTCCCGGGGAAAAAAGCAAGGAGCATAGCCAGATGGGATCCATAGAAGCCCGAGGGTACCAATGCTGATTAAGCTTTCTTCCCAAGCTCTCTTCAAATAACTTTCCATTTGGTAAGACCAGTAGAGGCCAGGAGCTAAAGCACTGGGAAGGATGCAGCTTCCCTTCCTTCCAGGGGACCTCACTATCATCTGCTCAAAGCATTCCTGGCCCAAGCTAAACTTTTGTCTGGATCTATACTGTTGGGGCCCTCCATGATGCTTTTGGTTGCTCAATTCCGTGTTCCTGAATATGTTTGGCCTTTATAGCGCTGGCAGAGGGTTTTATGATTCGTTTGTGAGTTCCGGCTACGCTGGAAAAAATGAACCTGGAGCTCATGAAAGTAAAGGACAAACGACATGGGTTAGTTGGAGCTAGACATAGCTCTGGCAGATGTCTTTAAAGGTTTTACTTGGTCTCTATCTGTTCAGAGAGCCTGATTTGGTTTGTGATGCTGTTGGTCAACAGGGAATGCAATCTGTTATCCCTCATTCAAGGCACTGAGCTGAGTTTCAGTCAAAGACTGGACAGCTGGATGGGTGATGGTGTCAGGTAGCCTGGTTCACAGTAGGGACCAGCTTAACACCATTAGGTCTATATTTTTGTTATTTTTCTGACTCTAACAAAATCCTCGTGCTCCACCCACATCTACCAACCAGACCACCCAGTTTCTTGCTCTGCCTTTCAGCTGGAGAGAGAGGGAAAAAAAAGAGAAAGGAGTTTGAAGGGGAAAAAAAACAGATCTAATCCCACAAATAGTCATTCTATCATGTGTAAAAAGGGGGAGGGACACTGATTTGCTGTCATTCCAGGGTCTCTGTGGTCCTATATCTGAAAAAAATAGACAAAAAACAAAGAATGTTTGAGTCAGAAAGATCTCTGGAGATCATCTCATCCAACCCAATCATTTTTAAGATAGGGAAACAGAGGGCCAGAGAAGGGCATGGTTCCAAATTGCTTTCCAGAATGGCTGGACCATTTCATAGCTCCACCAATAGTGCATTGTACTTTTCCTCCTACAACCTCTCCAACAATTGTCATTTTCCTTTCATCTTTGCCAATCTTATGGGTGTGAGGTGGAACCTCAGACTCACTTTTATTTGCATTTCTTTAATTATTAGTGATGTGGAATATTTTTTCACATGATTGTTGAAAGCTTGGATTTTTTCCTCTAAGAACTGATTGTTCATATTCTTTGACAATTTTCTATTGAGGAAATGGCTTTTATTCTAATAAATTTGAATCAATTCCTTATATATCTTGGATTTGAGACTTTTATCAGAAAAATATGCTATAAAGACTTTTCCCCAATTACCTATTTTCCTTTTATTTAACTACAATGGTTCTGTTTGTGTAAAAACTTTTATAATTTTATGCAATCAAAATTATCTATTTTATCTTCGGTGATCCTCTCTATCTCTTGGTCATTAACTTTTCTTCTATCCATACCTATTGTTGTGAGAAGCACATCATTCCTTGTTCTTCTGATTTGTTTATGATGTGACCTTTTAGATATATCATGTATCTGTTTGGGATATATGGTATGAGATGTTGGTCTATACCCAGTTTCTGCCAGAGCACTTTCTAATTTTTCCAGGAGCTTTTATCAAATAATTAGTTCTTACCCTCAACAGATGGAGTCCTTGGGTTTATCAAGCACTAGGCTACTATGTTCATTTGCTTCTGTATGCTATATACCTAATCTGCTCTACTCATTAACCTCTCTTTTTAAAAATACTACCAAACAGTTTTGTAGTATAGCTTGAGTTCTGATAGATTCCCTTCCTCCTCACTTTTTTCACCATTTCATTGAAGATTTTTAATCATAGCTGGACTATTGCAATAGCTTGCTGATTGGTTTCCCTACCCCATTCCAATCCATCCTCCACTAATCTGTCAAATGGATCTTCCTAAAACACAAATCTAAGCATATCATCTCATGATTCAATACACTTCAATAAACTCCAGTGGCTCCCTGTCACCACCAGTATCAAATATAAAATCCTCTGTCTCCTCCGTCTGCAGACTTTTAAAGCCCTTTATAATCTGGCTTTTTCCTACCTTTCCAGTCTTCTTAAGTCTTATCCCCTTCACATAGTCTGTGATACAGTGACACTGGCTTCCTTGCTATTTCTTGGATATAATATTCCATCTTTTGACTGAAGTGTTTCCACTGGCTATCTCCTGGGCATGGAACTCTCTCCTTCCTCATCTCTGCCTCCTGGCTTTCCTGGCTTCCTTCAAGTCTTAGCTAAAGTTGGGCCTTCTGTAAGAAGTCTTTCTCTTTAATCTTAGTGTCGTCCCTCTGAGACCAACCCCAATTTATCCTGCCTATATATCTTGTTTATACATAATTGTTTCCTTATGGTTTCCTCCATTAGATTGTGAGCTCCTTGAGAGCAGGGACTATCTTTTGCCTTTCTTTGTAAACCCTAATGCTTAACATAGTGCCTGGGATGTAGTAAGTGCTTAATATAGTGACTATAGAGTTGACTGATTCCAGATAATTTCATCATCATTTTTTCTAGCTCTATAAAGTAATCCTTTGGTAGTTTGGGTGGTATGGCACTGAACTGGTAAATTAATTTAGGTAGAATTGTTATTTTTGTTATATTGACATGGTCTATCCATTATCAATTAATATTTTTCCAGTTATTTAGGACTGTCTTCATTTCTCTAAAAAGCATTTTATAGTTGCATTTATATAGTTTCTGTGTGTATGTTGGTAGCTAGACTCCCAAATATTTTATAGATTATGTAGCTATTTTGAACAGAATTTTTCAGTCTATCTCTTTCTGCTGGGTTTTATATAGGTGTTAATAGGCCTACTAATGATTTATATAGATATTATTTGCTGAAGCTATTAATTGTTTCATTGTTTTAGTTGATTCTTTTACATTTCCTAGATGGACCATCTTATCATCTGTAAAATATTGTAATTTTGTTTTCTCTTTGCCTATGCTTATTCCCTCAATTTCTTTTTTTATCATGTTGTTATGGCTATCATCTCTATAACTATATAAAATAATAGTGTTAACAGTAAACATCTTTGTTTTACCACTGATCTTACTGGAAAGGACTTCAGCTTTTTTCTGTTATATACAAAGTGTCCCAAAAGTCTTAGTGCAGTTTAAAGCTTTAATAGCTTAAAACTGCACTAAGACTTTGGAATACCCTGTATAATCTTGGTTTTTAGATATATAGTACTTAGCACATTAAGGAAAGGTCCATTTATTCCAATGCTTTCTAATTTTTTCTTAAACAGAAATGAGTGTTTGATTTTGCCACAGGCTTTTTTAGCTTTTTATCTAGTGATATAATAATGTAGTTTTAAAAAAAGTTAGTTTATTTTTAGTTTACAACATTCAGTTCCACAAGCTTTTGAGTTTTAAATTTTCTTCCTTTCTTCCCTCCCTTCTTCCTAAGACAGCATGCAATCTGGTAGAGGCTCTACATATACATTCATATAATAATCTAGTTTTAAATATTTTTATTATTAATATGATCTATTGTGTTTATAGTTTTTTTCTTATGTTGAACTAACTCTGTATTCCTGGTGTAAATCCAACCTGGTTATGATGTAGAATCTTTTTAATATGTCATTGTAGCTTTTTTTCTTAATGATTTAATTATTTAATTAAATTTTTGTATTGGTGTTTTGATGAGGGATATTAACATATATTATATCGTAATATAATATGTAATTCTATTGATATATATTTTTATTTCTCTGCTTTGTCTTACCCTGGTCTAGATGCCAAGATCATCTTTGTATCACAGAAAGAATTTGGAAAGATTCCTTATTTTCATTTCTTTTTTTTTTTTTTGCTAACAGTATATGTAATATTGCAGTTATTCTTTAAATATTACAATTCACTTGAAACTGCATCTAGTTCAGGTTTTTTTTTTCCTTAGGAGTTCATTTATGGCTTGTTCAATTTCTTTTTCTCTTATCAGAAGGCCAGAGAAAGGAAATGCCTTGACAAAGCTGTTAAAGCTTGTAAATGACTTTTCTGACTGCAAGTCTAGTGCTTCCCATCCCCCCATGATCTTTCTCACTTCCAGCCTGAAATGAAGGGGAAGAGAATAGACACCAAACTCAGTTCATCATACGTTATTGTTTAATACAATTGAGACTTGTACTAGAAGTGTTCTAAGGGAGAAGTCCCTTTTCCCTCCTAATCACTAGCCCTTCAGAATCCTGGATGGGTCTGCATGCTTTTACCTTGTAACACTCTATGAGTCAGAAGCCTAGCTGTGCAGACTTCATAATAGTTTAAATAAAAGGGAACTAATTGACTTATTTTCCCCTCCCCATCTTGCCATACCAGTTACTAGCAGGTATGTAACAATGACTATGATATTGTGTCTTCCCAGATCATTCCCCAAAGTGAGAGGATTCTGAAATCTGTTGAAGTCCTCGCTGGTTTATAAGAATGCTCTCTGCTGTAGCTTTATTGAGTCTGCTATTATCTTACTGCTCCATTGTGAAAATTATAGGAGTATAAGGAAATAACACTTACCAAGAGTATTCTACCATCCATCCCATAGGTGACTACAAAAGAAATAGAAAACTATTACCCTTTAATGGACTTCCCCAGATTTGGGGGGAAACAGAAGGAAACAGACTGCTGGATTTGGAGTCAGGAAAGCCTGAGTTGAAATCTTACCCCGGGCACTTTACTAGCTGTGTGACTCTGTGCAAATCACTTAGCTTTTCTGAGCCCCAGCTTCTTCATCTATAAAATGGGGTTAATGATAATATCTACCTCACAGGGTGGCTGTGAGAATCAAATGAAGTAATTTACAGCAAATGCTTTGCAAATCTCAAGTTTATAGAATAAACTGTGTTAGCTATAATTATTACTGTAATCATTAAGGGCAACAGCAACAGAATACATCTATCTATACAATGATATTTTATCAAGTACTTTGTGCAAGAACTTAGAACAGGATCTCTGCCTTAAGGTCACTGAATTAAATAATTTTAGATTTGGAAGAGACCTCAGCATCCATCTAGCCTAACCCGCCCTGGAAAGCAAGTCCCTCTGTCACATATCTGACAAGATAAGGCAGTTCTGGCTGGATGGCAATTCATCTGAAGAAGAGCTGGGGGTTTTAGTGGCTGGCAAGTTCAATATGAGTTGTGTCCTAATATAGCCAAGAAAGCTACTTAGACCGAATTAAGAGAATCTAGTACTAGGGAGGTGACAGTCCCACTGTATTCTGCCCTTATCAGACCACATCAGAAGTATTGTGTTCAGTTCTGAGTACCATGTTTTAGGAAGGATTTTGATGAGCTGGAAAGCAATCGGGAGAGGGAAGGACATCAAGACAATGTCATATAAGAATAAGTTGGAGGAAATGGAGATGTTTTAGTCTGGGGATGGGGGGCGGCCAAGGATCATTATAGCTATCATTAGGAGTTTGAAGCACTGTTCCATGGAAAAGGAGGGCAGCTAAGTGGCTCAGTAGATAGAGCATTGGCCCTGGAGTCAGAAAGACTCATCTTTCTGAGTTCAAATCTGGCCTCAAAACCTTAAGAGCTGTGTGACCCTGGGCAAGTCACTTAACCCTCAGTTTCCTCATCTGTAAAATGAGCTGGAGAAAGAAATAACAAACCGCTCCAGTATCTTTGCCAAGAAAACCCCACACGAGGTCATGAAGAGTCAGACACAGCTGAAATGACTGAACAACAATGACAACAAAAACCATGGAAGGGGGGCTAGATTTATCTTCTGCAGGTTATTAGAGGTGGGAGAGAACTCAGAGATCACAGAATCATAGAGCCGATAGAAATCTTAGAAGTTATTTAGTCTACCTCCTAGTCCGAGAGATAAATCCCTTCTACAAACCTTCAATGGTTTGTGAGATGATCATTTATAAAATGAAAGAATTGAGTTAGCTGATTTCTGAATTTCCTTATAGCTCTGTGATCCATGATCTCCAGTGATAGGGAGTGTATAACCTATTATTTGTTTTATAGTAAAGAAAAAAGACCCAGAGAAAAGAAATTATTTGCTCAAAGTCAAAAACCTACTAAGTAGCAGAGCAAGTCCAGTGCCCCCTACACCTCTCAATGCCTCTTAAGCAGGAGCCCAACAGTCACAGATCTTGGTTTGGCTGGGTGTAGAATGAAGGGCCTCCAACTCCCGGCTCAGAAGCCAGTTCAAGGGACTTACAAACAACAAATACTAAATTCTTACAATAGCATTTCCATTTACTTATTTTTGCTCCCAGGTTTTATTTTCTCTTTTTAATTAAGAGACCAGAGCCCTAATCCCTACAAGAGAGAAAGTCTGACAAAGCAAAGGTGGCCTGGGCTGTCTGATGTACCCCAGACCCAAACATTTATTGGAGTATCAGTTTTCTCCTGTTCGTTCAAGTTGCCCTGGGCTGCAGCCAAATTTTAGCCTAGAGCCTCAGGAAGGGGCAGCAAGAGAGGGTTAATTAGGATGAGAGAGAAGAATCTCAATGACTCTACATAGTTGTAACGGGATCCCTACTGAATAAATGAATTCTATCGTCTCTTCAAACTTATCAGGCCTCCCCAGATTTACCCACCTTAGAATATTTCGATCCCATAGCTCTATTGTCCAATCCTTCCTCTACCACTTTTGCTGGTTCTGTGAGAACACCCTAGACTTAATCTTACCACCTCCTTCCCCAGCTCCAGGTAAGTACATTTTGACTTTCTAAATGGAGGAAAAGAGGGAAAAGGAATGACACTTTTTTTGTGCTCATCTATAAAGAGAGCACAGCCACAAGCTCTTAATCAGGACATCCTCCTTTTTCCAGGAGATTAAGCATAGGCAGACTCAATAACCTTTTAATGCCTTCTGAGGGGTGCCCCATTTCCCCCCATTTTTAGGGAATGACAGAGTCCAGCATCATTCTTTAAGCTCCAAGTGGGCCGGGCTGGAGGATGCTTCCTATAAAGTTAAGGTACCTTAATGGCTCCTTGCCCTTTCTGGTATAGTATTTATCTATGAAGGACTCCTTTGTAGTGAATTAGGAGAAAGAGTTGGAAACTGAACAGAGTCCCAGATACCACTGGTTCCTAAGGAAAGCCTGTCCTGACAGTTTCCTCCACTGCTCACAGTTGTCTAACCGGTGTCAGTCATTGAAGCCCGAGCCAGCTCTACACCTCTGGCTTCTCCAATCTATGCCAATCCAAATCTGGTTTTTGCTTCAAGGCCCAGCTCCGGTCCCACCACTTCCTAGAGGCTTCCCCTGCCTCCTCCAATGCTCAGCGCTCTCTTTACTCTCTAAACTTATGTGACATTTGCTGTCTGGGTCTCAAATTTTAGTACTTCTAATCATGGAATTTTTAGAGCTAGAAGGAAACTCATTTTGTAAAGGAGAGCGTGATCACATGACAGCGATAGCTTGTGTTAACACAGCTTTACAAAAAATATTTTCACAACCCTGGGCTGTTCGAAAAGTCTACGTTATTACCCACCATTTTAGAGAAGAAGAAACTTGGGTTCAGAGGGGGGAATGAGTTGCAAGGTCACACAGCAGGAGTGAAACAGAGGGAGTGAGATGGCTTCAAGTCTCACTGTGGCCGTCGCAAAGGAACACAGGAAATTTTGATTCTGGGTCTCACTAGGGATTCATTACAGAAGAGCAGGTTGTCTAGGCAAGAAATACTGCCCTTTAATTTTGAATGCTTTGTTCACGCCTTCTCTTAAAGAGAGAAAGGTACCCATCAGGAGAACTGACCAGAATTTACAGTCTCAATCTCGGGGATGGACTTTTGTAAAATAATCATTTATTTAGAAGACAAACTCTCCCCACCCATCTTCTCCTGCACCCCTCACCAAATTGATACAAATTTGATTCTAAACCAATTTTCTACACTCCTACTTGTGTTCTGTCTTATGTGTGTGTAAGTCACACTGCTCTAAAAAGACTGAAAGCTTTTTGAGGGCAGGAACCTTCTCACACCTTTTTCAAGCATGCTGTGGGCACCGGAGGAACTCAACAAACAACGTGAATTGCAGTTGGGCTGTGGTTTGTTTATAATTAAACACTTGTCTCAATGAGTTCAGCTTTTCCAGAAACCAGAACCGGCAAACTTCAATTCTGCCGGCAGTCCCTTAGTCCTCAGACTATCCTGCTCAATGGTCATCCTCCCTCACCTTCCTTGACCTTACCATCTTGCGTTTTTCTGCTGCCTTAAGCTGCTCGAGTTCAATCAGAACTTTAAAAAAACAACGCCCCCCTAAAAAAATTGATTTTAGAAATAACAAAACAAATTTGCTCTCATTTGGAGGGTGGTCACAGTTTTTGTATTATGTGGAATTATCTCTCAGTCTAGAGGCCAAGGATTAAGGACGAAGGGATTTAGAAGGCATAAGTTCAAAATGGCATATTTGTGTGGCAGGGGCGGCTGGGGAGTGGGATGACGAGGAGAAGATTGCTGCAAAGAGAATGTCCTGTGGCCGTCTGGAGTTAACGCCCGGTGTGGGAGAGTTTATTCTCTTATGGGCCAGTCTTGGGTTGGGGGAGGCAGTATCATTCTGGCATCAAGGGCAGCGAGACCGAAAAGAACAAGTTGGGGTGAACGGGAGACGCTTCCAGCAGGAAACCTCGGGGTTGAGTGCCCAAGGCTCCAGTCCCAGGGTAGCGAATGGCCAAGGCACCCTGACCCTTCTAGAGTAATGACCCTCATCCACACACATCTTTTTCGGTTCAAAGATCAAGGTCCAAGAAGAACCCGAAGGGGCTGGTGGGGGGGGCGGGGGGAGGCGACCATGGAGGGGGGGCGGGGTAGGAGGGATGGCTAGGGGGCTGGAGTCGCAGCATGCTTCCTCTAGCGGGCCCCAATTGGGCTGCAATCCCCTCCCCTCCTGGGCCCGCCCTGCGCCCGGGCCAGATGCTCCCCTGTCTCCCCAGCCCCCGCCTTTCTGCCATGTGCTCGCCAGTCTCATTGCGTGTGAGCGCTGCGATTCGGTGGCTGGGCGGGATGGCGCCTCTCCACATCTGGTTCAATGTGAGAGCCTGGCGCCTGGCTTCGCCACAGACTTCAGCCTGAGACATGCAGACGTTAATAGATTCGCTAGTTCGCTCGCACAGTTCTCCCCGAGCTATCGCTCGCTCGCTCAACCCCCGGGCTGCTGAAAAGCCGCTTTATTGTGAGAGGCCCCCGAGCCTGGCTGGGATGGATGGGGTGGGGGTGGGGGTGGACTGTTTCCACACCCCTTAGGCCGTTCTCCCTGCCCAAGCCCCTTTTCCCCGGGCTGTGATTAAACTTCTTTTCTCTCTTATTCAGCTCAGTTACCCCCCTCCCCCCAAAAAGGCTCAGATCCTGTCATTAGTTTAATTCTCTGGGAAGCTTAGGATCGGTTACTTTTTGGAAAAAGGGGAAGAAGAAGCTGTGAGTTGAGTGGGGATGCGGGTGGGGTGGGAAGGAAAGATACCCCAAGTTGTTCTGCCTCCCCAGTCCCTGGCTGTAGCCACTGTCTTCTATAGCTGACCCGTACCCCTAACTCCCGGCCTCTGCTATAACTAAATCTATACTGGGAACAACTTTCTATCCTAGAGGAATCCTTCATCACCTGCCCAAGTCAGGAACTGAGGGATTCCTCCTTCTCTCTGATCCATTCCTTCTGTAGCCCCCATTTCCCAAAGTTCCTTTTGTACACAGGCATCTGAGGTCAATGCCTAGGGATTATCACCTTATGGGTGAAATAGGTTTTTGATGTCATCTCCTTTGGATAGGGTCCGAACTGAATTCCCCTGAATTCCTCTCTATCTCAAAAAATGTCATAGTGGCATTGCAACGCTGGCTTTGGTTGTGTTCCCAAAAAATAAATACGAGCCTGGCTTTGCAGCCCTACCGCCTTTCTGGAGGGGTGCAATTTAGAAGTCTGTTTTTATTGTTTAAGGGCACATGACGCATTTTATTTTGCAAAAGGGCAATGGTCCATCGGACCAGCCCCCCTATAAAGAGCTAAATAATAATAAATCTTAAGGCCTCTTCTAAAGAAACTTTAGAAGTCCTCTCAAAGAGCTTGGGGGTAGGATGGTGTTTCATTGTTTATGGCAGACCTTAGTCCCCATTTCTTGCCCTTGTGTGCTTAGAAATTGCAAATCATTTGGAGGTTCAGTGCTAGACTCTAGGTTTCCTCCTTTCTTAGAGGGCAATTTATAAGGAAATGGATTACTTTTAGCTCAACATCAAAGTACCATCGCTTTGCTTTTAAACTGGAGAAGAGAATTTTGCTGGGCTGCCCAAGTCTCTACTTAGAACTGCCACTTTAAGAGCAGCCCACCTCCCCCTCTGCCCTTAACTTGGGCCCTCGGAAATTCTGGATTTGGGGAATAAACCACAACGTTTTTCTTTTTTTCTTTCCTAAAAGGCAATTCCAAACCTGTAACAGGATCCACAATCAACGACTTCAACATGGTCAATACACTCGGGCATGTCTAAAGGCAAGGGTGGAATGATAGATGCTCCCTGACTCCCCTGCCAAGCCCCTGGGCTCAGAACTCTGTTTTGGATGACCTTGGCTGGGGATATCCCCTACTGCCTTCTAGTTGGAGCAGCAGACAGGGAGGGGAAGAGATGCCTTCAGGTCTCACTGTGGCTTCTGCAAAAGAACACAGGGAATTGGGACTGCAGAACTCAAGTGAGGGATCGTTAAGAAGAGCAGACTGTCTCTTGGCAGGAAATAACTGCCTTTTCATTTTAAAGCCTTCATTCACACCTTGTCATAAAAGAGAGCAAGGCATCCTTAAGGAGAATTGACTTCAATCTTTGGGGTTGGCCCTTGTCACCGACTGTTTAGAAGACTCAGTCATTCTGTCCCACTTTCTTTGTCTTTCCCCTCTGATGGGCTTGAATCAAGTGGAAATTGGGTCAAATGGCTGGTTTTTTGGTTACATTTTCCACTGAAGGAATTCCCAGATGCTCACATTTTATCTCCATCTCACAGGCAAACTATGGCACAGTGGAAAGAACTTAAGAAAATGGTGTCCAAGGACAAAGGTTTCAATTCTGCCTCTGCTACTTAGGACCTTGTACAAGTCTTGTACGAGACCTTGTTCATCTCTCTATGTCTCAGTTTTCCCACCTATAAAATGGGGGAGCTAGGCTGGGTAATCTTTAGGGTCCATTCCAACCCTGAAACTGATATTATTGGTATTTTTTAAATAGTTTGTGATCATTTTCCCCCTCTCTTAGCAATGAAATTTTCATCTTCTTCCCCTTTCCTCCATTACTTTCCCTCTTCTCCAAATAAAAGCAAAACAAAGCAAAAACCCTCTCTGCACCTTAACATAGATAGGGGAGAAAACATGGATGGGAGTTTGACCACAGGATAACTCTGTGGGCTTCAAAATGGGTTGCTGCAGGAAAAATATTCCAGTGTCAGTCTACTTGACAGTGGAATATCTGCTTTTTCCTTTATGGAGACACTGAGACATTTCAAACACTTGGAACTACAACCCACCCCTGTTCAGAAGCGGCTGTTCTGCCTGCCCCTGCAAACCATGGGCTTGTTCCTCCTGCTTGTCTTTGGAGAGGAGTCTCTGCTTTCCCTTCCATCCCAGCCCCTTGCCTAGATAAAATGATGGCTAAGCAGTCCCCTTCCCCGCCTTCCTCCTTGACCTCTCTTAAGCAGCGCTGTTATATGCCTCATCGCTTCTTGATGATTAATTCTTTCATCTGGGGGCCGAGGAGTTGGTGGAGGAAAGAGGAAGGAGGGTCATGGGGCCTTGAGGTTAGGCAGACACAACCTCCCTGATCTGCAGTGCCATGCATTTCAACCAGTCTGAAAGCTAAGCTACAGAAAGCAAGTAGCGGCCCTTGTCAATACTGCCTCAGAGATCATCTAGGACAGTGTCCCTCTCCTTCATTTTGTAGAGGGAGAAGCTTCGGGGAAGTGATTTACCCAGAGTTCCTCAGGTGGTTAGGGCTGGGATGGAACTCCAGGTCCCCCGAGCCCCAAGCTAGCATTCTTTCTCCTACACCACCCCCGCCCAGAGCAGTTTGGGCCACGGACCATCTGGTGAAATCTATGGATTCCCTTCTCAGAATATTGTTCTCAAATGCATACACTAACTGCATAGGATTATGAAGGAAACCAAAAAATCCGAAATACAGTTATCAAAATATTTTTAAAAACAAACTCACAGACCCCAGATTAAGGACCTCTGCACCAGAGCATGCTACGGGCTACTTTAGCTTGCTTTCTATAAATGTCAGTTTGGTACTGTACACACACAGCTTACCCAAAGTGACCCAAAGTGACCTGTAGAGCTGGCTTTGGATACTTGTCACAAGTTATTTGGGGTGGGGGGAGCTGCGGGGGGAGGGCTTTGGAGTTCTGGTGTGAAAGAACAGTTTAATGGATTGCATCTCCAATGTCGAAGGACCTGGTTACTACTCTTCCTCTCCATCAACAGAATCATAATCTGAAGTCACAAAAATTGGGCAGAGCTCATGTAGGCTTCTCTCCCCAAGCCTACTTCATTATACTTATTATCACCATTCCCCTCCTCAAGTACCCTCCCTTATGGAGGCAGCTTTCTTAAGCCAGGGAACAACTGTCCAGATTGCACCAATCCTGGATTGAAGTCTTTGTCTCCAAATCCCCCCACTCTCCACCTTCATCAGGGGAGGAGAGCTGATATCCTCAGGTAGGGTTGGGGAGGCTCCCTTCTTGGCAGAGTTTAAGTAAGTCACACCCCACCACTGTGCTCCACCTAGGCGTATTAAATGTAAATGCACCATACTACTCAGGTGCCTATAATATATTTTATTAAACTTTTTAAAAAGGAATTTGGCTACCCTTGAATAAATTGCCAATTTTAGAAGAAACTAAACCAAGTTGAAAAGTCCTACCTAAGTAGAAAGGCTGCTAATGGACAAGCTGAAGGCACTGTACTCAAGGATCCTGGGAGAAACAAAAAAACCTGACAGTTCCTGCCTTCCTGGAACTATAGGCAGAGGGTACTGGCAGTCTATGTACTGAATGTGCTTTGAGATCTCAGAGGAGAAGGAGATCACTGTGAGTTACAATCGTTAGGGGAGTCAGGGCATGTAATCCTTGCTATGAGGGGATACTGAGGCTGGTGGTTCACTGGAGTCAAGAGGATTAAAGCTGATGGATTGCTGTATAAAGTCTAGCATCAATATAATGAGTCCCTGGGAGTGAAGACCCCTGGGCTAGTCATGGAGGAGTAAGCCAGCCCAGGTCAGAAGTGGAGCAGGTCAGAACTTCTGTCAGTAATGGGCTTGGGCCATGAGTAGCTGATGCCTTTCCAGTCTGAATGGAACAGGAAGATCTATTCTCAAAATAAAAAATCAGTAGGGGAGACGAGGGATTTAAGCTAGTCCTTGAAGGATGTAGAGAACATTTTTTATAGAGGTGCATGCAAACTAAAGGAATATCTTGTACCAAGTTGGGGTGAGGAGGGGACAAATGATCCACATTTTGACAGCACTTTTAAGGTTTATAAAGCACTTCTCTTGCAGCAACCCTATAAAGTAAGTAGGGGAAGTACTATATTGCCTTTTTACCAATGAGGAAAATGAGGCTCACAGATTAAGTGATTTTCCTGAAGGCCCAGACTGACTTAGTGGTAAAGTTGAGACTAGAACCTATATCCTTTGGCTTCAGCACCAAGTGATCTTGCTGTAACTCCAGGCATGAAACATGAGTTGACTTGGAGGCAGAACTCAGCTAACTGAACCACATTTAGGACTCAACAGTGTTGTTTTTCTTACCCCTAACAAAATTCAGACTTTCTTACCTCACCAAATATATCCTTCTTCTGTCTTCTCCCCTAGCCCCCAACCAGGGGTATTCCCCTAAGGTGAAAAAGGTCTGATCTAAATGTTGTCAGTGGGATCAGAAAGGAAAAGAGAGATTTGCCAAAATATTAATTAATTCATCAAACATTTATTAAGCACCTACTGCATGCCAAGCACTGTTGTGGACCATAGAGAAGAGATAAAATTTAGATGACACATTTCTTCCCTTCATGGACCTCATATCTAGCAGAGAGGAGTCAAAAGAGACAGCACACTATAGTGGAGAGGACACCATACCTTTCCTGCCTCTGATACATACTGTTGTGTGACCCTGGGCAAATTACTTGACCCCTCCATTCTTTAACAACCCTCTAAGACAGGGGTTCCCAACCTAGGCTATATGTACCCTATATAGATTTGATAAATAATTATATTAGCCTATGAAAAGTAATGTCTTTAATTTCTTATGGGCATATACATGGTGATCATTTAGTTGTTTCAGTCATATCTGACTCTTTGTGACTCCATTTGGGGTTTTCTTGGCAAAGATATTGGGGTTTCAGCTCATCATTTATAGATGAGCAAACTGAGACAAGCGGTGACTTACACAGGGTAACAAAGCTAAAAAGTGTCTGAGACAGAATTTGAACTCGGGAAGATGAGTCTTCCTGTCTCTAGGTCCTGTGCTCTGTCTACTACACCACCTAGCTGCCCCATATGTATGGTAAATTCTGGTTTATTCCTTTTTATATTGAATGGTGATACAGGAAATTTTACTGAAAGCCAAGGGGCAGGGGGTTGGAAAAAGGTTGGAAACCCCCTGCTCTAAGACTATAAATTATGGAGTAATTGCTGATCTGCATTAATAGAAGGAATTTCCTCCCCAGGAGTTCCCCTATACCAATGAAATCATGGATCTGGACCTCCCTCTCCCTGTTCTGTCCCTCCCCCCTCCTCTTCTTCTCTCCATCAGGGGAAAAAAAAGAACAGAACTTGGGTGAATTCCATTTTAGACATGTTGAGTTTGAAGTGGTGATTGATATGACACGCAAGTTGAAATGCTTGGCTCCAGAGGAAAGAACAAGAATCAGGGGGCAGAAATGGTAGAGAGGCAGATTTTTGCCTCCATATAAGGAAAAACTGCTTCCAGCTAGACTCATCCCAGAGCAGAAAGCTTTTCCTTGCGGGGCAGTGGTTCTTCATGTGAAGAAAGCTCAATGAGCACTTGCTGGGGATGCTAGTGAGGGGCTTTTTCATCAGTTATGGGTTGACCAGATCCCTTGTAACTCTTTGGGATTCAGTGAAGTGTTTTGGAGGCAGCTGGAGCTCAGGTGTGAGGTCAGGGCTGGAAGCTACAATTGAGGCCATATCCACTATGGCAGAAGTCATTAAAACCAGAAGAGTAGGGGACAAGGAATGAATCTTGGGAGAATTTCTATAATTTAGATATAGCAGGAGGCAGAGAAGCAAGCAAAGGAGATAGAGAAGGAAGAGAGAGATAAGAGAACCAAGCTAATGTGGTATCTGGGGACAAGGAAGGGTGAGTTTTATGGGACCATGGAATGTGAATTTAAGTCACTTAGTCAAATGCCCTTATTTTGAAGATGAGGAAGATGAGGCCCAGAGAAATTTAATTATGTGTTCAAGGTTACATAGGTAGTAAGTAGTCAAGCTGGTGATGTGAATACAAATCCTCACTGGCAAAACTCTGTTGCCCAGCAAGGGTCCACCTCTTGCTTTGGGGACAAATCAAATCAACAGGCTACTAGAAAGGATATGACAACTGAAATCTCTGTAACCAAAATCTCTTCTGTCCACCAGTACCCAAATGAATTATATCCTTCATTAAAATGTGTGCTCTTTGAGGCCAGGAACTATTTCACTTCTGTCTTTGCATAGCACAGAAGTAGGTACTTAATATTCTGTCTCTGTCTCTCAACAATCCTATGTGATAAGTACTACAGATATCAGCATCAGCATCATGCCCATTTTCCAGATGTAGAAAGTAAGGTCCAGGGTGGTATTTAAACCAAAGTCTTCCTGATTCCCAAGACTTGTACTCTGTTTCTCCATCCTTCATCTCTATGTCACTTTCTTCAAGCTGGGATAGGGCTTGGGGAAGAGACAGGGCTTAGAGAAACCAGAGGAAATTTGGGACAGATGATTTGGCACCTGCCTAGGCAATCAACCACAGAGGAATAGAAGGTTTATTGAGCAGAGAGCAAGCAGGCTGGATAGCATTAATCTGTAGTGGGTCTGGGTCTGCAAGGTTCCGGAACTTTCTTTAGCTATGTTGATAGCATGGGAACAAAACTACAGAAGATCAGAGTTCATGGAATGTTACAGCAAGAAGGGTCATTAGATACCAAGTAATTCCCTTATTTAACTCGGGATGGAATTGAGTCCCATAGAAATGAAATGAATGGTCCCGGGTCACACTACCAGTTGAAGGAAGAATTGGGTCTCAAGCCCAGTAGTTACTTTCTTCTATCTCCCAGTCCATTCATTACTCAGCTACATTTACCCAGAGAGACAAAAACAATTACATGATGGCTCTTGGGGTCCTTGGGGCCCTGATTATATGAGAGTGACCCAGGGTTGACCACTGGCACGACAGGAGCTATCTACATTGGAGCCCTGTCAACACTTAGTTTAGGTATAAGCTTGAGTAGTATTGGGAATGACTGGACATGACACGGGGAAGAGGAGAGGGAAGAGACGGAGTGTGACCAGGAGGGAGCTAAAGACACTTGGTGAGATGAGAAGATCCATCAGTGCAGGCAAAGAACTGGCTGACTGGGCACAAGACAGAGAGGGGAGTGCCTTCCTCAGCGCTGGCACAGAAAGACAAAGAGAACAAAGACACTACTTGGTGCCTGAGGCAGGGGCTCTGACCCTAACGAGTCACCTCAGAATCCATGCTGCCAGGACCAAGGTGGCCAAAAGAGCTTGGATGGCTCCACATAAGATGATGGGGAAAGAATGAAGCAGTGCCTGACCTCCTAGTGAAGTGACGTTTATCCTCTACTTTCCCATCTTCTGTCACCTGGGCAGTCTCTACATCCTGGGCCCCTACCTCAGAAATTTGCTCAGTTGGCCGTGAATGAAATCACACCATGCAAGTATCTGCGGAGGGAACTAGGGAGCGCTAGGCTGGAGAAGGGAAGAATAGAGGGGTATGTCATTGCTGTCTCCTAATGTCTACCATGTGAAGGAAGAATTAGGCTTGCTAATAATACACACTAACGATAATGATAGCATCTATATAGAGCTTTAAGATATACAAAGTACTTTACAAATTTTATCCTCACAACAACCTTAGAAGGAGGATAATATATTTCCATTTTACAGATGAAGAAACTGAGAAAGATGAAAGTGACTTGCCCAGCTCTATCCACTTCACTTGGACCCAGACCACTGAACTAGGGACAATAGCAGAAAGCTGCAAAAAGTGAAATTTAGGCTTAAGGAAAGGGAAAACTTCTAAATAATTTGAGCTATTTAACAATGGAAAGGATTGGGAGGCAATGGATTCCTGTGGATATCTCCTCTAGGCTTACTGTGCTCTGTATAGGCAGTGCAGCAGCTTGGTGGACAGAGTGCTAGCTGGGCCTGGGGTCTGAAGACTTGGGTTTGAATTCAATCTCTGACACATACTAAATGTTTGACTCTGGGAAAATCATTTACCTCACTGAGTCTGGATTTCATCTTCTCTAAAATGAGGGGACTTGGACAGACAGCTTTAGAGGCCCCTTTGAGCACTGGGTCTATGGTGCTCTGAAGCCTGTCCCATACACATATTAGCGGTGTGTCTTCAGACAAACCATTTAACCTCTCTGTGCCTCAGCTTTCTCATCAGTAAAATGGGGATAATCATAGCATCTACTCCATAGGGTTGTTGTAAGGATCAAATGAAATTATGCTTGTAAAATGCTCTGCAAACCTTTAAGCGTTACATAACTGTAAGCTACAAGAATAATATCTATATCATATATATGTTGTATTTATGGATATTTATATTATATATACATTTTTGGTATTCATATTATTATGTTTATATGTATGCCCATGGTATTATATACATATATTCTAGTATATGAATATATTATCAGTGTATAGAGAATAGTGTATAGAGAACACGAGGAAAACCTAGGTTCAAGTCCTGCCTCTGACACATACTGGCTGCCTGATCCTCCTGGACCCTTCACTTAATCTCTCAGTGCTTCAAGCAATTATCTAAGACTATAAATTGTAGAATCATTGCAGCTATGAATCTGTAGATGGGTCTCCTCCCTGGAGACCCCAAGACCAATGGGATCATGGATCCAGTAAAAAAAATAGGTATAATTCGCATATATGTAAGAATGATATGTTCTTTCTTTCTTTCCTTTCTTTTCTTTTTCTTTCTTTCTTTCATTTCTTTCTCTCTCTTTCTTTTTCTTTCTTCTTTTCTGTCTTTCTGTCTTTTTCTTTCTTTTTTCTTTCTTCCCTCCCTCCTTCCTTTTTCTCTTTCTCTTTCCCTTCTTTCTGTCATTTATCCCTTTTCTGCCATTCTTTCTCTCCCTCTCTCTTTCCTTTCTTTCTCCTCCTGTCTCTTTCCTTTCTTTTTCTTTCCACTTTCCTTTCCTCCTTCCTTCTTTTTTCTTTCTCTCTCCCTTCCTCCTTTCTTTTTGTCATTCTTTCTCTCTGTCCCTCACTCTTTCCTTCCTTTTTTCTCTCTCCCTTTCTGTCTTTCTCTCCCTCTTTTTTCCTTCACTCTCTTCCTCCCTCCTTTCTTCTTCCCTTCTTCTCTCCCTCCCTCCTTCTTTCTCTTTCTTTCTCTCTTCCTCTCTTCCTTCTTCCCTCTCTTCCTTCCTTCCTGTCTTTCTTTCTTTCTTTCTTTCTTTCTTTCTTTCTTTCTTTCTTTCTTTCTTTCTTTCTTTCTTTCTTTCTTTCTTTCTTTCTTCTCTTCCTGCTCTGAAATTCTGTCAATATTCACTAGCCACCAAACAACATGCTTACCATGGTAGAGAAGGGACGTAAAAAAAGTCCAACCTCCAGGTTTCTGCAAGCCAGTCTTAACAGTTGGCTGTATATTTTAGTTTTTAGCTCTGTCCTCAACCATTGCAATTACTATGATCTTTTACTATGACAATGAAAGGCAGTAAAATATGACTCTATTAGTTTATGAAAACTCTGTTTGCATTTAAAGCCCTTCACTCCCAGGCCCCTTCCCTTCTTGCCAGCCTTCTATCCCTTCCTCCTCAATATACATTCCGTGCTGCTTCGATACTGGCCTCCTGGCTCTTCCTTGAGCAAGATCCCAGGCCTTTTCATGGGCTATCTCTAAGGCCTGCAATTCTCTCCCTCTTCGTTTCTGCCTCCTGGCTTCCTTTAAGTCTTGGCTAAAACCCCTCCTTCTACAACTCTGATCCCCTGTAATAATGTGCTTTCCCTCTGTTGATTATCTCAAAACTTATCCTTTATACACTTTATGTGGACTTAGCTGTTTGCATGTTGTCTTGTTATTCTATGAGCCTTGTGAGAGCAGGGTTTGGTTTTTTCCTTTCTTTGGATCCCCAGCACTAAGCATAATACCTGACACATAGTAGGTGCTTAATAAATGCATGATGAGTTGACTAAATAATTTGAATAATCAATGTTAACTGCCTTCCCTCACTCTCCCCTCTCTCTCAAATTCACCTTCTTGATCTGTCTCACTCTGCTGTGTCCTTAGAAACTCACCTTGGCTGCCTACACAGATTTTAATTGCATATCTTTTCCTCTGAAGCAAACTCATCTCTATAATAACAGCCAATTAAATATGGAAATGAATCTCCACTGAGTGGCACTTCATTTGCTTAATTCAAGTTTAATTTGGTCTTGACAAGGGGAGTGGCTGCCTTTGCCTAGGCCTTTGGTTTTGAGAATTCTGCAAGTTTGTTCAGAATTATTCTTACAGTGTGCTAAAAAAACAAATCCCTGGAAGGGATTTTTTTTGTTTCTTAAGATATGGCAGGGAAAGACAGAGGGGCTGGCATTATTGTAAAGGCTTCTTCACAGCTGCACAACCCATTCCTGGAGCAGGAGAATTCATTTTTCAGTCAGAAGGTAAGGAAGTCAGAGGTCAGGAGAGGCCCAGGGACAGCTGAGGAGTCCAGGGAGAGCAGGATGGGTGTGTATATAACTCATCCCTAATAAGAACCAGAGAGTCCTGTTTCTAATTGCCTATGGGTTCAGAGACAGCAGGCACCTGCTTGACAGCCTTGTGTCTCTTAAATCCAAACCCCTGCTCCTATAACAGGGAGGGCTCTTATAGAGTTAAGAAGAGAATGGCTGAATATGAGAGAAGGGAGAGAAATATCCAGGAGCACCTCTTTTTGCTCTGACATTTTCTCAGGGAGACTTTAAGTTCTCCTTTGGCCCAAAAGTCTTAACTGGCTGGCCTGCTGTCTCTACTTGCATCTCACCAGAGATTATGATGACAAAGGAGAGCAGAAGTTTTACCTTCTATCCTCAGGATCTTTTGTCCTTTGCTAAGCGAGGACTTCCTTTGCTGAGTGTCAATAAAAGTTGAGATTCTGTCTTTTCAGAAAGCTCCCCCCTCCTGTTATCCAAAGATTCCTCATCCTATCCTACCCACCAGCCATTAATACTAATGTGGGTATCTATGCTCCTTCTGGTGGCAAACTCATAAAGTTTGCAGATTTTTTTTCTGAAGTTACCCCTTCCCCTTTTACATTGCTTACCATTTCTAATTAATACAGGATTCCATTCTCAATTATTCAAATAAATTAATCCTTACGAATGTATCAATGTGATAGTTGCATGTGAACAACTGTCTTTGGGGGACAGTGCCTTTAATTCAAAGGTACAGGAATTTCAGGTACCATGAAAGGCTTGGAGGGGAGAAAGGTCAGGGAATCTTTCCATTCTCTCAGTCAGATAAATACAGTAGACATCCCTTTTCTGTAAGGTTTCCCAAACTTGCTTCTTTATCACACAATGGTTTGAGACCTGCTGGTACTTTAAGAGAATCAAGAATTGTCATAGAGTTGTTTGCTCAATTTCCTGAATTTCTTTTCCTTATGGAAGGTTGGAAGGGCTATTTACAGACTTGTGATTTGACAGAGAGAGAGAGAGAGAGAGAGAGAGAGAGACTGTCTACCAAGACTGGAGGGCAGTGGAGCAAGCTTCTCTTTATCAGGGTTCCTCACCCCCGCCCCATCCAGGGAAATGGCAACTAGGTTTGTTTCCATTTATCTTGTTAAAAAGTAGTGAAGACATCCTTTCACCCAGCAATACCAATATGAGGTCCATAACCCAAAGAATTCAAAGAAAAAGGAAAAGGTCCTAAACGTGCAAAAATATCGCTAGCAGTTCTTTTTGTAGTAGCAGAGAATTGGAAACTAAAAAGACACCTCTCGTCTGGGGAATGGCCGAACAACTTAAGGTATATGAATAAAATGAAAACTATTGTGCTGAAATAAATGACTAAAAGGGTGGTTTCAGAAAAAAACTGGGAAGAGTTGGATGAAACAAAGCTAGATGAAGTGAGCAGAACCAGGAGAACAGTTACAACAAAAATATTGTAAAGACAACTCTGAATGACTCAGGAACTCTGAGCAACATACTGACTTTCCCCCACAATTCACCTCCTGACAGAAAGTTGATGGACTAAATATTCAGAATGAAACACACATTTTTGGACATGTCTGCTATGGAAATTTGTTTTCCTTGACTATGCATATTTATTACAGGACTTTCTTCTTCTTTCTTTTCTTTTTTCTTCAGAGGGGATGGGGAGAGTATGGAGGAGGTAGAAGGGAAAGAAAATAAATGCTTGTTAATTGGGAAAAAATTCCATTAAAAAAGCAGCAAAGATCTAAAATTTATTGAACTATCTCTTTCGATGTACAGACACTATAGCTTCTCTAGCCCCCAAAGACAAAAGCTTGTAGTGGTGGGGGGCGTGGTTGGGAACCTGGAGCAGGAAACCATAGGCACTGTGGGTAGAGATTCAGTGCCCAGGTTAAAGAATTGGATGCAGTGACCAACCTTGCTCCAGATTTGCCTTTCCAAAGTAGAGAGATGAAGGGGCTGGAAGGAGTGGAATGTTGCAGATTTTATTTGCCTGGTTTTCTTTGCTGTAAAAAGAGGGCTTTTAAACTGTTTTTGTTACAAGTACGGATGCATGTGCACAGAAAGTGTGGTGCAAAAAACTTAAATTGACAGCCAAACTTAAAATTTAAAATTCTGCCTCCATGGCCCCCCCAATAATTCAAGAAATACTAGGAATTTGGAACAACTCCTTCCCCCATATCCATCAGTTCTTTAAGACCATGCCCCTGAAGGTTCTCGTTTGAGACTCCCATAAGAGGTGAATGCAACCAAGCCCTAGCCCTTCTTCTCTGAGCCTGGAAAACTTTCCTCTATGTTTGTTTCTGATGTTCCCCTTCCAAAGGGAGAAGATGCAAGACTTCCTATTCACAATACAGAATCCCAACCACATTCCCCTGAGATGTGTACCTTTAAAACATAGCTACCTGGGATCAAATCCTTGACCTGAGCCCTTACCTGCAGGTTCCCCAAAGACCACACTGCCCAAGACTGCCCATTTTTAAGGAAATATCAGACATTTACTTAGAATCCCCGGAAACCCATTAGCCAGAGTACTCTAAAGGGAGCAGCTGGGAATGGGATTGTCTTTTCTCTGTTTGTTCCTGTCTTCCACCAGCCCTGAAATGATCAAAACACTGTAGGGTTATCCACTGGGCAGCAGGTTGGATGTCGAGACTAGGAAAACTCTCTCCACTTTGAGATTCTATAATGTAGCAAAGGCCTCTGGTGAGTTTATGCCATCACTTTCTGTCTAACCTAGAACCTTCAGAACCTGGCCCCAAACTACCTTCCCAGTCATAGCATGTACTACTCCTCTTTACATAATCTTCAGTCCAGTCAAGGACCTGCTTACTGTTTCCCATAGGGAACACTCCATCTCCCTTTGTGCTGGCTGTCCCACATGTCTGGAGACCACTCCCTACTTATCCTGATTCTTGGAACCCTTAGTTTTCTTTGAAGTTCAACTCAAGCTCCCCCTGCCCCTTCAAAATGAAGCCTTTCTTAATTTGGCAGCTTCTGGTACCCTAGGTACTACCTGCTAGGACAGGTACAGCACTTTGTATCTATTTTGTATCTATTTCTTTAAGTATATGTTGTCTCTCCCAAAGAATATAAACTCCTCGAGGGCAGGGTCTGCTTCACTTTAGTCTTATATCTCCAGTATCTAATACAATGCCCTGAACATAAACAATCACCAAATCCCTGTGGATTGTTTGATTAATTATTCTCCCCATTTTGTGGCTGAAACTCCAGCCTATGAGGGAGAGGGCCAAATAATGACTCTGGGTGAGAAGGGTTCAGAACTCAGGCTGTTTCAGTTCCAACTAACTACTACCATGTCTCCAATTGGAAGCCATATTCTCAGCTTCACTATTAATTATATTTTCCATCTGGTTCTAGTGTTATTCTTTTGTTGTTGTTGCTTTTAGGGGCAGGAGGGTTCAGGGAGCAAAGAGTTGAACCATTGCCCAGCATGCCACGGAAGAAAATTGATATTTAGAGAGAAGAGAAAAAAAGAACTAGTTGAAGTTTGGTGCCCCTTGAGTTTGCCTTTAATACTTAACTTCACAAACTCTAGGATTGGCTTTATCATCAAAGCCTTTCTTTCTTTCTTTCTTTCTTTCTTTCTTTCTTTCTTTCTTTCTTTCTTTCTTTCTTTCTTTCTTTCTTTCTTTCTTTCTTTCTTTCTTTCTTTCTTTTTAGGATTATAGTGGACATCTCTTAAATATCAGATCTTCTAAACTGATCTTGGGTCTCCTGATTAGACAGCGGATACATCTGTGTGTCATACCAGCTGCTTGGGGTACCCTATCAATCTTTGCATCAAGATCATTTTCGAAATGGTTTCCCTAATTGCAAACACTCACTGGCGACACTATAGAGTGGTTTCTTCCTATGTCCCACTGTGAGGGCATGTGTGTTCCTAGATTTGCCAGAACAGTGAGTGCTTTTTTAAGGGGACAGACAACCCCCAGCCTATAATTTCTGTCCATGGAATCATAGGAATAGGATCCATTTCTTTCAGTCTTCCTGAGCTGCCTTATCTGGAGATCTAAAAGACACGGTAATTAATCTTTGAATTAAATTAGTTAACCTCAAACACAGCCACTGTGGTATATAAATAGGCAGCAGTGTTGTGTTTTTTATAGAAGGTATTTACGCAATTATACATGTTTGCAATTTGTGCCATTTGGGATAAAATCCAGCTGCCTTACTTTGGATTGAAATGTTTGCCCCAAGGAATGAAATTGATAAGACTGGAGAGTATCCAGAGTGGGGTAACCAGGACGATGGAGAACTTTTAAGATCTGGGCCAATGAAGAACCCCGAGGCTGTAGAACCTGAAGATATTTAGGCCGGAGAAGACTGGGATAGGGGTATGATAGCTGTCTTCAAATATCTGAAGAATTAACATATGGAAGGAAGATTAGGACAGTTCTGCTTGGCTTTGGGTGGGGGAGTAGAGGGATGGCTAAGAACAATGGATAGAAGTTGCAAAGAGGCAAGCATAGATTCAAGACATAAGGAAAAACTTTCTAACAATTAGGGCTGTCCAAAAGTGGAACTGGCAACCTCAGGAGGAAGTAAGTTCCTCTTTGCTGGAGGAGGGGGGCAGTCTTCAAACAAAATCTTTTGTTGGATACTCAGTAGAAGAAATTTCTCTTCAGGTCTAAGTTGAAGTACGTGGGCTCAGACTGAGCCTTCTTCCCATTGTGAAATTCTGTTATTCTTTTTTTTTTAAGAAAGGTTGAAATATAACTATCTCAGGTCTCAGCAAACATCCATATGCTTGGAAGGGACTTTATATAGTACAGGAGTTGGAATAAAGGCCATTATTCAAAGCATAAGCTCAGAGAATTATAGATTTAGATTTGGAAGGGACCTTATAGATCATCGAGTCCAACTCCTTCATTTTAGAGATGAGGCAACTCAGGCCCATGAAGGAAGAGTGATTTGCCTAAGATCACACAAATAATAAACATCAGTGGTGGGATTTGAACCCTAGTCTTCTCACTAGAGAGCCAATGTTTTTCTACTGTGCTATTCTACTTTTCTCGTTTTCTACAGCTCTCCTTCTATTCCCCCTTTAAAAATAAAACAAATTATTAACCCCCACAGTATAAATATGAACCCAGGTGAGGCCACTTGGCCTGATTGAGGGGCAGATTAGAATCATGGGAGCCAGGAGGACCCTGCCTGAATTCTATTTCTAATTCTGCTTTCTGAATGGCTTTGGCTAAATCTCTTTGTATCTCATTTTCTCCACCTGTGAAATGGGACAGACAATCCTAAACTGAAACCTGTCCATCTCCCAATTGGTACTGGGGAGAATGGTAAGGTAAAGTGATGGCAAAACATACTGAAAATATGCAGCATCATCTCTTGGGTACTAATTGAACAGAAGAGCTTTGTCCTTAATGTTTTGCCCTCCTTAGATGATTTGGTCCTCTAGGTGTGATATAGTAGCAAGGCTCTGGATTCAGATGACCTGGGTAGAAGCCCAGCCTGTAATGCTTACTACCTGTGTGACCTGGAGTAAATCACTTAAATTCCCTGGACCTCAGTTTTCTCTACTACAAAATGAGGGGCTGAGAGTTAGGCAACCTGTTAAGCTTCTTCCAGGTTAGTAGAGACTGTTTTTTCCTCTTTCTTCCCCAAACTTTCCAGATTAGATGGTTGTTCACAGATGGAGAAACTGATAGGCCCAAGGCCAACGAGAAAGAAGAATTGCAATAAGAAAACTCAGCTCCTGGCTCTCATTACAATGATCTGATCCTTGAACTAAATACCTTCTTCCATTTACATTGGGCACGTTAATATATCTATTGCTTTAAAAGAGAGACAGACTGAAAAAAGAGAGAGAGACTGACAGAGAAGGGGTACTCATAGAGGATCTCATGAGGTGTTCACTAAGTGAACTGGAGAGATAAAGTGTGGCGGGGCCACTTGTTGGGGGGAAGAACACCTGTTCTTAGTTTTGTAGGGCTCTGAATATACTATGCTTATTGGGGGAAAATAATTAGGTGAATTAGTTGGACTGCTGGTGAAGTGAACCAACTTGGCCTTCTGCCATGTGCTCGAGTTAGACTGTGGCCCTTTTAATGAGGCTCCAATATGATTTTGGCTCCAGAGTGGGTCAGTTTTAAAGCACAAAGAATTCCGGTGGTGTAGACATGCCCTCAATCCAAGAGCCCAGGTAACAGCTGGTCAGGAATTTACAACTTTCCTCTCCAGGAGGCTAGAGCAGCCATGGAAGCAGCCACAGGCAACTGTGGTCCTCTAAAACAGCAACGTGTAAATCAAAATAAAATAACATGGTCCGTGCTACAATAAGAGCTTCCCTACAGCTGGTTAAAAAAAAAATAGAACCCAGCCTCTCCTGGTCTAGATGCATTCATCTAAGAGTCTGCCCAGCGGCATGCTTTAGAAACCAAAGCCTGGAAAGAAGATGCAGAGAACCACTCTTCCATCACGGGTGTGTTCATGACTCTAAAGGCATTTCTTTAAAAGGGGGAGGCGGAAGATCTATTTAAAAAAATCCTTCCCCTTCGTCCATTAGCTCTGTTGTCTCTAATGTACCTGGATGAATTCAAACAGAAAGCGCTTTCTTTAAACAGTGAATATGTTTTCTGCTGTTGGTTAGATCTTTTCTCTCTTCTTTTTCCTTCTCAGTGAAACTGGATCGGTCCGTTTTTACTTCTTGTCTCTAGCAATTTCCCTTTCAGGTTCTGATGACCTAGCCAAGGGCCATGGAGGCTGGGCTCAGAGCTCTGCAGGGAGACGCTCCAGTCTTTCAAATGAAAACATTATGTCTCTTAGAAATATTATATTCCTGAAGGCTTTGCCTTCTCCTGCTCCCCACCCCCCACTCTTCCCCCTAGATCGAAACCCAGATCTAGGGCCCATCTTTTTTGACTGTGTCCCTTTCCTATGGGCCTCACAGGTGCATAGACTTACATATGCGCGCACACACACACACACACACACACACACACACACACATTCAGAGCCTGGAAACACAAAGGTTGGATGGTATAGACCCACTGCCTGAGATGTTCAGGTTTCTAGGTGAGCAAAGAGGCCAGGCTAGGGATCCCTATGGCTTCAGGAGATGACAGGCAAGCCTGTCCACATGCAGGCCAGGGAAGGGCTGGGAAGAGCACGTAGTCACATAGAGCACATAGACTGCTCTACCTAGGGCTCAGCAGCAGGGCAGTCACCAGACCAGCCAGACCCTAGGCTGGAATCTGCTGCTGAAGAGGTAGAGAGGAATTTGCACGTGTGCGATTTCATCAGATAAGGAAATGCTCTTCCAGACAGCCGGACAAAATGACAAATTCGTCTTTCTTCCTGGCTCTACCACACTGCAGTGATTCTTTTACCCCTACCTGAGATTAAGAGTCAGACAGATTCCATCCTAGAGGCTGTGGCTCAGTTAGGATTGAGCGGTGTGACTCAAATTCTCTAGAATTCTGGAGCCTAGAATTGGGGAGCCACAAGCCTTTTCTGTGAGTGCTTTGGGGCCTCTTTTGTTCCATCTGCCCTTGAGAAACATTTCCCCCAGCCCTGGGCCTTCTTGCTATATGCCTGTATGAGGAATCACTGTCATGAGGGTGGGAGGATACAACAGGAGGGGCCTGGCCTATGAGAACATCTGCACTCAAGGTCCCCTGTGGCTTCTGAGATAGAGCCTCACTGCCCATAAAGTTAGCTGTGGATGCTTTCTTTTTTTGATAATTGTACTTCTTTACATTTCTTGTCCTTCTATTATTTGGGGGTGGTTGTGAGTGGAAAATTCAGATCAAGTCTGTTTTTTAATAATAAGAATGCCTCAAATTCTTTTGAATGGACATCTTTTCATTGTTGTTAGCTTTCAATGATTAGAACACTTTAGGGTGACCCTGGCCTGACCTAGAAGAAGCTGCTTTCTAAAAGTCCACTGGTGCCCACTCTCCTTTATTTGTATACATGTCTTATCTCTGATATGAGGTTAAAAGCTCCTTTGGGGGAGGGAAGGCAGGAATAACAATGCCATCTTGTATTTCTTTGCCTTCTCTTCAGTACCTAGCACAGTGCATTGTATACACATAGTAGGTTGTTAATAGATTTTTGTTGAATGAATGAATTGGGGAAGGAATTGAAGAGAGTTCCTGCCTACATGTTGCATAGAGGGGACAATACTCTAGGGTAACCTGAGATATCTATGGAATTAGCTTCCCTGGGGAGGGCAGGCTTTTTCCAAAGGGCTCTCAACCTCCCATGGGGATGCCAGGAGTAACTGCAGCCCGAAATGGCATCAGACCACGGCCTGCTGGCTAAAATTACCCTTCTGCTTTATCATCTTGAGAACATTAAGGGCTGTTGTTAACAGATGTTTTCTGTTACACGTTATTTGTTAGTCTAATGAAAGGAGGTGCACTAGCTTTCAAGACCTTGGAGTTCTACAGAAGGTTTTATATGAGAGGCTATTGCACAGCTCTGGTGGAGAGAGCGTCTCTGCCAATTGTGCTTGGCGGGTCCAGCTTTGATTTTGATGTTTGCAACCATTTGCATTGTAATTTTAGCTCTGGTTAAATGTCATTTTTAATAACTCCATCTATGGTGCGTAAATGTCTGAGCAAGCACAAGAGAGGCGGGAAGGGAGAGGAGAAAGAAAGACAGAAATGGAATTCTTGGTCAGCAGTTACAAGTAGAATTGCTGAAGACGGTGAGCCAGCCAGTTCAGGGGATGCAACGGGAAAAGCTGTATCCCTTGTTGTTTGTCCTCTGAGGGTGAGGACTAGATGCCAAGGCAAGAGAGAGAGAGAGAGAGAGAGAGAGAGAGAGAGAGAGAGAGAGAGAGAGAGAAAGAGAGAGAGAAGACTGAGAGGAAGGTCAGTTGGGCCTTCCCTTGTGGGGAGGGGCAGTAAGTAGCAGAGATGGAAATAGTCTGTATGCTAAAGGCAACGTGCTATCCCGGTGGTACAAAGGGACACACGTGCCTGGCTTAACAATGAAGCCCAACTCCCACAGTGAGCCTCAGCTGAAAGCTAAAGAAATCAGGACACAGTAGGGGTTAACAGGATAAGTCTTCTCTGTCTCACATTCTTTCTTCCTTTACTCACAACCACTTAGGTTGCTATTCTTTGGTGACTTAGTTACACTTTCCAGTGACCTGGTCTATTTTCTCATCTTTATCCCAGACACTAAGACGTCCTGGAAAAATTTAGATCCTGGAAATTCAGAGCCCTGTTCACGGTGTTGGCCGGTCCCCATTATTCCATATTCAATCTAGCCATCTAGGTCACTCTCACCCAAAAAACATCCATGTTCTTTACAGTTTATTTGTATCTTATATACTCCTGAGGAGTAGTAGAAACCAGTAAAGTATCCATTTTCCAGATGGGCAAATTGAGGCAAATGACCACACAAAGGAGAGGAGGGGGAGCTAAGATGTTTAAGTCTCACATAATCAACTCATATTTCTAACACTCCTTTATGGTTTACAAAGTGTTTTCCTTATGATAATCCTGTGAGGTAGGGGGTTCAAATATCATTATTCCTATTTTACAGATGAAGGAATTGAAACCAGAGAGGTATGTGCCAGGGCTGGGATTTGAACCCAGATCTTCTGATTCTAGAACATGATACTTTTTCTCATAATGAGAAAATGGGTCTCCCTGGTGGGTTTGAATCTCCTTTGAAAGTCCTTCCATTGCTTACCTCTTGAGTTACATGTTCTCTCTCTCTGTCCTGTGTCCAGAAAACTTCAATTACTTTTCCTCTAGAGTCAAAACTACTGGATATCCCTCTTATTCCCTTTTCCTCTTTCTTATCAGGCAGATTAGAGCCCAGTCCTCAGTCTTTCTTAAAAGGGATTCAGTAACTGAAATATAGATGTACGTATATATGCATATGGGGGTGGAAGTGGGGGTGGTGACCGTATGTATATAATTTTTTTTTCAATGTTGACAATAAACTTGTTGGCCCAGACCAGGAAAGTTCCAGCTGCCCATCCCATGTACAGCTGGGAACAGAGAAAGCTGGCAATAAAGAGGGGCTGGAATAAAAACGTTCTGGGCCTGTTTCATTTTAGGACACCAATAAAAGATACCATTACCCGTAAAAGTCCCTGTGTGGACTATGCCCTGCCACACAATGGCTCCTCTGCCTTGGGGTGGGAGCTGAAGGTTTCCCAGATGTGTGGAGAGGGAAAGAAAGAATTTAGAGGAGGTAATGGCAAAAAGACAGCATGACACGTGGCATCATGCATATCCCATGAAGAATCAAACCTGACACCCAGACCAGGAGAGGAATTCACAAAGAGCTCTTCAAGTTTTACTTCCTAGATTAGAGGAATGAAACATTGATAAAATTCAAATGAACCAATATCAATCATTTAAAGAGATTTTTCCCCCCAGCATTTTTTATAGGCAGTGGCCTCTGCATCAAGCCAAAGGCAGCCCTGACAATCCTGCCCTCAAAACTCTTAACTAAGGGATATACCTACGAAATATTCTGAGTCCTTTCCATTTTCAGTCCAATCCTCTATTCTTTATGAGACCAACAGGGCTTACTTCCATTCCCCTGTGATTTCTACATGGAGTTCTTTGATCCCTTTTCCACTGAGATTGCTAGGCTTACAAGTCATACCCTGATGTCACATTTTCCCTTTCTTAGATTATCAAACCCTGCCTCCTTTCCCTTCTCTCCTACCTCCTCCCACAAGGCCTTCACCAAAAGAGAAGTAGATGACTTTCTCCAACCACATTGTCTAAACAGGAAACTCCCTCAGCCCTCCCCTACTCACCACCTCACAAAAGGCACTTAACCCTTGGCCCCTACATAATACAAATAGGTAATCTCATCTACTCATTATTCGAATTTATCCTGTCACTGTTTTCTGGGTGTTCTAAGTTTACCCATGTGTTGATCCTCCAAGAAGGGATTCTTAGTAAGATAAGGGTTAGATTAGATGTCCCCGCAGACCCTTTCAGCTCAGAGATTCTGGTGTTCTATATCTTCAACTCCAAGAACCCCAGGAGAGGGAAGGGAAGATGTCTGTGTAATTTTCTTCTTGAGAGAATCTAGTAGAATTCCAACCAATCAGCCAACTAACAAGCATTGACTGAGTGTGTCAAGCACTGTGCTGGGCACTGGGGATACAAAGAATGAAAATCCCTACTCTCAAGGAGTTTACATACTAAAAAGGTGTGTGTGTACATGTGTATGTATGTGGTATGTGTGTGCACACGTTTGCATTTGCGTGTGTGTGTGTGTGTATGTGTGTGTGTGTGTGTGTGTGTGTGTGTGTGTCTTGGGGGGGAACTTACATTCCACACAAGAGGAAGAAAAGAGAGTAACAAGGGCAGAATGGAATCATAAAACATTTGGGCTGAAAGGGATTCATTCTGGAGAGTATTTAGTCGAGGTCCCCTAATTTACAGCTTCAAAAACTGAGACACAGGGGATGAAGCAACTTGCCCAAGGTTGTCCAGGGAGTTCAGTGCAGGGCCTGGGCCTGAAGATCTTATTTTTCTCTCTACTATTGCTATGCTGTTTCCCACTTACAGTTCCCAACCTAGAGTTATGTTAGTTGTGTGTGAGGTGGAACAAGGGGACCAGGGTGGAGGAAAAGTCGTCCCCTGAGCTTTGTCCTGACTCTAATATCAACACCTACCAAGACTATAAGTATAGGGAACTTGCTTGACCCCTAGCTCCTTTCTCCTCGGGAGGAATATGACAATCTGTGAATGATGGGAATGGAAAGGAAGGGATTGATCAATCTACAAGCATTTATTAAGCACAAACTATGTGCCAGGCACTAGGGATCCAAAGATAAAAAGGGTGATAGACTGATTTAGACACAGACGAGAACCTGGATGTCACTGGGTCCAATCCCCTCATTTTACAGGTAAAGAAACTGAGATCCAGATAGTTTCAATGACTTGTCCAAGGTCACATAGGTAGTGAGGGGCAAAGCTGGTATTTAAACCCAGGTCCTCCACAGCCAACATTCTTTCCATAGCAGTAATATCCATCATTTATATATCATTCTAAGTTTTGCAAAGTGCTGGTAGGTGCTATTACTAGGCCCATTTTGCAGATAAGGAAACTGAGGCAGAAAGCAGTTAAGTGACTTGCCCAAGATCACACAGCTAGTAAGTACTGGATTTGAACTCATGCCTTCCTGACTTCAAGTCTAACACTCTACCCATGAGAGAATGGAAAGGTACTTACCTACCTTTCCATTCTATCATGTTGGAGCTCTTTCCTAGTTCTTGCTGGTAATCTACGTAGTCCAGCTTTCTGTAATATCCCTAACAAGTGGTCATCCAGCCTCCTCTTAAAGGCCTCTAATGACAGGGAACTCAGTTCCAGTCAGCGGCCCTTTTCTTCTGTCAAGCGCCAAGCCGAATAAGTCATTCTACCTGACATCCCTTCAAATACCTAACGTCTAGCATCATGACCCTCAAATCCATCATTTTCTCCTGGCTAAACATCCCTTGCTTCTTCACCTGATCCTAGAATGTCATGGTTTCAAATCTACTCATCCTAGTTGCCCTTCTCTAGGCATTCCTTGGCTTTTCAGTATCCCTTCTAAAATGGGCAGCTCTAGGTAGGGCCCTCTCAATGTGGGCTGACTAGTGCAAGCTTTAGAACTAATGAATCTCCCTCCCTCTGTAATGGGCTCTTCCTAATGGCCCATCAGAGCAAATCCAAATCTCTTATGAACCTACTATTCAAAGCCCTCCAAAAATAAGTATCATTCTTCCTATTATTAGGGCCTTAATTCCTTGAACAAACCCTCTACTCTAGAACAATCTCTTTACTGTCCCAGGTTCTCATCCTTCTCCAAGCCATACTTACTCCCGATTTTGCCTTTGATTTCCTTTTCTCCCCAATCCAAATACTAAACTGTAACACTCATCTCAAGACTTACACTCTGAAGCTTTCTCTCACTGTCTACCCTGTGGGCTCTCTTTTCCAAAAGTCCATGGAACATCTAGTCTCTGTTACAACTCATCTCTTGGTGATACATTGTCTTTCTTGTGTTGCCCTGCAGTTTCAACAGTGGAAGTCTAATGTATTCAATTCAACTCAACACTTTTTAAGCACCTACAACATACAAAGACAAAACCCAAAAAGGAGCTTCCATCCTTGTGTAAGAGAGGACTGCTATGTTTTCCATATTTCTGCAGAATCCTTTCTACGATGCCACATGACGGCTGACACAGGACTTTTTATTATTATTTATTATTATGATTAAATATTTACTCAGTAAATATTTGCTGTTTTGCTCCATTCAAAACCAGCTCATGTTAAAAAAGGCAGTCAAGAATGGAGATCTGCTGGGAAATCCACACAATCACCTTGGGCCACTTGGTTAAGCATTAAATTGTTTGCATCAGAACAAAATTAATTTTTTAAACCCCAGTGTAGCCTAGCATTTATAACTCCAGTCATCCAAATTACCAGGCAAAATACCTCCTCTCTTCATCCCACTTCAAACACATGTATTCCCCCTTCACTTAACATCAGTTCTCAACTCTCTAGATCAGGCATCAATCTTTTGCAGGGTCCCTCTCTGTCATATATAATCAGCCTGTGGCAAGGAAGCATGGACCGAAGGGGACAAGGATACCTTCAGATAGTTGAGTTCCTAATAATTATAACAATGATTTTTGGGGGGTTCAGTTAATCCTCTGAGGGAGCTGACCCAAATGATTTCCTGGGATGGTGACCGTGGCACAAGCTGAGCACTGATCACTATAACTCCAAGGTCCTATGGAGTGCTTGTTAGCTTCACTCAAGTGTTAAATTGGGTAGGGAGGCAAAAATCTCACCGAAAACCAGATGCTGCATCTAAGCTGCAATATATTAAAAAAAAAATAAAATAGAAAACACCCTTCCAGCTAATGAGTTAGTGTTACACAGAAGCCATCTGCAAACATGAGGCTGAGTGAGCCACCAAAAGGCAGATAGCTGAAGCCAACAGCATTGCTGCCTCTTTATTCCAACAAGTTTGTATAGAGTTGCCCTGTACGGGTCAGTTGCCCACTGCTAATTTAGCAAAGTTGTGGGGGTGGCATTTATGCTTCAGATCCCTTGTGTTCCTTTGGGGAGAAATCTCAAATGCACATATATCAGGCTCCTAGTTTTCTAAGTGCTCGAGCACTGAAGATGTTTGTCAACAGAAGGGTTAAGAATATCTACCCTACACTAGGGTTTTTTAAAAAAAGCCAGTCTCTGACAACACTGACTTTATTTTGGGATTTTCTGGTAGGGGTACATGGCTTTTTGTACCACAGGGATTGTAAAACGGGAGGTTTGGACTTGTATTAAAAGGGTACGTTACAAGGAAGCCCTACTTTAAGTAACTGAAAAACCAATGATAGTGCTAGAAAATGAGTAGTGAAACATACCTGCCTTCTCATAGCAGAGAAATGGGAGAATACTAGAGTATAGTATCGTATATGCTATCAGAAGCCATCATGGGATCTGGCTTTTTCTTAATTATTTTTATTTGTTACAACAGAGTGTTCAATCTGGAGTGAAGAAAGGGGGGTCTTTATTAAGTAATGAGTGTGATGTAAAAGATTTTTTTTAAAGCATTAAATGTTAAATTTAAAGCATTAAATTGAATTTTTTAAAAAGTGCTCCAGATGAGTAGATATTTTGTCTCTTGATCAATCACCCCTTCTACCTTATCTCCAGATTCTTACTTCTCCTACCCTTGGAGCTGGTAGCCTACAGCAGATGCAGGACAGATTTTGCCTTCTGTGCCAAGCCAAGCCAAAATAAGGAGGGGGGGGGGGAGTCAAATTTAAAATGAAAGTTATGTTGGAAGTTCCCTGGCAAAAAGTGGGGTCACATTCGAACATCTATTAAGAAGACAAAAGGGTGTTTCAGGTTTTCTTTCCCTCCTCTAGGGCTAGGACACAACCCACAAACTGGACTTTTCCTCAACGTCATTTCCTTTCACTTTTAAACAAATTGGTTTGAAAGCCCTAACTTTTAAGATGATAACCATGGTCAAAATGCCAGTGTCATGTTGCCTATGGGCTCTTCTGCTTTTCATCTTTTCTCATTTCTTTCAATCACCAAGTTAGTACCATGTCCTGAGTTAATGGAAAATAGGTAGAATTTTGGTGGTTGTTTTTTTCTCCCTCCCAAATCTCTGAAAACTCTAGTAAAAATAACAAATTTTTAGTCCTAGAATTTTTTGAATATAGGCAACAGAGAATTGAAAAATGGCAAGTGGAAGTTCTGTTTTAGCCAAAAAGTTTTAACCTTCTACTCTTGACTTTATTTTTGTAGCATCCATGTTACTAGTTTCTGCCCTGCCTACAGGAGGGAGTCTTTTAAAGAAAAGCTCAGTTATTAATGTGGTCTCTTTTGTTGTAACTCATTGCAAAGGCAGCAACCCAAGGGTTTATTTTCTCAACGTGCTTGGCATATCTTAACGCCCCAGCTCAGACCTCAGAGTTTGATTTGGGAGGAATCCGAGCCCCTGGCTTTCTCTGACTCACTGAAGAAGCCGCTGCCTTTCCCTGCTATCTCTCTGAAAGGGGTGGGGGTGCCTGATGTCTGGGAAAACCACTCGCCAGAGAAAAGCTGTGTCCACCTTGGCCTTTCAGAAGCTTTCTCTCTCTCTCTCTCTCTCTCTCTCTCTCTCTCTCTCTCTCTCTCTCTCTCTCTCTCTCTCTTTCTCTCTCTCTCTCTCTCTCTTCTCTCTCTCTCTCTCTCTCTCTCTCGATTCAGCTTGCTTTCTTGAATAGACATCAATTTCTTCACTTTTTAGTATGTCCTATTCTTCCATCTACTGCCCCCACTTTTTAAAGGGGGCACACATCTCTTTTTCTCCAGATCTAGAAAATAGCTCCCTGATGCTTCGGGGAAACTAACTTACAAACATGTTGGACTCCTTTGGGAGTAGGCAGAGCATTTCCAAGGCCAAGGGGCCAGAAGGAAGTTAGAACATGTGGCCAAAGCTAGCTGGAAACTGAATCTTGGAGATCTGCCTGGTGCCTGCCTGGGCAACTTAATATTATCCTGAATATTATTCAAGACCTGCCAGGTCATAGATAATGGTCTCAGAGAAGGGGGAGCAGTGGCCATGGTATACTTAGCCAATGATATACTTAGCCGAGAACTGAAAAGGAAGTTAAAATCACAGGAGGAAATGACTGCCCCCCCCACTTCTGTATTTTGAGGTACAGATTACTGGATCATAGCCCTAGAGAAGAGGTTCTTAACCAGGGGTCTGTGAATTTGCTTTTAAAAATATTTTTATAACTATTTCAAGATTATTGTTTTCCTTTGTAATCCTAAATATTTTGTTTTCTGCATTTAAAACCATTATTCTGGGAAGAGATCTATAGGCTTCACCAGAATGCCAATAGGGTCCATGACTCAAAAAAAGGTTAAGAACCCCTGGTCTAGAACAAGAATCAGCAGACTATGGCTGAGGTTTTTGTAAAGCCTATGAGTTAAGAATGGTTTTCATATTTTAAAAACAATAAAATTTTATTTAAAAATTAAAAAAAAACATTCTTAGCCTGTGGGCTGTACAAAAAACAGTGGTGGGCCAGATTTGGCTTGCAGACTGTAGTTTTCTGAGCTCTGGTCCAGAGCTCAAAGAGTCCTCAGAGACCATCTAGTTCAACCCCCCCTTATTTTACAGATAAGGAAACTGAGGCATAGAAATGAAGGAGAGCTATTTTTGGACCAGTAGTCCTCTATTCTTCTCCAAAAACTTCTTCTAATTTAAGACATGACAAGGGGAATATTTGCTTTGCTGTGGGGATGCCACCCATGTGATTTGAACAGGGCATTTTTTGCTGCTGAGCTCCCTGAGAAGTGGTTGGGCTGGTGCACATGGAACCTAGATGCCCAGAAACCTTGACTTTCACGGATAGCCAATGGCTTGCAGGGCCTTTTTCCTGACCTTCAGTGTCTTGGCTTGACTAGTGTAATGATGCCTCCATTGTCTCCAGGAGCCGTAATGCACTTTTTGAGTTTGCTACCATGCCGGGGCTGTGACTGTGCTAATGGAGACCACCTTTTTTCCAGTCAAGGAGTCTTTTTGGCCATGACTTTCTAAGAATAGAATAGTGTTCTTCTCAAATCACTTAAGTTCCTTGCCTTTTTTCTCTCCATGCCTTCTTGGGTCTTTCACCCTTTTCCATACCCTCCCACCCTTCACCTATTTCACTAGGAGATCTAGTAAACTCATAGGAAAGTGATGCTGTTCCCAGCACCTTGCACACCTGTCCTTCATATTGGAGGCACTTAAAAATGTTTGTCAAATACATGAATGATGATATTCACACCTACTATGTTCGTAGTACTTCCTGGATTTTTGAGGCACCTTTAGGGAGATTATGTCATCATTCAAATTATCTGGCTTAATCAATTCCTCTCTGCTTTCTCTCAGTGCTAGAGATTAGTATGTCCCGAGTTTATTCTTTGAGATAATCTATGTAAAGTGCTAAACACAGTGCAAGCTTATGCCAGGGCACACAGTAGGTGCTATATAAACATTAGCTACATTGTTGTTCTTGTTTGTAGTTATTTTCCCTGAACATTTTCAATACAATGGAATTTCTTGCTTTTTTAGCTAGTAAGGTAGCTAGCATTTCTGCCTGGGCCCAATTGGGGACTTACTCCCTATCATCCCAGGAAGACAATTTGATTAAATCTAAACTCTCCAGAGCCTGGCTCCCTAAACTCCCTCTTGGAGAGAGAAAAAAAGGGCCTCTCCTCCTCTCTATGGAAAGTCACTTCTCTGTTGTTTCCTCTGACTGGAGAGAGACAGACTGGGCAAAGGAGACAGTTTGCTTCACCTTTGATTCATTAGGAATAACAAACCCGGCTGCCAAAAGCACTCCGGAGGGAGGAAGATTTGGCCAAATGGGGCTCTTTCTCTTCACAGAGAGATTAGGCATGGCCACAGCTTTGCCATTAATTACAGAGGCACTTTTTGATCCCCGCTTCCTGCTTGACCTTATATGCAGGTTAAGCATCAGTTTTCTGTGGTCATGTCTGTCTAAAAACAAAACAAAGCGAAGCAAAAAAAAAAAAGAGAGGCCAAACCATCACCCAACATGAAACCCCTAAAGCTCCTGGGAGTCTGATGCTGGAAGAAGAGAGTTGTGGCTTCACTCAGACTGGGGAACTTATTAGTCATTTTACAGATGCTGTGCTGTCCTAATTTCCTGGCAGGAATGATGCTGTGAAATATGAATATAACCCTAACATGGAGAGGCTAATGATAGGAGAGGGGACTGAGTGACTTCTCTCTTACATTCGCGGAGGGGGTAGTCACTGGGCAGCCCTATGAGCAAAAGTGCCCTGATGAAGAAAGTTCCTGCACAGGCAGAGAAACCCACACCTTCAGGGTGTTTACAAGGGCTTGGTTAGCTCTGCTTCTCCCAAGTCTCTTTTAATTTCCCTTACAACTTGAGGAGGTCTTGATCGGGCTTTCTCCCCGTCTTTAACAACTGCAGAATAGGTGTCCTAGAAGCAAGTTGGAATACAAATCTGAAGGAGGATAGGGGTCTTTTATGAATTCTTTAGGAGTTTGGATTCTCTCTCCACTCCTTTTCTCACTAGATCTAAGCTTCAAGAGAAAGATGACTTCCCAGAACATGGGAATGTGTAAGTATTCTGGACCCCAGGAGTAAGGGAGTCTTAGTACCTAGCCCCTAAATGCAAACAGCCAGTATTTACATAGTGCATTAAGGTTTGCAAAGCACCTTGTACTTGTTACCTCATTTTACCCTCACAAGAACCCTATGAAGTAGATGCTATTATTATCCCATTTTAGAGATAGGAAAACTGAGGCTGAATTATCCAGGAGTGCACTACCAGTAAGCACCTGTGGCAGGGCTGGAATTCAGATCTTCTTGATTCCAGGTCCACGACTACAATCTCCTACCCCAACAGCTCCCCAGTCCTTCTAGCTAGAAACTTACTTTCTCACATTACAGAAAGACAATTTGATTAAATCTAAACTCTCCAAATAGGAAAGCAGAATAGTCCCCCACCTCAACGCATAAACAAGCCCATCATTTAGGTCAAAGTTGGGGAGGGGTGCGGCGAAGCTAGTACTTGGCTCTAACCAGCAATTCATGAGAAAGTCAATAATCCCTACCCTCCTTTGAGAAGCAGTAATAAAAAGAATCCACATGTATATAGTGCTTTAAGATCGTAAACTTTTAGCATTAGAAAGGACCTTAGAGATCACTTAGTCCAAGCCTTTATTTTATCGGTCCACAAGAACACTACAAAGTAGATAGTGTATTAGTCCCCCCCCCCCCCCATTTTACAGAAGAAGAAACTGGGGATCAGAGAGGCAAAGGGATTTGCCCAAGATCACACAGCTAAGTGGCAGAACCAGAGCCAGAACCCAGGTCTCCAGACTCAGTCTAGCGCTTTTTCCACTAAGATTTCCCTCACGCCAACACTCCCTCCGCCTTCCTCATTCTTGTCTAGAAAGTTTCATGTTGTTTTGTTTTTTTTCTTAAAAAGAAAAAAAAAATCCAAAAAAACCTCTCCGCCTAGATCTGCAAAGTCCCTTCCACGGACTGACTTATTCTGCTCACCAGGGTGTTGCTTTCGCGGCTGTTTCATCTCTAGCACCCACTAATCCTCTGACATCCCTCTCCAACTCCCTACTAAGGCCTTGGCATCGCACCAGCACAGGTTTAGGGAGGGGGCAAAGTGAACAAAGTAAGGAGTGTCCACTGGGCAGGACACTTGCTCTTCGCTGAATGACTCTCTGGGTCCCCTTTCGACCCATCCCGGAACCCCTACTGGCAAGGGACTGCGGGGATGGAGTTGGGGGATACGGGGCTGAAACCTAGTTCGGGCTGGAGGCATCCTCAGCCTTCTGGTACGCATTAGAATTAAGTGTTACGCATTAGAATTAAGTGTTTCCCATTAGACATCCTTGGACCTCATTAGAGAGCTGCCGCCCTCCGCCCCTACCCAGGATGAGGGGTTTCCTAATGAGCTCATTTGGGTGGCGGGGCGGTGGATGGGGAGGATCCCCCTCTCTTCTGCGGCTCCCGACCCCCTTCCTCCCACCAAGTCCCAGGGTCACTTACTGTCCTGGGGCGCCGCCTCGCTGCCACTGCTACCCCCGGACGGTTCCTGCAGCCCCCGGCTGCCGTCCCGGGGCTCGGCCCGGGGCTCGCGACCTCCGTTCCTGCCTGCGGCCGCCACCTCCTCCAGGTCCAGGAGGTGGCTGACGCTGAAGTTCTTCCTGGCCTGGGCGCAGTCCCCCGGCTCCAGGAGGCGGCCGCCCAGGGGCTGCTGCGGCCCGAACGCCTTGTCCATGCCGAAGGCGCCGGAGGTGGCGGCGGGGGCAGCGGCCGGGGCGCTGGGGCTGTCCATGCCCCCGGCGGGCGGGCGAGCCTCCGAGCCGCGCGGCGACGGAGCTCCGGCCACCCGGAGCCTCTCCTAAATACACTTTTTTAAAACCTCGCCCCCAACTCTTCCCCCCCCGCCCCGCACCCCCTCACTTTTTCTAACTCTCGTTCCGCCTCGTGCTGACTCTGGGAGAAAACAAACTTTTTCTCTCTTTCCCCTTCTTTCTCCTTCGCTTTCTCCCTGAACTTGTTAAAAAACACAATCTCCTCTCTCCACACGCCCCTTCTTCAAGGGAACCTCTTTCCTTCGTTTCTCCCTCCTTCCTTTCCTCCTCCTCCTCCTCCTCCTCCTCCTCCTCCTCCTCCTCCTCCTCC
>CM053625.1:121795261-121829160 GCA_028646595.1 Phalanger gymnotis | reverse complement strand
TGAAAGCTGCCTGGCTACCTTGGGCATGGGGCCTCCTCAGGCAAGGGGCTGCATCTTCCAGAGAATATGGTTGAGCGAGAACTGTGTACAGGGAAGTCTGCTCAGTCTGTGTCCATTACCACACATCAGGGGAGTCATAAACACTGTCAGGCAGATATGACTCAGTCATGTCTTGCTATTACTCTAATAGATTGTGAAGTTTTATAAATATTATATCAAGCTGCAAACATTACAGGGGCTTGCTACTTGTTGTAGAGGCTCAGTCCTATACCTCTCTTCCACTCCTCCCAGTGGGGCCAGGTTTGGAAAGGCAGTCTGGGAGGCATGACCTAGCTGCTCAGCAGAGCCATAGAAGCCCGGAACAAGTAAGTTATGTGTTTCTCTGGGCCTCAGTTCTCCATCTGCAAAAAGGAGAAGCTGAAGTCTCATGTTCATACTGAAATATTCCTCCTACCATTCTGGTTTCCATCTCTCATTGATGAATATCTTCCGGGTGGGGCTCCCATTTTGGAGATGGGCTCAGGCTGGCCATGCTTTATTACCCTCTTGGTTATGTTTCTGAATCTCTGGACTTTGCCACCATGTACCTTCTTGGGCACCTTTACATACATACACCCACCCCCATACACACACACACACACACCCATATACACAAACACACACACACACACACTATATTTGTATTCTCAGTGCTTAGCCTAGTACCTGGCACATGGTAAATGCTTAATAGATGCTTGTTGTCAAACTACCCATAGCAAAGTTCTTTTACCCAGGCATCATAGTCCATGTTTTACACACACACACACACACACCCACACCCACACACACACTCCTTAATCATGACCCCACTGGTCATTCTTTGTTCAAAGATAAAAACTACAAGGTTGAAGCCATGACCTGTAGCTTTCTGAGAGTAGGGTCCATGCCCAATCTGGTATTGATGGTTGCCAGGCTAGGACACAGAGAGCTATGCAGAACTGACAGGGGCAACCTTGGTTTAAATCAAAGGGGTATTCTGGCATTCAAAGTCCTCCACAATTCACTGACATCCAACCTTAGCAGCCTTTGTTCACTTTCCAGTCAATCTACATTTTTACTCTGTTTCCTAGTATTCCTACTTGCTACCTTCATACCTTTATTCACCTTGTTTCCTGTGAGGAAATGTCCTCTTTCCCCTTCTTCACCTGTGAACTTCCTTTAAAATCCAACTCAAGCGCCACGTCATCCAGAAAGTCTTCCTGATTTCCTTGTGTTGGTAATGACCTCACATAGCATTTTGTTTTATACCAAATAAAGCCCAATAATTCTCACTTAGGTTAAGCGTGCTTGTATCTACTATATTCTTGTTGTCGTTGTTCAGTTGTGTCTGACTCCTTATGACCCCTTTTGGGGTTTTTGTGGCAAAGATACTAGAGTGGTTTGTCATTTTCTTCTCCAGGACATTTTGCAGATGAGGATACTGAGTCAAACAGGGTTAAGCGACTGCCTACGGTCACACAGCTAGTAAGTGTCTGAGGCTGGGTTTGAACTCAGGAAAGTGAGTCTCCCTGACTCCAGGCCTGGCACTCTACCCACTGAATCACCTAGCTGCCCTCTAATATACTTACTAGAGTGCTAGTTCCATGAGGTTGGGAACAATGTCTTATCTAAACTTTGCATCATCCTCTCAGCCTAGGCCAGTGTTTTGCATACTGTAGGTGCCTAATAAATGTTTAATAACCCCTGTGGAGATTTCAAAGCCCACAAATGGAAGCTTTTATTTTTCAATCCCAGAAGATCATTAAAATTTGAGGCTGCTAAGACAGGTCCATTATTTTGTTAAATGTTTAGTTACTACTTTCCATTTTCCCTCTTTTCCCTCCATGGATACCAGATGAGAAAGTTTATAGAGCTGAAAATAAAACAGAGGTTTTAGAATTTAGTGAAATCCAGGAGTGACAGATGTATGTGGACCATAAAGAGACATATAAATGGGAGCTATTATTATTATAATGGGTTATTAAGGGAAAGTAAGGAACATTTCCAGTATATCCTAACTTTTGAGGTTGACGTCATAGAAGGAACACAGGTCCTTACTGGAATGGATAGATGATATGTATGTATGTATGTATGTGGGGGGGGGCAGAGTGCAGAGAGATCCAATATATCATTTTCATGTTTTTTTCATCAGTTCACAAATGTTAAGTGTCTTGTATCCAGCGGGAGTGCAATAATGGATATGTGGATATGTTTGTACATGAATGTGTACATATATGTGCTATGTATATGCATTTATGTATATATTATTCCATGCATAGAATTTATACTCAAGAAGCACCAACAATGTGTGCATGTCTATGCTAGTAAAAAAACCTGGTCTCTGCTCTCAAGAAACTTACATTCTTGGCCAGAGATGTACATGAGAAACAGCTGGATACAAGGTGTCCCCAAAGTGTTAGTGCAGTGTTAAGCCTTTTGAGACACCTTGTCTAAATTAAATACTATACGGTACCATGTTGTGTAGTATAAATTAAGCAATATAGTTCTTATGAGATATTCGCCAAGTTAATAGAATCTAAGCATGAAAAGAAAAATAAAATCTGAAAAAAATAAAAGGAAAAGAGATCAGAAGATGTAGAAGGAAACAAGAAAGTTTTGTTACTTTATTAAAATCAACATGTGCATTTCTTTTTTAATTTTATTTTTAATTCATGGAACAAAACAAGCATTTCCATACAATAAAAAGATGATTGCACATGAAACTGCAAAAAATTATGGCCTCACTAATATAGAAATATGTTTGGCATGACCCCAAACATTTAATTGATATCAAATTGCTTGCCTTCTCAAGGAAGAGGGAAGTGTGGACAGGAGGGAGAGAATTTAGAACTCAAACTTTAAAAAAAAATGTGTTACATGATTGTGATGGAATCCTACTATGCTGTAAGAAATGATGAGCTTAATGATCTTAGAAAAACATGGAAAGACGTACAAAATAATGAAGAGTGAAATGAGCAGAACCAAGAGAACATTAAATATGGTAACAGCAATATTGTTTTAAAAATGACTGAGCAATTAAGTGATTTTGACTATTGGAAATACCCAAATTAACTATAAAGGACATGTGAAGAAAAACACTATCTGCATACAGAGAAAGAACTGATAAATAGAAGTATGCATAGAATGATTTTACATATATATCTATATACATATATAGATATATATATAGATATATACACCTATTTGTGCCTAATGGTAGCCATCTCTAGAGCGGGGCGGGGGGAAGGAGGGGAAAGAAAAAAAAAGAAATTTGCATGATAACTTTATTACATAATTTAAAGCAATAGTAAGTTATGCATAATAGATTTGCGGTTTCATGTGCAATTATCTTTTTATTATACTATGTTATGGAAATACTTGTTTTATTCCATAAATTAAAATAAAATAAATGTGAAAAAATGATTGATGAACATTTTTCCATGTAATTGGGAAAGATCTAATGAAATAAAAATAATTTTAAAAAATTATGGCCTAAGAAGCTGCTAAGATACTTCCTTCTCTTATAGGTGGGATCCCCAGAGGAGCTAGCCCAGATTCACAGTCTATTTTTTCTATTCATTGTCTATTTTTCTTTAGTCCTCCAGAAGACATTATTGGTAACTTTGGTGCCTTCTAGTGAAGTTTTGTTTGCTCAGAAGTGTCAGAAGATTATGGATATCTACCTGGAGGAGACTTTAAGGATAAGCATGAGCTAGCAGATAGAGTGTTAAACTTGGAGTCATGAATATCTGGGTTTGAATCCTGCCCTTATTAGTTATGAGACCCAGGGCAAGTCACCTAACCCTTTTGATTCTCAGTTTTCCCATTTGTAAAGTGAAGGTGGACTAAATGGACTAGTAGCTTTAAATTTGTAGTCCCATGGGCTAAATGAACTCCCTTACTTTACTGCTGGGGAAACAGGTTTAGAGAGGTTTGGCTTGAATATTATTTGGGAGATGACCTTTCTACTCAACCAAGTGCATTAGGATTCTGGGTTTCTGAGGGCTGGCCCACTTGAGAGTTCTTCCTCAACAAACATTTGAAGAATTGTCTTCCTGAAAGTCTGTAGAAAGATGCCAGAGACTGGCATTATCATGAAAAAGGGAGACAGTGGCATCACAGCCTGGAGCAAGGGGGATGGTTGGGAGACTCCTACACCTTGATGGAGCCTGCTGCCAGCCTTCAGAAAGGCTGTTCCATTGCTCAGACCCTTCTCTCCTCGGGGCAACATCTTGCTGTGATTATTTTGTGGTAAAGTGGAAATATGCAAAACTACTCATTGCATCGTGCCCAGGATTGGGCAGTGAGGGTGGGGGAGAACAGCAGAGGTGAATCATGATGCTGGAGGAGGTGGGTATTCAGTGATGGGGGATGGAAGGAAAAGGTAAGGAAGGGTAGCTGAATGAATGGGCTTGCCTCTCAGCTAGCTTGTTTAATTGGAGTTATAATTATTATTATTATTTATCACCCCCTTCTTGAACTTAAGCTGTGTCTCTTGGAGGGGGTGTTGGCAGTGCTCAGCAATCCAGGCAGGCGTTAAATAATTAAATTGAGGCCCTAATCGCTGGCGAAATTCCCTGTGGGCGCCCACTTCCTCAGCTTGCTGATTGCTGATATTTTGGGGGTGAAATATGACCTTTTTAGGTTTTTTTTCTAACGATCAAAGAGATCAGAGCTCCAAAGGAAAGAAGGAAAAAAAACCAGGATTCAAGTTTGCTTTTCCTCTAACTTAGTGGTCTGGTAAAGTTTCTTTAGACATGCAAAGATTTACACACCTTTCTGCAGGGAGCCTTAAATTACCTTCCAACTCCTTACCCATTTCCCTGAGCAGAGCAAGAACAGTAAGTCATTGAGAAATTAACAGGCCTCTCCGTAATAGGCCCTGTCGGCCTTTCAGAGAAAGAGTGTCTAATGACTTTTTTGAAGTCGAGGTCAAGGTTGTTTTAAATAAAACAATCTGTATTAATGCAATTTCCTTTTTAGCCATTAGATTGGGAGTGGGGAAGCCAGTTAAAAGAGGAGGAGGAGGAAGCATCATTTTTCTCAAGCCAAACAATGCATCGCTAATTAGATACGTTTATTTTAAAATCTGTATATCACCACTTTGTCAGATCCCTCACAACTGATTCCAGTGTTTCTCTCTTCACTTGTACTAGATTATCCAAAGCTCGTGGGGATCAGGTTTGCCACTGAAGCTTTCTGGATGGTTGTCTTACGGTCATGGGTTTCCCTGTTAACCTTGAACAGGGTTTGCAGAAATTGGGCTCTCCTATTCTGGGGTAGGAGGACAAATGGAGGGCTGGGGAGGAAGTCTGTGAGGGAGGTGGCTACACTCAGCATCCTAGAATGCCTTGGAGTTGACTTCAACTTCAAACCTTTCTGTTTTCTCTTGATTCATTAGACAAAAATCTGAATCTGTTTCATTCCTATTACCCAGGGTGCTTTGGGCAGGGCTGGAGACTGACTCTGTGGTCTGGACCCTCCTAGCTCATCATTTTTGAAACTAATCTGACCATATGCCACTTGGGGGCTTGAAATATAGTGATAGAACCCATAAGATACAGAATATTTCTAGGGAGAAAAGGAGCTCAGGAAATTTTGGAATAAAATGTTTTCATATAGAAAAAAATTGCCACATGGATTACCTATTCTTTGTTGTTATAAATAATTTTATATTTGATATTTGAGAATAAAAATGTCTCGAGTCTCTATTCCCAACACATAGATAGATCACAGTTTAGGAAAGAAATTGCCCCAATTGGTTCTTCAGGGCTCAGCCCAAGCCCCCACCTTATCCATAAAGCCTTCTTAGATCACTTTGGGCTACACTGATCTTTCATCTCTCAGAATTCTGGCAGCACTGCTCTAAAATCCTAAAATCCCAGGGTCAGAAGGCAGTATGGATTGTGTAGCAGTTCTCAAAGTGCACTTCAGGGACCCCTGGAGTCTCCAAGAGACTGTCAGGGGGTCTAAAGCTATCTTCATAATAATACTAAGATATTTTAATTTATAATACAGTAAATATTAAAAGATATAATCCACCCCCCAACAAAATTTCTTTGGAGTCCTCAGTAACTTTTGAGTGTAAAGTTTCCTGAGACCAAAATGCTTGAAAACCACTGATACTATGGAAAAAACAGTGGATTTGAAGCTTGGGCCCCAGCTTTGACATTTACTACTTATCTCTCAACAAGCTAACTTAATTGGAATTTTGGTTATTATTATTATTACTTATAATCCCCTCCTTGGATGACCTTGGGCAAGGACTTACTTTCTCATTGGTCCTCAGTTTCCTCCTCTGTAAAAAAAGCACTGGACTAAATCACCTGTAATGTGTCTGTTTTATAGTTAAATCTTAGGAAACTGTAAGTCTCAGAGGGTCATCGAGTCCAATCCTTACCCAAAAATTCCATGTACATTACAGTGATCAGCGTGTATATTGTTTTCTTGGCTCCATTATATCAGCTCATGTTTTTCCATACTTCTTTGCATTCATCATATTTATTGTTTTTGACAGCACAGTAGTATTCCATCACATTCATGAACCATAATTTGTTTAGCCATTACTCATGTAGCTATTACAATAGGCATCTACTTCCCACTTCTTTGCTACCACAAAAAATGCTGCTATAAATATTTTGGTGTATGGGCAGCTTTTATTTTTATCAGTGACTTCCTTGGGATATATGACTAGTAGTGGAATCTATGGGTCAACGGGTATGGAGATTTTAGCCACTTTCTTTGTGTAGTTCCAGATTGCTTTCTGGAACATTTGTATTAACAGACAGCTCCACCAACAATGCATTAGTGTGCTTATCTTTCCCACATCCCCCCAACATTAATTTTTCCTAACTTTTGTTATCTCTACCATTTTGCCAATTTGCTGGATGTGAGGTCCCAAATCTAAAGAATTTTTCTCAATCCTCCTTCTTGATCTCTCTGAAGATTTTGACACTGTCAATCACCTTCTCCTTAATGCTCTCATTTCTGTCTCCTTTGCTACATCTTTATCCATATCTTGCCTCCTAACTGTGGATCTCCCCCAAGGCTCTGTCTTGGACTCTCTTCTCTTCTTCCTCTAGGCTATTTCTCTTGATGATCCCCTCAGTCAAACTGAGACCTGCTAAACACCTTAGCTGAAAAAGGTCAAGGTCTCCCAGTGCCATCTCCAGTCATCCTGAGCTATATCTTGCCATTGGACACAGATGGCTCTGGAGGAGAAAGTGAGGCTGGTGACTTTGCACAGTTCTCCCTCACTTAAATCCAATTCCTTTATATATCATGGTATCACCTCTCAGATATCATGATCCTCTTCGAGAATCGAGTGATCTTATTAGCTCCTATGGATTTAATTATTATCCTTATTCTGATGACACTCAAATCTATTTGTCCAGCCCTATGCTATCCTTTGACTTCCAGGCTCAAATCTCTAACTTCCTATTAGACATCTCAATCTGGAGATGTCGTAGTCATCTTAAACTCAACCTGTTCAAAACCGAACTCGTTCTCTTTCTCCCCAGACTCTCCCCACTTTCTAACTTCCTTCTTATTGTCATGGGCTTCACCATCCTCCTAGTCACCCAGGCTTGCAACTCTGGGCTGCACTCTCTCTTGTAACTCTGGGGTGCGCTCCCTCTTGCAACTCTGGGCTGTGCTTCCTCTTGCAACTCTGGGCTGCGCTCTCTCTTGCAACTCTGGGCTGCGCTCCCTCTTGCAACTCTGGGCTGTGCTCTCTCTTGCAACTCTCAGGCACTCTCTCTAACTCCCACCAATCAGTTGCAAAGATCTATCATTTCACTTGTATAAGATCTTTCAGGTATGCTCCCTCCTCTCCTCTGACACTGTCACCACCATTTTAGGACTGGACTACTGTAGCAGCCTACTGGTTAGTCTCCCTGCCTCGAGTCTTTCCCCACTGCAGCCCACCCTTCACTCAAGTAAGCTTCCTAAAGTATAGGTCTAATCCTATCGCTCCTCTCAATCTCATTTAATAATCTCTCCTCATTACTTCCAGGAACAAATATGTTTGTTTTTCTGGCTTTTAAAGTCCTTGGCAACTTGGCGCCTTCCTACATTTCCAGTCTTCTTATACTATATCTCCCCTTCCCCCAGATACTCTTTGATCCAGCGACCCTGCTGTTGTCCTCCTTGTTGATTGTTGAATACAAGAGTGTATCCTAACTCCTATCATTTTCACTCCTGTCCCCCATGCCTGGAATGCTCTGCCTCCTCACTTCTGCCTCCTGGCTTCTGTGGCTTTCTTCAAGTCTCAGCTAAAGTCTCACCTTCTGCAAGAAACCAAGAATATCCTTCAGAGTGCCTCCCCTCTGAGATTATTTCCAATTTATCCTGCACATATCTTGTTTGAACATAATTGTGTGCATGTTGTCTCCCCCATTAGGAGGTGAGCTCCTTGAGAGCAGGGACTGTTTTTTTCTTTCTTTCTTTGTACCCCCAGTATTTAACATGGTGCTTGGCACATAAGAGGTACATAAATGCTTACTGACTTGGCTTGGCTTGTTTTGCTTTGCATTTTTCTTATTATTAGTGGTTTGGGGGTATTGTTTCACATGGCTGATTGTAGTTTGAAATTCTTTTTTTGAGATAAATACTTATTTCTTGAATGAACGAAGGCGCTTTTAGGTCTGTGGTTGGCTTGAAGGAAGAATCTGGGACAAATGCTTACCTATTCCTTGGGAGCTTTCCTGACCCCCCACCCCAAAGAACAATACCACCACCACCAACAACAAGAAGGTTTAGGACAAATTATTTTTTCATCAAAGATTTATTTGGTGCCTTTTGATTTTGCTTTACAGTCATTTCTGGACATGCATCATCCTCCCTTTCCTTTTCCTCTCCTCACCACCCAACCTGCCCAGTGGGCCTTCCCTTGTAACAAAGAAAAATAGTTCAGTAAAACCAACCTATGGCAGCACCATATGCACCATCCCTGGTGCCTTGGACCTATGGGGAAGGAGTTCTTAAAGCAACATAGTCACAAGACCAAACAGAAGTCTGCCTTCCACAACAGCTGCAGCTCCCCTCTGGGATGATGTATTCCCTACTTCCCAGCCAGCCAGGTTAGGATGGAGCAGGGAGCTGATGAAGGGCAGATTTTCAGTGAGAAGAAAGAGATTTATTCAAGAGGCTTTCAGTTCTAGGAATATTCATTCTGATAAATGTATCTTTGGCACAGGGAGATCTAGAGGCCATTTCAATGTTCTGGCACCAATGGACCCAGCGCTATTTAAGCAGTTAAGTGTTTCATCTTCTGTCTTTCCTGTGTCTTCTCTGGCTAACTGTTACTTGGCTGTTCCTCCAAGTCTTAGCTCAAATCCCATCTTCTATAAGAGATTTTCTTGGTTCTCCTCAATGCTAGTACCTTCCTTCTGAGATTACCCCCAACAAATACAGACACATATGTGTATATATGTGTATATATATGTATATATATATGTATCTCGTTTATATCTGCATGTATCTTGTATGTACATAGTTGTTTACATGTTGTAGCCCCCTTTAGAATGTGAGCCCCTTGAGGGTTGGGAGCATTTTTGCCTTTGTTTGTATCCCCAGAACATATTGTAGCACTTGTCACATAGTAGGTACTTAATAAATGCTTGTTGACTAGTTGTCCTGCTGACCTGGTATGACTAGCATATGGGAAAATGGAGGTTCACAGAAAGAAAGAAACCAAAGGTCTTACTTCTTAGGGTAGGGGTTAAATCTGAAGGTCCAAAATTTTCAAACTCAGTGCTCTTTGCCAAGCCAATCTTTCTTTTTTCTTAAAATAAGTAATTTAATATGAACTTAACTTTAAACAATAACAAAACCAACTAAGCTTGCATGTACAACTGTAGCCAGGGGCTGGCCTTTTCCCTCTGAGTCACCAGCATCTGCCCTGAGAGCAGCTCCCCAGAAGTCCCTGGCTCAGTCTCCTCTTCCTTCCCTTTTAGAGAACTTCAAGGAGCAAAGAAGGGTGATCTGCATGGTCCAAATGCCTTGGAGGAAGAGGGAAGGGAGAAAGACAGAAAGAAAGCAAGACTCTCTGTCTTTTTGAACCCCAAAAACTCAGTGGGTGGTATTGACATAAGTGGAATCAAGATTCTGGAGGAGGAGGAGACAAATGGGGTACATGAGATGGTTCTTAAGAGATATTTCTATAGTCACTTAAAGAAACCTTTTGTGTAGAGTTTGGAATTGTGGGACTAAGGGGTATTGTGTATGTATATATATATATATACATATATATATACACAGAGGTGTATATACATATATATGCATACACATATACGCATATGTGCATATATGCATACATATACATATACCTGTATGTGTGTGTATATAGATATATCTATATATTCACGTGTGTGTGTGTGTGTGTGTGTGTGTGTGTGTGTGTGTGTGTGTGTATGTAAAGATAGGCAGATAGGTGGTATAGTGGATAGAGTGCCAGGTCTAGAGTAAGAAAGAATCATCTTCCTGAGTTCAAATCTGGCCTCAAAAATTTACCAGCTGTGTGATCCTGGGCAAGTCACTTAACCCTATTTGTCTCAGTTTCCTCATCTATAAAATAATCTGGAGAAAGAAATGGCAAACCATTCCAGTATCTTTGCTAAGAAAACCCCAAAAGGGGTCATGAAGAGTTGAACATAATTGAAAAACAACTAAAACAATGTATGTATGTATATGTATATATGTACATATATGTACCTTGTATATATCTATATATATCTTTTATGTATACAATTGTACATGAGTGTGTGTGTATGTTCTAAATGCGGATCTTTTCTTAACCATCACTAATTGACTTCCCTATTGTCTTTTTAAGAAATAGTCTGTGTAAACCATTCTCACAGAATCATAGAACTCAAGCTAGAAGGGTCTTTGCAGATCAGTTAGTCTAACCTCATTTTTAGAGGAGGATATTGAGGCTCAGAGAGGAATACTTGTTCAAGGTGATAGAGTGAGTTAGCACCAAAGCCAAGACTGAAATCTGGGCTCCAGGCACCCATTTCACCTCTCTTCCCACTGGGGTCATGCTCTAAGATTCAGGATGTCAAGTTAATAAATCTGCCTTTTTAAAAAAAAAACTGAGTTTGAGAGGGCCATTTATAATATGCCTATCTGCCCAACCTCCAACTGCTTTCAAAGCTTCTGCAAATATACCCTTTCTGGGAGGGGGTCCCTGTGGGAATCACCCCTCCTGTTCTTTGCCTTGGAACACTAGACCATGTAGCTTTGAACTGTGCCTATGGGAGGATTTTAGATTGGGAAATATTTGAAATGTGGTGTGATAGTTAGGGCCATAGCTGGGGGAAAGGAACTTGTGGTCTGTCTTTTCCCTTTGAGAACTCTTGCCCTATGAAACGAGAGGCTCGAGTTAAACAATCTGTGCCTAGAATGCACTTTCTCCTCATCAACACCTGCTAGAATGCCTCTTCCTTCAAGACTCAGCTCAAGCACCATTTTCTACATGACGCCTTTCTTTCCTGAGACCCCTAAGAGCTGATGGCCGCCCTACCCAACTACCTAGTATTTATTCTGTGTGGATATATTGGTTCCCTTGATAATTTTAAGCTTCTTAGAGTCAGAAGCTGGTTTTTCGTTTGTTTGTTTTGGGTCTTTGTATTCTTAGCACCTTAAAGAGTATCTGGCATGTGTTGTTGTTCTGTTGCTTTTCAGTCTTGGCCAACTCTTCATGACCCCATTTGGGATTTTCTTGGCAAAGATGGAGTAGTTTGAAGTTTTCTTTTCCAGCTCATTTTATAGATGAAGAAGCTGAGGCAAACGGGGTTAAGTGACTCGCCCAGGGTCACACAGCAAGTAAGTGTCCAAGGCCCGATTGGAACTCAGGAAGATAAGTCTTCTTGACTCTGGGCCTAGTGTTCTGTTCACTGCCCCACCTAGCTGCCCTCTATCTTGCATGTAGTAGATGCTTAACACACACTTGTTGGTTGCCTGATTGACACTAAGGTCTCTTCCAATTCTGACGTTCTGTATTCTAACATTTGGTATGCTAAGGTCTATTCCAGGCCAGACAGTCTCTCCTGAGACCCCTGCAGGATTAACATTTGGTGTTCTAAGGTTCCTTCTGACTGTGATGTCCTAAGATCTCTTCTAGCTGATATGCAATGTTTCAAGATCTCTTCCAGCTCAAACAATCTATGTTCTTGTTCTAATAGTCAGTCTATAATTCTTTCTGCCTGAATTTTTTCTCATGCAAAAATTAGGGCAATTGATGTGGTCTTGATGTCTGGGAATCTAGAGAGTCTACTGGGGAGAAGTGTCAAACCAGTCTCACTAAATCTCAAGATCTGAAGGATAATGGCCCTGTACCCTTCATTCTCCCATATATCTGGGCATACAGAGCTCCAGTCCTGGAAGCTGGTGGGGCTAAAAAGGACCTACCATTCTAGTGATTGGTGCAGCAATAAATAAGTGGATGCTAGAGAGGAAAGTGAACAACATTCACATACTCGCTGTGTGCAGAAACCTTGTACCAGATGCTGTGGGAAGAGGTATAGGAAAATGCTTTGAACCATTATGGTAAATATCAACCCAGATACTTTAAAGTCGAATCGTAGTATAGGTGTGGTGATAAAATCTTTGGGCTGTTAAGCAGCAGAATTGTAGCTGATAGTGGCCCAAAGACCTGAATTTGAATCTGGATCACTTGTCTACTGTCTTTGTTATAGGTCTGGAGGACAGGTCCTTTTGCCTCTCTGGCTTTCCCTTAATCTTCTGTTAAATGAGAGAATTGGATGAGTATCTCTAAAGTCCCTTGGGTTCTAAATCCTTTGATCCCTTGAGTTCTGAGAGCCTTGCTGCTTATTGTGTGATCTTGGGCAAATTCTGGACCTCAGTTCCCTCATCTATAAAATGGTAATGATAATACTTGCACTCTATACCTCATAAGGTTGGGGTTAGTTAAGCACTTTGTGAACCTTAAGCTATGACAGAGACGGTATTGTTGTTACATTCTGGGCTTCCACTGACTAGTTGTGCGTCTTTGGACTAATCAATCTCTCTGACTTTCCAATTTTGTTTCAATTTTCTTTATGTTAGTGTTTTATACAGGATAATTGTGAAGTTTAAATGATATACCTGTTGCAAAAATGCTTTTAAAAGTACCAAGTGCTATGCCAGTGTATGGGGTTATTACACTCATGAGCCCAGGTCCCTTCAAAACTTGAATGACAAAATGCTAAGATGTCTAGACCAATCAAGTCAGCGGTCGCTCAGGACCGGAAGCCCTGCCAGGGGATTGGTAGGGACAAAAGAGGCAAAGAGGCATCAAAATCTAAGGAATTTACAAGCTTCTTGTACAAAGTAGTAAACCAGTAAGAAGAATAAACCAAGTGCCCAGTGAGGGGCACATAGGGGTGTGCTGGAGCCAGCTCAAACCAGCTCAGGAAAACTGATGGTTAAATTTTTACTATTTACACATCTTGAAAGCAGCAATCTACAAATCAGGGTTTGATTTATTGTTTTGTCTAGACCTAAAGAAGTCAATGGAGAAAGTGTTAATAATGCAGATGAAACTTAAAAGTGTGTGGTGAGCACATCCCGCCCCCCCATGGGCTGGTTGTTAAATATTTACCAGCACACCACTGGATACAGACACTAAGTGCTGTAGGGATTCTAAAAAGGGCTAGCTCCATGAAAAAATCATAGATTTAGAGCTAGAAGGGACCTTAGAGATCATTTAGCCTGGGGTCTGTGTACTTTAAAAATATTTTGATAATTGCATTTCAATATAATTAATTCCCTTTTCAATATCATGCATTTTATGCATTTAAAAACATTATTTTGGGGTGGTGACAGGCTGCACCAGACTTCTAAAGTGAGGCAATATAGTCTAACCCTGTCATTTCACAGATGAAGAAACTGAGGTGGAATGACTTGCTTGAGGTCATATCAGGAGTAAAGATTCAAAACCAGATGCCTGATTCTATATCCAGTTGTCTTTCTATTATACCTTTAAAGAGAAGGAGGATAAAGGAAAGAAGAGAGGAAGAGGAGGAAGAAGAAGAAGAGGAGGAAGAGGAAGAAGAGGAGGAAAGAGGAAAAGAAGAAGCAGTAGAAGAGGAGGAAGAGGAAGAGGAGGAAGAAGTCCTTGAGTTGATTCAGACAAGGGAAGGTAAACAATAGGAGCTCAGCATATTGCCTGAACAGTGAGAAGCTTGATGTGGCTAGAACAAAGGAAGAGCAATGGAAGATAAGGTTGGTTCCTTTGGGATGGGACCAGATTGTAGATGGCCTTGAATGCCCTATGAAGGAATTAAGGGTTTTAAAAAGAATTTTTCTAGTATAACTCTAGTAACCATCAACAAAGAGAAACATTCAAATAAACAACCAAGATTTTGGAAATGAAATGATACATAGAAGCATAAACTTTTTATGATGTGTCATCTTTAAAAGTGCACATTCTAACTACTTTCACAAAACAATAGCAATAACATCTTACATGCTTTGGTGCCCTCTTCTCATCCTTTTCTTCTGATTTTCTTCTGATTGTTTCTTCTAAATTTCTTCAGATTTCGATGTTGTTAATTTTTTTTTTTAAAAATATGGTCATAGCCAGCCTGGCTTTTGTTCCAATTCTGCTCTCATCACTCTGCATCAGTTCATACATGTTTTTCCTTATTACTTTGTATTTGCATTTGTCATTTCTGATGGCACAGTACTATCCCATTATGCTGGTGTGCCAAAGTTTATTCAGCCATTCCTTAATCATTGGCCATATTGGTCACCCAGGAAAATTTTAAAGAAAAATCAAGTTTTGCTTTGTTTGTAGCAAGCACCCGAGGGTGGAAGAGACGGTTCCTGTCTTGAGGAGCTTATAGTCATAAGCTCACAGGGTCCTCGATGTGGAGCTGGGAGGGATCTTAAAAGTTATCCCTCTCATTTTACAGGTGAGGAAACTGAGGCCCACAGGGGAGGATGACTTGCCCAAGAAAGCATAGGTGGTAAGTAGCAAAGCCAGGGTTTGAATCCAGATCTGCTGAGTTCAATTCCAGCAATCTTTCCACTTTACCACCCTTCCTTTCTTAGTTTAGTTGGGGGAGATAAAATACCAGCAGTCTACTAGACAGCAGTTAATGTAGAAACAAGTACACGCTAGGGATTATAGAGCTCATATTCATTGTTGTTTAGTCATTTTTGTCATGTCTGACTCTTTGTGACTCCATTTGGGGTTTTCTTGGCAAAGATACTGGAATGGTTTGCCATTTTCTTCTCCAGCTCATTTTACAGATGAGGAAATTGAGGCAAACAGAATTAAATCACTTGCCCAGGGTTGCCCAGCTAGTGTCTGAGGCCAGATTTGAACTTGTGTCTTCCTGACTCCTAATCCAGAGCTCTATCCACTATGTCACCCAACTGCTTGCTGGTCAGCTATTGGCCGTGACCTTTTGCTTCTGTCTGTCCATCCATCTGTTTCTGTTTTCCTAGACTTTCTCTTCAATGAACTTCAGCCTTGTACCCAAAAGTTTAGTACTTTAGATGGATGTTTATGCTTAGATTCCACATTCATTTGTAAGTGGGCATCTGGTAAGGCCCCAGAGCTTTGGAAAAACACAGTGGTCTCAGAGGAGAAGGCTTGAACTGTTGCAGAGAGAATTGCCTCTTAAAGGGGCACAAAAAGGTGTGAGATTGCACTTTTTTGGCCTGAAGTTTTGAGGACAGTTCTTGGCCTTTTAGTTTACCTGAAGCTCCATTATTAAGGACTCGGCTCTAACTCAGCCTTTGCTTGTTCCATTTTTCTTTTCCTCCTTTATCTTTCTCTCTGTCTCTCTCTTTTCTTTCTCTTTTCCTTTCCTTCTCCTCTTTCCCTTTCTTTCTCTCTCCCTCTTTCCCTTTCTCCTTGTGTTTTTCTCTCCTTCCTCTATCTCTCTCCTTATCTTCTCCCTTCCTCTCTTTCCTCCCTCCTTTCTTTTTTTTAAAGTCTAATTCTCTTTGTCTCTGTCAGTCTCTGTCTCTTCCTGTCTATATCTCTTGGTCTCCCTCTTTCTGAATCTCTCTCCCTCCCCCTCTTTCTTTTCCTGCCAGGAATCCTGTCTCATGTGAACCAATACTCTGTGGCTCTGCTATTTCCCCCCTTTTCAGCACTGACTTGGGAAAATGGGGGGGGGCGGAATAGAAGAGGAGAAGAGAGGGGAGGAGAGGACAGACAGACACAGACAGAAGAGAGATGAGAGAGAAATGGAGACAGAGAAATAGAAGAGAAAGAGGGAAACGGTGACGGAAGATTGAGATGAGAGATTGAGAGGAGAATCAGAGGAGGGAGAGAGAGAGAGAGAGAGAGAGAGAGAGAGAGAGAGAGAGAGAGGGAGAGAGAGACAGACAGAGACAGAGAGACAGAGACAGAGAGAGAGAGAGAGAGACAGACAGAGACAGAGAGACAGAGACAGAGAGACAGAGACAGAGAGACAGAGACAGAGAGAGAGAGAGAGAGAGAGAGAGAGAGAGAGAGAGAGAGAGAGAGAGAGAGAGGAAAAAAATATCAAAGCTCCACATATTGGATCCAGATGTGCTCCCTTGCACACAGCCCTTTCCAGCAATTTAATTAAATTCCCCCAGACAGCCAGGAGGGTTTCTTAATGATCAAATTTCCCTGGCTCCCCTCCTAAAATGCCCCTTCTCTCTTGCTCACTCTGTCTCCCTGATGGATAGCCAAAGGTATTCTTCCTGCAATCAGCTCCACCAAACAGAGCAATACTTCTCTGTTCTCGCAGTAAAGCAGAGAGAACCCTGTGGTCCTTCTGTCCATTTCCCCTCTCCCTCCCCCCACCCCCAGGCTCTTAGCAAAACACCCTTTCTGCTGCAACCACTGAGACTTTGAGCTGTGCCCTCCCTTCTCCCCATCACCCCTGGCATAGACTGATTAAAAGACTGGGACAGTATTCAGGGGCACCTTATTCTGGTTCTCCTACTCCCACCCCCACTTTTATACATATATTTTGCCACAGGGAACCATCTGCCCTCTCATGAGAGGCAGGCATGAAGTGGGAGAAAGGCCAAGCCCTGTGGACCCATCTGGGCTCCTGAGCAGCAGTCAATGGGATGGGACATGGGTAGCTGTGCCTCCCTAGTCAGGAGTCTCTGGTTCTGTTTCCACATGGGGCCTGGGTGGCTGCTTTGGGATTTGTTGTTGCTTTGTTTAATTAATTGGAGTTAAGACTTAAGTACCCATAAAGCCTATGCTAGGACCCTGGGGTAGGGGAGGGTGGGGAAGTCTACACAGCCTGACAATGTCCTTGTTCTTAGATTTCTCTTAGAACTTGGGACCTCATATTTGCACTTAGGTTCTAAATTTGGCATAGGCATTTGTGTATGTGTCTTATTAGACTATAAGTTCCTAGAGGACAGGGCCTATAGAATTGAAACTCATTGCCAGGAGGGATAGCTTCATTCTTTGTACTTGCATCCCTAGTGCCTAGCCCAGCCTGCCGTGCTGTTCCAGGTGTTCAGAGAAAGGAAAGAGTGAGGGCTAAAGCAATTCGAATTAATTCTAATCAATTCAACAAGCATTTATTAAACATTGATTATGTTCCAGGCCTTGCACCAGATTCAAGGGATACAAAGACAAAACTGAAACAGTGCCTGCCCCCAAGGAGTTTCCATTCTACAGCTAGTTAGTCAGGAAGGCTTTATGGAAGAGGTGGGACCTGGGCTGGGCTTTGAAGGATGATATAAAATTTAGAGAAGATCAGAGAGGACATTTCTAGGGGGAAGGGAACAAGTTGAGCTAAATCTAAGTCAAGTCAACTGAACAAACATTTATTAAGGGCTTGCTATGTGTATGACCCTTTGCTGGGTGCTGGGAGGGGACTGGGTCACTGTCAAAGCTGTCTCCCTTAAGGCCTCATCCGGCTTCCACAAGATCACAGAGTCAAGTCAAACATCAGTATGATAACGACAACAATAACTCATTATAACTCATATAGTGCTTTGGGTTTACGAAGCAACAGGTAGCCTTGTGAGGTGGGTAATGGTGGCATTATTGTCCCCATTAACAAAGTTAGAAACTGAGGCTTAGAGAAGAAAAGGAATTTGCCTTAAGATCATTCAGCAAGGAAGACAGAAGTGGGATTTGAATCCAGATCCCTGATTTCAGGGCTATAGATCTTTCAGCTACCCCATGACACTCCATTTTTTTTTTCTGGAGAATCTCAGAGCTGGAATGGATGTACATATCAATGTCTTTCAACCATTTTACAGACAAGGAAACTGCGGCCTCAAAAGAAGAAATAACTCACTCCGGGTCCCGTAGTGAGGTAGTAGCAAAGGTTGGATTAGGACTTAGGTCTCTTGATTTCATGAGCATCTTTACTGGCCAGTATTTAGAGGGGAGAAACATGAGTTAAGATCCGTAGAAGAATTTAGGGTTGTTGGATCATTCTGGGTCTCATGTACCATGTGAGCCTTCTAATGCAGAATGGGCTGGAGAGTCAGTGCCAACCCCTGGGGCATCCTCACTCGATGTTTTCACTTTGATTGGGGGCAGGGGGGAGGAGGGGTATAGCTCAGACAGCAAGAATGTCTTCCAAACTCTGTCCTCCCTCCCTCTTTTCCAAGAGGGTCAGGGAGACTTAGAGCAGTGACTAAGCCCCTGGGAGACAGGACTCACCACACCCCTGGCAGACGGATTGAGTTTCAGGCCCAGTCTCTATCATGGGGGTAGTGGGGGAGGGAGAAGAGGAGAGACAGAAAACAAATCTTTTAGCTCTTCTGTGATGCTTTTTTGGGGGAGATAAAGACAGAAACGCTTTCTGTTCTTCTCCAGGAACTGTCTCTGTACAGAGGGACTGAGTTCAAAAGAAACTCTGTAGGAGCCCAGGGGTAGGGGTGGGGCTAGATAAGAGTCGAGAAACAACAGTGATCTCCCTACCTGGGAAATTCTGGTTCACGACTTCACATCGCCACTAGCTTTTTGGTCTGTCTTGGACCACAAACATTTCCAAAAGGTCAGGGCTGGGGTGGCACCTATAGGGGGAGAGGAGCGGACAGTCAGAGGTGACCCCAGTGGCTTACCTTCTTCCTTTCTTCCAATGCTCTACAGGGACTTTTCTTATCTTAGGTCTGGCTTATGTCCCCAGGCCCAAGACTTAGAGACCGGAGCTGACTGAGCCTGAGACCCCTATCGCCGGAAGGAATGATGGACGACCTCGGAAGGACACTGCCCCAAGATCCCCTCAGCAGGTCCCCAGTATATAAATAGCTCAGCTGGGAGGACAACAAGGGCTCCTTTGTGCTCAGGGGGTAAGAGGCCAAAAGTGGGGGTAGGGATAAACCCCAAACTACCATCAGAGTTAGGCCCCTGCCCTCCTTCATTCCTGCTCCTTAGCCTATCTTAGCTTTGATTCTTTGATGCCGACTCAGCTATGGGAGATGGCTTCCTTATCTGCACTGAGCCAGATTGGAGTCATACATAGGATCCTAGGAGAAAGATCTGGAAGGAACCTCAGAGACTGTTTAGTCTACTCCTCCCCCCAACATTGTACAGATGAGCAAACTCTGTGTGTGTGTGTGTGTGTGTGTGTGTGTGTGTGTGTGTGTGCGCGTGTGTGTGATTGAAGGGGAAATCCTGGCTCTGAACCCATGCCCTACTCACTCTAATCTGTATCTCTTTCCATTCTACTATACTGCCTCCTAAAAGCCTGGGCATAGATGACTTGATTTCTTTTTTTTCCCTTTGATCCAGACTCTCCACTTAGGTTTATTCCAAGGAAATCATTGATAAGAATACAGTCCTAAAAAGAAAGCAACCAAAGAACCCACTAAAACACCAAAATATTTATAGCCCATCAATTAGGAAATAGTTAAATTGTAATACATGAATGAAATGGAATACTACTGTGCTGTAAAAAAAGGACAAAAATGATGACTATGAAGATAGAGAATCATGGAAAGATTTACAACATCTGATACAGACTGAAGGAAGCAAAGCCCAAAAAATATGCACAGCAGTGATAACAATGTAAATGAAAAAAAATCACAAAACAATCAAAAGTAAATGTTCCAAAATTTAAAAGAACAAGCATGCAGATGACTTGACCTCCACCAGAAGTCCTGATGTATGAGATGTTTCTTAGCCCTCCTCTCTGTCCTCTTCCCCACAGCCAACCCCATTCTCTTTCCAGGGGGAACCATCTCTCTTTACTCTTCCTGGTAAAGTTGTTTGCCCCTGCCATGTCTCAGACTCCACACTGAGCTACCTTTAAATTCTGATGCATTCTACAAATATTCACTAAGAATCTACTATTCGCAGGGTACTCTGAGAAGTACTGAGATGACTAAGGCACAATCCCTGGCCCCCACCCCCAAGGAGTAATATATTGGGGAAAGGGGTGGATAGGCTATATATGTGACAGTTGTTGTTTGTTCTTTGTTTTTGAAAGAAAGCCAATGACATCACGGTTGGCTGATATCTAGACTTGGGAGTGAATTGGATTTAAATAAGGGACAATTGCACAAAGTCGTCAGCTTCACTCTCTTTTCCAGAGTCACTGAAGTCCAGTGGGAAGACAAAGGTCAAGAGGACTGGCCATGGCCAGGGATGCGATGGATGACCTTAGTGTCTTTGATGTCTGACCAAACTCTAAGCTCTCCATGACACCTTCTTCAGTTACTTTCATGGCCGTTGGAGCAAATTGTTCTCATCTGCCCATACCTATGGGAGAAATCTTCACATGCTTGGGGTAGGCATCCCCCCAACTCACTGACGGGTTTGAGGCCCCTTAACCTCTTTTAGTCTATCTGCTGAGATGGTTTTTCCCAGGGCATGGTCACTGCACATGCTGCAGCTTTTTGTAAACACAAGTGAGAGTTGGGTGACCGATGGATGCCAAAGTGGGTGAGCAGCCCTGAAAAGGGCTTGCCAAGCCCTCTCGTCGGAGATGCCAGTCCTCCCTGAACACTCCATACACCCCTATGTGACTATAAAACAGCACCGAATGGGTTAATTCATAAGAGAATTATGAGCATTGGTTATAAAGATATGGCCACCGGGCCCTTGGACTTCTTACAGGAGGCCTTCAGTTCTCACATCCATCATGGAGCAGGGAAAGGAAACTGGGATTCAGAGTCAGAATGAACACCTGGGATTGACTCTGGCTCTTTCACCTATTACCTGTAAGGCAGCAAGGCAAGTCATATCTCCTCTCTGGGCCTCAGTTTTCTTCTCTGTAAAATGGAGGAGGATAGGCTAGATGGCCCCTTCCAGCTTTAAATGGTACCCAAGTCAAGTCAAGAAACACTTCTTAAGTGCATGCTATGTGCCAGCCACTGTGCTAAGGGTGGGGATACAAGTACAAGCAGAAAGAAAGATGGTCCCTGCCTTCGTGGATTTAATTTTCACCCAAGGATCCCTGATCTAGAGCTGGAAGGGATGTCATAGGCCATGTAGTCTGACCCCGCTATTGTCACAATTGAAGAAATGAAGGGCCAAGGGAGCTAAATGATTGCCTGAAGTCCTCCAAACTCTTTCTACCACATCATGATACCAGCTCAGGTCGACTTGTGTAGAGACTGGGCTCTTCACTAGGGGTGGGAAGGAGGAAGGAAGGGCTGGGTTTCTCTTAACACGTCACCTTGTGGATGAGGTAGATATATGTGGCCCATATGTAAAGAAGTCAAGGGTCAGTTCCATTGTCCACCAGGGAATCTACTCAGGGTGTCTCCCTCACGTCCTTGTCCTTGTCCTGTGCTCTCAGAACCCATGTTACTCCCTACCATGCTGACTCCTGAGCTCATGGGGCAGGTCTCAGATCATACCTCACCCTCTCCTAAAGGTTTCCAGGAAGAAAGAGAGGCAATGATGATGACAGACAAAGGGTGGAATTTTGCGGGGAGGGGAGCAATAGGAGGAAAGACCAGCAAATCAGGGGAGAGATGGATGGAGGGGATGAGTGAAGGGAGAATGAAGAGGGTGGGAAGGCAGGAGCATGTCATGACTGAACTTCAGAAGAATGCCAATCCGCTCGGACTCTGTTTCTCAGTGCCCCTGGGATCTACCCATGTGTTGAAATCTGGATTCTTTCCATGAAAAAAAAATCTGTTTAGTTTATTGTTAATTTTTCCAAAGATGTGAATTTCTGGAAACTCCATGAGGTTTTTTTTAAGTGAATAAACTATTGCCCCTTCTCCCTCCCCCCACAGTTAAATTACCTTGGCCTCATCAGAAGAAGCTCTGGCACTGACCACTAGGCCTTCTTGGAGGGGAGGCTGGGAGGCCTGGGAGAGCAGAAGGGCTGGTGCTGCTGGCCTGGGGTGTTGTAAACTCACAGTCTGGGGTAAACAGCCCAGACCAGGGTCAACCAGCCCTGCCAGGGCCCAGGACAGGCAAGAAAAGGGGAATGATAAATTATAGATAGACAGACAGATGCATGACCAACAGGGATTATTGGTGGTGACTAATAACCACAAACAATAATTCAAGCTTAGATTTACTGGGAGCAGCACAGAGACATGGGGAAGTGGTTAGAAGGCTGGTATTGGAATCAGGAATACCTGGGTCCAAATTGTGCTTCTGACGTATATTAATTGGATGACCACAGGCAAGTTGCTTGATTTCTCTGGGTCCCCGTTTCTCTTTCTTATGATAAGTAGATGATCTGTGGCTGTAGAAGGAGTTTCCACACTGGGTGCTCCCTACAAAGGTGAAATCACAGGTCTAGACAAAACAAAATGTAGAGCAGAACACTTTCCTCATGGCAGCTGGGTGAGGTTGGTAGAACATTGTCATCTCAATTTTGCATATGGGAGGAATCTAAAGCTCAGAATGAGGTTAAGTGAGTTACCCGAAATCACAGAGCAAGGACTGTGAGAGGCATATGACAGAAGGGCAGGGGTTGGGCATTTATGTCACACCTACTATGTGCCAGGCATTGTTCTGAGAACTACAATTATTATCTCATTTGGCTCTCACAATAACCCTGGGAAGTAGGTGCTATTATCATCTCCATCTTACAATTGAGGAAACTCAGGTGGACAGAAGTTAAGTGACTTGCCCAGGGTCACACAGCCAGTAAGGGTCTGACTTTGGATTTGAAGTCAAGTCTTCCTTCCTTCCAGGCTGCTAGCTGCCTTGGTGGATTGAGTGGATGGTGTGCAGGGTCAGAAGGACTTGGGGCTCAAAGCCCACCTCTGACAATTGCTAGCTGTGGGTCTGTGGGGAGTCATCTGACCTCTCTGAGACTCAGTATCCTCATCTGTGAAATGGGGATGATAATAGCACTGATCCCCAGGGCTGTTATGAGGATCAAATGATAAAATGTATGTAAAGTGCTTTGCCAGCCTTAAAGGAGTGTTTAAATAATTATGTGACATTTGACAGGGATTACCGGCTGCTTAGTTTCCGTGGCTTCTTCCAAGAATCCGCTCGAAACCTGCCTTCTGTAGGATAGTGACTTTGCTGTCACCATTACCGACTCTCTTTCTTCCCTCCAAGAGAAGATGAGGTATAATCTGGGCCCCTCCCCAGGAGCTCAAGGAGGGCAGCAAGTTGGGGAGTTACATGGGCTCAGAGGAACATAGGACAAGGATGATGGAATGAAGAATTTCCTGACTTATCCTGATTAGAAGGCCTGGTGGGCAGTGGTACTGACCCCTGGCTTCTTTACTTTGGAAGAGCCTGGGTTGGTATTGGGGGTCCTGATGGGTGGTGGCTCAGAGAACCAGGGCTCCTGCCCTATGGATGGAGGTTCTCTGACCCAAATGTTTTCCGGACAGGGCCCTTGTCCTATAGAAATGAAAACAAATACATCCATGTTTTATCCATGCATGTAAAGATTAAATGAGATAGTAATTATAAAGTACTTAGCACGGTGCTTGGCACATAGTAAGCACTATATAAAGGTTAGTTGTTATTATTATTATCTAGACCCTGAATTTTCACTTGAGATCTATGAGTGTTCTTGGGAGATGTGTAGCAGTGGGGTCGTTCTATCCCCGACTTTTCCAGGCTTATCAGGGAATGGCAACAAGTAGGTGAGACTGTACTTTCCCGTGGAGCCACAGTCAGGTGAGGTTTGCAGCCAGTTGCTGGATAAATATATACTCCTCCAACCCCTACCTACCATGAGCTCAGCACTGACTTCTAGAATTGTCTGGCACTTCCGAGCTGGGGCCAGGTGTGCCCGCCTTTCTTGGATTTGGGCCACTCATTTTTCTTCTGTCTCTGGCAACTGGATGGTGTGTGTGTGTGTTGTGTATGTGTAGCTAAGGTCCCTAAATCAATGCCTTTTTACTTGGGCACTCATGAATTTAGCTAGGTGGCATAGAGTCAATCTGGGGGCTCTGACAAGAAGGAAGGGGCAAAGGGACGAGTGTGAAATCAGAAGCCAAGAGAGATGGAACCTTAATGAGAGACAGATGGAGACCTAGAGGAAGAAAGGTCACTCCTGCTGACAGGAAGCAGAGGTCAAAGGGCATGAGACTTTCTAAAGATAGGAGCCAAGCAAAAATAAGTGGCCAGGCAATAGCCAGAGCTGGTAAGAGGTGAGCCATCCCTCTGTGCCCAGTTCCCCTACCCAGAACAGAATCTTCTGGGTAAACTATTTCTGGCATTGTCATTTGCTAGTTCCCATCTGTGGTTACTCCCACCTACCCCAGCTGTGTACAAAGGTTAAAGGGTATCTAGTGGGTAGAACCCCAGACTTGGAGTCAGTAGAGACTTGTGAGTGCTAGGGTTCAAATGTCATCTCTGATATTTACCAGCTGGGGGACTATAAGCAAGTCCCTCGTTCTCATTTTCTTGTCCTTAAAATGAGGGACGTGAACTATAGAGGTGATCTTTCTGGTTCCTTCCAGCTCGAAATCTGCGATCCTATGAAATCACATAAACATAGAATGTGAGTTAGAAGGGACCATAGGAACTATCCATTTTTGTATTTTACATGTAGAAACAATTTTAATATCCTTTAATATCCTTTTTTGTACCATTTTTGAATTCCAAATTCTCTTCCTCCCTCTCCTCCCTCCTCCTTGAGAAGGCAAGCACTGTGATATGGATTATACATAATATTTCCACATTAACTGTGTTGCAAAAAGAGAATAAAGACTCCACAGAACCCCAAGAAAAATAAAATGAAGTATGCTTTGGTCTGCATTCAAACTCCATCAGGTCTTCCTCTGGAGGTAAATAGCATATTTCATCATGAGTCCTTCAGCATTGTGTTACATCATTGTATTTTTGAGAATAACAAAGTCATTCACAGTTGATCATTCTACAATATTGCTGTTACTGTGTACATTGTTCTCCTGGGTCCGCTTCTTTCACTCTGCATCAGTTCCTGTAAGTCTTCCCAGATGTTTCTGAAAGCATCTTGCTTGTCATTTCTTATAGCACAATAGTATTCCATCACATATACCCCAACAACTATCTAGTCCAAATCATGCATGAAAGGGATTCCCCATTATGCCTTACTTGACAATAATAGCTAACATTTACATAATGCTTTAAGGGTTACAAAGCATTTCACATATTATCTTATTTGATTCTAACAATTCTGTGAGATAGGTGATATTCATATTTTACAAATGGGGAAACTGAGACCAAGATAGTAAGTGACTAGACCAGAGTCACACAGTTAGTAAGCATCTGAGTGAGGACTTGAACTCTAGTCACCCTGATTTCAAATCCCCCTGGACACCTACCCAGAGGGCTGAGCTGAATTGCTGTCATAGACCTAAGCGATCAAGCCTGTGCTTCTTTCTCTTCTATGGTCAGCTCAGGGCAAAGATGATTCTGCTGCCTTCTCAACTGTCATGGTATTTATTCACAAAACACCTGTCACTGTTCTTCCTGAATTTCTATCTATAGCTTTGGAGATACTGAATATGGAACCAGAGAATTTGAGTTCATGTCAATTAGTCAGCATGAAACACTGCCTGGAGCTAAGGATTTAAAGAAGAAAAAGCAAAAATTGTCTCTGCCCTCAAGAAGCTTACATTCTAATGGAGGAAACAACACTGATGTGAAAGAGATTTACAATATACATACAGAGCAAGTAAAAAATAACCTTAAAGCAGGGCTTCCCAATCTGGGACAGGAGAGAATGGACCATAAACTTAGATGGGATGACAAATTTACGACTTTATTTTTACTAACCTCTTACTGAAATTTAGTATTTCTTTTAACCATTTAAAAACATGATTCTGAGAAAAAGGGTCCATAAAATTTACCAAACTGCCAAAGCAGTCCATGATTCAAAAAAGATTATGAACCCCTGCCTTTGGAGAGGGGAGCAAGAGGAGGAAAGACAAGTAAATCGGGGGAGAGATGGATGGAAGGGATAAGTGAAGGGAGAATGAAGAGGGTGGCAAGGCAGGAGCATGTTGTGATCTCCTAGCACCTTTGCCCAGTAGCCACAAGAACATTTGTAGATCCAAGGGGCAGAGCTCCCAGACTTAACCCTCTGCAGACCCAAATCCCTTTGACAATGGGGTTCTTTGGTGGTCTGACCTCATTTCATTCAATGACCTTCACTGCTTTTTCCTACCTCATGAACCAGCATAACTGCTACCTGAGCCAAAAGGAAACAAATAAAGCCAGGACACCTTCAGAGGTTACTTTGAGACAGTAGTTATTGTAGAGAGGTGGGCTATACTGCAGCCTCTTTTGCCCAACTTTTAAGGCTACTTTATCAGTGATTGAGGTTTCCCAAAGTACAGGGGAATCCTCTCTTACATATGGTAATCTCCATCTCTTTCCCTGTATGGGACAAAAGAGAGCAAAGTACATTCACTGGCCATACTCTTTTCTGCACATTACCCTGATAAGTGAGGAGGCAACCCCTACTAGGACTATATCACATCTCCCAAAGTGACTGAGAGTTCTGAGAAGCAGCTTTGGTAACACCAGAGTTGGGTCCCAAGCCCAATTCTTCCAAGAATTCGTTTTATGATTCAAGACAAGCTATTTTTCTCTCTTTGTCTTTTATTTTCCACTCTAGAGCTGAGAGAAGCCCTAGGAGTTCACATCTATCTTCCTGCCTCCATGACCAAATTGGGAGACCCTCGTGGCCTACACACTAGAACTTCTGCTCAGATTCTTCATCCTATCAGTCTTCGCCTTTTCCTTTGGAAGACATTAGAACAGTCTTAGGGTCAACTTGCATACACCTTACCCCTCTCCCTAGTAACTCCGGGTGACTCTCTCTGTGGCAAACATCATTGTTCTCCTAATTCAACACACTACATAAGAGGAGGTAGAATATTTGCTTTTTCATTCATTCATTCACCAAAACTTTAATGGAGCTATAATCTCATCAAAGTGGATATTCCCTCCATAGGTGCTGATCATAATCCATTCAAGCCTTCTCATCTTGCACCATTCTTGTCCATGTTCTCTCACAGACCCTCCAAAGAGGATCCACCCAATCGACTTGAGGCCTTCCTCTGTGTTTTCACATTGTCTAGGTACTGGTGCCTTGCTCTTGCTTGGTGGTTGCCCCACCTCTTTTTTTAAATTATATTCTTCCTGACAGATAGTCCTTAAGCTGCTTATTATTTGAAAGTCAACCCTGTGAATATACTGCAGTCTAATTACCATGACATTCTCCATTGGCCACTGGGTTACCTGCAATTTGGAATCTTCAGAGGTTCTGTTGTTACAAGATTTACAATCAAATGGCGTCACTGGGAAGGCACATTTTGTAGTCTTATCACAGGCACCAAAATAGTCATACTACAATGCTGTCACTGCATAACTGTGTACAAGTTCCCATATTTCTTTGCAGTGTTTATATTTATCATTTCTTAGAATGCATTCATTAAGTTCATCTATTATGATTTCTTCAGTCATTTCCCAATTGTTTCTACTTTGTTTGGCTATTAGGAATAATGCTGTTATTAGTATTCTTATTCAGAAAAATCTTTTTAATTCTTTCAATAACATCTTTAGGTTATAGTACTAACAGTGTGAATAGTGAGTACAAAGGACGTGAACAGTTCTAATAGTTCTTTTTACATGTTGCCATATTGCTTTCTAAAATGATTATATCACCTCACAGCTTCATCGTGCCTGCTTTTCCATAGCCCCGCCAACACTGAATTTGATAATTTTTTTTTAACAATCTCTACCAGTTTAATGAATGTAAGGTGGCATTTCAGAAGTGTATTCATTGGTATTTTTTCTGATAATTAGAAAGTTTGGAAAATTTTTCATGTGGTTATCAGTAACTTATATTTCTTTTTTCTAGAATTCTTTATTTATATCCACTTACCTTTTGGGATAGTCTTATAAATTTATGCCAGCATCCAGAAAGTTAGCAAAGAAGAAGGAAAATGGAAGGGCTGTGGAAAAACAATTCCATTAATACGCTATTGGTATTGAACTTGGACCAAGATGGTAGAGTAGAAGGGAATGATAAAGCTCAGCTCTTACTTGTCACTATACAACAACCTGATTACCATACAACTCACCCTACTTGGCAAGTATTTAATGTAATTTATATCCCCTGAGGAATGAAGTGAAGAACTTCAGTGCAAAGGAAAAAATGGGGGAGGGCCTTAACTAGTTGTGGAAGAAAAAGGCCCTTGTAGAATAATCCCAGGAGGAGCAGCAACATTAGAATGAGTCATAAGGTAAATGAAAAGCCTCCCTTCCTACCTCCTCTACACATAGGGAGAGGCCTCAATTAGGTCCATGGCACTAGGAAAGGGGTGACCTTGACCTTGGCTGAGAGTTAAAGAAAAGTCCTTTTTTTCCTCTTGCCACGTTCCAAAGGAAGAACTTCAACTAAGACTGATCCAAAAGGAAGGAGGAACTTTGGTGTCCTGGGTGAAGGAAAGGGCACAGGGTAGCTCTAACTTAGTCTGACCTCCTCCGAGGAAAGAGAGAATACAGGAGAAGGAAAGACCCTCAGGGTAGAGGAAAGGTCTCTTGTGCAAAGAAAAGATTTTCAACTTGGTCCGATCCCTGGAGTAAGGGAGACCTATAACTTAACTTCTGAGGCAAAGGAAGGACCCTCGGATGAAAGAAAATGGCTTCAACAAAGGTTGGTCCAAGACTCAATCCGCTCAATATCTTCCCGTTATCTGGATGAATAGGGCCTCGGACCCAAAAAATGAGTAAATAAACATACAACCAAACAAACAAAAAGGGATTTTTATGATGCCAAGGATACCCACAGCACAAAACTGGAAATAGGAGGATAACTAAAAACCAACCACAATAAAAACTTCAAAGAAAGAAAAAACTTGCCCACAAGATCAATTAAAATTTCTAGAAGAAATTATCCAAGAGTTTTAAAAGAGTTAAAAATATATTATACATGAAATGAAAACTATGGAAGAGAGACTTAGAAAAAAGAATTAACAACTCAACATGAGATAGCAAACCTTAATCTAGTAATAGATTCCCTAAAAATTAGAATGGACCAAATAGCAGTTAATGGCTCTAGGACAGTATATGAAATAGTAAAACAAAGTCAAAAGATTGAAAAAAATTATAGAAAATATAAGCTAATTTAAAAAAAAACTGACCTAGAAAACAGATCAAGGTAAGGCAATTTAAGAATCATTGTATTACCTGAATGAAATCCATGACTAAGAACCCAGATATCATATTTCAATAAATCATGAAATAAAATTGCCCAGACATATTAGAACAAGAGGGCAAAGTGAATACAGAAAGAAACTCCAAAATGAAAACTTCCAGGAATGTCATTGCCAAAATTTTAAGCTTCCAGATGAAAGAAAAGTGCTGCAAGTGGCCAGAAAGAAGGAATTCAAATACCAAGGAACCACAGTCAGGATCACATGAGATTGAGCAGCTACCACAATAAAGAAGCAGAGGACATGGAATGTGATATTACAAAAGGCAAAAGATATAGGCTTACAACCAAGAATAGCTTATGCAGCAAAACTGACTATAATCCTTTAAGGGCAAAAAATGGATCTTTAATCAAACAGACTTTCAGACATTTATGATGAAAAGACTGGAGCAGAATAGAAACTTTGAAATACAAATAGAGTCGAGAGAAGAATAAAAAAGCAAGCATAAATAGACTTTACAAGGATGAATGGTTTACATTCTAATGCGGGGGTGGGGGGGTTGTCATCAGGTGTCATAGAGGTGGTCAAATGAGACTGAGGACCTAGAATTGGTTTTGTAATGTTTTGATGATGCTGAAAGAAGGATCTCAGACAAAGCAATAACAACAAAAGATTTAATTAAAAGAGATAAATAGAGAAATTACATTTTGCTGGAAGGTACCATAGATAATGAGTTGATATCAATGCTAAACATATATGCACCACATGGCATAGCACATAAATACTTGAAAGAAATGTTAAATGAGTTATGGAAAAATAGTAAAATTATAATAGTGTGGGACCTCAGTGTAACCCTTTCATTTCTAGATAAATCTAATAAAAATAAACAAAAAAGAAATGAAGGATCTGAATGGATTTTAGAAAATTTAAATATGCTATAGAGGGAGCATAAATATACTTGAGCTTTGCATGATACCTTCACAAAAACTGAGTTGTGTTAAGGCATAAAAAGATTTGAAAACAAATGTAGAAAGGCAAAAAATATCAAACATGTTTCCTGACCAAAGTGAAACAAAAATTACATTAAAGAGCCACTGAAATAAATATTAAAAATCAATTAGAAACTAAGTAACTTCATCCTAAAGAAAGAATGAGTCAAAGAATGAATCATAGAAACAATAAATAATTTCATTAAGGATAATAATAATGAGTCAATGTAACAAAATGTTTAGGATGCAGCCAAAGCAGTCCTTAGGGGAAAAATTATATCTCTAAGCAAGAAACTACAATAAATATATTAAAATAGTCACCTTAAAAATCAAGAAAGAGATTAACAAGTGAAAGAAAAAACCCTACATTGTATTAATAATACAACTAATACCTGTTTTGTTGGGGGGGGTAGAGTAATAAAAAGAATAAACAGTTAATTAGATTAAAAACAAGAAAGAAGAAAACTAAATTACAAGTACAAAAAATGAAAAAAGATAATTCACTACAAATGAAGAAACAGAGTATTATTAGAAATTTTTGTCCAACCATATTACAATAAAACTGAGAAATGAAATGAAATGAAAGAACATTTACAAAAATATAGAATATCCAGATTAACAGAAGAAATAAAGAATTTAGACAACCCAATCTTAGAAAAAGAAATTGTATAAGACACAAATAAACTCCCAAAGGAAAACAAAACAAAACAACCCAGGATCAGATGGATTCATAAGAGAGATCTACCAAATTTTCAAAGAAAAATGACTTTCGCTATTACACCAACTATTTGCAAAAATAACAAAAGAAGGAATCCCACCATATTCTATCTGTGATATAAATATGACCTTGATACCTAAGCAAGGAAGAGTCAAAACAGAAAAAAAAAACCAAACAAAATGCAGACCAATATCCCTAATAAATATTAATGCAAAAATTTTAAATAAATAGGATATTAGGAAAGAGAGTATAGCAACACGTCACAAAGATCATACAGTACAATCAGGCTGGATTTATATCAGGAATGCAGGGCTATTTTAATATTAGGAAAACAATAAACTTAGTTAACTACATTAATAACAAAAACAATAAAAGTCTTATGATTATATCAGTAGATGCAGACCAAACGTTTGACAAACTATAACACCTGTATCTGTTAAATCCACCCACAGAACACAGGAATAAATGGATCTTTCTTTAACATGATAAATAGGATATATCTAAAACCAAGAATCCACATCACATGTAATGGAGATATATACCAGAATCCTTTCCAATAAGATCAGCTGTCCATTGTCTCCTGTTTTATTTGACATAATGCTAGATTTGCTAGCTATAGAAAAAAGACAAGAAAAATGAATTGGGGGAATAAGTAAAAGAAGAAACAGAATTATTACTTTTTCAGATAATATGATAGTGTACTCAGAAAACCCTAGTCTACCAGTCAATAAACATTTATTAGGCATCCACTATGTGCCAGGCTCTGTGCTAAGTTCTGGGGATGCAAAGAAATGCAAAAGACAGCTCCTCTTCTCAAGGACTTCAGTCTAATGGCAGAGACAACATGAAAACACAAATGTATAAACAAGCTAGAGGAGGGATAAATTGGAGATAATCTACAGAAAGAAGGTACAAAATTAAAGGAGATTAGGAAAGGCTTCCCATAGAAGGTGAGATTTTTGTATGTGTGTGAGGTAACCAGGGTTAAGTGATTTGCCCAGGGTCACACAGTTAGTGTCTGAAGCCAGATTTGAACTCTGGTCCTCCTGACTCCAGGATTCATTGCTCTATACTATGCCACCTAGCTGCCCCAGAAGGTGAGATTTTAACTGGGCCTCAAAGGAAGCCAGGGAAGTCAGTAGGCGGAGGTGAAGAAGGAGAGAATTCTAGGAATAGGAGACAGCCAGAGAAAATGTCCAGAGTTAGAACAGCAAGAAGGTTGGTGTCACTGGAACAGAGTGTGTGTGGGGGCGGGGGAGGGGATGGGGGACGGGGTCACAAAGTATAAGGAAACTGGAGAGGTACAAAAGGCTGGATTATAAAGGGCTTTGAATGCCAAATTTTATACTTGATCCCCAAAGGGACAGAGAGCCACTGGAGTTTATTGAGTATGTGTGGTTGGAGGTGGAGAGGAACGTGTGTGTGACACGGTCAGACCTGCACTTTAGAAAGATCATTGACAACTCAGTGGAGGATGGACTGGAGTGGAGAGAGACCTCTGAGGCTGGCAGACCAACCAGAAAGCTACTACAAAAGTGCAGAGGTGGGGTGATAAGAGCCTGCACCAGAGTGGTGACAGCGTCAGAGAAGAGAAGGGGGACTATTTGAGAGATTTGAGAAGCATCAGCACAGAGATAATTCTGTGGGAGCTAATGAGATCACTAAATAAAAAAAAATATAGAAACGGAAGAGAAGAGGGTACAGAACAGAGCTCTGAGGGATACCCCTGGTTAGAGGGCATGATCTGGATGAGAATCCAGCAAAGGAGACTGGGAAAGATCAGTCATATAGGTAGGAGGAAAACTGGGGCAGCATAGTGTCCCTAAAACCTTCAGAGAAGAGAGCATCAAGAAGAGGGTGACGGATAGTCTTGAAGGCTGCTGTGAGGTCAAGAAAGGTGAGGATTTAGAAAAAACAATTAGATGCTGCAGTTAGCCAATTGTCAGTAACTTGGAAGAGAGCAGTTTTAGTTGAATGATGAAGTCAGAAGCCAGACTGTAAAGAGTTAAGAACAGAGTAAAAGGAAAGGCAGGGAAGGCATTTATTGTAGATGAGTTTAATCACAAAAGAGAGGAGACAGGCAGGATGGTGGGTGGTGGGGATGTTTGAGTCAAGTGAAGATTTTTTGAGGATAGAAAATAAATGGGAATGTTTTAGGCAGTAGGGAAGCAGCAAGTAGACCAGAAAGAATGAAAATAAATGAGAAGGTAGGGATAATTGGGGGGTGGTGTGGCACTCTGCTGGAGATGATGGGATGGAATGGGATCACCTACACAAGTAGAGAGGTTCACCTTGGCAAGAGAAGTTGGCACCCTCTTCATGTGAGACAGGGTGAAAGAGAAGAAAGTGGCACAAGACATTTGATTGATATGAGATAAGGAGGAGGGGGAAGAGGGAGTTCCCTAGAACGGTCTCAGTTTTTTCAGTAAAATATGAAGCAAAGATCTCAGTAGAAAGGGTGGAAGGAATTGAAGCCATAGGAGGATTGAAATAGGATGAAAAACTTGGGAAGAAGTGATGGGGTGGGGGGGGTGGAGCCAAGATGGCGGCTGGGAAGCAGTGACTGGCGTGAGCTCCCCACCAAGTCCCTCCAAAAACCTATAAAAATGGCTCTGAACCAATTCTAGAGCTGCAGAACCCACAAAGTGGCAGAGGGAAGCAGGGCTCCA
>CM053625.1:121768973-121794761 GCA_028646595.1 Phalanger gymnotis | reverse complement strand
AGTCTGAGACTGAATCTGGGTACGTTTTCACTGCCTGGCCATGTTCCCAGCCAACTCACTTGATCATTGAGTTTTTCAGCAGGGTACAAGTGCTTGTAGACTAAAGAGTTCTATGTTCCAAGCCTGGAGGGATGAGCCAGCTCTGCCCCACCAGCACACCTCCTTCCCCAAGAACCCCCAACCTGGACTGGACTTAGATCTTCAGCAGGCTCTTCACTCCTGCTCTGATCAGCCACTTAATTTCTCCCATCAGGTGGGCCTGGGGCCAGAAGCAACTGCAGCTGTAGTTCTAAAGCTGCCCCACATCCTCTGCCCCCTGGGGCAGTGGCTGAACCGCAAACTCTATCCCAGTCCCCAGCAGCTTTTCCCACTAACCTACTCTGTTGTCTTTGGTATTTGTGGGTTGAGAAGTCTAGTAACTGCCACAGCTAACTGATTCAGGGTGCTAGGGCATGCTCCACCCGGCTCCCTATCTGGTCGGTCTGCGCTGCTCACGCTGGGCTCTGCTCTGCTCAGCTCTGCTCCCCTCTGCTCCCAGCTCCGTGTGGGATAGACCTTACCCAGAGACCATCAGGCTGTCCTGGGCTAGAGCCCTGCTTCCCTATGCTATTTTGTGGGTTCTGCAGTTCTAGAATTGGTTCAGAGCCATTTTTTATAGGTTTTTGGAGGGACTTGGCGGGGAGCTAACACTAGTCCCTACTTTCCAGCCCTCATCTTGGCTCCGCCCCTCCCTGTAATCTATTCTTATTGATATCTTTCCCAGACCCAGTACAAGGTGCTACGTTCTCCAAATGTCCCCACCTCCCTTGAATTTTTAATAGATTTTTTGCATTCTAATTATTTGCACAGAGGTCTGATTCTATTTTGTTTCACCCTAAGCTTCACGAAAGCAGGGAGTATGCCTTTTTCCAACTTTGCACCCATCCATGGTCACGAAAAGCCCATCGCAGGGCCTCATACACAATAGGAGCTTAATCAGTTTTCTGAATAGTTGAGCTCCAAGGCTACAATTTTGAGGCCATGCTGCCCCCTTGTGGTTGTCGATAATACATCCTCTTGTTTGATGAGACCTTTTCTAATTCTCCAGAGTGGATCCACATCCCCTAAAAGCCTTGTTCAGGCTGGGTAATAATAAGAAAAGGTGGAGGAAGAAAACTTAGAGCCTTTCAGGCCCTTATCCTGCCCACCACCCCATCCCAGTCACCATAACCATTCATGAACAACAAATGCTCCTCTTCCCCTCTTCACACCCTTGGACCAAGTGCTCTGATCATAGAGTCCTAGAGCCCAAAGGGCCAGGGATTTGAGATCAACTGTCAGAGCTAAATGGCACCTCAGAACACAATATTTCTCTCCTCTTGCATCTCTAACCGCTGTCTACACATCCCCACTTAGAGTACTGAAGCTTACATTCACATTCCCCTCTAAATTCACCTTTCCTGGCAATTTCTCCTCCAGATTCAGTTGACACTGCTGCCTAATTATGCAGGCTCGAAACCTTGGAATGACTTCTGATACTTCCCTCTTCCTCCTCCCTCATATCTATCCCCCTTATCTCCAAGTGCTGTAGACGATCCCTCCACAGTCATTCTTGCAACTGTCTCCCTTTTTTCCCACTCATATGGCCACCACTGTGGTTTGGACCCTAACCACCTCTGTTTTGTCCTGTATTAATCATTTTTTAAGATAGATCTTTCTCCAGTCTCTCTGACTTCCCATTGGTACCATAGAAGTCTACCTGAATAATCTTCCTAAGGCACAATTTATGTGACTTCCCTCTGAAAAACCTTCAATGGCTCTCTGTTGCCTTTGGGATGAAAATATAAACTCCTTAGCCTGACATTTAGTGCCTTCCACAATCTGGCCCTAATATACCTTTTCAACTTAATTTCCCTCCCATCCCTCCTCATTTTTGTCTTGAAATTCTTCTTTTCTTATAGTGGCTCTTTTTGTAGTAATAAATGAACTGGAAACTAAGAAGATATCCATCCATTGGTAAATGGCTGGTTAAATTTTGATATATGACTAGAATAGAATACTTATTAGGCCATTAGAGATGATGAAAAGGATAATTTCAGGAAAACCTGGGAAGACTTGTTTGAAATGATGCAGAGTAAAGTGAATAGAACCAGGAAAACAAAATTATACAATAACAAGTGACTTGCCCAGGGACATACAGCTAGTAAGTGTAAAGTGTCTGATGCTGGATTTGAACTCAGGTCCTCCTGATTACAGGGCCAGCGCTCTAACCACTGTGCCACCTAGATTCCCTTAGACATACATTTTTGGACATATCCAATGTAGGAATTTATTTTTGCTTGATTCAATTTAATTCGATAAACATTCATTAAGTGCCTACTATGTGCCTCCCACTGTACTAAGTACTGGGGATACAAATAAGAAAGAGTGTTCCTGCCCTCAAGGGGCTTATAGTGACAATGTAATCAGGGAAGACAAAAAGGAGTTAGAGGGGAGTGGAAAAAGTACTTAATTATGATTATGCATATTTGTTACAAGGGTTTTGTTTTTGTTTTTGTTTTTTTCCAGTGGAGGGTTATGGGAGGGACAGAATATAAATATAAATATAAATATAAATATAAATATAAATTAAACAAAATTCAATTGTTGAAAAAGAAAAAAAAAGAAAATTTCTCTTTATACTTGGTTCACCTTAGGTATCACCTCCTCCATGGAGCCCTCCTTGATTCTTTTAGCTGAAAGTGATTGCTTCCTCCTCAAATTTTGGTAGAGAGCTTCGATTATATTTTTCCTTGTTCTACCTTATATTCTACTTCATAGGATCATAGATTTAGAGCTAGAAGGGCCCTTTGAGGCTAGCAGGGCCAATCCCCTTATTTTACAGGTGAGGAAACTGAGTCAGCAGAGCAGACTTGAACAGGGTTAAACTTATTTGAATACATTTCTCATATCCCTGAAGCAATATAGTCCAACGGAGAGTTTGTTTTGGCAGTCAGAAGACCCATGTTGAAGTATTGCTGCCTCAGCCCCTGTGTGACCTTGGACAAATCAATTAATCTCTCTGGGCTTCAGTTTCCTCATTTGTAAAATGATAGGATTTGACTAGATGGCCTCAAAAGTCTTTTCTAACTCCCAATCTGTGGATGTAGGTTCTTACCTGCAGGTGCCCTATCATTGTTTTATTTTTTATATCCACGATATCCTGCATGGCTCCTGCCTAGCAAGTTACAATAGGCTTTAATAAAAGCCCAGTGAGTGGAACTTTTCCCAATACATTGGATTTTTTTTTTTTTTGGCCCCTCTAACAATTTCACTACAGGCCAAGGAAGAAAGAAAACAAGTAACAGCTATCACATTGACTAAATTATAAACGCTTTTCCTCTTTAGGCTATTCGTCGGGATTTTTTTAAATTTAGATTTTGTCACATCCCTTTTGAAAACAGACAGGATGTTTACCACATACAGGTTTCCACCAAAAAACAAACAACCTAACAGCAACAAAAAACAAAAATAAAACTTTCATATTAACGAATAGAACGTCGGGAGCTAAAATGTTACAGTTAAGAGACACTTCAGAGACTATTCAGTCTAGGCCCCACGTTTTACAGATGGGGAAAACTCAGGGAGGAAGATAAGCCGCGTTTGTGCAGCTCTCAGGCCACCTTTCTCAGCCCACCTTTCTCAGCCCAGACCTTTCTCCAACTCGCGGGAAGGTTCTATTCCGCTCCGCCCCACGTCGCGGCGCGTCGCGTTGCGCTGTCCTGCACCTCCGGCCCACCAGGGGGCGCGGGGCGTCGGGATCCTGCGGCTCTATTACCCTCCTGCCGCTCCCGTTCGTTTCCTCAGACGGCTGTCCTCACTTCCGGTGCCGGTTTCTCCGCAGCCTCGGACGCAGGATTGATGAGGGTGAGCGGGGCCGGCCGCTGGAGCTCTGGGAGCATCCGGGCGGGCGCAGGGCTGAGGGAGGCGGGCTGCTTGTCCCAGCCGGAGTCCCGGGAGGGAGGAAGGCAGAGGGCAGGACTGGAGTCGGGGCCGACTGGGCCGGGCCGGAGATACCGCTCCGGCCCATTCCCGCGCGGGTTCTGCGCTGACAGGACTGCCGGCATCCCCTTTAGGCGCGATCCGAGGGGCCCGGATTCCAGCCCTGCCCTGCATCCGTGACAGGGGGCATCCAGCCTCCGAAGGACACCCATCGCTGATGGAGAGCTCTTTACTTAGTCAGGCGGCTCTTTCCCTGCCTGGACAGCTTTAATCCTTAGGAAGTCCTTTACATCCGGCCGACGTCTTATCTGCAGCTTCCATCGCTGCGCCCGGCTGCCTTCAGTGTAAAGCCAAACCCCTTACTCTCCATCCTTTAAAGTCCACTTCCTTCCCTCCTTCTCCAGAAAGTCTCTCTCCCCTCGTAATAATTAAAATAACTCACCTATAGGGATTTAAAATTCTTTTAAAAAAATTTTTTTTAAGGGGAGAAGAGAAGACGAGTAGGGTTAAAGCGACTTGCCTAAGGTCATACAGCTAGCGTGTCGAGTGTCTGAGTGGGATTTAAACTCCTCCTCCCGACTCGATGGCGGGTGCTTTACTCACTGCACCACCTAGCTGCCCTTAACATTTTTCTTAAAAAGTTCTTTGGCTCGATTATTCTCCCCATTTTGTAGATGAGGAAACTGAGGCCCGAAGAAATACAGTGACTTGCTCAGGTGACAGATAATAATTGTCAGAGGGGGAGCTCATTTTGCCAAAGTCAATACCTTATCCTCTCACCTAACACTGATCGTGGATCTCGTGCACCAGCCTGTCTTATTCTGAAGACCCCGTATATCTAGTGCAGTGGGAAGAGCGGATTTGAAGACCTGAGTATTGTTTTGGCGCTGCTAGTTCCTAGTTGCGTGTGTAGCCTTGGACAGTTCACTTCATTTCCGAGAGCTTCAGTTTCTTTTCACAAGATTACAAGGAAAATGTTTTGCAACTTTTAAATCTAAGGAATGCATTATTACAGATAATAAGCTATACCCCCAGCCCGAAGTACTTTGCCGTATGACTTTAACTTATACTCCATGGTATAAGTTTATTTATAATTTATTTACATGATGACTGGAGCAAATAACTTCCCCTCTCTGTTTTCAAACACATGCTTAGTAAATGCCGTTAAATTGAATTGGACTCAGCCTCCTCGGTGCCTGGGGATGTCAGTTCCATACGGCTAGTGTATATGCTTGTCATTGATTTGACATATATTTGTGATGCTACGTGTAGAGCATTGTGCTCCACAGTGGGAAGAAAGGTAGGGAAGATGACATAGTCCTTGCTGTCATGGAGCTCACAGTTTGGTAGGGGCATCCAAATATATATTAATATATGCAGAAATTATATAGAACTGTAATGTAGGAAGTATTATATATAAAGATATTATTGTATTATATGTAAACCTAAGAGAATCACTAAGTGTGACTTGAGGTACCAAAGAGGAAGGATTTACTTCTGTGGAAGAGGGATTAGACTGCTCCACATGGGACCTCTAGAGGGCAGACCTAGGAGCCAATGGGGTAGAAGTTACAGCGAGGCCACTTTCTGCACTTTCTCATAACAGAAGGAAAACTTGCCAACGGTGAAGAGCTGTCCAAAAATGTTGCTGGGCTGTCTCAGTAGATCACTGGGAAACATCAAAGGGAGGCCAGATGACTACTTCTTGGGATGTTGCAGAGGGAATTCTCATTCAGAAACGGGTTGGATTAGATAACGTGTGAAGCCCCTTTCAACAGAGAAAATCTGACTCATGCATTAATTTAGCAAACATTTGTTAAATATCTGCTATGTGACTGTACCGTCCTAGGTGCAGGAGAAGAGACAAAGATGAATTAAAAATCATCTCCATTCTCAGGGAACTTCTAGCAGTAGTTCTTTTTTTAAAATTATTTTTATTTATTTGGTTAAATATTTCCCAGTTAAGTATAAAAAAATTTTAACAGTGATTTTTAAAATCTTGTGTTCTAAATTCTCTCCCCACTTCCTTGAGAAGGCAAGCAATTTGATATCAATTATACAATTGGAGTCTTGCAAAATGTGTTTCCTTATTAGCCATGTTATAAAAGAAAACACAAAAGAAAACAATAAAAATAAAGTTTAAAAAAAAAGTACGCTTCAATCTGCATTCAGGGTTCATCAGTTCTCTCTGGAGGTAGACAGCATTTTTCATCATGGTCCTTTGGAAATGTCTTGGATCATTGTCTTGATCAGAGTAGCAGCTGTAGTTCTAATGTCATAGCAGTCTCTGACAACTTGTCTGTATTGCTGATAGCCTCCTCCCTGAATCTCACTATCTATTAAATGGTGATGGTGATCCATAGCTATAGAACACACAGAGGCTTCTCATAGGCCAAAGGATAGAGTATTTTCATGTGGGTGGGCTTAGGAGGCATTCTGATGTAATGGAAATTACTTCCTGGGCTAGGACTCTGGAGACATGGCTCTGTCACTCTGCTCTGCCAAGCGTGAGCTGTATGATCTTAGGAAAGTTACTTGACTTCTCTGAGTCTTAGTTTCTTCAGCAGTAAAATGAGGGTGTTGGACTATAATGATCTCTAAGTTACTGTTCAACTCTTAATAGTCTGTGGTTCTCTACTTTTTTTATGCACATCTTATTTTTTGAAGCAATATAGAAGTGCTCAGAGGCTCCACTGAGGGAATGAACCCAGATCAATTTCTTGATTTCAGAGGAAACCAGCCCTTAACTCTTGCAGTTGATGCAAGAGTCTCCCTTGGGAACTCCAACCAAGCTACCACAATGCCCTTTCTACATGGCTTCCGGAGGATCATTTTTGAGTACCAGCCTTTGGTAGATACAATTTTGGGATCTCTGGGGATACAAGATCCTGACAGACAGGACAGTATGGAGAGGTAATTAAATTCTTTTCCTCTGTGTTTTGTCTAAAGCAGTGAAGGCAACCTGATGCTTATGGCAAGTGGAGATACCCCCTTTCTGACAGTGGATTCTGTAACTGAGGCAACAGTGGGAGAGCCAGTGCCAGTCTTTAGGAAGCAGTGAGTCAGGAGTCAGGATACTGTATTCAGGGGGTCATAGCCCTGAATTTTAACTGACTTTGTGGTTTTAGAGGAAACCCACATTCTTGCCTCAGTTTCTTCCTCCTTTTTATCTTGATATCCTCCATCTGTAATAGAGATGAATGAGGATAGTGCCTTTGTATCGGTACTTCACATTCAAGTATGTCCCTGAAATTGTGTGATCTGGTTATCAAGTCTTTTTAAAGTGCGTCAGAGGAGCAATTACAGAATACAATGTTAAATCCTTTTGGAAGGGTAAGAATTACTCCCCTAATACGCCTTCTGTGGCAACCTACATTTTCATGTATTTGTGTTACTTAAAAATAGAGGCATAACTATGTTCCTATAATGTCTCAGACAAAACATTAAGCTTATGTGCCTTTAACCACTAGTATTGTCTCAGCATTTAGGGTCTTGGCCAGTGGGAGTGCATGAACCTTTGTAGGAAAGTCTCTATCTTTAGAAAACCATTTATGGCTAAAAAGCTTCTATTTTGGGGGAAAAAAGGAAAACTATAAACTGTTAAAAGGTTTAGATGATCTCAAAAGATTCCTTCCAGCTCTGACATTGTGTAATATAGACGTGTTTTAATTTTCATGTAAAGGAAGCAGTGTGTAAAAATAGGACAGTAATATCTGGTAGACTTAGATTGGCTTTTCCTCATCCTGGAATTACTGGGAGCAATGATAAAGAAGAAAGATTGAGTTCTTGGTACTTGCAATATTTATTTATTTTGGAGGGGGAAGGCAGGGCAATTGGGGTTAAGTGACTTACCCAAGGTCACACAGCTAGTAAATGTGTCAAGTGTCCGAGACCGGATTTGAACTCAGGTCCTCCTGACTCCAAGGCCAGTGCTCTACTCACTGTGCCACCTAGCTGCCCCGCAATATTTTTTTAACTTGATATCCCAGCTTCTTAACATTGATGACCAAACAACCAAACCAGTCCCAAGCTTATAGCTTGACACTGAAGACATCCTATCAGGCCATAATTTGAGAAAGCAACCAGAGAAGGCAGTGATAGGAACCTAGGACTTTGTAAATCTCCAATATTTGACACTGGCAAGATAAGTATCATAAATTGGCAGAAAATTTTCTTTCAGAGCTGGGCAATTTTAGTACAGGACTAAACCACAATGTTGAGGCACTGTTCTTTTTTAATGTAGGGCAGGTCATCAGGAAGGTATTCCGCATTCATATCAGATGTCTTATGTTTAGGCCTCTTCCCAGTGTGTTCCTTTCTGACCCTCTGGTTTCCTTCCCATGTCTCAGCCCAACTTACCTGGCTGACGATGGAAGTCGGGTCCTCATTCTCAATGAGCTGTTGGAGAGGGAGGCGCATTCTCCCTTTTACCAGGAAGGTGTGAGCTATTCCTTGCTGAAGATGGCAGAGCTTGGGCTGACACATGCAGCTGATACCCTGTTGCAGAATGGAGCCAACCTCAACTTTGAAGGTCAGTTGACTAGTGGTGTTTCATTCTAAAATAGTTTCTCTGACAGCCCTAGTAGGGGCTGAGCAGGCAGCTTAAGAGTTTGATCATACCTTGGTGTAATGGCCAGGTCTTGGATGTTTCTGGTCCTTTGATTCCTCAGGTGTCACTTTAATTTTTATTGTTTAAGCTCTGCGAGCAGCCACATTCACTTTCAACTTGTGGGTAAATGCCTAATGAGGGGGAGAAGAGGACTTGGCTGAGTGCCTCCTCTTCTCTCTGCCTTTTAAATGGTTCTCTTGCCACCTCTATTCTAGCTGAAGCCCCCTCTTTGCTTCAGCTCCTCCTGTGTGATTGATTTAGCAGTCTTTCCCCAAGTCCCCAGTTATGTCGCCTCTCCCATTAACGTTAATGAAAATGCGCCTGCTGGCAGTGAGCCCAGGGCTAAGAGAAGATAATTTTTTGCTGCTTTTCTCTGAGCTGTCTTGCAGTTTATTTGTTAATACCGTGTGGAGAGGAGAGCAGATAAGCTGCTTTGGGCATAAATCATGGCACGAAGGCGTTAGTTTCCTGTCGTGTAAATGGCCACAGAACCAGGCTGCTCCATGCAAAGGAGAATGTGGTCCTTGGATTACATGGGGTAGGTAGGGCCTGGGCAGTGGGCAGTCATGGGTAATGTATAGCTGGAGAAGGCATTTTAACACAGTTGTGCCATTGGTGACTTGTAGCTGCTTTAATTAGGGATAATGGGGTTGGGTAGAGCATGCTGTGCTTGTCCTCAGGACCTGCTAGACTCTGTACTGCTAGTCCAGCACTTTTGGTTTGTGAAAGCTTTACAAGGGAGGGTTTGGCTGAGTCATTGACTTGAATTTGAACCACTAAGTGGGAGGGGGAATCCTGGTGTAAGATCGGATAAGTTTGGGGGGCAGGGTCCTATTTAATTACCATAGGACTAGATAAATGGTTCTGCTAATCAGGAAGAAATGCACCTACTGGTGCCTCAAATTCTTTTTGTCATTCCATCTTACAGCTTTTGCCCTTGGTGCCTTTGCTGTGGCTGGCAATACATCTGTAGAACCTATTATTATGAGAGCTGGGCTCTGGAGCCAGATGTTGTGGGATAGTGTGAATATGTTGCTCTGGCCATTAAAATCGCATCGCCTCTGTCTCTAGATCCTGTCACTTACTACACTGCACTGCACATTGCTGTCCTCCGCAACCAGCCGGACATGGTAGAGCTGCTGGTGCATCATGGGGCTGACATTAACAGGAGAGACCGGGTATGCTGATCCTGGAATAAAGGGTGAAAAAGCTTGGTAGCTTGTAACCATCTCTACATGTTATATTCCACCCATGCTAAGAATGGCATTTCTCCAAAGCTGCTTTTAATGTCCTATCACGAGGAACCCCACCTAGATTCTTTTAAGTCCTAATTCCATATTCCCCCAATTTCTTCCCTACCTTGCCCCACCTCAGTGACCACTGGTGGCTTTTGGTTAACTGCTCCCTTCTGTTCTTCTTGCTCAGATCCATGAGAGCAGTCCCTTGGACTTGGCCAGTGAGGAACCTGAACGGCTGCCCTGCTTGCAACGACTTCTGGACCTTGGGGCTGATGTTAATGCAGCTGACAAGCATGGTTGGTAGCTCTTGGAGGATAGGATGATGACACTATATGAATCCTTCCCTCCTCAAACTCCTCCCTCTCCCAAAAAAGGAAATCGAGAATTAGGCATTAAGTGGATGGTGCTTTATTGTTATAGCACAGACCCATGGACCCTAAGGCTGCCAGGTTCTATTCTGGTTACCTTTGCCAATATAGTTAAGCCCTAAATAACGGAATTAGCATCCATTTTCTTCTCACTAGTGTCAAGTAATTCTTAAAGGCACCTGTAATGTACAAAGCTTTATTTCCCCATAACTGGCAAAACATACTAAAAATGAAGTAGCTGTACTTAATGGTTCCCCAAGTCCCTCCCAGACTTAGTATTGGTCTTCAGCTACTATATTTAGATTCACAAAGGGGTGTACCTAAGACTTCGACCACCTTTTGTGGGCTCTCAGACTAGCCCAGGGTTTGGAGAACACCTTAGGCTAGGAGTTCAAAAACTGGGGTCTGCAATACTGTTCTTGAATATTTTGATCAATGAATTTCAATATAGTTGGCTTCCTTTGTAATAATGTATTTTATACATTTTATTAAAACATTGAGAAGGGATCTATGATACAAAACAGGTTAAGAATCTGTGACCTGAACTCAAAAAATACCTGTCCTGAAATAGTATTTTTGTAGTAAAATCGTATTTAACTTCCCATGCTATCCCCTTAATCCAAGCAACAGCAGCACTAGAGGCCTTATTAGAGCATGTCAGCAGAGCAGCAGCTCTGGATGCATGGGCTGTTTTCAGAGGTAGCACTTTCCCTATACATACAAAACCCCTAGCTAGCCAGTCTCCACGATGCTGAGTGTATTTACTAACAGTGTTGTCCTTCTACAGGAAAGACAGCTTTGCTTCATGCACTAGCTAGCAGCGATGGGGTCCAAATCCATAACACTGAGAACATTCGGCTCTTGTTGGAAGGAGGTGAGTGGCTGGGGCAGGCATTGTGCAGGCCCACTTTATATGTAATAACTCCCACTCATATTTCCCTTTGTCCACTTTTTCTTACTTTACTGGTTTCTTCGGATGTTGGGTACACGATTTTACCATTCTGGTTTAGGTTTGTATCTGCTATGAATACCTGGGTACATTAATCTCTTTTAATTTATATGCTGGCCCTGTCAGCAGTGTAACCTCCCTTTTATGTTCCAGGAGCAAATGTAAAGGCCACCACCAAAGACGGTGACACAGTCTTTACATGCATCATCTTCTTGCTCGGTGAAACAGTGGGAGGGGACAAAGAGGAGGCCCGTATGATCAACCGGTTCTGCTTCCGTGTTACTCGGCTGCTACTGGCTCATGGAGCAGACCCTAGTGAATGCCCACCCCATGAATCACTTACCAATATCTGCCTCAAGAACTTTAAGCTACACTTTCCACTCCTGCGCTTCCTTCTGGAATCTGGAGTCTCCTATAATTGTTCCCTCCATGGCCCATCTTGCTGGTCTGGCTTCCACATTATCTTTGAGAGACTCTGTTCCCACCCAGGCTGCCCTGAAGATGACAGCCACTCTGAACTGCTGCAGAAAGCAGAGACTGTCTTGGAGCTCATGGTAGCTAGTTCCCAGAGAATTCAGCTGCCTAGCAACTTTGAGGTCAACCCTGCTGGCTGCCTGGCCGAAAAGATTAAGGCCCTCTACGCTAACTTGAAGCAACTAGAGTACTGTCCCCCACCCCTTAAGCATTTGTGCCGTGTGTACATTCGCCAACAGCTCCGACCTTGGCCTGTGGACGTCAAGGTCAAGGCCCTACCTCTTCCAGACAGGCTAAAGTGGTATCTTCTCATTGAGCACAGTGGTTCTAATGATGATGATGTCTGATATGACTCAGGCAAGCCCTTTCATCTTCCATTTGTCTCCCCCTAGCCCTATCTTCCTCCCCCTCCCCTGGATCTCTGAGATTTCCCAGGTTGAAAGGCACAATGGTTGGAGCAGCTTAAATGTGAGCTTGACCCTTTGTACACTAAATGAGTGTAGGTCCCTGGGTTCTGGGAGGAGAGAGGGGGTAACCGCTTTCCTCATTTATCTCCACCTAAACAAAAGGAGGTTTGGGAAAGACCTGGTTTTTGCTGGGTGCTAGGAAAGATAGGTGGATATTCCCTAGGGTTTATGACTGGGGTGCTCAATAACAGAAGCTTCACTCATTCCTAATATAGGATGCATTCTTAAAGATGGCTTTGCCCCACAGACTAAAGTTCCCAACCCTTGCTTGAAGGGAATAGACACTGGATTCTAGGTCTGGGAGAAACTATGATATCCTTTAATTTTCATCTCTTTTAAGTGGGAGTTCACTTGCTGTGCAGCAGTTTGTCCACTGAAGCTCACCTCTATGTAGTACTGGAGGGAACAAGAAATCTGCCTATGTTGGTACAAAGACTACTGCTCTGTGAAAGTGCAAGCATTTGGTCTGGAAGCTGTAGGAAGTTAACATTCTTCCCTGTTGGAGAAGCCACTTAGTAAAATGTGATGTTATTTATTCCCTCCAACTGAACGGATTTTAGGAGGGTAGCCAATCTCTTTCAATAGCTGAAGACCCAGAAATTGGTTCTGTTTCAGAGTGAGAGATGTGGGAGGGGGAAAAGAGGAGGTCAGACATGTGGCCCACTGCTCTGCTATTTTCCACCATGGGTTCTCTTAGCTGTTACTTGGCAGCTCCTGGCAAAGTGCCTTTTGGGTGGCAGGGGAGAATAGCTACTGAAAACGTATATGAATTCACTTACTCTCCCACGGGTGAAGGATAAGCTTAGACCTCTCTCTAACAGCACTGCTATGAGGCTGGGATGTTAGGGCACAATGCATTGCATGTAAATACAGCTGGTTTGCGCTACCTCACCTTAGTGGGCTGTAGGTAGTCTGTAAAAAGAGCCTACCATTGTTAACATGTTGATAGTCTCCCTAATCCCAGTGTAAGTTATGGTTGAAGTGCCAAAACCAGGAACTTTCTTATTTCACTACTGGAAAATAAAGTGCTATGTATCATACTACTTGTGTTTAAAAGCAATTATGAGTATATTCAAGTATGTGGCCTTTTATCAAAGCCAGTCTTGTCTTTGTGAAAGAGATTCAACTGAGTATGGGAAATCACCATTTAGTTAAGTCCAGACTGTGAGACTGCACTGCCAAAACCCATAGTCACTGTCCCCTCCCCACATATAATTCACCACAAAACTCATATAGACATGCTGGCCATTTGAAGATGTATAATACTATACTATACTGCACTAATGTTTGGAGTAAGCTCAAGCACTTAAATGAGATCTTTTGTAAAATTAAACACTGACAAAGTTTCTTTATCTCTTAATTAAGAGTTTTAGAATCACATTTTCTATCTTCCACTGTTAAGAATAGCAAAAATTTTGCCAGCAGTCAGTGGAGAATAAAGTCATCAGGTGAGACTTCTGACGACAGAAACAGCCCAGGTCCAGATATCAGGAAGAAAGGATCCTGTGTTCTACTCACGAGTAATAGCAAACAGCATTTTCATTCTCCCTTACATAGGAGTTTTAACACTGAATGAATTTACCCTTTATTTCTGACTGAAAATGACACTGCTAACAGCTTGCCACAGAACCACATTCAAAAGCAAGGCACAGTAAATAGTAAAACCATAAGCAAGTACTCTGCTCTAATCTGAGAGCAAATGTGGGGGCTTTAACACTTTTCCTAATTTTTACATTCACTAAAGACAAGCACACAAAATACTTAGTGAAACATCAAACAGTCCCACAACATAGAACAGACTGAAACCCAGATTCCTGTTACCAAAGAGAGGCTGAGATTAACCAAGGCTGTGAAAAGAAACAAAGCCTTAATTTACTCTTAACAGGATGAGAACAGTTTGCTTCCCAGTTAAGTAAAAATGGATTCTTTTTTCATGTCCACAGAAGCAAAGTTAAAGGTGATTTTACTTCCTGTTAAGGCAGCCAGACCTTTGGTTTAAAAAAAAAAAGTCATCTGGTAGGATCAGTGTTTTCCCAGACCCATCATCATGTGATCATGTTCCTAGAAGAAAAATAACAAGTCCCCATATAGGCACAAGGAAAGACGGGGAGGATGGGGGAGGGGGTAAGTTAGGAGATGGTTATGATCCAGGCCTACCCCCATTTTGCTCACAAAAAATAGTTGGCTCACACTCTCTGCTTTGGAACCCCTGCAACTCACCTTCTCTTCCGGTGCAGCAGCACTTTCACCTCCCATGTCTGGCTTTTCTTTTAAATATAAAATCTATACAGAGTAAACTGACGGCAAACATACAGGTGTATTTGGCAGCCTCCACAGAGCTGTTTCTATACTCCTGAACCATAACACAACACTGCTGGACCCAACAGCTGTCAGTTGGCTCCAATTCCCCCCTCCCCAGCCCCACAATGGTCCCTTCTTGTGTCTCTCATGCCAAACTGGGTCTCATCTCATGGCAAAGCTGTAGACTTGATAAATCTCATCAGGGAAGTTTTCCTGCCTCTCTTCAGCCAGGAGGTTAAGACCTGCATGGCGGACAATCCTGCGTACCACCTCTTGGTCCCGGCACACACTGCTATCCACATCATCCATGATCACACCTTCCTGGGCCATGTTGTCCTTGATGACAATGATGCCATTGGGCCGCAAGCCCGCTTTGCACCTTCGTAGGAATTCTGCAAGGTGCTGATCAGTAAGGTGACCTAGAGAAGGCAGACACAAATCAGAGGAGGAGAAAGCTCTGTTATACACTCTGCATAGGACCAGCTCACTAGCAGACTTCCATTCTTACAGGCAGCCTATACATGATCACAAAGAGGAGAGACGATGAGAATAGGTTTAGGAATGTGAGGAACAGAATACGGGTTACTTACTTTACTGTTGTGACAGCATGATTTCCTCTGGGGATGGGGCTAAGCTCATTCTCTGTGGGTGTGGAGTCTAGCTGGGTGATTGCTTCTATTACTATTAGGGAACGGTGGCCTGCCACTGAAACAGAGGGCTCTATAATAGAAAAAGGGGCACTACTAATGGCTCAAAGGCCTTTCTCAAAGAGGACTAACATAGCAATCATCTAATTACACAGCAGAGCCACCAAGAGAGAGTACGTGGGCTTCCTATTTTGAGTTTCAGATCTGGTGTAAATGACATGTTAAATAAATTGGAAGCAATAGGTACAAAGGACTGTCAAAAGCTGTTTGTGGCCTATAGAATAGCCCCAGAGAAATGAAAAACCATCTCTCAGGATGGGACACTGGAAGTCTTAGGGCTTTAAAATTACCCCTTGGTTAGTCTACCCAATATGGAGTATATCATTTCACTATTAAGACTATTACCCAACAAAAATCTGTTTCTGATAATTAAAAAAATGTTCCATGTCAAAATATTGTCCCAAAATGAACTATATTAGATTAAATAATCAAGTCACTCTCCATCAAGGGACCCTCTCTGGGACAGGGGTGTTGCTAGAATGATAAAAGCAATGTTTCCAGTACTGTACTAGGATACCACAGTAGAAACAGAAAAGGAGATTAAAGAATGCCCTACAAACTAGCAGGAGCATAACTGGCACTTCTTCCCCACCCCAGTACAGAAGGAAACCAGAGTAAGGATGACAGTCCTTACCTATAACCCACTGGATCCAAATGACATCATAGGAGTTTGGCTCTGGACTGAAGTCCTGCAGGCCACAACAGAAATAGTTTCTCACCCTCCTGCCCTCCTCACCCAGGTAGGTTTTGGCCTTAATCAGGAAATCCTCGGTAACATCAACCATATCCACTACTTTGAAGAGTGGCAAGAGCAACCTTTTGGTGATTCGACCAATGCCAGCTCCACAGTCCAAAGCATAATTAGTTCCTGTTCTATTTGGACCTTCCTGAAAAGAAAGGGGATATGATTAGCAAGAATGGACGATGAAACCTCAAAGATCCTTTCAAAACAAAGGAGGAAGATCCCACTAGGCTAGGAATGAAGAACGAATTAGAACTAAAATAGTAACACTTGGTTGGTGGTTAGAGGTAATTGTGGAATCTACTTATTCTCAGTTCTACCACTGCCTTGTAACCTGAGCACATATAATTCCTTTTTTTTGATGCTTCACTTTGTAAGAGACATGTTTCTCAGGGCTATTACAGGGGGTTAGCACATTAACATCTGTAAAAATTTTCAGCGTGGAAGATATTTCATCTGAGGCACTGTATAGAAGTGGGTTTTCTACATGAACTTTATGTTGAATAGATGATAAATATTCCATGTAAGAACCTATATGCTATCTGAATATTTCTGTGTCACAATTATGTAGAATTTTATTCCAATCATTTGACCATATGAGGATCTCATAAAGAGCCAAATAAAAGTACCCCATGCCAATTAGCTAGGAGCATGGATCTTACTATTACCCTACCAACGAAAGAGATCAAACAAACTGGGAAACAGGTGGATACATGGCCTAAGCGGAGACGTAACAGTGAAGGTCTAGGGTATTAAGGATAAATGTGGTTTTTGTGTCATGTTACTAAGTTTAGAGCCAAAAAGAGTGGAGGATGGCTTTTCTCAGGACTGGGTCAGGATATGCCATTGAAGTCCCTTTGTCTTGCCACAGATGTGGAAGGTTCCCATGGCTTTCTTCATAGTCACCTACATGAGTGACAAGACAGATGACTTCTAATTTTGTGGGGTTGGGGATAGCTGGGAGGAAATAGAAAGACTCTGAAGGGGTGAACATAAAAACAGCGAGCTGGTTTGAGCTGCAACACCTTAGCGCAGCTGCTTCGTGATATTCCCGTTCAAATCGCACTGTACCATGACAGCCAATATACTTTCCACCCCACTCCTGCCTGTAGAGCACCCCGGACCTTCCTACCCTCAAAAACCTCTGCAGGAACTTCTTGGAGCTGTTGATGTCGATGTTGGAGATGTGGCCATACCCTCCAAGCATGCCATCCACTGTGGGCGGGACATCTTTCCAGTACTTCTCTGCCTTCAAGTAGAATTGGCTCTCATCTTCCACAACCTCACTGGTCATGTTGCAATCAACTCAGGCTGTTTCCTGGACAGTAACACAATCAGCTATGGATCTTCTCCTCAAGAAAGAAGAAAAGAACAACTTAGAGCAGTAGTAGAGCCCAATTTATCACAAAGTTCTCTATTCTGCACTCACATAATTTACCCTTTAAAATGCAAGCACACACTATCTTTTGGATAATATTCCTCTGTAATAAACAATTTCTACTCCTACTTAGAAGAGAACAGGATCTGACTGAGGGAGTAAAAGGTGAGCATCCCACTGAATTTAGACCCGTCCTCTATTCTGCTGATGAATGTCTAAAATCAGACAAAAATATTCAAAATAACATTTTTGGATAGGAGATGGAATTAAAAAGGATGATATGTTAGCAGCACAGCATTAGGGGGAAAATAGCAATTAAGGTACACATGAAGACACACTTAACTCTAATCATAGCACAGGGCTTAAAGTTCAGAGAAAGTTTTAAATATTCATGCCCTGGCCACAATAGGGAGAGAAGAAAATAGAAGGCTCACATCCTATGTTTCTTTCACACATGCAGACCAAAAAGGATCTTAGGATCTTAAATCTGTGTGACCGAAAAGAACCTCAAAGTTCATCTAAGTCCAAATCTCATTTTCCACATGAGGAAATCAAGACCCAGGGAGGCTAAGCTGCCAAAATCTCAGACACAGTAAACATCAGAGGTGGAATTTGAACCCAGGTCCTCTGATTCCAGAGCACCTTCCACGGTAACACACTGCCTCCTACTCTTCTGAGGCTTAACAACCTACTTCACCCAACTTTAAAGCATATGTATTAGTTTAATCTCATAAAGGCTGAACTGAACTAAGAAACCCCAGACACCCAAGGAGTAAAGCATTTGACCACGATCATACATTAATAAGTACTGAAACATGAGTATCTCATTAAAAAGGATGAGCCGGATTGAACAGTGACCTGGGCACAAATTCAAAGTCTTCAAAATACTTTTTGGAGAGTAAAACCCCCACACTACCAAGAATGAGCTGAAGGTTCTTCGCTGGCCAACAAGTATGTTACATTCTATTAGTTGTGCTGGTTCTGCCAAAACAGCCTGAGGCTCAGTGGACATTACTCAGAGAAGGCTGCCTACTCCTGAGAAATGTACTTCTCCGTGATCTCACTTATCTCATCGGCTCTCAGGGATCCAATCATCTTAAGCAGTTGACAAAAAATATACATAAATCCAGCCCCATCTCTCTCCTAAGCTCTAGTCACATATGCCTCCTCTATATTTCTACCCTAAACTCAGTATATCCAAAACAGAACTAATTCGTTTCTCTAAACTTTCCTTTTAGTTTTTAGTGTACCACCATTAACGAACAAGGATCTCATTAAGTCTACTATATAACAGGCATTATATTGTGCTCTGGAGATACAAATACAGAAAAGAGAGACAAAACTTGTACTCAAAGAGTTTATGTTCCAATAAGGAGATAAACATATTCACAGACGTGTAAAAATAGAACATATACTAAAATATACTAAACAAAGACACAATAATTGGAGGTACTAACAACTAAGGGAATTTAGGAAAGACTTCTTGAAGCTGGATTGTACTTGAGATGGGAGCTGAAAGGGCGGTAGGGATTCCAAGAGTCTGAAGATGGGAAAATATTCCAGTCATGGATGACAGCTTGTGCAAAGGCATGGAAGTGAGGGATAAAATTTACTATTTATAAGGAGCACCAAGAAAGCCAGTTTGGCTAGAGTGTAGAATGTGCAGAGTATAATGTATAATCAATCTGGAATGGAATGGTGCTGGATTTTGAATAACTTTTAATTCCAAAAAAAGTTTTTAAATTTTACCCTACAAGTAGCAGGAAGCCACTGAAAGGAATATTAACTTGAGAGTTGTGTGAAAACTCTATTAGAGAGGAAGACTGGATACAAAAGGGTTCAAACTAGGGTGTTTGTGGTAGGGACAGAGAGAAGGGTATGACAGGATATAAAAGCCGAAGAGGCAAAATTGCAAAAATTGGCAAGAGACTGGATTGGAGTAGGAGGTATGATATGAGAGTGAGAAATCAAAACAGAGGTCGCTATCCTACTTAAACAATCTACAACCTCAGAGTTATCCCCAACTATTCACTCGCGATCCCATCAACCTATTCAGTCAGTTGCCGCTTTAATCTAACTTCTATTATTCCTTTTAGACCTATTGCCTCCCAACTAGAGTATTACTAAGTGATCTCCCTGCTTCTAGTGTCTCCTTTCTCCAATCCATCTTCCACACAACTGTCAAACAATCTTCCTAAATCACAGGGTTTGACCATCAATTCCCAGGTAATCCATCTTGAGCAGCTCCTTACTGTCTTTAGGATAAAATACAAACTGCTCAGACTGGCATTTAAAAAATGTCTTCCACATCTGTTTCCAGACTTATTTCACCTTATTCCCCTTCACGATTTCTTTGTTTTAGCCAAACTAGCCTTTTCCTTGAACTCAACATTCCATTTCCCACTTCTGAGCTGCTGTAGTCTTCCAAGGCTGGAATGTTATTCTTTCTTCACTTCCTAGTATCCTTAGCTTCTCCTAAAAAGGCTGCATAGGAAAACATTTCCTGATCCTCCCAGTTACAAATGTGCCATCCCTTCTAAAATTAATTTTAGTCACCTGTGTACATAATATGTTGTAACTCTCCAGAAGAAAGTAAGATCTTTGAAGGCAGGGGTCTATTTTTTCATCTTGTCTTTGTATCCTCAAAGCTGTGCAGCGTCTTTAGCAACAGCTAAATAAATGTTTGAATTTTACTAAAACTTTAGTTTGTTCTTAGAGAAACACCTTCAACTCTTCCTTCCTCAATGAAATACGGTCCTACTTTTGTCAGTCCTCAGCCCTTCTATTGCTACTCTTTCCTCATGGTAACTTCACTCAGGCCCAGGGCTTCAATGATCACTACTAGTCATTTTCCAATTAAATATCCAGTCCCAACCTCTCTGCAGCTTCAATGCTACATCTTTAGGTAGCACTCCAAACTCAACATACTCAAAACCCACTTCATCATTTCCTCCAATATCTGCTCCTTCTGATTTCCCTATGTTACGCTCAAAACCCCAGAGGAATCTTTGTTTCTTCCCTCACATCTGCCGCAAGTACTATCTACCTGTCTAAATCTACCACCAAGATGTCGAGATTAATTTCTGTTATTCATTTTATACCTCTTTCCAATCTTTATTTCATACATATATTTTTAAAAAATAGTATTTTATTTTTTCCAATTACAGTAAAGCCCATTTTTAACATTCATTTTTTTAATAAAATTTTGAGTTTCAAATTTTCGATTTCACTCCTTCCCCTAAGATGGTAAGCAATTTGATATAGGTATATGTGTAATCATGTAAAACATTTCCATGTTAGTTGCATTATGAAAGAAACAGAACAAAAGAGAAAAAAGCCATGAAAAAATAAAGTGAAAATAGTATGCTTTGATCTGCATTCAGACTCCACCAGTTCTTTCTCTGGATGTGGACAGCTCTTCCATCATGGGTCTTTTGGAATTGTGTTAAATCACTGTAGTGCTGAGAATAGCTAAGTCCATCACAGTTGCTCATCACACAATGCTGTTATATGTATATTTTTTTAAATGAAGTTGCGGTCAGCACAGGAACATAAATTGTTTAACCTAGACTAGAGCTTCCTGCCCTTGGGAGACTCAAGTCAAAAGTAAATAGGGACGGATGCTGTGTGAAACAGACAAAGAGCAAAGAGCCAGAACTGGTTTCTTTCTTTACTGTGGACATAAACTTATAAAATGACTTGAAAACAAGTACAGAGAAGTAGTGTTAAGTGTTTTGTTTTTGTACTGCAATGTCGAACTGTGTGGATCATCCAGGCGATGACTATGAAGTAGGCTGTAAATGTTATCCTGGGGTAAGTGTATAATTGGATTTGAATAAATTATGTTGAATACAGAATATAGAACCACAACATATCTACATCTTTCAACACATTATACCACTGTTGGGGGGAGGGGAAGGGCAATGGAATAGTTAATAAGTTGTAACTCAGAATTCCAGTTATCGAGCAGTGAGGGGGAGAAAAAAACGTCCAAACAACTAAGGATATAACAGTGTAAGAGAGGCCATTATGTGACTGTCCTGAGTAACAGGCTGTACTGATCATGGATATAAATATATCCAACTACCCCCTGTAATGCTACTATGGCAGTGTCCCTCCCACTCACAAGTATATCCTCAAAAAGGCAAGGAGGCATTCTGCTCAGAATAGCTGAAAGAACTTGAGAACCTTTTCAACTTCTTGGTATGTTGTGGAGGGGGGTTAAGAAAATAGTAACCAGTCAATATCCAAAACAATGTCACCTCACTCTCTCAAGAGTTTCCCTCCCCCAGCAGCTAACAGGAATAAGTAATGGCCCAATTGATATTTACCTTATTAGGGTTTGTGGGGGGGGGCAGGGTGGGGAGGGCTGCTTCATCTGAGGTCTGAAGGTAGAGAAGCTTTCTGCTGGAGAGCACCAGGCAAAAAAACAGATTCCCCTTGAGGCAGGGCAGAGTACGTTGTGCTTTTAAAAACCTAATACAGGCACACTCTGCCTAATAATAATTGGTTCTGCAAAAAATCTCAGTTTAAAGACCAGATGAACACAGGCTTATAGATTTAGAGCTGGAAGGACCTTCCCTGTTGATTACCTCCAATTTATCTTGAATACCACTTGTTTGTACAAAGTTGTCTCTCTTCATTAGACTACAAATTCCTTGAGAGCAGGGACTGTTTTTTTTTTTTTTTTACCTTTTTTTGCATCCTCAGTGCTTAGCACAGTCCCTGGCACACAAGCATACACTTTAACTTAGGAAATCACAATTAACATTTATCTAACGTTGTATTTTATTTTGTTAAACATTTCCCAATTACATTTTAATCTGCTTTAGTTGCACTTAGAAAGTAGCTAGCAACTGGTCACAAGTTTGACCACCCCTGTTCTAGACCAACCTCCCATTAAATCGACTGGGAAAATGAGATACAAAGAAAGTAAGTAGGATGCATACAGTGCTCCTTCTACTGTACCGGGTTTTTGTAATATTTTCTTAGAATTTGGTCATACTACATTAATGGTATTGTAAACCTATACTAGCAGGACATTATGGGGGAAGGGGTTGACCCCGCATATAAAAATTCAACCATGTAAGACATGTATTATGGGATATTTATAAAACAAAATAATTTTTTGGGGAGTGTTGCTTTACCTGCAGAAGGATTCTTGTCCACATCTAGGTCAACCAATACATTTAAAATATGACTCGGATGATGAGCATTTGATAGTTTTTAGGAATACAACATGACATCCATCAGTTACAAAGAAATGGCTTTGAACAGAAACCATTTCAACTCTAACACCTGATGGTACTAAGCCTTGAATCATCGTGGGCCCTGACTTAACTTGGCTTTCTAACATCTAGAAGCTTGCCTCGTCAGTAGGATGGCTAGGAACACCACCGAGGTCCAACATCAGCAAATACTCAACCTAGAGCTGAGGGGCATTTTATATCCTGCCAACCTGCTGGGGACAACTCATGCTGCTACAGAAAGCAAGGCACATGAGTAACTACTACAACAGTGTGGTCAGAAAGTACCAGCCTTAGAATGAAGAGATGTGGGTTCTAGTCCCAGCTCTACCACCTACTAGCTGTGTAACTACGGGCAAATCCTAACACTTCTTTGCAGTTCGATTTCCTGAGCTACCACTTGTGCTTCTTGTATCACGGTGCTGCGGAGATCGAATGAGACAGTAACGTAAGCACCATGAGAGATGAATCATTACCGTTTGCCAAGGCACTCCTTTCTGTAATCTCTCTGCGATATCAGACTCAGAGAAGTCGCAGCCCAGTGAGCTTGAGAGGTCTGTTAGTCCAATCTCCCTCATTTTATATAAGACACAGAGGCGGACTTTACCCACGGTGGTCACAAGGGGAATTAGAAAGAGATGAAAATAGGGTCACAAGGGGAATTAGAAAGAGATGAAAATAGGGGCACAGTGAATAGAGCACCCACCCTGGAGTCAAGAGGACCTGAGTTCAAATCCGACCTCAGACACTGACACATGTACTAGTTGTGTGACCTTGGGCAAGTTACTTAACCCCAATTGCCCTGCCAACCCCTCCCCCCAAGAAAGAGATGAAAATATTAACTGTGTGTACATAGGAAAGGAGGCTAGATTTAGTGAAGACTTGGGTTCAAATCCTATTTCTGACCTGTGGGCAGATCCCTTCACCTCTCTAGTTTCATGGAGCTCACCCACTCCAACCTCCAAGGACCACATATACCAACATACCAAGGCCCAGAGAGGTGAAGGGCCTTGTCCAAGGTCACAAAAGGTGCAAGTAAAAAAGCCGGGATTCCAACCCGGGTCTTCTGACTTCAAATGCAGCGCTCTTCCCACTCCATTTTATGAATATTAAAATGCCACCTTAGTTCTAATACACAGGGAGGGCCCTTGAATCCCCAGCCAGTGATCTTTCCACCGATGCACAAGTAGAAAGCGCCTTTGAAACGACCCCTGCAACGTCAGGTTTGTCTCCAGGAGGGTGAGGGTAGGGACAAACCACTTCCAGACAAAATTCACTTTTCTATGCGCTGCAAGGGTCAGGCAAGTCCCGCTCCTCTGTGTGGCGGTAGAAGCCGGGGAGTTACGTCAAGCAGTCACGCCTGGTCCATTCAGGTTACTTTATGTAACCGCCTCTCTAGGGCACCGGCCGGATCCTTGGTAACGTCTCCTCATTCCTCCCCTCCATAACCCCCGAGCCTCAGGGCCTGGAGGTCGAATACCAGCCCCGCAAATTCACCGTGGCAGGCGCCTCGGGCCCAGTACCGCCCCCCACCCTGGAAGGTGAGACAGGCTGAAGAGCAGTTTGTACCTGGGGGGTGGCGGTGGGAGGTGAGTTTGGGGACATGAGGGGCAAAGAGCCCTCCCGCTGCTGCCTGAGGCCGGGTAGCGGGGAGGAGGCCGAAAACCGGAGGAGAAGTTAAGGGGGGGGGGGCGGGTCTTGCGGCACGCACTCTTCGTATGGCAGGGGGGCAACGTGGTTCCCCAGAACGCAGGGTATTTATACCCATTCCCAAGGGAAGGGCGGGGGGGCTGGCACGAGGGGCGAGGGGTCACGTGGTCAACCAGGGGGCTCGCGCGCCAGGGAGGATGGGCCCGGGGAGCTGAGGCCGTTGGGAGGAAATCCTCCCCCCACCACCACCCTCACCTGTCGCCGCCCTCACAGGGGCTTCCCCCACGCTACTCACCCTCCGGACAGAGGGCGGTGGGTCACCTAGGACCGAGTGGGAGGTGGGGGGAAAGGGTGGCAAAAACGGCGACAGCAGCAGCCCGGGAAACCACAGCCTCAACACCGAGACTCCACTTTGGCGTCCGAGGCGAGCCAGCGTGCGTTCCCTTTGTCCTAGCTACGTCACTTCCTTCCGCGGGGAGCGAGGGGGCGGGGTGAGGGCATTAGCCCCGCCCCCTCGCCGGTCATGCTACATTCCGGGGCACCACCCACCGGATTGACCCTGCCTTTCAACGGATGCAGCGTGTGCCTGGGCGGGCACGAGCCGTTCCTGCTCACTGTGTGCTGAGGGTCCGGGACACTTTTTGCCACGTCTTGGACTCCGGGGGAGGAGAAAGGCTGGAAAGAAGCGGTGCGGAGCGGGCTGGCGAACTGCACTAGTCGTTGCGATATGAGAACACAAAACGGGTGCACATTCTGGGGAAATACACCGCCTGGCCTTGTGCACCGCACAAACGGCTGCGGCCTGTGCGGTATCTGAGCGGGTGTAATGCCTAGTGACCGAATGGGGAAACGTTAGAGAGGGCTCGGCAGTGACATAAATGAGCTACCTGGCGTGTGCAGTACCTCTCAAGCGGCTGCGCTGATCCACAAGTCCGCTATCTGGGCAAATGCAAAAGCAGCTACGGTATTTGACAGGCAGCAGGTGCAGCGCCCGAGCGGGTGCAGCACCAGTTAGGGACACAGGGTGGCAGCACGGGCTCAGGTCTTTGAGCGTCCTGGTTTAGGAGTGGCCTCTGTGTGTGCCACGTGTGCCCTGTCCAATTGACAGCATCAACCACAACTGGTGAGGTGGGAGAGTGAGTGACCCTTTCTGGCCAGGCATTCAGGCCTGGCCCCCAACGAGTCAGAAAGTTGATGAAAGCCAAAAGAATGGGGGAAATGTTATCACAGCCCATATAAATGCTGGAGCTGGGAAGAGGGGAACAAAGGTGGGGGAGGGGGGTGTGCAAAATGGAAGGAATGGGAGAGAAGAGGTGCTACTGTGGATCCTTAAAATCAGTGCAGAACACATTTTGTCATGGGAGCATAAATGGGGTCAGTTTGGGACGGCCTTTGACCTGAGTGATTTACTATGGGGTAGTTTTGTAATACCACACAACAGAAAGGCTGTGGGCACCTGAGACAGCAACTGCAGCAAAGACCTAGTGAGGGCTTTACCAAAGCTGGTCAGTATCCAGGGTGTTCAAATCCCCGTGGGAGAGAGAGGATTCACTGCCTTCTGCTTCCCCCCCCCCTTTAATCTGTCCTATCCCTTAAACATCCCATCTCTATCTTTTCCACCTCTCATCAGCTGCTTCCTAATCCCTGCCTCCTCTTTCCTTCCACAGTCAACAACATGTATTTATTAAACCCTCACCAT
>CM053625.1:121717424-121768473 GCA_028646595.1 Phalanger gymnotis | reverse complement strand
TGGCTAAGTGCTGAGTCTGGTGCCTACCCACATGGAGAGTGCAAATCTCGGTGGGACCTCCACTGTTTGGGACAGGATTTTTAAATAATAGGAGAGACATTCTTAGGAGAAACAAAGTAAATTTATTTTGCAAACCTTGCAAGATTTGGGCACACCTCCATAATGGAGGAGGTGAGGTAAAAGGGAACCTGCCTTAATTTATACTCTTTAATGAAAAGATTCCCACCCACCTCTATCCCTTCTCACCATTGGCTGGGAGGTGGGTTTACAGTCTAGGAGGGAAAACTAGACAGGGGACCAAGGTTGATCTGGTCCATTCAAGTTCTTCCCTATCGGAACTCAACTGCCTGGGTGGCATCTGAAAGTCTAGGAGAAGAAATGGGGTGGGTGGGAGGAGAGACCTTCCTGGAGCAGAGAACAAATAGCTCACAGCAAGTTCATTATCTTCTAACACCTGAGAGAGAGGGGGAAGGGCATGCCCACAACTCCAGGCCCTGACCTTCCAAAATTACAAGGCCAAATCCCAAACCTCTCCTACTCCCTTAGACACACCCTGTGAAGTCTTCACAATTATCCATCCCATTCAAGAAGTAGGGTGGAGCAGACAACTTTTGTCCAGGATTCCTTAAGCTCTACTCAAAGTAAGACAGTGATTCCTTTACTAAAACCTTCCTCTGATACCTCATATTGTTCTCCTGGTTCTGCTTACTTCCCTGTACAATGGTTCATACAGACATTCCTGTGCATTTTTGAATTCTTACTATTCATTGTTTCTTACAATTCAAAATTATTCCATTAATTCACATTCCAAAGGTTTTTCATCCATTACCCAAACGATTGACATACACTTTGTTTTTAGGGAGGCCCTAGATTCTCAAACGCTAAGTTAGGGGAACATGAGTTTTGGTAGGAGGACCAAGTTGGAAAGGTTAGAATACAGAACTTGCAATGGACTTTGTCTGCTGTCTAAGGATCAACCTAGGTGAGTTTGGGATGGCTCCTCTCCAAGTTGACCATCAGCCACAGAAACTCACAAAGATGTAAGTATGTGTCCATGGCCCTGTCTGCTGCTAATAGCGAGTCATTCTTGCAAATAAAATAAATATCAATAAATTTATTGCATAGTATGCAAATTTTATGAGTGGTATTCCAAGAAATGAGTTTGAGAAGCAAAATAAGTCCTTAAATTGATAATTCAGCCATGTGATTCCTTCCATACAGTGCTGTTAACCTTACTAGGAGATTTGAATGGTATTCAAATACTCTCCAATAATGTTTGCTGACCTTTTTCAGTGTTTAAATATTTGCTATAGGCTACACTTCTTTGTAAATACTACTAAACTTAACATTTCTTATTTATTAAGTGATTTTAGATACCTTTAATAACAAGTAAAGATTATGAAGAATATTGGAAGTGTTTTAAGATTAAAAAATCAGTTATCTTGTTGCTAAGCGTTTTTTTTCCTTTTTAATTTATTTTTAACATTCATTTAAAAAATTTTTGAGTTCCAAACTCTCTCCCTCCCTACATTTCTTCCCCAAGAAGGCAAACCATATGATACCCATCATACATGTGAAGCCAGCTATGTTTTAAATCATTATCATGTGTTGGTTCACAATAGTAATATATGCATTTACTATATCAGTTTTAAAATGAAACCTCTGAAACGTTTAGTATAACCCTATAATCCTAGATAAAGGGCAGCTAGGTGGTACAGTGGATAGAACACTGGGCTTGGAATTAGGAAGACTCATCTTCAGGTGTTTGAATCTGGTCTCAGACACTTACTACCTATGTGACCCCCCTGGGCAAGTCACTTAACCCTGTTTGCCTCAGTTTCATCTGTAAAATGAACTACAGAAAGAAATGGCAAAGTACTCCAATAGCTTTGTCAAGAAAACCCCAAATGGGGTCATGAAGAGTTGGACACAACTGAAAATGACAACAAAATCATAGAAAAATGATTCACTGTTTATTATTATTGTTACACATTATTCAAAAACATAAATAAAAATTTCTGAATGAAGAGCATTATTCTAGGAATTCCCAGGAATTCCAATTTCTCCTTACTAAATCTCAAATATTAATATCTCTTGGGAACTTAGAGGCCCTACCGTCTATGAAATAGAAAAACTATACTGTTCTTTTGTGGGGGGAGAGTACTCACACAGATTCTTAGAGCTGAAGTAGTGAAGCAAGAAATGTATTAGATGGAGGGGAAAGTATAAGATCTTTACTACGTGTTAGCAAGTGATGAGCATTATGTGTCATGGTACAAACTAAGTCCTATAGTACTACTGAGGAAGACAAGATTCACTTCCAACTGGGGTGAGACTGGGCTAGGGGGAGGATCAGAGAAAGAAAGCATTGTAGAACAGGTAACACTTGAGTTGGCTTTTGGAGTCCTCTTTGACAGGTGAAGATGGGGATGGAGGAGGTATTTGAAGTAGAAGGAATAGCAGTTTGGGCAGAAGATTAAAGACAGAAAGTCACAAGGCTTGTTCGGGAGCAGAAAGGAGTCCAAGTGAGCTAGAAATAGGAAGAAAAGGGAAGACAGTGGCATACTGCAGGGACTTATAATATGAAGTGAAGGGGTTTGAGGAATTGCATCCTGTAGGCAGGGGAGAGCCACTGAAGGTTTCTAAGCAAGGAAGCTCATTCTGGTTACGGTTTGTAACGTAGATCTATTCTCTCCATGAAGGATGACAGTCTATACAAGAGGTGTTTGAAGTAGGGTGGGTAGCAGAGAAAATGAAGAGGAGACTGATTCATGAGATACTTGTTGAATACTTGTGGATCCATGGTATCTCCACTGTGGGTATTCCCTCCACTAGTGCTGGTCACAGCTGATCCGGGCCTTTTCCCCCAGAGTAACTCTCCTCTTCATCTGTTCATAAATCCTTCCCAGAGAATCATATGTATGCTGGAGGACTTCCTCTGGGTCTTTGAATATTTTATGGGTACCAGAGCAACATCTATTATTTCTTGTTCTTGCTACATGATTGTCCCACTTCTTTCTCTAGTCATAAATGTCCATGATGATACCTTTGCCACTACCTGTTAAATGCAGGTTGTTCTAATGTTGTGCAGCCTATTTTTACCTATGCATCTTTCTCTTGCCTTCTGGGTCACCTGAAATTTTGACCCTTTTGAGATCATGCTGTTCCATGACTCATAACCTCGTAATATTTTGTTCTGTGAGTCAAATGCTTTTATAGTGATAAAAAATTATGAACATGGCAAGATGTTGTTTTTTATGCTTCCCATCCAGTTGTGTGACCATGAAGATATGGTCTTCTGTGGAGAATTATCTATGAAAGTCTGCTATTCTCTTCTCATATTTTCATCAAGGAAATCCTTGATATGCACATAGACCATTAGCTTCAAAGTTTTATAGAAATAAGAAAAGAAGCATATGAATCCATTATTATAACATAAGTACCATTTGTGTGTTATAATAATGCCAAGTAGGCTGCCTCTTTTCATACTTTCGTGAACTTTCCTTCTTGGCATATTTTAAAATTCAATCCCTGAGTGCCTTTCTAATTGTGGCCCCCCTCCCCTTCGCAGCACAGATTTCCTTAGGCTGTGTTTGGTCAGATCCAGCTGCTTTTCTAGACTTCATTGTTGTGGGTGCCATTTATACCTACTCATGTTGTCTACTGGGTACTGACATGTTAGAATCCACATGTAATGATTTTACTGCGATCAATAATGAAAACAAATTACTGCAGAAACATTGGGAGACCTGTTTCATTTCAAATATATTTCTTGTTTCCCTTCCAGTTTCATTTGCAAATGCTCCTGAAATGTTGAGATTGAGGAGGCATCACGGTGCAATGGTGGTGGAAGAACAGTGGTCCAAGGATCCAAGTTCAAATCCTAGCACTACTATCACTACCTATATGACCTGATTGACTTCTCTTGGTCTCATTTTTCTCTACTGTAAAAAAAAGGGGTGAGACTTAATGGCTCCTAAGGCCTCTTCCAGCTCTAAATCCTATACACAGGCAAAGACTTTTACCTGAGCCCATAAATTGTAAGGATAATTCTTTTTTCTTCTTTCCTAATCATCTAGCCTTTCCCACCTTTGCAAGGAGAAAGCACTCAGGCTTGCTAGAGAATTCAATTCTCTTCCTTCACTGGGCTCTACCTTCCCAGGAAGGGATACAATCCCCCTACAGAATAACCCTGGTTAAGGTCCCCCTCCCACAAGGGGGGAGCATTTATTCTAAAGACTCAAGCAATCCTTTCTTCAAATGAGCCTTACCTTCCCATTGACCTATATAGTTCTTCAGACTTACATTAGCACCCTGGTTGAGTTTCCCCACTTCCCCAGCCCCTGAAAGGGGGAAAGCATTTAAGGCTGCTAGAGAGTGAAACAAACTGTCCCAGTGGTGAGTCCCACCTCTCCCAAGGTTACAGACAGTCTTCTGGGTCTATAGCACCACTCTAGAGTAGAAGCTTCTCAACAAGCCCTCAGGGCTCCTCTAGAAGTAACCTCCTTCCCTTGGAAATACAAGAGCCATATGACTCTATTATTAATGAAGGGCAAAGTCTTGGTTTACTCCTCTACAACATGGCTGCACCTCCTAACTGCTCCTTAGTATATCTTTCCTGGTCCTAATATTCCTCTCCTTGGACGGTGAGTTCCTCTTCTTAGTAAACTGCTTAGTTTAGGCATTTGTTTTAGGCAACAGATAGTGTGTTCAGGAGACTTGCTCCTAGGATTTCTCTGCTTTTCTAGAAATTCCTTGCTGCTACATTGGTTCTATCTATTGCTCTCTCTGGAGCTACATGGTTCCCTGATTGACCTGGTTTCCTGGAGTGGCAGCAGGGTCCTCCAGGGGCTGTATCTGTCTGACTTCTTTTTGACTATCTTATTTCTTGTTCTATCTCTTTGTCTAGTCTCCCTTTTAAGGATTGAGTCCAAAGGCTTAACTCTGGAGCATGACTAGTCACGACTCATTCAATCACCCTTGATGTAAACTCCCAAGGCAAAGTGAGCTCACACTTTATCAGTCAAGGCATCATCAGTGCCATAACAAAGTCTAAAATGTGGGAATGGTGATACATTGTCGAGGGAGACAGCTTCAATACCAGAAGAAGTGTTATCATTTAGGATTGTAGCCAGAAAGCCGTAAAGGACTTCAGGAGACATCCAGTCCAACTCCTTCATTTTGGAGATGAAGAACTAAGACCTGGGGAGCTTAAATGACGTATGCAAAGTCACACAGGTAGTAAGATTCAGAACTGGGATTTGAACCCAGGTCCTCTAACTCTAGAGCCACTATTCTGTCCGTTGTGCTATTAATCTTCATCAGGCTCCTCCCAGGCAAACCTTCTACATAAACATTTCTTGTTTTTCGAAGTCAGTGGTTTGTTTAAATAGGTCTAGTTGGAACTTTTGTAATTGTACACAGTGTCTTTTTCTTATTAATGAGCAAACACTTAAGGGCTTACTTTAGTGCCAGGCATTACACTAGGCTCTGAAACAGTCCTTGCCTTCAAGGAGCTTACATTCTACCAGGGGAAACAACATATACACATATATGTATATATAAAATATATACCAAGTAAACATGGGAGAGTGGTTGAATAAATTGTGGAACAAGAATGTAATTGAATACTTTTGTGCTGTAAGAAATGATGAATATGAAGAATTCAGAGAAACATGGGAAGATTTATATGAGTTGATACAAAGCAAAGTATGCAGAACCAGAAAAATAATATATGAATTGAAGTACCAAGAGGCTATACAATCAGGCTCACACAAGATTTAGCATCTGCCACTCTAAAGAAACAGAATAGAATATGATATTCCAAAAGGCAAAAGATAGAGGCTCACAACCAAGAATAACTTACCCTTCAAAATGGAGTATAATCCTACAGTTGGGAAAATGGATTTTTAATGAAACAGAGGATTTCCATGAATTCTTTATGCAAAGATGGAAGCTGAGTAGAAATTTTGTAATGCAAACACAGAATAAAGAGTTAAGTAAAATGGTAAATATAAGCATACAATTAGGAAATCATTATCAATAAGTACTTACTGACCCTGTGCTAAGTGCTGGTGATAGAAAGAAAGGCAAAAACACACTCTGCTCACTAGGGGTTCAGCCTAAGGAGTAAGACAATGTGCAAACAGCTATGTAGAAACAAGATATATATATACATATATATATATGTATATATGTATACACACATACACACACATATATGATTAACAGGATATAATCTTCATTAAAGGGAATCTGGAAATGATTCTTGTAGAAAGTAGAATTTTAGCTGAGACTTGAAGGAAGTCAGGTAAGCCAAGAGACTGAGATGAGGAGGGAACACATTCTAAGCATGGGAGACAGCCAATGAAAATGCATGGAGTTGGGAGATGGAGTGTGTTGTGCAAGGAATAGCAAGGAGGCCAGTGTCACTAGATACTAGAGTATACGGAGGGGAGTAAGGCATAAGAAGACAGAAGAGAGGAAGGGGCCATGTTACGAAGGGCTTTAAAAGATAAACAGGATTGTGTATTTGTTACTAGAGACATAAGGAGCCACTAAAATTTATTGAATAGGGGGCGACATAATCAGACCTGTGCTTTAGAAGATCAGTTTGACCGATGAATGGAGGACAGACTCGATCCCAAGTGGAGGAAGAGAATTGAGTCAGGGAGACCAACCAGAAAGCTACTGCAATAGTCCAGGTGTGAGGTAATGAGGGTCTGCACTAGAGTGGAAGCAGTGGCAGAGGAGAGAGGAGGTTTTATGTAATAGTTGCCTTGAGAGTAGAATGAACAGGATTTGGCAGTTTATTGGATATGAGAGATAAGAGAGGGTGAGAAGTCAAGGATGACCCCTAGGTTGTGAATCTTGGTGACTGGGAGGATGATGGTGCCTTCAACAGTAATAGGGAAGTTAGGAAGAGGAAAGGGTTTAGAGGGGAAAGACAATGAATTCAGTTTTGGACGTGTTAAATTTGAGATGTCACTGGAACAACCAGTTCAAGATGTCTAATTGGCAATTGGAGATGCAAGATGAGGTCAGGAGAGAGGTTAGGACTGGTTAGGGAATGTCTGCATAGAGACTAAATGACTTTATCACGATGAAGTGTTTGCATTCTAATGGGGGAGGAGAGGATAATGCAAGAATCCCCTAAAAATTGTAATGTCACTGAAAGAGAGGGAGTCAAATAAGATAGAGTGACTAAAAGTGGTGTTTGTTATGTTTTGATGATCTTAAGTGGGGGGAAAAGGATACCCTAGGGAAGAAAAGGGAAGGAAGGGGAATTAGGTGGTTGGGGACAAAACTTATTTCACATAGTCAGGGAGCACAAATATAAGTCTATGGACAGAAGAAAGGATCAGAAAGAACTGGTCAAGGAAGGGTCCATTATGTACACAGAGCACATTCAGTGCAAAGGGAAAACAAGAGAAAACAGAAAAAGGAAAAAGAGGAAGAAATAAGAGGTAGGGTGGATCTAGGAAAAGATTAGTCATAAGTCAAATAAACCCAAAATTTTGGGGGGACATCATGAAGAGGAGTTCAAAAAGAAAGAAAAGGCAAGAACCTGTGACTGGGATTTGGGTGAGAGGAAGAAAGGGGCAGGGGAGTGAAAGTTGTTGGTATAGAGCATAGACCATTGTTGGTGAGCATACTCCTTCCTGTTCCATGGCCCTCTTCTATGCAAGAAGAGGTGGGGAGCAAAGAGAGTAAAAAGTATGAATAGAATGGAGAGAAATACATAAAATTTAACAGTTTTGCATAAACAAATTCAATGCATTTACGATTAGGAGGGAAGTAGTTAACTGGGAAAAATATTTGCTACAAGTTTCTCTGGTAAATGTCTCATATACAAGATATATAAGGAACTGATTAAAATTACAAGAATAAGAACCATTCCCCAATTAATAAACAGTCAAAGGATATGAACAGGGAGTTCTAAAGTAAAGACACCCAAGCTATCTATAGCCATTTGAAGAAAATTCTCCAAATCATTGATAATTAAAGGAATACAAAGTAAAGCAACTTTGAGGTTCCATTTGACACTCGCCAGATTGGCACAGTTGGCCAAAAAGAAAATTACAAATATTTGAGTGACTGTGGGAAAACAGGCACACTAAATGCACCGTTAGTGGAGCTGTAGATTGGTACAGCCATTCTGAAGAGCAAATTGGAACTATGCTCAAAACATTACTAACCTGTGCATACCCCTTCACCCAGCAATACCACTACTCAGCCTATAACCCAAAGAAATAAAAAAAAGACCAAAGGGTCTTATATGTACAAAAGTATTCATAGCAGCTTTTTTGTGGTGGTAAAGAAATTAATGGGCTATTCCTCAACTGAGAAATGACTAAACAAGTTATGGCATGTGAATGCAATGGAATATTGTCATGCTATTAGAAATGAGTTTCAGAAACATGAGAAGACCTACATGGACTGATGAAGAGCAAAGTTAACAGAACCAGGAGAACAATTTATGCTAAATTAAAATTATAAAAACAATTTTGAAAGACTTAAGGACTACTATCAATCATGACTCTAGATAGCCAATGATGAAGCATACTTCCACCTTCTGACAGAAAAGGGATGCAGAACGAGGAACACACTTTTAGACATGGCCGTTTTTCTTGACTATGCTTATTTGTTAAAAGGTTTTTTCTCACAGTGGGATGGGAATATGTGGGAAAGAGAAAAAAAAGTTTGATAATTGAAAAGTATAAAATTATATTTTAAAATATCATGTTCAGAACACCAAAAAAGAAAACAACATATGCAATGATGACAGCAACATGAGTGGAAAGAATACCACTAACAAAAAAAAGTCAACATTGAATGCGGCCCTGAAGAAGAGATGGGAGAATGCTCGTCCCTTTCTTCTTCACAGAAATGAGGTGTTATAGGCACAGAATATGACACGTGTTGCCAGATTTGGTTGACGTGCCAGTTATTTTTGCTGAATTGATTTTCCCCTCTCTATCTTTTTTATTCTTTTTATCAGTTTTATTCTTAGATTAGTGGGGTTGGCTCCATCCTTAAGATAACAACTGGGTTTCAAGGCAATGTCTCCTCTGGCTACTACCCTTTCTGCCCTCAGCCCTATGTGCCATACTCACTTGCCTTTGGGGTACTGAGGAGAGGGATGAATCACAATGAACCTAAACTTGTCTCTTCAGGCAACAGGAGAGGAGTCAGTCTGGAGGGCACAGAGCAGGGAAGATGCTCCTTGCCCAAGTGAAGTCCCTGGGTTAGAGGGTCCTCCTCACAGGATCTTCTCTGGGCCCCACCTACAGGGCCCAGAGGGTGAGTATGACCTGCTGAGCTAGCTCATAGAGGACAACAAGCTGGGATAGGGGGTGGGGTGTGAATTAGAGAGGAAGGGATAAGTGGAGGAGTAGGAAAAGGAGTACAGGTAAAGAGGTAGAGAAGTCATAGAACCAAAGAGAACCTAGAACCCGGAATCTAGAACCTTGAGACTGGAAAGGACCATTTAGGTCATCTTGTCCAATCTGCTCTTTTTATGGAGGAGGAAACTGAAGGCCAGCGGAGAAGTCACTTGCCTTGGGTTACTCAGTGGCCCACTCAGGACTAGAACCCAAGCCTCTTGCATTCTAGTCTAGGGTTGCCTGTTTAAGCCACTAAAGGGGGAGGGTAGGGGAATAACAGGTGGGTGCTGACTTGGAAAGATAGGATTAGGGAAAAGGGTAGAGTGATCATTAGTAACGCACATCCCAGTGTCAACCTTCTGGACAAACTCCTCTTGGTCCTGACCTTGGGCAGTGGCCCCCGAGATCCTGGTCCTGAGGCCAGCAGGAAGATGGCTTAGAGAACCCAGGTCTCCTAGTCTGTCTGCTTCACCACATTTGCCTCTTGACATCCTACTGAATGCTTAGTTCCTGTGTGCTGATAGGGGGAGGTGGGGGGTGTCTATGTATGGGGGCTATTCTCTGCCTCCTCCAGCTGCCTTCTGCTACCCTCCCTACTACCCCCTCCCTCAAGCCAGGCTGGAGAGTGATGAACACCAACGAGGGAGAGGCCAGGTATGCCCTGGGGTCACATCAATTTACTGGTCCAGGGGTCAGAACCAGAAGGGCTTTCCTATGATCACCATCAGAAGCTCCCTGCTGTGCAAGTTACCAATCATGGAAAAAGAAGGCAGCTGGGGATTCCAAGGCTCCCACCTATATTTCCACCACAGCCGGACCCAAGGAAATCCAGTTACTTTCCAAGAAGGCAGGAGCAGAAAATACCCCAGGGCCAAAGAAGCTTGTCTCCTGAGGAGGATGTGCGCTTCTCTTGGGAATTCAGGCCGAGGCTCCTGACCTTAGCGGGGCAGGGCTACAAGAGAAATCCGGAGGCCCACTACTTGCCTACCTTCGCACAGCAGGTCCAGCAGAAGCAGGAGAAGCTGAAGTCCAAAGCCTTATCATTCCAGGGACAGGTCAGCAGTGTCCAGGGTGGAAAAACAGGCCATGCATTCCCAAGGACAGACACCTGGGCCACTAGTGAGAGAGAGGGTCCCCAGTGGAGCGCAGGCTGGGGAGCAAAGGACTTCCCGAGCCCAGTCCTGGGAGAGTTACTCCCCAACAGGCCCAAAGTCTGGCGGGAACCAACAGAGAAGGCCTGCAGAAAGCGTCTACAACATTGTAAGCCCCTTCCCAGAGCTCCTAGGGGAAGTGGGAGAGGAGGGGCAAAGAAGGTGGGGTGGATTCCAGTCCCCATATGGGGTGTGCTATGTAGTATTTGGAGAGTCACTGCTCACTCCAAAGATATTGGGCACAGGATAGCCACCCCCCCCCCCCAGCCCCATCGAGCAGCAACAATATGGAACCTACCCTTGAAAGAAGGGGATAGACTGAACTTTCTTCCCTTCCTTACTCCCAGCCACATCGTTTCCCTCCGTACGAGACAATTCCTCGGGCTGCAGCTGTCATTCGCCTGGCTGTTCTTTTTGCTCTTATCCTCCAGAACTCTGGTAAGCCCCATGGTACTCTAGCACTGGGGGAGTCACCCGTTCTCCCTGGGATTCCTCATGTAGGATGGTGACCCTGACCCCTAACCCTGGTAGAGGAAAGTAGTGCTTTTTGTCTCAGAAGTTCTAGTCACTGCATCCTCAGGAATTGCCTTCTCCAGGAACCTTGTGAAGACTGTGCTGCTGAACCATCTCTCAATGAGTTCCCCCAGTGCCAATACTAATACGTCCACTATGGCCAAGAATTCCAAAGTGTGAGTTACAAAAAGATGGTGCGTGTGTGTGTATGTGTGTGTGTGTGAGAGAGAGAGAGACAGAGAGACAGACAGAGACAGAGAGAGAGAGAGAGAGAGACAGACAGAGACCGAGAGAGAGAGAGACAGACAGACAGACAGAGAGAGACAGACAGACAGAGGAAAGACAGAAAGCAAGGGAGACAGAGTTTGAGGGAGAGAGATTGAAGGCTTCATAGAACAAAATGGTACACAGGGGTCTAGGAGAGAGTTGAGAGGTCAAAAGGAGGCAGAATTAATAGTTCTGCTGGATTGAGTGGAGAGAGAAATGAGGCCAGAGGTTATTTCCCAAGCGGTACTTGATTCTGAAGATTATGGTTGGATGGACATCCAACTCACACATTTAAATAGATTAAGATGAAAAAAAGTAATACAGAACGGCCAATGAGCGGTATTGACATCAGGTGCTTATAGAAAGATGCAGCATGGTAGAATAAAATACTGGATTTGGAGTTAAGAGATATGGGTTCAAATTCTACATCAGCTCTGTGGGTGAATACTTGTATGACCTTCTTCTAAAATGTCAGCATTGAAATAGATAATTTGCAAGTCTCTTCCAGTACTCAATCCTATGCAGGCGTATCTTTTTTTCAGCTTCAGGAATAGAGAATAAGAGGCAGGAGGAGAAGCAAGGGGCTTAGCCAAACTACAAGAGGAGTAATTCGGGACATGTGGTAAGGGAGAAGAAATAATGCCTGGCAGCCATACCGTGCAGCATTGATAGCCACCTTTAAAACTGAAGGAAATTGGAATGAGTTAGTTGTATTTTTAAATTGGAGAGGAGGGGAAAGAGAGAGATAGCACGATTGTTTCCAAATGATAGAATCATGACTGAGTCTTACGGGTCAGCCATTGATTGACATGAATTTCGAGGTTTGCATCAGAGTGGACTACTCTGTCTGCCCAAAGTTCCCAAGGATTGTTGGATTTAAAGTTAGAAAAAAACCTGAGAGATCCCCTTGACAACCTTGACATTTAACAGACAAGGAAGCAGGCCGAAGGAGTGGAAATCTATTACTCAACATCATCTAGGTAAGAAGTAGAAAAGCTGAGCTTTGAACCCAGTTCTTCTGATTCCAGAGCTCATTCTCCGTCCAGCACACCAATTAGTCAACCAACCAACAGCACTTATTGAGTGCTTCTTATGTTCTAAACACCGTGCCAAGGACACAAAGACCAAACACAAATACCTGCCCTTGAGGAGATAACATGTACACACTGCAGCAGATATGAAACATAGCCAAAGTACCTACAAAGTGATGTCAGGGTTGGTCAAGGATTAGTAGCTGAGGGAAATCAGGAGAGGCCTCATGTAGAAGGCAGCACTTCCACTGAGCCTTGTAGGGAACTAGGGATTCTAAGAGGTGTAGAGTGCATTCCAGGCATGGGTGAATGGCCTGTACAAATGTAAGGAAGAAGGACAGGCTGGCTGGACCACTGAGTGTGTGTATATTTGGGGGAAGGCGCATGTGATGTATAATAAATCTCGAAAAACAGGCTGGAACCAGATGGCAAAGGGCTTTAAATACCAAACAGAGGCATTTTTGTTTTCAGTCCTAGAGGCAGTAGGGAACCATGAAAACTTCTTGAGCAAGTGAATGACTACTTGGTTAGACGTTATGTTTTAGGAATCTCACTTTGATAGCTGTGTGGAAGATGAATTGGAGATTGGAGAGACTAGAAGCAGGGAGTCCAATATTGCAGGAGTCAAGGTGATAGATAATAAAGGAGCTAGAATGGTGGTCATGTGAGTGGAGAGGACTGACAAGATTTAACAACTGAATGGATATGGTAAGGGAGTGGTCAAGACCTGAGGAGAACTCTGTGGTTGTGAATCTAGGTAATTAGAAAGGTGGTGGTCTATCTGACAGAAATAGAAATATTAAGGAAGGTGGGTTTGAGGGGAAAGATTATGAGTTCTCTTTTGGATATTTTGAGTAGGAAATACATATGGGACATCCATTTTGAAATGTCCCATAAGTAACTGGTGATGTGGGCGTTAAGTTTGGGAGAGAAGAGAAGAAAGAAGAAGAGAAGGCTGGAAGTATAGACCTGTGAGTTATCTTCATGTGGAGGATCATTAAATTAATGAGATTAGCAAGACAAAGAGTGTAAAGAGAGAAGAGTCCAGAGTCTTGGAGTATGCCCACAATGAACAAGTAGGACATAATAATAGCTAGCACTTACACAGCACTTTAAGGGTTGTAAAACTGTTTATGAATAAGGTAAACAAATGTTACCTCATTTATGAGATAATACCATGAGAAGTAGGTGATATTATTATCTCCATTCTATAGATGAGGAAGATGAAGGGACTAGCCCAGTGTCACACAGTTAGGAAATGTCTGAGACTGGATTCGAACTCAGGTATGCCACTAGCTAACATAGGTGATGATCTAGCAAGAGGGACTGAGGACAGGTCTGATAGGCAGGAGGACAGCTAAGAGAGCAATGCCACAAAAACCCGGAGAGGGGAGAGTGTCCTGGAAAGAGAGAATGGCCAAGTATCAAAAGCTGCAGAGAGGTCAAGAATCATGGGAACTGAGGAAAAGCTGCCAATTATGGCAACATCTCTGAGAACTTTGGAGAAACAGTTTCAGTTGAGTCATGAGTTCAGAAGCCAGACTGCAAGGTGTGGGGGAAGGAAGTGGAGGATGACTAGAGGTGGCTTCCTGTAGAAGTTGGGTGAGGTATAGAATTATAGCTGGATAGAGATTTTTTTTTAAAGACTGAGGGAAACTTGGGTATATTTGCAGGCAGCAAGGAAAAAACCAGTAAATAGGGAAAGGCTGAAGATTAGCGGGGGTGATTGTTGGGGCAATATTCTTGAGGAGACAAGAGGAGATGAGGGCTAGGGGATAAGCAAAAGGATTGGCCTCAGTGAAGGGACTGGCCACCTCTTCATTAGAAAATGGAGCTAATAAAAGAATGGGAAATTAACATGAGAAATTTGGGGATGCAGCAAAAAAGGGAAGGGGGAGATCAGGATAAATGGCCTCTTTTCTTTAGTAAAATATGCAGGGAATTCGAGGACAGGTGAGGAGGGTGGAATAGAAAGCATGAAAAGGGAAGAGAAAGTTTGGAAGTATGGCTATTGCTATGGAGTCAATTAGGGAAATGTAAAAGAATAGCCTGAAGGCTGTGAGGGCCTAGTGGAGATTAGAGAACATAAATTTGGAGTGGAGCCATCAGTACCAAACGGGCCCATCTTCAGGGCTTTTTCTGGCAGTAGATCAGCAGGGGGATGGATTCATGGTGGTCATCCTTGTGGCCTATGTTGATTGTACACAGTAGACTCTTAACAAATATTTTAAAATGAATGAATGAGTGTTCCAATTATCCAGCAGTGAGTGAAAATCTTGGTTTCAGGGCGATGGTCAGTCAGCTTTCAGGAAGAAGAGTAGGTAAGACGTTTTGTTCCTCCTTTCTCCCCTCTTCCTCATGTGTCTAATACTCTTCGCTGTATCCCACAGGTCAAAGAATAGGCAGACTGTGAAGCTTAAACCAGCTCTTATCACCAGCTGCTCCGATGATGCATCAGGACCCAAGAAACGCTTCCACCCATTTCGGGTGCGCTTCGCAGATGAGAGCCCCAAGGACATGGCATTGCGATACTGGGAGAGGAACTATGAGGGTGAGAAGGACGGAGGGAGGGAGATGTGTCTGTGCCTCATGGCTGGTCATGGCTCTGTGGGGTCCCTCTGAAGAGGCCTCTGTACTCCATCAGGACAGAGGAGCCAAGCAGAGACCTAGTGCCTCATTCCCCTGCCAAAGCGGGCAGCCGGGGTAAATGCTATCCTCTTATAATCCTGAGGCTAAAGGAGCACGGACATAGGCCCTGTAATTTCCCTTTCAGCCTCCTATGATTGAAAAGGCCTCTCTGGAGGAAATAAAAGAAAGAATAGGGTACAGTTAAAGGGACACTGGACTAGAAGTTAAGAGACCTGGGTTTGCATCCCAGCTGTGTGACCTCGAGCATGTCACGTTCACACCTCTCCGTCTCAGTTTCTGCATTGGTCAAATGAGGGAATTGAAAAAATACTACCTATTCTTGCCCCCAAAATATCCCATGTTCAACTATGACCATGGCATTTGAACTAGAATACTGAAACTTGTCCCAAGTAGAGATCTTTCCCCGATATCTAGGAAGCATCTCCCCTCAAACTTCAGGGGATGGTCACCAATTCTACGGTCCCTCCCAGGGTTGAAAGAAGATATGAAAGAAAGTGATTCCCCCCCACCCCCTTCTCAAGGAAACTGTCCGTTAGAGCTATAAGGATGGCAAGAGAGGTTCTTAGGATTTTTCAGAAGCCAAATCTAGAGTCAACAAGGATATCTGAAGGTCCCTTTTCTCCCTGTACCTCCTCATGATCTGCTGTGATTGGCCCTTGGGGATATGGATGTAAACTCACTCCTATAATAATTACTTTGAGATCACCTCCAGGGGTGGGGAACCTGAGGCCTTGAGGCCACATGTGGGCTTCTGTATCCTTAAGTGTGGCCTTTTGACTGAATCCATTTGGATTCCAATCTCCATCATAGGGATAAGACAGTTTCTGCCTTAGAGGATTCACCAGTTAGCTTGACCTTTCTCAAGTCACAACTTCTCTGGGCTTGTTTTCTCATTTGTGAAATGAGGAGGTAAGACTCCATGATCTCTGTAGCCCTTTCCAATTCTAAATCTATGATCCTAGCAAAAACAAGACATATATCATTGCGAGATAGAATGTGATACGTACTATGGAGGTTTGAAGGAAGTAGGGAAGATTACATCTGATTCAGAGGTTGGAAGAAAGCTTCGTAGAAGAGGTGGCATTTGAGTTTGGGGCTTGAAGAACGAATGGGTCAGATTCTAAGAAGGGAGGAGGAAAGCATCCCAGCTGGAGACAGAAGCATGAGCCAAGGCACAGAGCTGGGAAAATGCCGTGTGTGCTCTAAGAGAAGCAACTACAGTGCTTCTACATCACGACTTTTCCCATTGTGGTTTTGATACATTGCAGGTCAGCATAAGAAGTTAAATGGGAATTTTGGGGGGTTAGGCAGAAGCTGCAGGTGACAATGCAAGGCTGGCCTGTGACACAGAAAAAGTTTGGAAACTCAAAAATGCATGAAATATATGTCTAGTATTGTATAATATCAACATATTTTATCTTTTAATACCATAATAATTCAAGTTCTTCTCTGGTATGAAAGGAGGGCAAAAACATTTTATGCAAATTTTCCAGATCTCGGAGGCGCTGCACCTCTAACCCCTGCTGTGTAGAAGGGATAACTGTGGTCCTGTTTGACACAAACAGGATTTGTGGGAGTAAGGTGGTTAAAACATATAGAAATATAGGCTCTGGCCAAATCACTGAGGACTTTGAATAGCAAGCAAAAAAGTTTAGATCTGTAGTCAAAAGAAAACTCCAGAAAGTTTAGGGATTGTAAAAAAAAAGTGGTATGGATGCACACATGCTGGCAGAAAACTGGCCTTGGAGCCAGAGAGACCTTGGTGCAAATCCTGCTTCTCTCTGACACATAATGGATATATAATACTGGGCACGGGACAACCTCTTAGCCCCATAGACAACTATGAGTGGCAGAGAAGGTGACGACCTACTTCAGTAGAAGGACTTTCCTTATCCAGGAGTTCCATATATCAATTAAATCAGGTCCAGTCTCTGTCCTTTAATCCGGTGGCCCATACAGGATGGGCTAGAAGTCTATCATCCCTGGACTGATCTGCTCTGCAAGACTGGGAATGGAAAGAGGCATGGACAAATGTGGGCAGACCTGGCCCCTGGAGGAGTGTGGGTGTGAAGGAGAAGGAGGAATCAACTAACACCCTGTGGTGGGGGAACTGGAACGAAGATAAAGCAAGATGAAGCCATCAGCAGTTAGGCTTTTCTTTCTCAACCATTCAAAATGCAAGGAGAGATATTCCTCTTTGGCACAAATGTTCCAGGAATCTTGAAAAGTAGGCAGGCAACAAGAGGTGGGAATGAAGACTATTATCTGTAAATGCAGAGAGAATATGTCTCCCCTGCCCTAGACTGGAATTATAACAAATAACTCCATCCTTAGCTCAGCCTCTTTAATCCAAAACACTCTGGTTCCAGAGGTGCATCCTGGGTGGATCTGGGAGATAGAGTTAGGACAGGGGTGGGGAACCTGTGGTCTGTGTTACTGGGAGGCAGTTTTGCTCAATGGAGACAACATTATTTTCTTTAAAAAAATTTTATTGATGCTTAAAATTTTTTTTTAATACCACAATTAACTCTGGATGTTTTTCTTCCTTCCCTCTCCCTTCTTTTGCAGCAAAGGAAAAAAAAAAGTTAAGAACAGTAACAGGCGTATCTACCTTATTTAAAATGAAATGCACCATGCCATACTCACAGTCCCCCACCTCTTCAACTAAAAGGAGAAAGTTTATTTCTTCATTTCTTTTCCAAGGCCAACAATTGGGCACTGTAATCACATAGCATTCAGTTTCATTTGATTGTTAACAAAAAATTTTCTAGCAATTAGAGCTAGACATAAAAACAAATGGAGGTTTTTTTTTTGTTCTGAATTTGAACAAACACCAAAAAATAAAAATATTCTCATATACAAAATAGAACAGAAAAGGGGGATAATAATGGCAGATAACATCTCTACAATGCTTACTATGTACCAGGCACTGCCGAGTGCTTTACAATCATTACCTCATTTAATAGATGACACTGTGTGTGAAACCATGAGTCTCTTATACGTGATGTCCCTAAAGTCTGGACACATAGGCAAAAATGCATATTTGGAAATATTTAGAATATTAACACACTTTAGCCCCTTTGACTTCTTTTTCTGGGGTATGCTAAAGGAGAAGGTGTACTCAATGAAAATCACAGATGCAATGCACTTGATCGAATGCAAAAAGAACAAATGGGTTAAAATTGACGGCAATATGGAGCTATTGTATAGAGTTCATGTGAATCTTTTATAGCGCATCAACCTTTGCTTCACAAATGATGGAAATCATATGGAAGATGTTATTTGTCAATATTACAATTAAATACAATTTGCTGAAAATTTCATTTATTTCATTTCTTGAAAATGTGCATTTTTGCCTATGTGTCCAGACTTTAGGAACACCCCGTATAAAGCTTTCTTTCTTTGAAGCATATAATAAACTCAACATGTTACTCTCAAAGCTATCTTGTTTGTCTCATTTTCCTTCTAGTCTCTTATGCACATTAAAAATGCATCAATGACCCTCTTTTCTTTCTTTTCTTTTTCTTTTGGCAGTACAGTTGCTCCCTTCTTCCACCCCAAACTCCTCCAAATTAAAAAAATTCTTAAAACAAGTAAACATAGATAATCAAAACAAATCCACAATTTGCCATGTCCAAAAATATAGGTCTCATTCTGCACTTCTATCAGGAGGTAGGTAGGATGCTTTCTCACAATTCTGGAGTTGTGGTTGGTCATTGCATCGGAGTTCTTAATTATTTCCAAGTTACTTTTCTTTATAATGCTGTTACTGTATAAGTTTTTCTCCCAGTTCTGCTCACTTCATTCTGTATTCAAGTCTGAAATCTTTATACCTTTTATGACATGATATTCCATTGCATTCATGTCCCATCGTTTGCTTAACCATTTACCATTTGATGGGCACCATTTTGTTTCTCTTTCCTTACTACGACAAAAAGAGCTGTTATAAATATTTTTGGAATACGTGTCTTTTCCCTTTCTTTTTTCTTTAAATCTTTTTTTGTATTTGAGCCTACCAGCATCATTGAATATGTGTAGTTAAGTGAATTTTGGAGCATAATTCCACATTGCTTTCCAGAGGTATTAGACCAACTCACAGCTCCACCATTACATTAGCGTGCCTGTCTTTCTGCAGGCCCTCCAACCATTAACATTTTCCATTTTTGTCATGTTTGTCAATCTGGTGGCTATGAGGGGGAGCCTCAACATTGTTTTAATTTTCATTTCTCTATTAGTGAATTGGAGCATTTTTCCATATGGTGATTAGTCACTTGGAAGAACTGCCTGTTTGTATCATTTGACTTTGTTTTTATTTTTTAAAGAATTCTGTGAGCTGGTGGAAGGTGGTGTGAGAGTAGCGATGGGTAGGTGGGGAAGGACCATCTCTTTTATAGTTCTTGATCTTTCTAAAGGAATTCTCATTTTCTTTAGTGTAATGGATATTCAGATACTGTTGCTTTCCCCTCCCCAGTTCAGAGGAGCCTCCTCAAGAGCCCAACATCATGTAAATCCCCAGAACAGGTGTCAGGGAAACTGGGGATTTGGATGGAGAAAGTCCCAAGAAGTGGATCTCAGCAAACAAATGTGTGGCGAGACGACTTCCTTCGTGCCGGAAGATTGGACACCATGCCCATGTAAGGTTTTTCTCTTTTATAAGCTAGGATCAGTTCGGATTTCTAGGGACTCTTAGAACCCATGGTAATAAGATCAAGTCTGACCTGGTTCCTGTTCCCAATAGCCACCCCAGAGGAGGCCCTGTTGTATAGATGTAATAATAGTAATAATCATAATAATAACTATTTGTGATATTTTTATGGCTTCTGACTACATTTTGGGCCAAATCTTGTTGGCAGCTGGTTACTGGAAAGGAAGAAAATACCTCCCCCTGTTGTTCAGTCATGTCTGACTTTTTATGATCCCGTGGACCATGCTATCCATGGGGTTTTCTTGGCAAAGATATTGGAGTGGTTTGTCATTTCCTTTTCCAGTGGATTAAGGCAAACAGAGCTTAAGTGACTTCCCCAAGGTCACACAGCTAGTGAATGTGTGAGGCTGAATTTGAACTCAGTTCTTCTAACTCCAGACCTAGCACTCTATCCACTGAGCCATCTGGCTCCCACTAGCTGTTTTTAAAAGATGATTTGAGGCTCATATGCATGCACTCAGCTCATAAAAATCCGTATCTTCACCAATGATTCTTTTTGAATTGATGTATGTTGAATTCCCCAAGATAAATATACTCCATATCTCCTCCCAGGCTCCTCATCTATGATTTCTCTCCTCTTTCAAGGCTGACCTAAATTGCTATCCAGGTCCACTAAAAATTCATGCTATCTAACCTTGTTTGGTCCTTCACTGCTGCCTGGAAGTCCTTTAATTCATCTCTTACTGACTCCTTATCAAATTTGTCAAATCAGTTCTTCTAGACTTTGTCCACTCTCTCTAAGCTTCCGGTTTCACTGTGTCTTGCTCCCTTTCAGATATACAGTAGAAAGAGACTGGGTTTGATGTCAAAGGACCTAGGTTCAAATCCTTACTCTGCCACTTAAATCCTTCCCTTATTACTACTTGTATCACCTTGGGCAAGTTACTTCCTCTCTGGGCCTCAGTTTCCTCATCTAGAAAATGAAAGGATTGGACTAGATGATCTCTAAAGTGTTTTCCAGCTCAAAATCTGTGCTTCTCTAATTTCAATAACTTTACTGAGAGGGAGATTATCTAACCCTGACCATCCTCTGCACTGCCCTCCTCAAAACCTGTCTAACCCTGACCATCCTCCCTGCCTCCTCTTCAAAGCTTCTGTCTTTACCCATCTTTTCCTAATCCTAACCCTTTCCCTCACTTTTCAAATTCAATCAGGTGCCAAGTCCTATCAATCTTTTTAACATCCCCACAGTTACCTCTCTATCTCACGTGGACCGATGGTCTCCCTACTTTAAATCTCTCCATCCTAGCATCCATACTACATACTGTGATGGATGAAAGATGCAATGACTGGAGAAACAAAAGTTCATACTTCTGAGCATGTTGATTTATTAAGCAATGGATACCATGTGCTCAACAAACTGGCCTCCTCAGCTTTGGCACTGGACCCCGAACACAGGGGGAGAAAGACTTTTATGAATTAAAAACAATCGAATAAGACCAATTAATTAAAAGAAAATGATTAATCAGGATACAGAGTTAGGCAATCTGATTTCTAATTGGAGGAAAGATTAGAGACCTTCCAAGTTGGGAAGGAGAGAGCAAATAAGCATAATTCTCTGAAATCAGAAAGAGAGGTGTCCCACTTCACCCAAGTGTCGGTATATAATCAAACAAACACGGAAACAGTAACTGACTCATCAGTGCAGGCCCAGTTTTCAGATCAGATACATAGGTTGCTTGAGATGTATAATTGTGAGAAAGCTCCTTGCCTCAATCTTTGAATCTGGTCAGCAGTGTCTAGGTCTTTAATTAAAGTTGTCTAAGCAGCAGGTAGAGGGGGTCCAGCTTCCCAGCCACGCAGGGCTACATTCAAATAATACAACAAAGTCCTCTCACAGTTCCCAATGGTTTGCATACAGACACTTGCAGGGAGCAGGATGCCACTTTTTCTGATTTCGGGGAATTGTACCTGTTCGCTCTTCCCATCCTGACTTGGAATATACATACTCTTCTTAATGAGAAGTTCTGATCATGTTAATCCGCTGTGCAAAAGTCTTTAGCAGTTTCCCACTCAGTGAAGTCTAAAATCATGAGATTATAGAACTTAAAGCTGGAAGATACCTTTAAAACCCATTCAATCAGTGCCCCCCCCCCCAATTTTGTGGATAAATAGACTTAGGCCCAGAGTGGTTGAAGTAACTTGTTTGAGATCACAAATTGGTGTGCTATAATCCAGTGGAGTCAAGCTCAAATCTAGCCACTAAACTAGACAGTATATAAGGATTCCTTTTGGCTACCTATTGACTTAGAAAACCACATATCGGGATAGCTAGGTGGTGCAGTGGATAGAGCACAGGCCGTGGGGTCAGGAGGACCTGAATTAAAATCTGGCTTCAGATACTTTCTAGCTGTGTGACTCTGGGCAAGTCACTTAATCCTGATTGCCAAAAAAAAAAATTTAAACACATAGTAAAGAAAACCACATATTAACATCTCTATGTTCTATTGTATTTTTATTTATTTTGTTAATATGTCTCAGTTATATTTTAATGTAGTTTGGGCTGCACTTGGGAATGTTACCTTGTGTTTGACACTCCTGATGTAGTAGATAGGGCACTGATCTTGGATTCAGGAAGAACCGTCTCAGATACTTACTGTGTGACCCCCCCTCCCCCAAGAACCCTCCCCCACAAAACAAAACAAAACTGGAAGGGAGCTATATGAACCTCAGACTCTTTGTAATACTTTATGGCTCTTCTACCAGCTGATCATCCTCTTTAGTTTTGTAGTTATTTGTGTTTCCTGTCTTATCTCCTTATTATAGACTTCCTCCTGTAGAAGCAAAGTCCGTGTCTTGCGTATCGTTACATATCCCCTAATGCCTACCTAGCACACAGTAGGTGCCTAATTAATGTTAATGGAATTGAATTTTAACTTTATTTCCCCTGTATAAAAATATTTGGTGGTGGGACAGTTAAGATGTTTTTATGCTAGCCCCTCTGTCCATAGTGAGTCCTCTGGGGACCTACTGTATTTCATATAAAGATGCTTCTGGGAGATGTACTTACAAAATAATAGGACTGGAAGGATGGATGAAGGAAAAACTCATTAAGCACTTACTATGTGCTAAGCAATAGGAATGCAAATCCAAAAGCAAAGATGACACCCCCACCCCCACCCCCTTTACCCCCAACTCTTAAATCATTGAACCTCCAGTCCCTGGCCAGGACCAAGTTAGGACATCTGCCCTTTGCTGACTTCTCTAGTCTTCTCTGCTTCCAGGTCATTCCAGGAGCTGTCTGCTGATGCCCTAAAGAAGAATTCCACCTACAGCTCTCTGCATAACAGCCCATTGGCCAGCCTCGACTTCTCTGGTACCAGGCCATTCCAGGACCAGGCCACTGATCCACCTAAGAAGAGTTCCACCTATAACTCTTTGCACACCAACACCTCCGGTGGCATTGACTTCTCTGGTACCAGGCCATTCCAAGACCTTCCTGCTGATTCCCCTAAGAAGAGTTCTACCTTCAGCAATCTGTATAGCAGCACACTGGCTAACACTGACTTCTCCAGTCCTAGGTCATTCCAAGATCTGTCCATTGATCCTGCTAAACACACCTCTATATTCACCAGCCCAGCAATCAATACTGACAGGCCAAGAAGACGAACCTTCAGCACTGGAGCCTCCCCAGTGAATGAGAACTCTCCTTCCTTCTGGGCTCCCAGAATGGTGAGTTGAGCTGCTAACTGCCCTCTGTCTCCTTAGGTCCAGGTCCCTACTTTGATTGGCCATGTGGCTACCAGCTCCCAGATCACATTCTTTCTTATGATAATGCTATTCTTCACATGCAAAGACAGGCCTCACTGGAGTGTTCAGCAGTATGCTGGTAAATGTTTAACAACCAGCTCTCTGGAGAAAAAAAAGGCAGATAAAAAGGGAAGGGGAACAAGCATTTATTAAGCACTTATGTACCAAGCACCTTACAAAGATTATTTCTTTTGGTCCTCACGACTCCGGGAAGTAGGGGCTATTATTATCCCCATTTTACAGGCAGACAGTTTAAATGTCTGGCCGAGGGTCACACAGCTAGTAAGTGTCTGAGGCCAGATTTAAACTCAAGTGACTCCAGGCCCAGGGCTCTATCCATCATGACACCTAGCTGTCTACAATGTTCACAACATACTTTTGAATTTGATTTGCATAATTAACATTTTATCTCTCACTTTCTTAAGTCTGGACTCTAGGCAATCAACAAAACAATAAATCAGACCCTAACTGTAGTATTTGTTAATTTCCAAGGTATAAAATGCTCACACTGAAAATTTGAGAATTGACTCTCACAAAATGATTTGAGCTGGCTCCAGCACAGCCCTTAAATTGTGCCCCTATGTGAACATTGGCTAGGTGGAATTAAAACTACCTCGCAGGGCTAGGGAACAGAGTAAGGCTAATGGGCTGGGCCCATACTTGGCCCATCACTGAAATCCCTGCTTTGTGTATAGCACTTCACAAATTTCAAATCATTTCCCCCATCTATGATCACTTTTGAGCCTTCTAGTACCCCTGTAAAGTAGCCAAGGATTATTCTTATTTAATAGATGAGGAAACTGAGGCTCAGAGAAGTGAAGTAATTTGTCCAAGTTCAAACTGTAAGCGAGTGACAGAAGTTATACTAGGATCCAGGTCTCTTGATTCTCAGGAGGGTCCAATGTTGTTTCCAATTGCCTCTTCCACTCTATTCTATGGAGTGATCTAAGCATTCCTCTCAATTTAAAAAGCAAGGACAATTCAGACTGGCCATACTTTCCTCTCATAATGCCAGAACTCCTCTGCCTTGCCCACCACCCCAATAATTTTCATTTTATTTTATTGATTCCAAACCCAACAACTACCAGACAAATGAGCATTTCCATGTACAGAGCAAAACAGAAAAAGAGGATTGCACGAGAAAACCACTTATATCCACCACATACAGCTTGTTTTTTCCCTCCAAGACACATTCAACATGTAACTTTCAAAGTTGCCATGTCTGTCTGTGTTTCCGTCTTCCCCCAAAGATGAATTGGGAGTCAGGGTTTTGTTTTTTTGGAGCCTGATCTTAGAGATCATTTGGCCCCAGGGTTCTTTACCTTTTCTGTGTCCTGGACCCCTTGGGCAGTCCAGTGAAACCTATGGACTCCTCACAATACTGTTTATAAATGCACAAAATAAAATACTTAGGATACAAAAGAAATCAATTCTGTTGAAATGGTTATCAAAATATAAAAACAAGTTCATGGGTCTCAGGTTGAGAACCCCTGGTAGTCCAGAGGGGCAGAGTGGTAAAAAGCCTGTCAGAGGTCACTGGGGTTCTAAGTAGCAGAGGCAAGGTTAAACCCCTTTCCCTTCCCTGCCCCCCCACCCCCAATTGCCTTTTCTACTGGCCCATGCTAGATTTCCTCTTCCCCTGCAGGATACCTTTATACCTCACTTGATGTTGTCGACTAGTCGGAAGGGAGGACAGACAGGAGCTTATCAGTTTTTTCCTCCACTTACCCCACTGCGGGCTCAAAGGTAAACCGGAAACTTTGATTCAAAGACCAGAAAAGTAAGAGAGTGGTCAGGATGGTGGCTGAGGAAGAAGCTATTCTAGATCCAAATAAACTTGCCTCCCAGCATGGGTAGGACCCATTTTCTGTCCATGGACATTATGATATACGGTTGCTTGGAGATGCCCTTTCTGGCTCCTAGCAGGCATGGAGCCAGTAGCAGACAGAGTCCTGAGGCAAACCTTTCTAGAGAGCCCCTGTCAGACCCTGCTGTGGGGAGAAAGCTTACGGATTGGGGTGGTGGCAGGAGATGAGTGCTTGGCACCCTAAAGGAAGAGGCGGCGGGGGGGGGGAAGGGGGTGTTGCTCTGAGTTATGTAGGGAGGAGTTCAATACCTCAGACAAATAGTACTGAGGATGCTTAGCCCTGTCTTTCTGTTGGTGGGAGGAGTCATCCACCAATCAGATCTGAGGTTGATAGGAGATGTTGGGATTGAATTGAAGCTGGGTTTTTGCCCTTTGTGGGATGTGGGTGGAAGGAGAGAACCACTCAGACTCGGAGCACTAACATCCTCCCACCCCTTGTTCCCTCACAACGGGACTGAAGTACCAAGCAAGGCAGCTCTGAGCCTCCCAGATAGACAACTAGCCAGAGTGGCTCCTGAAGAACAGGGCAACATGAAGAACAACATGGCAACCCCAGGGACACAGGGGTGGAGAGCAGACAAGAGGGACAACTTCAGCAGCTCCCTCTGCCTCTTTTTCCCTGACACTTCCTCTCTCCCCTCAAATAAAATTAACTAAAAACAGACACACAAACAACCAATAGCTCATAGGCTATGAAGCCTTTCCAGAAACCAAGAGCCAAATGTCTTCTCTGAAGACATATCTCAACTCCATGGAAGGCCTTCTCCCCTCTGACTTTTCCCAGGGCCATATGCTCCAAAAATCCACTGAAGGAAGAATTCCCCAGATCTGAGTTTAAATTCTTCATCTCTCTAGTCTGTCCCCCTCCCTGAGCAAGCAAGCCAGCCCTGACTGACATCAATTATAGCTCACATATCTGTAATGCTTTAGGGTTTACAAAGCACTTTTCCCACAATAAAATAGAAAAGGCATTTGATTTGGAGTCTGAATACTGGCTGAACTCCTTGCTGCTTGTGTGACCTTAGGCAAGTCACTTGACCAATCTGGGTTTCTGTTTTCTCATCAGTAAATGAGGGGGGTAGACTAAATGATGTGAGGTCCCTCCCAGCTCTCAATCTTGTTAGTCCCATAAGTATTCTTATCCCCATCTTGCAGATGTGGAACCTAAGACTCACTTTCCTAATATCACAACTAGAAAATGACAGAGTTGGGCCTGGAACTCCACTTCCTGTTCTCTCTTGCTAGTGGAACAGCCATGGGCATTAGATACGGCCTCTGTTTCTAGATTACAAATGGATGTGTGTCCTCCATGCCCAGGTCCACCTGGCTTCCAGTGCCATCTGGATCCACAAAGCTTTGGAATATTTGAACCATATGTCCTCATTCTGGGACAAAAAGTATGGATAATCAGGTTTTAGGGTTTGGGGGATATATGTAAAGAATAGAAAGATATTGGGGGAATGTCTCCCTCTGTCTTAGAATTGTACCTGGATATGACGGTGAGGAAAAGTAAGATTTATACCATAAGTCTAGACTTGGGTGGGCAGGTTGGCATGGACCTCGAAATTTATATATCTGGATTAGCTTATGGCCATGGGAGCACACCTGGATCTGCCCTCTGGGTTGTAGCTGACTATACAGCTGTGACAGGCACCCATAGCAACAGCTGGCCAAGAGGCCAAGCAGGTTGGGAAAAAAAATCTGATATCTTTCCCTCTTCCCCATTCCTGTTGTCTTCCACTCTGACATCTGGTATTTCTGTTCTGCCTTCAGAACAGTGAGGATAAATTCATTCACAGTTCAATGGTAGGAATTTGCCTTTTCATCCCTGGGATTGGTAAGATGGGGGTGACTCACCAATATTAGAATTTTGAGTATAAGGCCACTGGATATAATTTTGGATAGAAAGAACTTCCTGGTGCCCTTCCAATCTAAACTAGTAGCTCAGGCCATTCTTCTCTACCCTATTCCCTTTCCACTTGCCTGTATTCTCCAGTATTTGTATTCTCTTTATTTGTGCATTCATCTCTAGGAGATTCTGCAATCCTTTAGGGTAAGGCCTTGTCTCATTTTGAAATAGGCACATAGGAATCCAGGATAAAGTGTTAGAAGGGACCTTGGAGGCCGACTAGTCCAGCCCCCTCATTTGACAATAAGAGCCAAGAAACTTAAGTGACTTGGCCAACATCATGCAGGTAGTTAGTGTTGAGAAGGGGTTTGAACAGGAGTCCTCCAACTTCAGCACTAATGCCTTTTCACTGTACTCTACTACATGGGATTGATTTGGGTTGAGCTGTGGTGAAGACTCAGCTAAACGGCAGCACAGGTTCCTCGGGAGGCAGGGTGGGAAGGGTGAAAGGGCATCCTGAAAATCAAGGGTTTCTCCATATACTTTCAGGAACAAATTATGTGTAGGGTAGCAATCGGAACCAACCCACCTCTGCTGATGATGTAGAAGCCTAGGGCATGTTGGCATTTGTACTGCCCCTCAGGGATAGGGACTGAATTTTGTAGAGTTAAAAATTTTACTCCTGATGACAACACACCAGATAGCATGGGCAGGGATGATGCCTCTTCTCCCTCCCTCCCCTCATGCTGCCAGCCTTCTCCATCCTGCCCTTCTCTTTCCTCCCATCAGTCAGCAGTCTAAGCTCTAATACCATAGCCCTGCTGTTTGGGTGCGCTTGAGATTTAACACCCTTCCTGTGCTGATTCTCGGAGACCCCGCCTTCCTCTAGCCTCACCCCAAACCTCCCTCCCTACCCCAACAAGTGCGCATCTCATCCCCAAAACATGGGAAGAGAAAATCTTTTGTCATCCTCATCAACCACCACATAAAGCAGCAGTCACAAGCGAGGGCGGAGAGGGACCTCCCCGCGTCCTAGCTAAGGGCAGCGTTAGACTCCCTGTATGATTCCAGCATCTCCCACCGGGTCACCTCTGCGCTGTCGCACCCCGCTACCGCCCCCCGCCCCCAACACACCTGTATGCAACTGTAACTGCAGAGCCCGGCCGCAATGTCCAAGAGAAGCCACATGAGGGCAGTGTTGCCCTGGGTTTGCTTTCTGCCTTCGTTTCTTTTGGAGCTGTGTTAAACTTCACTTCTTCTTATTAATGGATCGGAAACTTTTCCTCCTTCTCCCTCCCTAACTCCCCCCGCCCCCCAGCCTCAACCTTCTTTTCCCCTCCCTCCTTCCCTCTCTCTCTTTTTCCTTCCTCCCTCCCTCCCTCCGCTTTCTCGCTGCTGCAGGCTATAATACCAGCCCTAGTCAGCTGGGCACTGGGGCTGTTCAAACAGATTTGGTGTGGATTGTGAATTTACCTTCAGCATCCTCTCTTCTACCTGCCCTGGCTTTTTCCCCTTTGGGGGGGTGGGGGGAGGGAAGAAATACATGACTTTCCTCTGCCTTCCCCCCTCCCATCCCCGGCCCCATTCCTTCTTTCTTTAAAAACAAAAATCTGCCAGGCTGGCACATTGCTGTCAGCAAAGACCCCTGGAAATTGAGTCACGATCGAGCTCTGAAACTCACAGAGGAGGTGCGGAGAGAGCCTCGCTCATTCCCCGCCGCCCAGCCTTCCCTCCCTTGGCTCCCCTGCATCCTCCGCCTCGCTGGAGACGAGCCCAATGTTCCAGTGTTATCTTTCCCCAAGATCTCAAAGCACTTTACCCACTGGGTGAATAATGAAGTTCCTGAGTGAGGGAGCCCAGGATTAGCCATGTGTTTTTTCGCTTCTGGTGCAGAAAGAGGGCTGCATGGCAGGGTTAGGGATTGGAAATCAGCTCTCTGTCTCCCCTTGCTCCAGCCCCCACCCCTTTTCCCAATCCTCTTGACCACCACCCCAACCCCACAATCTCACATATCACAGAATATTAGCTAGAGCTGAAGGGGACCGTACAGTCCAATCCATGCAGTGGACCACCCAGTCCAATCCCTTCATATTTACAGGGGAAGGAAATGATGCCAAAAGAGGGAGAAATGATTTGGCCAAGGTCACAAGAAAAGTAAATAGACTTGGATTGGAACCCAGATCTTTTGAGTCCAAACCCAGTACTCCTCCCACCACCCAGTGATGATTCAATTCAATTCAACAAACATAAGTGCCTACTATGTGCGAGGCACTGATCTTAGGTTTTTAAGGAGACAGGGCTGTAGGGGGAAAGATTTTCACAAGGTAACTGGCCCAGACACAGCAGAATCATAGACTTTGGGCTGGAAGGGCCCTTAGAAATCATCTAGTCCAATCTCCTCATTTTGCGCATGAGGAAACTGAGGACCAGAGAGGTTAAATGACTTAGGATGGTAGGATCATGGATTTAGAGCTGGAAGGAATCTTAAAGGTCATCTAATCCAATCCCCTCATTTTACAAAGAAAGAATAACTTAACTGCCTTTCAGGGCAGCTGGGTGGAGCAGTGGTTAGATGCTGGCCTTGGAATCAGGAAGACTCATCTTCCTGAGTTCAAATTTGGCCTCAGATACAAGGTCACACTAGCTGTGTGACCTTGGGCAAGTCACTTAACCCTGTTTGCCTCAGTTCGTCTGCAAAATGAGCTGGAGAAGGAAATGGCAAACCACTCTAGTATCTTTGCCAAGAAAACCTCCAATGGAGTCACAAAGAGCCAGACACGACTGAACAACAACAAAAAGGCCAAGAGGTTAAATGACTTTCCCAAGGTCATGAGCTAAAATTTGTATTTGGGTCCTTTTTCTCCAAAACCAATGCTCTTTCCCCAGTACCCCAACACTGTTGGGAAGCTCTAGCCCCTGATCTGCCCCTCCTGCCAGGGAAGCTATCAAGGGTATTAGGGTAAATGAGAATTGTTTCCTTCCACTGCTCTCTCTCCAGATCTTTGGCATGGGGCCATACCAGATAGTGCTGTCAAGACGGAGGGCTGTTCCTTGGCAGGGGTTGGACTTGCCTGGCAAGTCCAGCTCCAAAATCCACCCAACAGATGAGTTCATAGGGGCCCTAGGTTCAGATGAATGGAGTCTCCTGTGGCCAGAACTCCCTCTTGGGTCCTAAAATTCCATTTCCACTGTCCAGGGCAGCCAGGTTTCCAGTTTCTAGGCCCACCATTCAAGTCTTTTCTTTCAGAATTCTCGGCTTTGATGCCCAAACCCATTTCCCTCAGTACATTTTCCTCCAGGCAGAGCACTGTACTGCCCTAGTCACTCATTGAGTGATTCTTTTTGCCTCACAGTGCACACAAAGGAGAGAAGCTAGCTAGGATCTTCCTTCTTCTTTTCTGGTCCCTCCTCCCCTCTTCATCCCTACAAGACTACCTATGCTGGGTCTGACTCCAAGCCATATTCCTCCTGAGCTTGCAGCCCTTGGCTCAGTGGGCTCCTCCATTCTCAGAGAGAATGTAAGTGGAACATTCCAAGCTCCCTGCCTCTCTACCCAGGCCCTGCCTAGATAGCCCTTCTCTGCTAACAGGAATAGTCCAAGAATCCTAGAATTTAGAGCTAGAAGGAATCTTAGTAACCATCTAGCTCAACTTTATTCTACATAGGGGGAAAGCGAGGCCCACAGAGAAGTAACTTGCCCAAGAGCACACAGACAGCAGGTAACAGAGCCAGGGTCTCAAACTAGCCCACTGACTCCAAAGCCAGCTCTTCTGCTATCTACATTACCACCTCCCTCCAGGAGGAACCAGCCTATGCTGAGCTGGGAAGTCACCTAGACTGTTAACACAGGGTGACCAAGGGGAACATCTGGGGAGGGTCCAGTCACAGCAATGACTAGGTGGGACTAAGGCAATTCCACTCTCTTTCTCAGCCACTATATGGGCGGGAGCTGCTAATTCAAGATGGACTCATGGTGACCTCTGTTTCCTTCTCCCCTCACCCACTGGGAACCCTGAAGTGGGGAGGTAGGGGCCCTTGCCCACCCTGGGATCACAGAGGCAAGGGGGCCAGGGATAAAGAGCAAGTCCCTTTTCAGTGAGAGATGGGTACATTTCCATTTCTAACGGCTGGAAGGGAGCCAGAATCCTTTCAGAAGGCTTCATGGAAAAGCTCAGCAGGAACAGAACACCGCCTCTGTCTCGATGCCTTCCCAGCAGCTCCAGGGCAAGGGTCCATGCTGCTCAGCCAGCCAGGGGCTCCCCACATCTGGGCTAGGACTGCAGCCCCCAGGATCCCAAGCAGCAGGGGGCCCTGGGAAGGTAGTGGGGGGCAGGTCAAGGAACAATAGATGGACTTTTTGTTCCCATCTTCCCCCTTAAAACAATCAAACAAACAAACAAAAATGCCTTTCTCTCTCTGAGCTACCCCAGTGGTCACTCCTTTAAAAATCAACAATTCCATTCAGTAAACATGTATTGAGTCCCTACTGTGTGCAAGGCTTTGTGACTGTGGATAGGGAGACAAAGATGAAAAAACAATTTCTGTGCTCAAGTTCACAATCTAGTATGTGGGGGTAGTGAGTTGGGGGTAGATGGGAAGCAGACTTGTACACAAATAAAAATAATACAAATTAGAATATAAAAATGGTAAGGGAAGAGAGCCTGACAAAGTACTATGAGAAATACAACTGGAGTGGACCGCTTTTAGCTCAGGGGGATCAGAGAAGACCTCAGAGAGGAGGTGGGCCTTGAAGGTTGAGAAGGATTTCAATAAGCCGAGACGATGAGGGAGTAGATACCTGCCAACAGAGATGTGCTCCATGAAGATACAGACAAAGGAGAATGCTAGATGAGATCTGGGAACAGTCCGTTGTCCAGTTTGACTGTACTGTAGAGTACATGAAGGCAAAGAGACTGAAATGAAGCTGTAAAGGAGCCAGCTATGTAGACCTTAAAAGTCAGGCTAAGAAGTTTGTATTTTAACAAGTATATACAATTTACTGGATGCAAGACTGGGCACTAGGCCTGGAAGGGACAAGCCTAGTGGGGTGGTTGTGAGAAGCCCACTCTCTAAGCCTTTGAATTGCTATGTAAATGTGAGTTATGAAGAGGAATTATTCTTTAAAAGGGCACAATATGTAGTACTTGTCCTCAACCAGCTTACAGTCTAGTGTGTAGGACAAGGCTTTTCCACAAAAAGCCAGGTAAGAATCCAAAGCAGCATGCCAGGGCTATGAAGGATACAAAGTAGACGAGACAAGGTCACTGCCCTTTTCTACTTAGGAGTGACGGGGCATAAATATATTAAAACTATCAAAGGCAGCACATCAAAATAGAATGAATATTACCAAACTTGAGATCAAAATAATTAAAGCCAAGTTATCATACAGAATGTCATGACTCAGTCGTGTAACATCTGGGATTATAGAAACCTTTAGAAAAACTGAGATCAATGTCTTTACGTTAAGGCCAATCGACCTAGACCTCAAAAGATATGAGATGGAAATCTGCCTGAGACACTTACCAGTCTCAGCTTCCTCACCTAGAAAATGGGGAAGATAATAGCACCTACGTCACTGAGTTGTTGTAAGGATCAAATGAGATCACATACACACACATTAAGTGCTATATAAATATTAGGTATTACTATTATTGTCACTATTTGGGCTACGTGTTTGAGGAGAAGTTTAGATCGTAAATGTTGTAGGAGCTCAGGTGAGGGAGCAGTCAAAAGCCTGGGTGGTCAAGTTTCTTGGAGGAGGTGAGATGGAGCTAGGATTTGAAGGGTGGGGATGATTCAGTGAGGTGGTGAAAAGAAAGAGAAGCATTCCAAGCTGGGGGAACAGTAAGGAAATAACCTGGGCGGGGGGGATGCAAGAGTGGGAGAAAAGGCTGGAGAGGCAGTGGAGGGCCTTGAGAGTCAAGCTGAAGAGTCTGGAGTTTCTTTGATAGGCAATTGGGATCCATTGGAGGTTTTTGGGTAGAGAGTGGCATGATGCCTACAGTGCCTTAGGAAAGTTAATCTGGTAGTGTTCTCAGGATAGAGCGTAAGGATAAAAAAAATAGAGGCAGGTGAGGCCAATTTGTTGTTGTTTAGTTGTGTCGGAGTCTTTGTGAACCTATTTGGGGTTTTCCTGGTAAAGATATTGGAGTGGTCTGCCATTTCCTTCTCTAGCTTTAAAAAAAAACGACAGATAAGGAACTGAGGCAAACAGGAGTAAGTGACTTGCCCAGGGTCATGTAGTTAGTAAGTGTCTGAGGTGAGATTTGAACTCAGGAAGATGAATTTTCCTGACTTCAGGCCCCACTCTATCCGCTGAACCATTTAGCTGCTCTAAAAGACAGTTAGAAGGCTACTATAGCTATTAATTGATCAATAAGCATTTATTAATTGCCTACTATGTGCACTGTGTTAAGGGCTGGGGATGCAAAGGCAAAAACGAAAAGGTTCTTGAACCTTATTGAGATAAACAATATGTGCACATTTAGATATATGCAAAATCTATACAGAATAAGTACAAGGTATGGGGGTGGGGAGGTACTAGCAGCTTCAGGGGAATTACAAAAGACCCCATGTAGGAGGCATCACTTGTGCTAAGCTTTAAAGGAATTGTAGGAGTCTAAGAAATGGAGGTGAGGAGGGAGTGATTCCAGAGATGAGACATAGCCCATGTAAAGGGGTGGATAGGTAGGTAGGTTTATAGGTAGATAGATATAAAGCATTTAATAAGGCTTTACTATAGTGCCAAGCACTTGCTAAGCACCAGGAATACAAATGCAAGCAAACAAGAGAGCCCTTTCCCTCAAGGAACTTACAGTATAATGGGGTAAGACAACACATAAAGGAGAAATGTAAAGGGGAAATATACTCGGGCACGGTGTGAAGGTGGCCTGGCTCTGAGAAAGATGATGGGAAAAATCACCTCTCAGAGCTCAGTGTTTCAGCAGCAGAGTTCCAAACTGATTGACAATGATGTCTAGTGTGTGGGCACCACGGTTATGGAGAAGGCCTGGAGACAGAAGGTGGAAAGAATAGGAAGACCAGTTGACCTAGGCTGGTGGTAATGATAATAAAGAGGAAGAATGGTCAGGACTTGGTGACGGATTGGACATGATGGGGAGGGAGGCAGAAGAGGCAAGTATAGCCTCAGGGCTTTTAGCCCGGGTGACTGAAAGTCATAGTACCATGGCCTGAAATGAGGGAGCTTTGGGGACGATGGGAATGAGTTTCACTTTAGACAAATTGAGTGTGAGGTGATGAATGGATATTCGAGTGGAAGGGACAATTAGGCTGTGGAGTGAAGCTAGGGCTGGAGATGCAGATTTAGGAGACATTTGCATAGAAATGAGAACTAATGTGGTTGGACTGGATGAGACCTCTGTAAGGAGAAAACAGAGAGACAAGAGCAGAGGGCCAAGGACTAAGGCTTGAGAAACATTGGTATTTGGGAGGCAGGAGAAGAAAGAGGAGCAGGGAAGAAATTATATGGAGTAGTAAGAAAAGAGCACAGGACAGTGTAGAAGCACTGGAACACTTAAGGACTGGTCAACAATGGCAAATGTTTTACCACTTAGCAAGGAGGATGAAAACTGAAAAAAGGCTGATGAATCTGGCAATTAGAAGGTCTTTGAACTAGAAGAGAAGGTCCCTGATTTCATGCAGTTGCCTTGACTTGGCAACACCCATGAACACAGAATCCTCCTTTCTTGTTCTTCTGAGTATTTGAATATTTGTGTTTGCTGATGATTTTTAAATTTGTAAAAAGAAGAAAAAACAATGTTGAGGTTTTTGGTGATCTTAGGAATGGCAGATCAGGTAAGCGGCTTGCTGAAGTTCACATGGCTGATCGGTGACAGTTAATTACCTGGGCTAGAACCCAGATCTTCTGGTGGTTAATGCATTACTGGAATATTCCCTTCTAAGGGAACAGGGAGGTAAGGTTTTAACTGAGGAACTTAACTAGAAAGTATAAGATCTCAAAAGGGGATAGATTGGAAGGAGTACCATTAGGTTCCAGACCTTTTTGTAGAGTTCTTGCAAGCACACCATTTCATTGTTCTAAGGAGGACCCTTAAAATGTCAAGGAATGAAGATGATAGTCCAGGCCTCAGTTGCCTAGTGGAAGCTAGCAAGTGCCATACCTCTTCTTGGGCCTGGTTAGTCCCTTGCCCCCAGACACTCCACAAATAACAATCCACCAAGCAATTGTTTTGAACCACTTAGATGATGGAGAGACAGAGGTCAAGAGAGGCGACTAGCTGTGTGACCATGGGCAAGTGGCTTAACCTCTCTGAGCATCAGTTATCTCATCTATAAAATGGGCATAGTAATACCTGTAATCCCTAATCTCAGAGGATTGTCGTGGGGCTGAAATGAGATGATATAAATAAAGCACTACCAACGTGGAAGCTATGTGAATGTCACCCAGCTATTACTATTATTTTTTATGTTATTATTTTGAAAGTAGTTTTATGTATATTATCCAAGTTGCTGCCTCACTAGAATTTTTAAGGCAGGCAGGAAAGTATTATTTTCTCCATCTGACATATGGGGATTCCAAAGCCCAGAGAAGGAAGTGGCTTACTCAAAGTCCCATGGCTACTGAATGCTAAGGGCAAGATTCAAACCCAGGTTGACTCCTGACTCCAAGTCCTGGGCTCTTTCTATTCTATTACATGCTCTCTGCATGTATCTCACCTTATTCTCAGAGCAAGATGTCTTCTTCAGCCCATAAACCAGGCCCATGGGCAATGGCCCTTTGCTATAGATGATGTTGGTTTCTACTACCTAGAACTGCATCTACACCCTAAACACCTGCTGTGGGCCCCGGATATGGTGAAAATGAGTTGTGCAAAGAACACTCCTGGGTCAAGCACAGGAAGGAAGGAGGAAGAAAGCTGCAGCCTTGGAGAGGCGGAGGAGAAAAAAAGAATATAACTGCTGATTCTGGACTTTTCAGCTCGAAATTCTCTGATCCTATGACTCCCTTGTTACACACACACACACACACACACACACACACACACACACACACCCCAGACCCCATCGGTTTGCAAATGATTTCGCACTAGGACAGTCCAGGTTTTCAGAGTCAGCTTACTTCCAAGGATAAGGGAGTGGGTGGCTGAGACACTAGGTGATGAGTTCAGATGAAGAGATATATAAGCGATGTGTGGTGCTGTGCCTGGGTCATCCCTAGATGTGCCACAGCTCTCTGTGTGTGAATGTGTGTGTAGAATCTGTCATACCCATTCCCAGCCCTTCTGGGTGGCTCTTATCAAGAAAGGACTTGGCAATGTGGGAAAAGAGCACAGGGTTAGGAATCATGAGACTTGGGTTCGAGTCTCAGATCTTCCACTAACTCTCTGAGTAGCCTGGGGCAACTCCGAGCCTCATTTTCTTTCTCTGTAAAATGAAGGGTTTGGATAGGATGATCTCCATGGTTCCTTCTAGTTCTATGAATCAGCTGGTTGAATAAGCCTGGGGCTACAATTCAGTGTTCAGGTTCTAAGACAGATAGTGTTATTTTTATTTTTTTCCCTGTTTATTTAAAACGTTCTTTTAAAATCTGTTCTCGAGCCTCTCTATCCTAGGAAGGAAAGTGATTGGGATGCAAGGTGCTGCTTCTTCTGTTTCAGACTTCAGAAAAAATCTTGATGATGGGGATGGGGGTAGGGCATGAGTATTTTGTGTTTTGGAAGGAGTATTGGTCTAGGTGTTAGGAAAGCTGAATTTAATCTGTTTTCTGTTACTTATTAACTTCATGTATTCGGGCAAGTGATTTTCACCTTTTCTGGCTTCAGTTTTTTCATCTTTAAAATGAAGTAGTCGGCCTAGAACATTTCACATGTTTCTTCTTCCGTTACCGTTGAGCCTTTGGGGAGGGGGTTTGTAAAAGTGGTCAGGGCTATCTTGCTTCACATGTCAGTCACATTCCTGAAAAGGTCGGTGTAAAATGAATTCTTGTTTTGTTTTTGGAGGCAATCAAGGTTAAGTGACTTGCTCAGGGTCACACAGCTAGTAATTTCTGAGGGCACATTTGAACTCAGGTCGTTCTTGCTCTAGGGCCAAGGCTCTATCCACTGCACCACCTAGCTGCCCCATAAAATGAATTCTTGACATGAGCTGTGAGAAAAATGCTTTGTTATTTAGAGGAATCCCAAGTTAAGTCCTTTTATAAAGTAAATTTGCAGAAAGCCCCCCAGATCCAGGCCTAACACTTCTCCATATCATGGGATCGTTGATTTAGGTAACTTGGAGATCATCTGGTCTAAATTTCTCATTTATAAATTTATAAAAGATTGAGGCCCAGTGAAGTTAAAGGGTTCCAGTGAGGACCTTTTGTCCAGGGTCACAAAAGTAGTGAGTGACAGAATCAGAATTCAAACCCTGGTCTCGTGCTCCCAAACCAGAATCCTTTCTGCCATGATGGATCTAATCGTCTTTCTGGGCCAGCTTTTTTCACCTTCTTTTAGCAGCCTTTCCTGACTAACATCATCCCAGCTCTTTCTGGGAACAGAAAGCCACAGAGGAACAGATACTATTAAGAATAATATCATAGACTTACAACAATAATAATAACGGCTAGGGTTTATATAGTACTTTAAGGCTTTCTTTTTAAAAAAATTCATTTTGAACTTAAATGCATAAAGACAAAAAAGAACATTTCCATGTACACAGAACAACCTAAAAGAGGATGCACTATAAAAACATGAATGTACATTTCACACTGTTTACACTTTTTGAAAAACTATATAATAAGTACTGCACATTGTTTCAAAGCCACTCTGCTTTCTATATTTCCTTCTACATTTTCTTTTATTCTGTTGTACACTTTTTAGATATTTCTTCCTCCATCCCCTAGAGATGCCTACCATTAGACACGAATATATATATATATATATGTATATACACACACACACATATACACAAATACACACAATACATATATGTGTGCATATACACATGTACACATGTATATATACGCACATATACATATATACATAGACATATAAATACATATGTATATACACACATACACATATATAAATGGAGATAATGGGGTTGTGGCAAGCAATGAGATAATACACGTAAAGCCCTTGGAAAGCATGTACAAGCTTTAAGGCTTTCCAAGCACTTTACATGTATTATCTCACTGCTTGCTACAACCCCATTATCTCCATTTTATATATTAAGAAACTGAGTCTGACTGAGGAGTTAAGTGACTTATCCAGGATCACACAGCTGGTAAATGTCTAAGACAGGATTTGAACTTGAGTTTTCCCGACTCCAAGTCTGGCACACTATCTAATATGACACCTGGGGTCATAGATTTAGAGCTGGCACAGACCTTAGGAGTCACCTAGTTCAACACTTTCGTGTAACAGATGAAGAAACTGAGGCCCAGAGAAGCCTTGCCCAAAGTCACGTAGATGTTAAGTAGGCAACAGAACCAGGATTAACATCCAGGCCATCTCAGTCTAAACCCCCTTCCCCATGTCCCCCCTTCCATGGTACATTTTCATGGAGAACTAATTCCATAAAAATCAGTCAGTAAGTATAAAATGTATTGGAATTATAGATGTAATTTTCTAGAGCCAATCTGTCTAAAGCAGGGTACCCTCTGTCTGCTAGTGACCAGGCTCAGTGAGGGTGAACTTAGCCTAAAGGGTGGGGCCCAGACTAGGGCAGGCTGGAAAAGGGGAGAAACGATCTTGGCTGCTCCTTTCTTGTGATGCAGGGGCAAGACTTCAGGGCCAGAGGACTTTGAGGTCAGATTCTGACCCTGCTACTTACTGTCCGCATCTGGATGTGTCACCCGTGCTTTCTTGGCCTCGGTTTCCTCATCTGTAAAATGAGGGGGTTGGACCTGATGACCTCTGAGCCCTAGAGCTATACTGATCTCAGGTCTAATATCCGGACCAAAGCCAAGGGGAGAGCATGCAAGCCCCTGCATGGCCAGAACCCAGGGTATGGGAGCCTAGGGCCCCAGAAAAAGTCAGTCAACAAGTAAAGATAACCCTTAGATGGGGTTCACCACTGGCTGCCCTGATGCTTCTGGGCAGTTCTCCTGGCCAGGGACCTCTCATTTAAAAATTTGTATTGATACAATCCCTTGTTACAAAAAATAAAACAGAGTGGAAAAGAAGACAGTTTAGCAAACCTAATCAAGACATCAACAGAGACTATAGTCTATACAGTGTGTCACATGTCCTCGTAAAGCCTCCTTCAGCAATAGAAGGGAGAGGACATGTACTTTTTCTCATCTTCCTCACTGCTGAACTCGGTGATGATGATTATTCGTTGTTCATTTTGAGAGTTTGGTGGTTATTGTCACAGTTGTTTCTATTCTTGTAGTCATTGTGTAAGTTGCTTTTCTGGTTCTGCTTACTTCATTTGGCATCAGTTGATACAAGCCTTGCCATGTTTCTCTGGATTCTTCAATTTTTATGGCACAACAACATTATTCTATTACATTCATGAACCATGATTTTTTAAAAAACTTTTTCCCAGTCAAGGCTCTCCCTGCATTTTGTGTGCCCAATAATTATTTCTTAGACTCTATCAGTACAGAATTCCTACATATAGTCCTGCAGAAGGGGAAACTGAGGCACATAGAAGTTTACATAACCTTATGGGGAGTCATGCCAGAGTCAGGACTAGAACCCATCATACTGACAATGTACACAATCCAGAGCCAAGACCTTGTTTTCACCTCTGTCGGCAAGATCGCTGGTATTGGATAGGGAAACCAAATTGTAGGTTATCCTGAACCCAAAGCAGGTTGGCCATAGTTTCCTGACACTGGGTTATGGGTAAGAGGTGTTGGGGTTACAGTGGGAACAGCCATCTCCTTTTTCCCTTATTTGAAAAAAGTGATGGCAAACCTGCTTTCCTGTTGGGAGAAAAGGAGTGTCCTTGGCACCCCTATGGAAAATCCAGACCATTTGGGAGACATGCTGCAGAGTTCAGGGGAAGCGTGGCTTCCTCCCTGTGTTCTAAGATCCAGGAGGAGGCAGCTTGGAAGGCAAACTGAATTTGCTCCAGTCTGCCTTGGTAAAGCCAGGCCTTCAGCCAAGTCTGGTACTGAAAACCCAATTCCTTTCTGCCTCTGATGTGTCCTGAAACCCCAGAGAATGGATGGCAAGTGAACTGAAAGCAAGAGAAGTCCTGGCTACAGACCTTCAGAGGCAACCAGAATTTTTGTGTTTGTGGCTTTAAGTTAGACCCTTAATACTATTTTGCTGCAGCTTTCCATAGTTTAATTGAATTGAGAGTAAATCTAACTTGCAAATTTTCCCCTTTGATCTCTCTCTCTCTCTCTCTCTCTCTCTCTCTCTCTCTCTCTCTCTCTCTCTTTTTGTTAGCTCAACAGAGCATGGTTTGGAATAAAAATTATTAATGTTTTCCCTTTCCCATGTTCTCTTCTCTGTTGCTTGGATCAAGAGTTCCCTGTGAGCTTCTAGTTTTCCCCTCTGACTCCTCCTAGTACCCCTCCAGGTGCCTGGCTGCTCCCCTAACTCATTGGTTGGCTGGACTAACCCCGATCTAATACCCCAGCCCTGCTTTGTAGCCCCAGCTAACACACAGAATCAATTTCAGAACAGACAGTAAAGGGGACTGGTAGGCATTGAGTTTCCGCAGAAGAGCTGTGGTCATCTACCCCTGCTCTATCCCAAGCAAAGGGAGCTTCTTCCAGCAGTGACTGACAATCAGGTGAGGTTTGAGTCATCGCTTGGGCCCAGGGCAACATCCTCATCCTGCCAGAGTGCTCAGGGAAGAAGGCTTTGACAAGGGAGATGTGGGTTGGATTTAAATTTCAATCCTGCCTCCTTAAACTTCAATTCATCTCCCTGCTACATCAGATGAGCCCTACTTCTCAAATGGAAAAACTGAGGTCCAGAGGGAAGGCTAACAGAGGCTTCAGTGCTCTCATCTGAGTTGCTATAATAGGCTCCCACCTTCTGGGAGGTAGGATTTTTACCAAGAAAATAAAGCTCCCTCCTCTCCCATATTCCACACTTCAGTCTCCCTCAGTATCATTCCCTATCTTTTATTCCTTTGCTCCACTCTCTGAAAAGATGACTAGCCCTTCTATTTGTGCCTTTGATCCCATTCCTTCAGCTCCATTCCAACAGGTAGTGTGCCCCCTCAGCCATCTGTTCTCTCTAATCTTCTGCCTCTTCCTATCTAATGGCTCCTGCCCTGCTGCCTATAGATATGCCCAGCTCTGCCCCCATTTTAAGACATACCTCCACATGACCCTTGTAATACTGCTGAACTATTCTATCTTACCTTCTTTTCAAAGCCAAATTCCTAGAAAAAGTCATTGACACTCTTTACCTGCCTTTCCTCTCTTACTAGTCACTTCTCAGCCCCTTACAATCTGCCTTCTGACATCACGGAGCAACTGAAATGGCTCCCTCCACCAGTGATCCTTCAGTGATCTCTTCATTGTGAAATCTAATCATCTTCTCTCTCTACTTATCACTCTTGACCTCTCTGCAGCATTTAGCACTGTTACTCTTCCTTGGGTATTCAGGCCATTGCTCTCCAATGGTTTTCTTCCTACCTATCTGACTGCTCTTCAGTTTCTCTTTTTGGGCGCATCATACATATCCCACTTCTAATTGGGTATTCACCAAAGTTCTGATCTGGGCCTTCTTTTTTCTCCTTATCTTTTCTCTTGGCGATCATATGGTCTTCTATCAGTTTAACTGACATCTCTATGCAGATGACTCCTTCCTAAATCTGACCCTCACTTTTGTCCTGAACTACAGTTTTATACCAACTGGACATCCCCACTAGGATGTCCTATATGCCTCTCAAGCCCATTCTGCCTCAAACAATTTATTATCTTCCTCCCATACTTGCTCCACTTCTGAACTTTTCTGTTTCTGTTGAGGATACTATCTTCCTTCCAGTCCCTCAGGTTCACAACCGGATAGTCCTCCCACTGCCATATCTGATCAGTTGCCAGGTCTTGTCCATCTATGACATGCCTTCCATTCATCTCCTTCTAGTCACATAGTCACCCTTCCAGTTCAGGCCCTTACCACCTCTCACCTGGATCATTGCAACCAACTCCTAACTGGATTCCTAGGTTCCAATGTCTCTCAGTCTCTGGCTCATTTACCACACAGCTGCCCATCATCTTCCTAAAGCACAGAAGACAACAGCAGCAGCTGCAACAACAACAATTTATATAGTGTTTACTTTGTGCCAGCGGGGTTCTGCTAAATGCTTTACAATTATTATATCATCTGAGCCATTTGACTTTCTTGGGCTCTCTATTGCCTCCAGGATAAATTCTTCTGTTTGTCATTTAAAACTTTTCACAACCTGTCTCCAGGCTACCTTTCCTGGTGTATTGACTCTCCTTCATGCACTCTACTTAGTAGCGTACAACTTTGCTGATGCTATTAATTATTTCTATTAGTAACTTTACTGATTCTCTAGGATTTTCCAGGTATACCATCACATCACCGGTAAATAGGAATAGTTTTATCTCCTCTTTATCTGTATTTATGCCTTTAATTTCTTTCTCTTGTCTGCTGTTGCCAGCATTTCCAGAACTAGATCGAATGATAATGGGAACAACCTGGCTTTACTCCCATACTTATTGGGAAAGGTTCTAGTGTGGCCCCTTCATGTACTCTCTAGTGCAGCCAAACTGACCTAACAGGTATCATCTGATCTTGACCCTCTATTTCTGTGTGCTTGCCTTTGCACAGGTTGTCTCCCAAACCTAGAACACATCTCCTTCCTCCCCTGTGCCTCTTAGAATCTCTATTTTTCTATAAGGTTCACCTTACCTGCTTCCTCCTGGTGGAAGCTTTTATGGGTTCCTTTAGTTGTTGCTGTTCTCTACCTTTTCAAATTGATGTCTATGGACTTAGGTGTTTACATGTTATATGCCTCCAGTAAAATGTAAGCTCGTTAAGGTCAGGGACTGTTTTTTGTTTTGTATTTTATCCCCAGTGCCTAGCACTGTACTTTGCATGTAACAGGTGCCTGTCGAACTGAATTGGACCCTTGCATTTCATCTAATCTTTTTGAACCTCACTTTCCTCATCTGCAAAATAAGAGGTCATTTAGGTGACACAGTGGATAGAGTGCTGGGCTGAGAGTCAGGAAGACTCATCTTCATGAGTTTAAATCTGGCCTTAGATACTAGCTGTGTGACCCTGGGCAAGTCACTTAACTCTTTTTGCCTCAGTTTCCTCATCTGTAAAATGAGCTGGTGAAGGAAATGGCAAACCATCCCAGTATCTCTGCCAAGAAAACTCCAAATGGGGTCACAAGGAGTTGAACACAACTGGAAAACGACTGAACAGCAACAAAAATGGAGAGTTGGACTAAGTAGTATCTAAGGTTCTATTCGGCTCTACTATTTATTGTCTACCTGTTTTCTATGTTTGGTTCCACTTTATTTCATTCAAGTTCATTTCCCAACCACAACAGCTGACTCTCAATTATCTGGAGAATTTTTTTTTATCCCAGGCTATTTTCCCCCTCCTCCCTTGTCACCCTCTCCAGGGCTGGCTACTCGTCTCATGCTCCCCTCCAGCTAATGCACCATGCCAAGAGAAGTTGGCACACTCTTTGTTCCCTACTGCCACTTCTAGACCCTCCTATAGCCACTTATTTCCAATAAGACTGAAAACATAGGAGGGGGCCAGGTTTTAAGGGGCTTTAAAAGCCAAACAGGATTTTATATTTGATCCTGAGGTAATAGGGAGCCACTGGAGTTTTGAATTGGGGGAGAGGGGTGACATGGTCAGACCCGTGCTTTAGAAAGGTCACTTTAACTGCTGAGGGTGGGATGGACTAGAGTAGAGAGAAATAAGGCAGGGATAGTCCAGAGGTTGGGTGATGAAGGCCTGCACCAGAGCAGAGCAGTGTCAGAGGAGAGCTGCAGGGCACTCGCTAGAGATGTTATGAAGGTATATATCAATGGACTGAATATGTTGGGTGAGAGAGAGTGAGTGAGGAGTCAAGAATGATACCTAGGTTGACAGCCTGGGTGACTGAAAGAATGATAACCCCCTCAACAATAACAGGGGCATTTGGAAGGAGGGAAGAGTTGGGAGAAAAAGATAATGAATTCCATTTTGGACAAGTTGAGTTTAAGATGGCTACAGGACATCCAGTTTGAGATGTTTAAATGGCAGTTGGAGATTTGAGGATGGAGATCAGCAGAGAGTTTGGGCCAGGACAGATCGATAGATCTGAGAATCGTCATCATGGAGATGGTCATTAAATCCATGAGAGCTAATGAGATCACCAAGTGAAATAGTATAGACAGAGAAGAAAAAAGCACTCAGCACAGATCCTTGGGGGACACCTATGGATAGCAGTCATGACCTGGAAGAGAATCCAGCAAAGAAGATTGAGAAGGAGTGGTCAGATAGGTAGGAGGAGAACCAGGAAAGAGTGGTGTCTGGAAAACTAGAGTATCAAAGAGAAAAGAGGCTTCAGAAGTGAAAACAAAACAAAACAAAACAAAACAAAAAAGGTCGAGGATTGAAAATAGGCCTTTGACTTCGGCAATTAAGAGATCCACATCCAGAGAAAGAACTATGGACTCTGAATACAAATTGAAGCATACTATTTTCTCTTTTGTTTTTTCTTTCTCGTGGTTTTTCCCCTTTGTTCTGATTCTTCTTTTACAACATGACTAATGCGGAAATATGTTTAATATGATTGTACAGTATAGCCTATATCAGATTGCTTTTTGTCTTGGGGAGGGGGAGAGGGGAAGGGAGCGAGAAAAAAATTTGGAACTCAAGATCTCATAAAACTGAATGCTAAAAACCAAGAAATAAATAAGCAAAAATAAATAAATAAAAGAAATCATTGGTGGCTTTGGAGAGAGCAGTTCAGTTGGATGAATCTAGCCACAAAAGAGAGGAGAGACATAGGACGCTAGCAGCTAGGGAGGAACATATCACGTGAGGGCTTTTTGCGGATGGAGGAGACATTGGCATGACTAGTAAGAGAGGCAGGATTCAAGTCCAGGCTCCAAGTCCAATGTGTTTCCCATCTTGCTACACCGCCTCAAAGGTGCAAGATAGAACATGCTGCCCATAGAAGATATCATATGCACCTTTGCCTTCTTACAGGGTGTAGGCAATGGAGAGGTGAATGTGTTCTCATCCCCATTGCACAGAGAGAGTGACTGAGACTAAGACGCAGGCTGTAATTTCCCGGGGGCCATCGAGGTGAGTCAGCTTTGCAACCTTCCTGGGTGGAGGGCATCTAAGCAATGCAGGAAGGGTGGGGCACCTTCCTGAGGCTTCCCAGTCCAGTCCCTGGGCCAGTCACAGCTGGATCCTGCTCTGGCTCCTTCAGCCGGTCCCAGACCAGTGATGTTCCCTCTCGAGGCCTCCAGTCCTCTCCCCACCACTGGAAGGCCAGGCTGGGCCAGCCTCCTCCACCCCTAGCTTCCTCACCCTCCTCCCCTTCCAAACTATTGCTCTCTCTTAGACCCTGCTCGGACTTGCCTGGGCCTCCGGAGGTATGTGCCCGGAGCCCCAGGAGCTGTGGGATGAAAGAGGAATCTGCTAAAACTTGTTTCCCTCCCAGAGCACATCCCTCCCCTTCCAGCAACCGGATCTCACTGGAGGCGGCTGGCCCTTTGATCTCGGTGGAGCAAGTCAGCTCTGCCTTCCACCCCTCCCCTTCTTCTGCCTTCCCACCCCCACCCCCCAGGCTTTAGAAGAAAGACACCAGGAGTCACATATTAAAGGACGAGTTTTCTGTGGCTGATGGCCTCAGAGCCACTGGGGAGGCAGCTTCCCCCTCCCCCAGGAGCTCTCCAGCTGCCTAATGGGGGTGGGAAGAGCTGGCAGGGGTTACAATTTAGAGAGGGGTTTGTTGGCCCTGCCCTCGAAGAGGAGATACTGAAAAATCCTTCCAATTCAATAAACATTTTTAAAAGTACCTACTAGGTGTAAGGCAGCTATATGGTTCAGTGGGTAGAGCACTGGGCAGGGAATCAGTAAGACCTGAGTTCAAATCAGGGCTCAGACACTTCCTAGCTGTGTGACTTTGGGCAAGTCACTTAGCCTCTGTTTGCCTTTAGTCCACTGGAGAAGGAAATGACAAACCACTCCAGTATCTTTGCCAAGTAAACCCCCATGGACAGTATGGTACATGGAGTCACAAAGAGTCAGACATGACTAAATGACTGAACAACAATATGCAAGCCACCGTGAGGAAAAAGTCCCTGGAGGAAAGGAGAGGGTGGGTGGTTCAGTGGTCAAGGTTATAAAGCAGAAGGAAATGACTTGAGAACTCTGACCACTGACTTGCTCTTATGTGCAGTCATTGGTTTCTCTCTGTGACCTGGCTGACCTTTACTACCTCCCTGCCACCTCTCACCCAACCAAATAGAAACATAGGTAGGGAGTATCCCACTCAATGAGGCTAAAGCTGGACGCTGGACGCATCCTGATCATAGGAAGAAGTGGGAGACTTGGATTGCTCTATCATCCGAGTCAAAGACAAGAGCAAAGGTCCATCTACCCCATAGGAAGCAGGCCAACCCTGGCTGTCAAATTCCTTGCCAAAGCCCCATCATTTCACCCTGCCCCAAACAATTGTTCTCCCTGCCCTAGGCTCACTAAAGCCACCTGTCACCTTCTCCCATGTTGCCCTCTGAGTGTGTTCCCCAGTCTTGAGAGTAAGTGCCAAGAGAGGGAGTGAGATGTCCTCTTGGGCTCCAGAGTGATGCGTTGGCATCCTTGCTGTGATAGAAGTATGCAGCCTTGGAAAAGTCGCATAGCCACTTTGAGTGTTGGTTTCCCCATCTGTACAATGGGGATAATAATACACTTCTTACCTCACAGGGCTGTTCAGGACCTTAAAGTACCATCAAAATGGAAATTACTATCAAATGACAAATGGAGTTTGTTATCTCTCAAACCAGTTTATTGAATGAAACCTACAAGAGAGCGGGGTCCTGAGAAAATGAGAAAGGTAACAGCTAAGTTCTAAAGGGAAGCTGTAGTTGAGTGACAAAGGTTCCCCAGACTGAGTCAGAAGTCTTGAATTCTGGTCCCAGTTTTGCTAATAATTAGGTAGACGTGTAACCTTGGGTCAGTCTTTTCACTGAAGCTCAGTCTCCTAATCTGCAAAACGGGGATTCCTTACAAAGATCAAATAAAATAACGGGTGTGATGCAATATAATCAATCTCTGAAAATACAAAAAACTGTTGTTAGTGGGAAGCAGCACAGAGCACCGGCATGCTGAATACTGTAGTAGACTATACACAGATTTAAAGTCAGAAGATCTGGGTTCAAATCCCAGCTCTTGCCCCTTGCTGTGTAACTTGGGTGACTCACTTTAACTGTCCGGCCCTGAGTTTCCTAAGTGACCTACCAGAGGCCTAGAGTTAATGATCTCTGAGGTTTTCCTTAGAAACTCCAGCTGTTTTCACTGCCCCCCCCCCCCGCCAAAACGCTACCTCTCCTCTTCTCTACCTCCTGTCTTCCTCCAAGTCTCAGCTAAACTCTCCTTTTCTTTCTGCAATTGGTACCTTCCCTCTGAGACCACCCCCAGTTTATCCTGTCTGTATCCTGTTTGTACATAGTTGTTTGCTTGTCATCTCCTCGGTTAGATTGTGAACCTCTTGAGAGCAGGGACTGTCTTTTGCTTTTTCTTTGTATATGTAGATCTAAGCAAAGTTTCCCCAGGCCAAAGTAGGCATTTTATAAACGCTTGTTGACTTGACTTGGGAAAAAAAAGAAAAAGAAAAAAGGTTCCTTCCTATGGGCCAATGTTTTTGCCTTGGCCTGCCTTCTCTTCCTTTCTACCAAAACAGCCGTAGCTCCTCCTTTCCTCCCCCTCCACCCAAGGGCTTTTGAGCAAATGCTTGCTGTCCCTTCAAACTGCCCCTGAACTTGGTGAGAGAGTGGGAGAGTCTAGGCCTGGCTCCTGCTGGTGAGCTGCTGAGTCACCCTGTTGTGTAATGAGGCCAGGCCAGGAGGCAGCTTGGTGCAGGGGCAGCTCCCAGGAGCATCTGCTGCATGACTCAGAGAAGCATGGGGCAGAGTTGAAAGACTCCTACACAGAACGTTAAAGCATTAGAATCAGACAGCATGCAGTGTCAGAGCTGGAAGGGACCTAGCGCGTTAAATGTCAGAACCGGAATCTTAGAACACAGAACATCAGAGCTGGGAAGGTCCCTAGAACACAATGTCAGAGGAGGGAGGGGCCTTAGTACACAGAATGTCAGAGCAGGGAGGGGCCTTAGCACACAGAATGTTAGAACTAGAAAAGACCTTAGGACAGAGAAAGTCAGTGCTAGAATGGATTTTGGAACACAAAATGTCAGAACTGGAAGGGATCTTGGACCACAGAACAACAGAGCTAGAAGAGATCTTAGAACACGAAATTTCAGAACTGAAAGGAACTTTAGAACAAAGAACATCAGAGTTGGGAGGTACCTTAGAACATAGAATGTCAAAGCTGGAAGGGATCTTAGAACATAGAATGTCAGAGCTGGAAGGGACCTTAGAACACAGAATGTTAGAACTAGAAGAGACCTTAGGACAGAGAACATCAGAGTTGAGAGGGGCTGTAGAACATAAAATGTCAGAGGTAGAAGAGACCTGAGAACACAGGACATCAGAGCTGGGATGGCCCTAAGAACACAGAATGTCAGAGCTGAAGGGGGACTTAGAAAACTCTAGTCTACATATTAACAGACAGGGAAGCGGAGGCCCCAAGAGTTTCGGTTAGCACTAGAGACTGGACTGAAAGTGGGCTTCTCCCAGATTGTGACAGTCTCATCCTCTGTCCTCCATGCCACTTTGCCTGTTGGTTTTGTGTCTCATTCTCACTCTCCCATTCCAACAGCTCTTAGAAAAGGACCCTGCAGATAACAGATGTGTAGTAAATGTTGGCTGAATGGATATTTGCTAAGTTTAACTATCGTGGATTGATCAACACTTTTTAATTTAGTTTGTTCTGGAGTGGGGCCTTTCCCCAGGGAGTTGTTTACCTGTTATTTTATTTCTGTAAATCTGGGGGCCCAGTACCACCTTAAGATATAATGGAAAGAACACAGGTCTTAGGGTTGGGAAAACTGGTTAAGTCTCAGCTCTATCACTCACTAACTGTGTGACTTTGGGCAAGTCACTTCATTTTTCTGGGCCTTGGTTTCCTAATCTGTACAGTGAGAGAAGGGACTAGATAACTTCTAAGGACCCTTCCAGCTCTAGGTCTTTGATCCTGTGACCTCATACCCAAGGAGAGGTTTTGGGGACTATTGCCCCTTAGGGCAGCAGGGATCTTGGATGTCGCAGGTAGCCTCCAACAATCTCATAGTCTACCCTCCAGCCTCATCAAATACAAATGTCCAAGGAAAGGGCAACCTGGGAAAATTCTTTTGAAATCAGTAATCTACTGATATCAGCCATTTTTCAGGTGTGAATGAGTTTATCAGATCTTTTCCCCAAGGGTAGGCTTTGAGAAGGGAGGCAGGGTGAGAAATCATCAGGCAAATTTTTGGGAAAGGGGGAACCTGCCAGCAGATCGCCTTTGGTTTTCAGTAACAATGTCAAGAGATTGATGGTTTATAGATTTAGAGATAGCAGGGATCTCAGAGGTCATCTAGTCCAGTCCCTGAGTTTTACACTGGGGGAAATGAGGCTTGCAGGGAGTGAAATTACTTGCCTGTGGTCACATAGGCGTTACTTAGCAGAGCCAGGATTTTAGGACTCATGTCTCCTGATCCTGAATCCAGAATGATTTCCACTGTCTGATGCCATAGGCCTTAAAAGTCCAAACTTCATTTTACATATGGGGAAACCAAGACTCATAACCTTAAACCAAGGTTAAGTGAGTTGCCTACAGTGACAGGTGGGAAGTGGCAGCATTGGGGTTCTAAGCCAGATCACCTGACTTCAAAGCTAGTGTTCTTTAGGAGACCTCATTCTTGTCCAGTGCCCACTAGCCTAGGATCACAAGATTAGTTAGAGATGGGAGCAAGGGTGAGCTGGCAAATGTTTAACAACCAGCTTTCCAGAAAAAAATGTAAACACAACACACTTTTAAGTTTAATCTTCATCGTTAACATTTTTCTTGATTACTTTCTTAAGTCTAGACAGTCAACAAAACCATAAATCAAGTCCTGATTTACAACTTTGCTGATTTCTGAGGTGTTAAGTGCTTATGTTAAAAATTTAACAATCAGGCTCTCAAGAGCGGATTGGAGATGGCTCCAGTGCAGCCTTGACTAGAATGGAGATCTGCTATCAACCCTTCCAGGTCTAAATGTGCTGAAGCTTCAAGACAACCCAATCGTTAAGTTTTGACCAAGTCACAAACAACAAAAGCTATAACTAAACTAAACACAAAACAACCTATCTAGTGAATCAAATGATAATGGAATTGTACCTAAATTTCTCAAAAAAAACCCCTCAAAACTGCATTGTCACAAAACTAGAATGAGCCAAGCACCATGTATTCTACCTAGTGGGCACTCAGCAAATGTCTGTCATTCTCTCTCTCTCTCTCTGTCTCTCTCTCTCAATCTCTCTCCCCAACCATCTATATCTCTTCCTTCCTTCCTTCCTTCCTTCCTTCCTTCCTTCCTTCCTTCCTTCCTTCCTTCCTTCCTTCCTTCCTTCCTTCCTTCCTTCCTTCCTTTTTCTTTCTTTCCTTCCTTCCTTCTCTTTTCTTCTTTCCTTCTTTCTTTCTTTTCTTCTTTCTTTCCTTCTTTCCTTTTCTTTCTTCTTTCTTCTTTTTCTTCTTTCTTTCTTTCCTTCTTTCTTTTCTTCTTTCCTTCTTTCTTTCCTTCCTTCTTTCCTTCCTTCCTTCCTTTCTTTTTCTTTCTTTCTTTCCTCCCTTCCTTCTCTTTTCTTCTTTCC
>CM053625.1:121607229-121716924 GCA_028646595.1 Phalanger gymnotis | reverse complement strand
TCCCTGGCATAAGGTGGGTGCTTATAAATGCTTGTTAAAGTATATCAGGCCCTATGCCACAAGGCCGTTGTGGGGAATTTGCTTCTTAGCTCTTAAAGCATTATGCAGATTGTTGTTATTATTAATCAACCTAAATGGGGAGTAAAAAGGCTGGCGCTTGAGAACTGTTTGAGAAAAGCCTTGCTAGCCATGCAGCCACCCACAAAGGATGTGTCAGCTTACTGCAGATTGCACAACCACAACCTGGGACCCTTCTATTTAGTGTAACAGGGCAGAAAAACTTCTGGGCAGCCTGGCATCTTGGGGACTCTGGAAGGGCCACTGTCAGGAGTTTGTCCCTGAGTCCTTTGCCCTCATTTCATGTTCCCCCCATAGGATTTGAAGTTCCAGGAAAGTACCCATAGACTAAGGTGGTGGGGGTGGGGAGAGAAGGGAGAGCAGCAGGAGGGGGTCCCAGAGCATGGTTTAGTGGAAAGAAGAAGTCAGAAGACTTAAATTCAAATCCTGACTTCTTAGCCGTGTGATTTTGGGCAATTAACTTCATTAGGCCATGATTTCAGAGGGGGCTGGACCAGCAGCCCCCGAGGTGTTGTTTCAGTCACATTTGACTTTTCCATATCCCTTTGGGGTTTTCTGGGCAAAGATACTGGAGTGGTTTGCCATTTTCCTTCTCTGGCTCATTTTACAGATGAAGAAGCTGAGGCAGACAGGGTTAAGTGACTTGCCTGGGGTCTCATAGCTAAGTGTCTGAGACCACATTTGAACTCACAAAGATGAGTCTTCCTGATTCCAGGCTAGGAACTCTAGCCACTTCGCCACCTAGCTACCCCCATCTAATTGAGGATATATGGACAGATACTTAAAAAGGTCAAAAGAAAACTATAGAGAGGGCTGCAATAAATCGGGGGAAGAATCAATTAATCAGCAAAGCCTTTATTAAATACCTCTTATATGACAGGCACATAATTCTGGGGATATGAAAACAAATTTGAAACAGGCCCTGCCCTCAAGGAGTTTACATTCTATGGGGGAGATAACATGTACATATAAGTGTATACACGATAGAGATGAAATAATTTTGTGATGAAGTTGATGGAAGCTGGGGGAATCATGAAAGGCTTATAGAAAGTGGCTCTTAAGTCAAGCCTTGGAGGAAATTAGTGAAGAGAGAGTGCATTCCTCCCTGAGTAGCCTTTCCTGACCACCCCCGACCCCAACCATCCCTTTCAATGAGGTTCAGCAAAACTGGCCCGGTTCTTGTTGGGTCTCATGCACAATGCTCCATCTCCCTTTTCTAGGCCCAGAGAGGAAAAATTGGAAGGATTTAGATGAGCAGAGAAGGAAGAGGACATTCCAGGGAGCCAAGAGGTAGGAATGCAGGGGAGGCATAGAAGATAAGATTAACTCTATCCTGAAACAAATAGCTCCCAGTCTCTTGGAGAATGTAGGGGCTGGGCATCAGCTGACAGCTCCTAGTATTCTGAGCTCTGGTGGAGAAGGGGGGCAGGCACTCCAGACATGCCTTCACCCTTGAGTCAGATGCTTTCTGCAGGCCTGTTGCTGACTTCTCTGCCTTTTTCAGACCAGGAGCCTGGCACAGGAATCCTCTCTGCTGCTGAGAGTGGGGGAAGGGGAGGTTTCAGCAAGCTGACCTCCTGGCTGATTAAACTCAGGTTGCCAGTTCCTGGGCTTGGAAGCTTATCATAAAGGCCTTTTTATTTGGAGGATCTAGATCCGGGAGCTCAGTCTCTGGAGGCAGTATATCACTTAGTGGATTCTTCAGGCAGCTAGAGGGGTGTGGGGCATTATTCTAGCTTCTGGTCATGGGGGGAGAGTGGGACAGAAAGAGGGAAGGGCTAAGAGAGAAGAAATAAAAGACAGAAGCCTTGTCCTAGTAGAGTTTGTTATCTTTGTGGAGAGGCAGGACAGGTTCAGGTGAAAGTCCCAGAAATACTTGGGCAAGGAAGTCACTTTGTCCCTCTGGGTCCTGTTTTTTCTGAATTTAAAGTTAGGGGAGTTGGATTAGATCTCAGGGTTTGTAGTCTCAGAACCCTTTACACTCTTAAAAATTACAGAAGTCTCCAAAGATCTTTGGTTTATGTGGGTTGTATCTATTGACAGTTACCACATTAGAAATTAAACCATCTTAGTGTTATTATGAATATAGTTTTGATCTTGCAGACCCCCCTGAAACTGTCTTGGGGAAGGGAAAGGATGGAGAGGAAGGAGAACAAGCATTTATTAAGTGCCTACTATATGCCAGCCCTGTGCTAAGTGCTTTGCAAATATTATCTCATTTGAGCCTCCCAACAACTCTGTGAGATAGATGCTAATTATTAGCCCCATTTTAGAGTTGAGGAAACTGAGGCTGACAGAAGTTAAGTGATTTGCCCAGGGATACACTGCTGGTAAGGCTGAATCTGAACTCAGGTCTTCCTGACTCCAGGCCACTGGGCTCCCTACCTGCAGCAGACTCCCAAGGGTCTCTGGAGCACACTTTGAGAATTGTTGCGTTAGGTCATAACTTAAGGTTTCTTTCAGCTCTGACATTTTTTTCTATGTCCAAAGATCCCTTCCTGCTCTAATAATTATGTCCTCTGTTCTAACATTCTGTGCTCTGAGATCCTTTCCAGTTCTATACAAACAATAAAAACAAGCAACGTTTATTCTTTTCTTAAAGTTTAAAATAAATAAAAAAATTACCAAAACAACCCAATGAAAACAAATGCAAATTTATATACAGTGTGTCCCTAAAGCCTTAATGTCATTTTAAACTATTAGAACTCAGGGTGTCCCAAAAGACTTAGTGCAGTCTGAAACTCTTAAACTCAGGGTGTCCCAAAAGTCTTAGTGCAGTTTCAAACTCTTGCAACTTATTTACAAACAGTAGACAAAATTGGAGGTGCGCTATCTTCCTGAGAGGGAGCTGTGGTGAGTTGGAAAGACCACCAGACTTGGAGTCATAGAATTACAGACTGGTAGTGTTGGGATGGACCATGGCAATCATCTCATCTCCTCTTACAAAAGAGATAAAGCTCTTTCATATATCATGTTTGTTTGCACAGCCCTTTCTTCCAGTAGCCTCATGAGTTGGTAGGATCATAGGTCTAGAGCTGGAAAGGAATCTTAGAGGTCATCCAGTCCAATCTGCCCATTTTGCAGATAAGGAACTTGAGACCAGGAGAAGTGATGGTCCTACAAGTAATAACTGGTATGAGTCAGAATTCAAACTCCCGCCTGAAAAATCTGAGGGTTTTAGTGGCCTATAAGCTCAACGGGTCAGCAGTGGGTTGCAGCAGTCCTCCAAAAAACTCTAATATGATCATAGGTTTCAACTGTTGTTGTTGAGTTGTATCCGACTGTTTACAGCCCCATTTGGGGCTTTCTTGGCAAAGATACTGAAGGGTTTGGCCATTTCCTTCTCCAGCTCATTTTACAGATGAGGAAACTGAGGCCAACAGGGTTAAGTGACTTGCTCAGAGTCGCACAGCCAGTAAGTGTCTGAGGCTGGATTTGAACTCATGAAGAAGAGTCATTCTGATTCCAAGCCCAGTGCTCTATCAACTATGCCACCTTGCCACCCCCGCCTTCATTAAGAGAGGGCATATAAAGGGGTGTGCCGGTAGATGTCTAACAGTCCCCTCTCTGGAAGAAATATGCATGCATAACATACTTAAAGTTCAATCTGTATTATTATCAATTTCTCCATTCCTTTCTTAAGTCTAGACATTCCACGAAATGATTCCCCAAGTCTTGATTTGTTGTGTTTGTTTATTTCTAAAATTTAAATGCTCATACTGAAAATAGTTGATGCTTAAGGTTCAGTTCTGACATCCTTGTCTTATGTCATAATGTTCTGTGTCTTAAGATCCCTTCCTATGCTAATGGTCTATGTCCTCTCTTCTAACATTCTGTATTCTGAAATCCTTTCCAGTTCTATACAAATGCACATTTATATAGAGTGTGTCCCAAAAGTCTTAGTGCAGTTTGGAGCTGTTAGAACTCAAGGTGTCCCAAAAGTCTTAGTGCAGTTTTGAGCTATTAGAAGTCAAGGTGTCCCAGAAGTCTTAGTCTTCAGAATTCAGGGCATCCTAAAAAGTCTTAGGTAACCATCAGCTCTCTGGAACAGGTACAAGCTGGCACCAAAACATCCCTGGGTGTTGTTTCTGGGGATAACAGCCATGGGCGTACCACAGTTTTCAAAGGGCATTGATGTGCTGGGGAGAGGCCAGAGGAGGGCCAACAGAATGGCAAAGGACTTCAAACCCATGTCACATGAGGCTCCTTTGAAGGAAATGGGAATGTTTAGCCTGGAGAAGAGAATGCTTAAGGGAGATGCAATAGCTGTCTTCAAGCATTCGAAGGACTGTCAGGTGAGAGGAGGATCAGGCTTGTTCTTTTTGGTCTTGGAGGTGGAAGTTGTGAAGAGAGGGGAAAACTTCTGCTCGATGGTGGAGAAAAACCCCCTTATATGGAGAGCTGCCCAAGATGGGGCTGGGTTGCCTTGGAAAGGAGCAGGTCCTTCCACATGGGAGGTCTCAGCAGAGGATGGAGGAAAATCTCTTGGGTGTATTATAGTGGAGATTTCTTTGGGGGCATGGGTTGGACAAATGGCCTTTGAGGTTCTTTCCTACTGTAAATTTCCGTGATTCAGAGATTCCATTTTACAAAAAAGAAGCTGAGTTTCAGAGTGATTTTTGTCTAGGGTCATGCCGGTGATAAATGTCCAGGGTAGAATCTGAACTCAGATCTTCTGACTTTAAATTTAGTACTATTTTGGATGTGTATACCACATTGACTTTCAGGAGAGCTGGTTGAAGTCTAGCCTTGAGTCATGTGCCTGGAGGTAAATCATTCTCTCTTTCTGAGCCTCAATTTCCTCATCTGTCGAGTTGGGCATAATAAAGGCTGCGTTATCTTCCTCCCAGAGTGGTTATAAGAACAGTTTTTTTTTTCTGGCAAACTAAGCCTTCCATACTTCAATAGATCCATGGTGTCACCAATGTGGATACTCCCTCCCATGGTGCAAATTGCAACTCCCCCATCATTTCACCTTACCAACTATGACCCTACTTCAATTTGAAGTGACTAGATATGTATTTCATTCCCTCTAGTTGTCAACAAGCCCATCTGTGCGTGTGCTAGTTGATCATTTTCAGGTGACTTGTGTATATTTTAATGGTTACAATGCACCAACTTTTGTTGTCTAACCTTTAATGATAATAAATAGGTTTACTGATGGGAAAGCCAAGCTAAGTAGGATGGGTGTGGTTGAGGGGGAGACATTTTCAGCCAGACTTTTGGAGTTCATCCATAGGCAGTTACCTGGTCCTAACCCCATGTTCTACCCTGAACCCCTTGAGATATATGTATTCATTGTAGAGGAGAGAGTGGTATGCTAGTAAATGTTAACAACTGGCTCTCTAGGAAAACAAACAAAATAACAAACAAGCAAACCATAGCATACTTTTAAGTTTAATTTGCTTGTTAGCATTTTCCCATCATTTTATTAAGTTTAGAAATCAATAAAATAATAAATCCAGCCCTAGTTTGTAGCATTTGCCTATTTCTAATGCATAATGTCACACTGAATATTTAACAACCAGCTCTCCTAAGCTTGTAGGAGCTTGCTCTAACACACTCCTCTGAGTGGATGGGGGTAAAATTGAAAAGGTAGGTCCTTTCTTCCCAGCATTTTAAAGTCCTAAGTAGAGGCCAATAATAAATTCTCTCTTTGGGGAGAAAGAATGCTTAACTGGAAAGAGCACTGAATTTGGAGTTGGAAACCCTGGGTTTGAATTCTGGCTCTGTCACTTACTTGCTCACTAACTTGACCTCCCTGGGCTTTGGGTTCCTCATCTGTAAAATGACTGGATTGGACTAGATTTCTAAGTTCCCTTCCAGCTCTGAATCCTATAATCATAAAGGACTTTCTATTCAATAAATAACTTTTTCTATTCAATAAAAAGACTTCTTTCAGTAAATACTCTGCTTTCATTGGATCATTCTGGAGCTGCCCAGTCAGGGAGAAATGAGCTTCCCCCACTTCTCCACAGCTGGAGTAGGAATAAAAGCAGGTGTTACTCTGTTTTGGGAGGCCAGGAGGACAAGAGAAGGGAACACAGCCAGCCGGTAGTACACCTGGGACTATAGAATTCTGGTCCTATCAGACTGGCCCAACCTGTTTCTAGTCTACATTCGGGCTGAGGGGGAGGGAATACTCAAGACAAGTGAGACAAGGAGAAGAAAGAATGTCCTTAGACAAGACTTGGATTGGGATCACATGTCTATCACTTGGGCTTTTCCCAGGCAGGAAGGAGCCTCTAGTGATTGGGTGGAAAGTTGGGGAGAAGCAAATGACGGGAGTCTTAGTGTTGCTGTGGGCTATGCTGAGCTGTGATCCTGTCTCCCTGGATGCTTGAGCTAGAGTCCAGGTTTCACAGATTTCCCCAAACCAGCCCCAGCAAAAGGGCTGAGGGACCAGTCTTGCTCCAGAAGACAAAGACTAAACACAAACTAGACCTTTGGCGCTGTCCTATCCCTTTGGGGCTGGGTGACTTTACAATTTAAAAAAATGTTTTTATTAAAACTTTCTGTTTCTTACATTGTCATAGTTATCCCAAGTGTCCTTCTCTTTACCCCTCTCAGAGAGCTATCTCATGTAACAAATTGTATTTTTTTAGAGGAGAAAAGATCAGCACGACTGATCGATACATTGAAATCAAGTTTGAAAACATATGCAATGTATAACACTTATGGACCTTTCACCTTCATAAACGGGTGGGTTGGGGATATCTTGTTATATCTCTTCATTAAAGTCCTGCTTGATCTTTGTAATTTTGTTACATTTACCTTTGATTTTTTTGGTGTGTCAGTATTCTTTCCATTTACATTGTTATAATTGCTGTGTATATTATTTTATTGGCTCTGCTTGACTCACTTTGCATCTGTTCATACAGATCTTTCCACTCTTTTCTGTATTCATCATGCATATCATTTCTTACACACAGTAATATTCCATTGAATTCATGTAATACAATTTGTTTAGCCATTTGGTGGGCATCTGCTTTGTATCTATTTCTTTGCTGTCACAAAAAGTGCTGTTATAAATATTCTGTAATATATAGGGATTTTTTTTTCTTATCTATGGCTTCCTTTGGGTATAACCTAGTATGGTATTCCTGGTTGAATGGGTATGAAGATTTTAGTCACTTTATTTGCATAATTCCAAATTGCTTTTCCATTTCATAGCTCTAACAACAATACAATAATGTGCTTGTCATTCTACAATCCTTCCAACTTTGATTATTACCACTTTTTATAATTTTTGCCAATTTGCAGGGTGTAAGGTGAAACCCCAGGGTTGTTTGGGTTTTCATTTTATTAGTGAACTGGAGCATTTTTTCATGTGATTGTGAGTACTTGGAAATTCTTTTTTTTTGAGAACTGTTTGGTCATATCCTTTGACCATTTATCTACTAAAGAATGACTATTATATATATGATATATATATATATATATGTATACATATATCCATGTACATATGCAAGTATGTATGTATCTTGGATTTAAAAAAACCTTATCAGAAAAATTTTATGCAAATATTTTTTTCCCATTCAGCCACTTTCCTTCTTATTCTAGATGCATTAATGTTGTCTGTGCACAAGCTTTTCACCTTCAAGGAATCAAAATTATCTATTTTATCTTTTATAATTGCCTCTATCTCTTGTTTGATTAAGAATACATCTCCTGTTCATAGCTGTGAAAGCTATATGATACTTCTCTCCTAATTTTATTATACTATGAGCTTTAATACTAAGGTTGTGTATCCGTTTAGAATATTTTATGAAGTATGGTATAATGTGTTGGTCTAAGCCCAATTTCTGCCAGGTTGCTTTCTAGTTTTCCCAGCAGTTTTTATCAAATGGTGAGTTTTTCCCTATGTAATTTATGTTTTGCATTTTGTCAAACACTGGGTCATTAAGTTCTATTATTTCTATTTGTCCCTTGTCTAGTCTGCTCCATTGATCTATATCTGTATTCTTTAACCAATATCAGATGCTTTTGATGACTGCTTCTTTATAATATAGCTTGAGATCTGAAAGTGTGATTCCTTTGTTATCCTTACTTCTTTTATAATCTAGATCTACTGTTTTTCTAAATGAATTTTGTTATTATTTTATCAGACTCTATAAAGTATCATACCCCCTGGTAATTCGATTGGTAAAACATTGAAAGTGTAAACTGATTTTGGTAGTGAGGGCAGCTAGGTGGCACAGCGGATAGGGTATTAGGCTTGTAGTCACTCTTCATGAGGTCAAATCCAGCCTCAGACATTTACTAGCTTAGCTGTTTGACCCTGAGCAAATCACCAAACCCTACTTGTCTCAGTTCCTCATCTGTAAAATGATCTGGAGAAAGAAATGGTAAACCACTCCAGTATTTTTGCCAAGAAAACTCCAAATGTGGTCATGAAGAGTTGGACATGACTGAATAATGGCACAAAAATAATTTTGATAGTATTGTTATGTTTATTATACTGGCATGGCATGGCCATGATTATTTCTCCAGCTATTTAAGTTATTCTTTATTTCTTTTTTTTTCTTTTTTACTTTTTTTTTTTTGCAGTGGGGGTGGGGGGAGAAGGCAGGGCAATTGGGGTTAAGTGACTTGCCCAAGGTCATACAGCTACTTAGTGTGTCAAGTGTCCGAGGCCGGATTTGAACTCCGGTCCTCCAGGGCCACCTAGCTGCCTCTATTCTTTACTTCTTTGAGGAGACCTTTGTAATTGAATATATACAAGTCTCTTTTGTGCTTTGGTAGGTTGATCCCCAGATATTTTATGCATTTTGTCATTGTTAGGAATGGAATTTCTCTTTTTATCATTGCCTCTTTGGTTTTGTTATTATTATATATAAGTACTATTGGTTTTTGAGGATTTATTTTGTAGCCAGAAATTTTGCTGAAGCTATTAATTGTCTCGATTAATAACTTTGTCTATTGTCTAGGATTTTCCAAGCAAATCATCATATCATTAGAATATAGGGATATTTTTATCTCCTCTTTACCTATCTTTTTAAAAATTTATTTTTAGTTTTCAATATTCATTTTTTCTAGGATTTTGAGTTCTAAAATTTTCACCCCTCCTTCTCTTCCTCCTTCCCCAAGGCAGCATGCAATCTGATAGAGGCTATATGTGTACAATCATATTAAACATATTTCCACATTAGTCATGTTGTGAAAGAAGAATCAGAACAAAAGGGAAAAGCTACAAGATCTGCATTCAGACTCCATAGTTCTTTTTCTGGATGTGGATAGTATCTTCCATCATGAGTCCTTTGGAATTCTCTTAGATCATTGTATTGCTGAAAAGAGCTGTCTATCAAAGTTGGTTTTCACAGTTACTGTTACTATGTATAATGTTCTCCAGGTTCTGCTCACTTTATTCAGCATCAGTTGATGCAAGTCTTTCCAGGTTTTTCTGAAGTCTGCCTGTTCATCATTTCTTATGGAACAATAGTATTCTATTACATTCATATACCACAATTTGTATGGCCATTCCTCAATTGATGGGCATCCCCTCAATTTCCAATTCTTTGACACCACGAAAAGAGCTGCTATGAATATTTTTTGTCCACATGGGTCTTTTTCTCCTTTTTATGATCTCTTTGGGATACAGACCTAGTAATGGTATTGCTGGATCAAAAGGTATGCACAGTTTTGTAGCCCTTTGGGTACAGTTTCAAATTGCTCTCCAGAATGGTTGGCTCAGTTCACAATTCTACCAACAATGCATTAGTATTCCAATTTTCCCACATCTTCTCCAACATTTGTCATTTTCCTGTTTTGTCATGTTAGCCAATCTAATAGGTGTGATGTGGTACCTCAGAGTTGTTTTAATTTACATTTCTCTAATCGATAGTGCTTTAGAGCATTTTTAATATGATTATAGATAGCTTTAATTTCTTCATCTGAAAACTGCCTGTTCATATCCTGTGTCCATTTATCAATTGGGGAATGACTTGTATTCTTATACATTTGACTCAGTTCTCTCTATATATTTTAGAAATGAGGCCTTTATCAGAGACACTGACTGTAAAAATTGTTTCCCAGCTTTCTGCTTCCCTTCTAATCTTGGTTGCATTGGCTTTGTTTGTTCAAAACTTTTTTAATTAAATGTAATCAAAATTATCCATTGTGGTCATAATCCATAATGTTCTATATCTCTTGTTTGGTCATAAATTCTTCCATTCTCCATAGATCTGACGGGCAAACTACTCCTTGCTCTCCTAGTTTGCTTATAGTATCACCCTTTATGTTTAAATCATGTACCCATTTTGACCTTATCTTTGTATACAGTGTAAAATGTTGGTCTATACCTAATTTCTGCCATACTATTTTTCAATTTTCCTAGCAGTTTTTGTCAAATAGTAAGTCCTTAACTAGAAGCTAGAGTCTTTGGGTTTACTGAACAGTAGATTATTGTAGTCATTGACTTCTTTGTCTTATATACCAAACCTATTCCACTGATCCACCACTCTATTTCTTAGCCAGTACCAAGTAGTTTTGATGATTTCTGCTTTATAATACAGTTTTAGATCCGGTAATCTAGGCCACTTCCTGTTGCATTTCTTTTCATTAATTCTTTTGATATTCTGGACCTTTTGTTTTTCCAGATGAACTTTGTTATTTTTCCTACCTCTACAAAATAATTTTTAGGTAGTTTGATTGGTATGGAATTGAATAAGTAAATTAATTTAGGTAGAATTGTCATTTTTATTATATTAGCTCAGCCTGCCCATGAGCAACTCTTTACCTATCTTTATACTTGTAATTTTTTTCTCTTATCTAATTGCTGTTGCTAGTATTTCCAGAGCTATACCAAAAAATAGTGGAGAAAGTGGGCATCCTTCTTCATTCCTGTATTTAGTGAAAAAAGGTTCTAGTGTATCCCCACCATGTATGATGCTTGCTTTTGGTTTTAGATGGGTGCTTTTTATGACATATTTTTTAAAAAGGTCTCTTTATACTTGGTAGGGTTTGGGTTTGTTTGTTTTAGCATAAAAGCATTGTACTTTGTCAAAGGCTTTTTCTGCAGCTATTGAGATGATGGTGTGGTTGGGATGTTTTCATTTTCAATATGATTATTTTTTGCAGATTGTTTTCCTCATGTCAAGCCATCCTTGAAATCCTGATATAAATCCCACTTGGACATAACAAATGATTTGTTGGGAGAATTGCTGCAGTCTTTTTGACAGGATTTTGTTTAAAATATTTGAGTCAATGTTCATTAATGTATTGACATACAGTTTTCTTTCCTTTTTTTTTAATCTTTCCCTATTTTAGGCATTAGCATTATATTTATCTTATAAGGATCCTGTTAGGGTGTGCTTTCTTTCTCAATATTTTAGAATAAACTTAAAGTGGGAGTACTAACAATTCTTTAAAGTTTGAGAGAATTCTCTTGTGAATCCATCGGGACCAGGAGTTTTTTTTTTCTTTTATTAGTTCCTTTACAGTTAGATCTATTTTTTTTCCCTGCAATTGGGTTAAGATCTTTACTTGGTGTTCTGATAATTTGGGTATTTTGTTTTGGAAGGCATTATATTTCTTTCATTTTCACACACTTTTATTAGCATATATCTGTGCATAGTATGCTGATTATTCTTTTATTTCTTCTGGTTTTGCTGTGATTTTACTGTTTTCATTTGCTATTTTATCAATTTCATTTTCTACTGTCTTCTTTTTAATCTGATTAGTTAAGGGTTTATCAATTTTATTAGTTTTTTTCAAAGAAACAACTTTTAGTTTTATGTATCATTTCTATGTTTTTTTTATTTCTAATTTATCTATTTTTTCCCTCCGATTTTGTACTTAGATTTATTTATTTGTTAGCTTTCTAATTTTTTAAAATGAATATCAAGTTCATTACTCTTTTCTTTTTCTATTTTGTGAGTGTATATTTCTAAAGATATGATTTTTCCCCCCGAGGACTGCATTAGCTGCATCCCAGAAATTTTGGTATGTTGTTTCATCATTATCATTCTCTCTATGATTTTTTTCTTTGATCTACTCATTATTTAGTATTTTATTGTTGTCTCCCTTTGGGTCTGTATCTTTTGCTTGTGATCCCTAAACTAATGACTATTTTTATTGTTTTATGATCTGAAAAGGATACATTAACATTTCTGGCTTTCACGTTTGTTTGTAATATCTCTGTGCAAACTCTGTAGATAGTTAATTTTTGTAAAAAAAATCCATATAGTGCTGAAAAATATATGTATTCTTTTTTGCTGTCCCATTTAGAAGATACCATAAGTCTTTAATTCTAGCTTCTCAAGCAATTTGTTCAATTCTGTATCTTTTTTTGTTTACACTTCTGTTAGGTTTATCCAATACTGAGAGAGTCATTTTTGAAATCTGTTGTCATTGTTGTATTATTATCTATGTCTTCTTATAGCTCAGATGTTTCTTTTATGAATTTGGATTATGTATTTGGTGTGTATAAGTTTATTACTGATACCAGTTTGTTGTCTAAGGTTTCTTTCAGTATAAAATAGTTTCGTTGTTTATCCCTTATTATTTTTTAATGTTAATTGTTTCTGTCAGATAGCATGATTACATTTCCTACTTTTTTGGATTTACTTGATGGACAATACTTTTTTTCTATTCTCCTTAGTTTTGTTTTCTCTATGTCTTTGTTTTATTTTTTAAAAATTTGTTTCTTGTAAACAATAGCTTTTGTTGTCTTATCCAGTCTGTCACTCTTTTTCATTTTATTGGATTGTTTAATCCATTCACATTTAAAGTTAGGAGAGTTAAGTTTATATTTTCCCACGTTGGATTTCTTTTTTAAAGTTGAGAATTTCCTCTCCCCCTGCCCCATTTTACACAGTAAACACAGTAGTTTGTTCCTTCAGTTATATTACCTTAATCTTTTTTTAAGGTGTCACTGTTCCCACTGACTCTCTTCCTCTCATCCTTGATACACTTCTCTTGTTTATTATACCTTTCACTTTGGGATTTTGCTTATTCCTTTTTCTCTCCTGCTTTTATCTGGTTATATAATTCTTCCCTCCTTTTTCTTTCCCTCTCAGTTGTGTAGAACCTTCCTTCCTCTCCTCTCCTTTAACTAGTCCTATTCAATAGTTTTTAAAATTTCATTTTTTATGACCCTTTCCAAAATGAATTTCTCTTGCTCTCTTCATTAGCCATCCTCATTGTCTACCATCATCTTCTGACTCATGACTCCTTTAATTAGTTGGTATCTCTCTTTTCTCTATATTCCTCATATCATCTAAGCCCCCAAGGTATTCATTCTAGGATCTCCCCTCTAAGTGGTTTCCGCCATTGCCTTGTAGAGCTTGCCCCATGGATTTCCCTTTTCCATTGTGCCTCACTCCCAGAATAATGTTATTGCAAGTGTCAGAGAGGACACTGCCCTATGGCTCTGATTATGCAGTCCATCACATCTATACCATCCTCTGGTTACCTTCTTCCCCTAATTGCCTCAAAATCTCCTCCTGGGTCCATGCTTTCCCATTCCCCCAGGTATCAGTTGCCCTCAGGAGTTCCAGCTCCCTCCCTCCCAAGGTAGGGCAAGTAGACTTTTTTTCTTTAAAGTATTTATTTTTCCCTAATTACATGTAAAAACAATTTTTACCATTCATTTTTTAAAAATTTTGAGTTCTAAATTCTCTCACTCCCTTCCTCCCCATCCCCTCTCTGATATGGTAAGCAATCTGGTATAGGTTATACGTGTACAATCATGTAAAACATATTTCCACAGTTGTCATTTTCTGGAAAAAAATCTTGAAAAAGAAAGAAAGAAAGAAAACAAAAAAGGAAGGAGAGCGAAAAATAGTATGTTTCAATCTGTATTCAGACTCCATCAATTCTTTCTCTGGATGTGGATAGCATTTTTCATCATGAGTCTTTTGCGATTGTCTTAGATTACTATTTTGCTGAGAATAGCTAGGTCACAGCTGTTCATCATACAATATTGCTACTACTGTGTACAATGTTCTCCTGGTTCTATTCACTTCACTCTGCATCAGTTCATGTAAGTCTTTTCAGGTTTTTAAAAATCAGCCTACTTGTCATTTCTTATGGCACCACAGTATTCCGTTACAATCATATGCCACAACTTGTTGAGCCATTCCCCAACTGATGGGCATCCCCTCAATTTTCAATTCTTAGCCACTACAAAAAGAGTTGCTGTAAATATCCTGGTACAAATAGGTCCTTCCTTGATCCCGCCACCTTTTTTTATCTCTTTGCCATACAGACCTAGTGGTGGGCTTTTTGTTGGGGGGGACAGTTAGAGGCAATGGAGTTAAGTAACTTGGCCAGGGTCACACAGTTAATCAGTGTCTGAGGCAGGATTTGAATTAAATTTCATCTGACTCCTGGGCCAGTGCTCTATCTACTGTGCTACCTACCTACACTTCCTAGTGGTAGTATTATTGGATCAAAGAGGGTGTGCACAGTTTTATAGCTCTTTGGGCATAGTTCCAAATTGCTCTCTAGAATGGTTGGATCAGTTTACAACTCCACCAACAATGCATTAGTGTCTCAGTTTTCCCACATTCCCTCCAACGTTTGTCATTTTTCTCTTTTTGCCATATTACCCATACCTCAAAGTTGTTTTAATTTGTACTTCTCAAATCAATAGTAATTTAGAGCATTTTTTCATATGACAATAGATAACTTTGATGTCTTTGTCTGAAAACTGGCTGTTTATACCCTTTGATCACTTATCAATTGGGGAATGATTTGTAGTCTTATAAATTTGACTCAGTTATCTATATATTTGAGAGATGAGGCCTTTATCAGGGATACTTGCTTTCTGTTACCTTGGTTTGGTTTGTGCAAAACATTTTTAATTTAATATAATAAAAATCATCCATTTTACATTTCATAATTCTCTCTCTCTTATTTGGTCCCAAATTCTTCCCTTATCCATAGATCTGACAGATAAACTATGCCATGCTCCCTTAAGATAAGTAGTCTTTTTGAACACCAAATCCCCTTGACCCGTCCCTCCTCCTCTCCCTTCACTTAACATTACTCTTTACCCATAGGAGCATTCATTATTTGAAACCCATCCCTCTTCCATAGAAAGGCCCCCTTTCTTACCTCCCCCCTTATTAATCTTTCTCTTCTCTTCCTCACCGACTGTGCTGTAGGCTTTTCTCTTTCTGAAACTACAGGCATCACCTTCCCCTCATTGCTAGCCCTTGTTTTGACCTCAGCACCTTACACATTTCTTTTTCCTGCTGCTCCCCTCCTCCCCATTAATGTGTCTTCCCATGTTGTGATATAGTCCCACACACAAAAAAAATTGATTCACCTATAGGTAAGGTGATATAGCCACACACACACATGCACACACACAACACACAATGCCCCATGCTCATCTCTTCACTGTTACCTCCACCAGAGATAACATCTTTCCCTGTCTCCTTGTGTACACTTAAAAAGAAGTTTCTTACTGGTCTCTCTGTTGTCACACTGTTCCTATTACTATCTTTGGCTCCTGAATTTCTGTTATTTGGAATGTTAAAGAAGCAAATAATTTTTTTCAGTTCTGGTCTTCTAAAAATGTTTCAAATGCTACTTTATTATTGAACATCTTCACTTATTGTTAAACTCAGATTTTTTTTTCATTTATTGTTAAGCTCAGATAGGTCAGTCTGGGATGCATCTGGAGCTCCATTGCTCTTCAGAACATATTATTCCATTCCTTCCTACATTTTCTGGTGGGTGCAGAATAGTCTTGTGTTAGTTGAATCTCCTTTTCTTTGTATTTGAAAATCTCTTTCCTGATTGCTTGTAGAACTTGTTTCTGAATTGATTGTCAAATTCAACCACTATGTGTCTTGGAGTTTGCAACCTTGGGTGTTTTTTTGGAGATAATCTGTGAATTCTTTCAACTGGTATTTCATTTTATATGTTCAGAATTTCTAAGCGCTTCTCTTCTATTTTTTCCTAAATTATGATGTTCAGGTTTTTTGTCCTGTTATGTTATTCTGGGAGACCTATGGTACTTGGGTTGTCTCTACATATATTGTCTTTGAGAACAGTTTTGCTTCATTTGAACACATTTTCTTTTAATGTTGTTTTTTGCTTTTCTTCTTCTAGATTGTCCTTCACTACTGTGCGTTTGCATTCCCAATCTATTGTTCTCTCTTTTGTTTTTTTGTAAGGACTGCCATGGCAGAGTCCAAGTTCTGATTTTGTTGGAAGTCTGTGTCCTAATTCTCACTTCTCTTTTTAACCACTGAGGAACAGCATGGTGTGGTTCCATGTTCCTCTCATGTTCCACAGAGTCCTCAGCATCATCGAGTGTTGTATTATTTTCCTTTGTTTCGCAGTATTTATTCATAGATGCTTGAACTTGTTTACTAGATCTGGAGGCCATATTGCCCTCTGTCATTAATATTTTCCCTCATGATTTATCTGCTTATGTTCAAGGTCATTGAACTTTCTCCTTTCTGTGATCTTTGTTAATTTCAGTCACTTTTTTCCTTCTTCTGAATTTTCCCTATTCATTTTTCTGACTTTGTGCCCTCTGATAATGGTTTCTTTGGAGGCTGGATCTCAAAGTATCTCAGCTGCCTCTCATGCTGGGCAATTCAAAGTTCACCAGCCTAGGTCTCTGCCCCACGTGTGACTTTTGAGGGGTCTGACCTGGCCTGAGTGGGGGTTTTGCTCTTTCCCTCAGGCTTATTGGAGCACTACTTAGCCCCTTCTCCCGTTCCCCCCAGGCCCCCAAGTGTCCTGTACTCCTCCCTCTACTCTTTAGTTCTTTGGCCTGGTCCAGGCAGTTCAGAAAGCTGATGCACTGGGGTTATGAGATTGTCTACCCCCACACTGGCAATTCAGCATTTTGTCATTCTGGTGCCAGGGGCTTGTCTGCCTCAACAGGCTTTTACTCTTGAAAGGTTGTGGTGTGCTGGTTGTCTACTGAGGCCTGGGCAAACTTCAACGTCCTGTCACTAGAAAGAAGGAGGGAATACTAGGGTGTGGGGTTGGATTTTGTAAGCCTATATCAAGAATGTGGGTCTGTTAGTGGAGAGAGGGGAGGGGTACTGAGTGAGTTCAGAGTCAATGAGCATCAGCTCATGAGGTTTTGTGGTTTTTTTTTAACCTTCTTTTGGCTTCTGGGTGTCCTAGACTACGTAGACAGCTGAAATTGCTTTATTTTGGCTCTATAATTTCTGTTTTGAAGAGGTTTGAGAGGTCCTGGAAATCAGAAAAAATGCCTAGTCCTCCATCTTGTTACTCACATAACTGACTCCCTACAGTTTAATCTGTAGAGACTTTGGGGGTGATAAGGGTGACTACACATGTTATTGAACACAGCAGGATTTTATTGGCATATTTTCAACTGGTAATTGTAAGATGAGGGGGTCCGGGTGGCCTTCACTCATTTATTCATTGATTAACTCATTCACTCATTCATTCATTGATTCACTAACTCATTCACTCAGCAAACATTGACGGGAGCACCTACAGTGGACGTTAGAGGAAGACACAATCCCTTTCCTCTCCAATTTAGGTAGAGAGGCAAAATGGCTACATGGAAAGTCAAATAACCACAAAAAACACAAGAATGGTAGAACTATGCTAAGGCATTAAGTGGCCAATGCTAAGTGATGGCTATAGATGAGCAAGGGCAGTAGGCTCCTACAGGGAAGGACAGATCACTGCAGAACCTGGGTGATCAGTGAAGGTTTCTGGGAGGAGGATGGATTTGAACTGGATCTGAAGGGATGGATAGGATTCAAAGAGGTAGAGAAGTGGGAGAGCTGAGCATTAGGGCTTAGGTCTCAGAGGTTGGGGGATTGAGAAATCTAGGCTCTTAGGGTCCTAGGGACATAGATTTAGAGCTAGAATGAATCTCACAGCTCATTTAGTCCAGTTCCTTCATTTTAGTGCTGAGGAAACCGAGGCCAAGACAGATTAAGTAATTTGTCCACTGTTACACAGCAGAGCAAGGACTGACACCCAAGACCTGTGACTCCAAATTTAGCATTCTTTTAAATTGTCACATTCTTTCCTTAGCTCCATATGCTCTCCCAAAAAGCTTCATCGTTTCCCCAAAAATGCCTATCAGGTTACAACCCATGAGCTGAAAGGGATCCTTCCCTGGCCATCCCTATACCACAGGAAAGTGGCCTGGGATGCCAAAAATGCCATAGTAGAGTTGGTAATTCACAGAACTTTGTCACAGCACTTTCTAGTTGGTACATCTGGTACTACCTAGTAGGATCCCAGAAAACCCAAGAGAGAAAAAGAAAAGATACTTGGATTTGGGAGTTCATTAAATGATAGGATTTAGAGCTTGAAGAGACTTTAGTCTCATCTGGTGATCATCCTCCTCCTCAACAAGCTGATGTGGGAGCATTCAGGTACATTCTGAAGATTCCTGGTGAATCTTGGCAAGATAGAAAGCCCGAAGCTCAGGCTTAGGGAATTCACTCCAAGACAGGCAGAGCCACCCTGAAGAGAGGATAATGAAAAAAGACAGATTCAATGGAGTCACTCTACTATTCGTTGTCTCGTTCACACTGATGTGTTCCTTCAGTCCACCAATCCTAGCCCAGAAGCATGTATTAAATGCTTACTACATTCAAGGCACTGTGCTGGGAACTAGGTGAATAAAGAAAAACCAAAAAATAGTTCTTGCCAACAAGGAACTTATATTCTATTAGGGTAATACTTGAAATATTAAAGTAAAAACAGCAAGAGTAGAAAGACTACTAGACTGGAAAAGATGATTTAATCCCATTGGTAATCCTGGTACTGAGGTTCTTCTCCCCTGGATTGATGTGTAGGTCTTCCTCACCTCATATTTGGACTATTACAATAGCCTGCTGGTTGCTCTGCTGCCTTAAGGTTCTCTCCATTCCCACTTCAGTTCATCTTTTAATTAGTTGACAAATTAAGCTTCCTAAATCACAGATCTGACTATGTCATTCTCCCTGCCCAGGTCCCTCTCCTCCTCCCCATTCAATAAACCCCCCTGGTTCCCTATCACCTCCAGGATCAAATATAAAATACTCTGTTTGGTATTAAAGCCCCTTCACAACCTGGCCACCTTTTCACTCTTCTTATACCTTATTCCCCCAGCCCCAGCCCACATACACACTTTGTAATCTGGTGATAACGACCTTCTTACTGTTTCTTGCATGGTACTCCATCTTCTCATGCCTGGAAGATTCTTCTTCCTCATTTCCACCTCCCAGCTTCCTTGACTACTTTCAAGTCCCAGATAAAATTCTACTGTCTATAGGAAGCCTTTCCTCATTCCCCTTAAAGCTAGCGCCTTCCCTCTGCTGATTATCTCTAATTTAGCCTGTATATCTGTCTACCTATCTATCTATCTATCTATCTATCTATCTATCTATCTATCTATCTATCTATCTATCTATCTATCTATCTATTTGTCTGTCTGTCTGTCTATCCATCTATTTACCCATCTCTCTACCTACCTCTCACAGGTCTTGTCTGTGCATTATCATTTGCATGTTGTCTCCCCTATTAGACTGTGAGCTTCTTGACAGTAGAGAGGTCTGTTTTCCCCCTTTCTTTGTGCCCCTAGAACTTAGCACAGTGTCTAGCACACAGTAGGCACTTAATGAATGCTTATTGACAGATGGACTGGAGGAGAGTCTGATGAAATGTAGCACCAGGATAGTAGGAAGAGTGCTTCCCCAGCAGCCAGGGCACTTGGGCTTTCATCCTATCTGCTCCGCCATCTTGCTATGTGACTTTGAACAAGTCATTTCTCTCTTGGTCCCAGTTTTCTCAACCCTAAGATGGAGGGCTTTGATCGATGATTGTTTGGCTGCTATTGCTCTGCAACTAATTTAATGTTCCCTCTTAATTAAGAAAGTGGACTTTTTCCCTCCTCTCTCTCTATCCATGCCCCCCTCCCCAAACCTCCAGGCCCTTCTCTTTCCCCAGAAGGAAGCAGAGACTCAGAGAAAGTTTGCTTCCCCTTCTGCCCTGACAGCCTAGCAGCTCCCTATCTCTTCTCCAGCACATGGCCCCTTGAGGAAGCTCTACATTGATTGCCAGGCAGTTTCCATGGCTCCCGGCAGCCAAGATGCCTGCTGTTCCCTCCAGATGCCAACCATAAAATCCAGCTCCAGACTTTGTGGAAGCTGCCTCAGGTGGAGGAGTCTGACTGAGGCAGACAGGTAGAGGACTGAGGAGGCGGAAGCTGCCTGAGGAGAGTGTAAAGAAAAGGAAATCCTAGTCTGGATTTTGAAATTTTCCTGGAATGGACTCTGGAAAAGGGGGAAAAATGGCTAAATTAAATGGCCGCTATTGAAGTGGGGGTGCACTGTAGGAGTATGTGGGCTGCCCCCATGCCCAAAGAGTACTCGTCCAACCCTATAAGCTCCTACATTCATCACAGCTGGGATTCTAGGAATGTCTTCTCACATTTCTCCTTAAGAAATAGAAGGCTGAATAAATGACAGGGACTTATTGGCTGTAGAGCCACAGAACTTTCCCCCTGCCTCAGTTTACCCTTCCAGTCTTAAAGAGAGGCAGAAGAATGGCTCACTGCAGGACAAGCTTCTGCTTGAGGGAAGGTGGAGGAGAATCAAGCTAGGCTCTGTGTGGGTGATTCAGTCTGTCTGTGCCTCAGGGCAAGAGCGAATCATACAGGTTCAAGATGTTTTCTTTATGCTCCTATGCCAAGCACTGGCCCTCTCTGGGCTTCGTTTTCCTCATTGGTCCTATGAGGGGATCAGACTAGATAAAGCTGACTGCTAAAGTTCCTTCCAGCTTCTATTATTCCCTGGCCTAGGCTTTCACCTCATAGGTTGGAGAGGAGAAAAAAACAGAAGGAGCCCAGTCTTAGCTCTACGCACAGAGTATTCAGATCCAGAAACTCTTTCCCCCCAAGGCCTGCAAGAAACAGAGACTAGATTCTGTCTCTGACAAACAGCCACACAAAGAGACCAGTCAGAACAAAAGCATAGGACCAAAGCCAAGACGGAGAGCTAGGGAGTGGGGAGATGTCTCCCACAGGGAGGAGGGAGTCAACATTGCTGGGTTCTCAGGCCTCAGCCCTGGGAGTAGGCGGTTCCCAGGAGGTCACAAGTCTTAGGCTGGCCAATAGATCCGGGACAGGGGCCATGGATCCTGGCCCCTGAAGTGTCATCTCTTTGGAGTCTCAGAGAACAGGTTCAGAGAATGCTCTCTCTTCCTATCACAAAGATCTCAACATTCATCCAGTCCTCAGCCCCCTTCTGTGAGTTTCACCAGGACAGGAACCCTGCCTTTCCTAATTTTCCCATCTCTGCACACTGTTGGTACTTAATAAATACTTACTGACTATTAAAATGTTGAAAGCACAGTGCCTGGAACACAGGAAGTGCTTGGTTCAGGTTATGACTCTTTTCTTCATTAACCCTGGTGCCTTGAATGACCTTTAACCTTTCAGAGTCTGAATTTTCTCGTGTGTCATATGAGAATGATAATACTTCTGTTCCTATCCATGCCACATAATTCAGTCATCATTTTTATTCACAATAATAAATGATATCTCTGTGGTACGAAGGAAAGAACCCAGATGTGGAGTCAGAGGACCTGGGTTCCAAGCCTGACTCAGTTACTTCTTATATGACCTATATGACCTTGGGTGATTATTTCACCTCTCTGGGCCTCAGTTTCTTCAACTGTAACATGAAGTAGTTGTTTTAGACTTCAGGGGTGGGGTACCTGTGGCCTTGAGGCCATGTGTGGCCCTCTAGGTCCTCAAGTGCATCCCTTTGACTGAATCTAAACTTCATAGAATAAATCTCCTTAATAAAAGGGTTTGTTCTGTAACGCTTGGACTCAGTCAAAAGGCCACACCTGAGGACCTAGAAGGCCACATGTGGCCTCAAGGCTGCAGGCTCCCCACCCCTGGTTTAGATGATCTCTAACATCTCTTCCAGCTCTAAACCCTATGATCCTATGAGGAAGCTGGTTAAATAGAAACAGTAGACTCTTTAAAAATGTGTCCAGGGATTCATTGAGAATTCTCCATTGCTCAATTAGAAGCAATTTTAAAAGTCCCCAACTTCGAAAGTATAGGGTACAGTGAGCAGGCAGGAGGACTGGGAACAACAGAAGGACCCTGGGTAGGAGAGGAGTGACATTCACGGGAGGATTCCTCCAGGGGCCCATATGTATGTCCCTGTGTCATTCTGGGACTGGCCTGGGTGGGGCTGGGGTGGGGGTGGGAGGAGCGGAAGGGAGGTGAGGGGCAGAGATTGTTTTTTGGCCTTGGCAAAAAGGGTTAATCCATCTGGCTCCTTCTGCCTCCAGCTAGCTTGTTTATAGCCTTGGCCAGTCACGTGAGGCCAGCTGCTGCTGCTCTGCCTGCAGTCCCCATCCCCTATAAATATCTAAGCCTTTTCCTGAGAGATCCCACAGCTGAGCCCTCCAGTTCGAATGCAGCCTCTGGAGCCCACCAGGCCAAGGTTGTATGGAGGAGATGAGGCTGCAAGGGACACTGGAGGCCCTGTGCATAGGGAGAGGGATTGGAGTGGCCAATAGGTCAGGGCTGGGGAATGAGCCAGGGCCAAACCTCACCCTCACTGCCAGCAGAGCCAAGTGCCACTCCTGTTACTGAGAGTTGGTGATGCCCCTTCCCCCTTCCTCATGGGGTAGGGCAGGCTGTCGCTAGAGGAGGGGAACCAGACATGGGCCTTCTCCTCCTCCTCTCCCATCCCTTCCAAACCCCTGGTGAATGAGGACCTTGCCACCTCTGCCACAGCAGGACAGAGCCTTTCAACTGTGCCCAGGTGACTGAGTCCTGTTCCCAAGGCAGCTCTTGGCCCCTGGCCCAAGACTCCAACTGAGTCAGCACTGAAAGACTTGGTTTCTTTTCTAGGTCAGAATCATAGCCTCAGCCTCCCCCACTCCTTGCTCTGGGCTCTCAGGGCCATTATTTAAGCTCTTTTTTCCCCTTCCCCTAATAGGGCAGCTCCTCATGCTGGCAACTGATATTTGGAGTGGGGAGGAGGGTCTGGGATCCATCCCTCACTTCTCTGGCATTACAGATGGGAGTTATAGGTCAGCAGGGGAGGGGGCTGAACTTGAGTAGTGTTTCCTATCATCCTACCTCCAACACTGGGATTTAACAAACTAGACCAAAGATTAGGTCTTATATTTGTAAAGCACTTAGCACAGTTCCTGGCACATAGTAGGTATTTAATAAAGCTTATCGTACTCACTTCCCTTCCCCTTGGATGTTTGCGAGTAGGAAGGGGACAGTTGTCCATCATGAGACTTTTATTTAATAAGCCGTTCAGACTCAGAGGTGGACTAAGACTGCAGAAATTTAAAGTTGGAAGGACCCTTAAAGATCATTTAGTACAATCTTCTCATTTTGAAAGGCAAGGCAACTGAGGTCCAAATGGGGGAGTAAGTTATCCAAGGCCACGCTTAGCATGAGTGGCAGAGCAGAGCTTAGGCTGAGCTTTATCTATCAACCTGCCACATTACTGTTTCTTCTTTATGCTGGCTAGGGACCTGGTGGCCACCCAGTGGATTAGGTAATTGGGATATTGCCTCCAAAGCCCAATCTGTTGCTACAGTCCCAGGACCAATGTCAGAACTCACAAGGAGAGCTTAGCCACCACTGGTGAAGACATGGTGATCCTGGCGATCCATTCCTAGGAAGCACTGGGAAGCTGACCTGCTGCTTTACCAAGCCATTCAGTCCTAGGCCTCAGACAGAGGCTGACCACAAAAGGGAAAAGCTGTGTAATGCCAGCTCTATGATCACAGTCAGCCCACTCTGGTCTCCTGGGTCCTTGAGCTCTGCATGGAACACCAAGGAATCACGGAGGGGGCAAGGTTGGGTGATTGCAAGGAGGGAATACACAGGTGAACAAGCGAATGCTAGAGATAGAGAGACAGACAGAGAGACAGAGACAGAGACAGAGAGACAGGCAGATAGATACAGAAGGAAAGAGAGACAGACAGACAGATATACAGACAGATAAGAGACAGAGAGAGGGAAGAGATATAAACAGAGAGAGACAGACAGGGAGAAAGAGACAGAGAGGAAAGAGAGACATGGAGAGAGGAACGACAGAGAGGGAGACAGAGAAAAGAAAGAAAGAGACAGAGAGAGGAGAGATAGAGAGAACTTTGTGAAATGGATATAGCTGGTGAATGGAGTGAGGGACACTATGTGTATATGTGTTGGGGGCGCAGGGTGCCGTGCACAGGGGAGGTAGGAGGTAGTATCAGGGAATGCATGCACAGGACCAGTATAATTTCCAGAGAAGATCTAAGGGAACTAGCTCCTTCCCTCCCTACCAGTTCTTTGGGCTGGGCTGGGCTGGGCTGGGCTGGGCTAGGTTGGGCAGGACTGGCTCAGCCGGGGCAGACTTAGCGGTTCTGGGAAAAGGGGCAGAGGAAAGAGCTGTTTTTCAAACCTAGCCCTCTATTCAGTGAGGCCTTTGCTTCCCTCTTCTGCTTCAACAAATCTGGGCCAAGCAGATCTGAAATGTGTTTCTACAAGTTAGCGTGTCACTTGGAAGAAATGTGCCTTTGCTAATCCCGAGCCACCCGCCGACGTCAGGGTGAGGCAATATCTGGGGAGGGCAATTCCTCCTCCCTGACTCACCTTGGCTGCTGAAGGCCTGGGGCCCCTCTTGCCAAACTTCATACAGGAAGAGAGGGTTGGGTTTGGAAAACCTCTACCAAGAAGGTCATACAAATTCTCATGGTGCCAAGCAAGACTGAGCTCAGATATTCCCACGCCTATGGCAGGGCTTCCAGCTTCAACCCTACAAGGGGGCCTGTTCAGCCTGGAAGGGGTCACCTCACTGTTGAAGCCAGAGGTATTATTAGGCCTCACAGTCCTACCAGTTTGTCCAGCCTATAGCCGAGACTACACTCACCACACCCTCTACAGGCTCCTGATGGCCAGATAGCAGAGAGGTCCCAAAGACTCAGATCACTGCTATTTTGTACAAGTAGGGGCCTGACTACTCCACTGGCCCCATGGGGCAAATGCCCAATAGCCATATTGTGGAATTTTACCCAACCTAATAACATTTCTGTTTACTTTCCTGACATGGTCTCTATAGGTTTAGTGTCAAATAGTCTGGAGGAAACTGGAGGGGCATCTGCAAGACCAGGGTGGGGAACCTGTGGCCTTGAGGCCACATGTGGCCCTCTAGGTCCTCAAGTGCAGCCCTTTGAGTGATTCCAAACTTCACAGAACACATTTAGATTCAGTTGAAGGGCCATACATGTCCTAGACCAACTTGAGGAGAGAGTTTATAAGATCAGAGACACAGTAAAAGGAGCCTTGGAGATAATCCCTGCATCTTACAGATGAGGTATCTCACATACTGAGTCTCAGAGAAGTTAAATGAATAGACCAAGGTCACAGAGTTGGCAGACCAGGATTTGAAACTGGGTTCCCTGACTACAAATCCAGTTCTCTTCACCAGTTCACAAAGACTTTTCATGTGACCTTCATAAGAAGCTGAGGGAAGAGGTAGACAAATATGTTTGTTATATAAAGGAGGGCACAGAGAATTGACTTGCTCAGAGTCACACAAGGAGTGAGGGGAAGAGTAGAGACCCAAGCCAGAAGCTCTCTATCCAAGACCAGAGCTCTTTCTTGAGGCAGTCCAGTGGAATAGGTAAATAGAACCCATGACTTGGAGTTAGGAAGAGCCAAGTTCAAATCCTGCCTCAAATGTTTACTAGCTGTGTGACCCTGGGTAAGTCACTTAAATTCACTCAGCCTCAGTCTCCTCATCTGTAAAGCATGGATAGCGGCAGCACCTACCTCACAGGGTAGTTTTAAAGATCAAATTAAATCTATAGAATATTCTTTACAATCCTTAAATATAAATGTATGCAAAATATTAACTGCACTATGCATGATATATTATTACATGTTACATACAATATAAATGCTAGCTATTATTATTAATGACTATCATTGTTTCTTCTGTATTACTTTGACCTTGTGGTTATAGTTCATTCCATGGAGATGGTATATAAAGTGGTTGGAGCCTACATAAAGGCTTTCAGCTGAAGAAGACTTAATCTAGACCTCTGGCAAAGGCCACCCAAGGAATAGGAAGACCATATGGTGCCTTTTTGTTTGTCACTGTTGTTTAGTCATTTTAGTCACATCCAACTCCTCCTGACCCCATTTGGGGTTTTCTTGGCAGAGATCCTGGAGTGATTTGCCATTTCCTTCTCCAGCTCACTTTACGGATGAGGAAATGGAGGCAAACAGGGTAAAGTGACTTGCTCAGGGTCATGTAGCTAGGAAGGGTCTGAGGCTGGATTTGAACTCAGTTATTCCTGACTCCAGGCCCCTAACTCTATCCACTGTACCACCTAGTTGCCCCTTGTATGGTGCCTGCTTAGTGCTTATGTTGGGGTCCGCTCTGGGGCCATGAGTCACTGGGCTGTAGCTGGAACAACAAAGGTGGTAAGATTCAGAACATAATAGGGCAAGCAGAGAGAAGGGAGCATATTGCCCAACAAGAAAGTACATGGGCCTTCATGGACCAAAATCATAGATGCTTCAGTTTGAGGTTATTGGCAGAGAAGGTGAGAAGTGCCTCACCTGAAGGGAGCTTAGAAAGGGGCTCTCCAAGTGGCTCCATGATAACGAGAACAACAGCAATATGTTATTATTACAATTTGCATTTCTATATCTCTTCTAGGTTTGTAAACCACTTTCCTAACAAACCTGTGATGCTGAAAGTACAAGGATTATCCTCACATTATAAATGAGGAAGCAGATGCACAGCTATGTCTCGGCACTCTAAGGACAATGGGATCTTTCTAGCAGCCTTGTAGCTGAAGCCTCCTAAAGGTGTGGTCTCTCCCATTGGAATGGGAGCTCCTTGAGCCAAGAGACTGTCTTGATTTTCTCTTTTATCCCCCAATGATTAGCAATCAATCAACCAATTAACATTTATTAAGCACCTACTATGTGCCAGGCACTGTACTAAGCACTGGGGATATAAAAAGAGGCAAAAGAAAGTCCCTGCCCTCATGGAGTTTACAATCTAATGGAGGAGACGACATGTAAACAATTACATACAAAGCAAGCTACATACAGGATAAATAGGAGATAATTAACATGGAAGGTGCTGGAATTAAGAGGAGTTGGCAAAAACTTCCTGTAGAAAGAGGGATTTTAGTTGGGACTTAAAGGAAGTCAGGGAAGCCAGGAGACAGAAATGAGGAAGGAGAGAATTCCAGTCATGGGGGACAAGCAGAGAGAATTCCCAGAGCCGGAGATGGAGGGTCTTGTTCCTGGCACAGCCAGGGGGCAGTGTTACTGGATCAGAGTGTTGTTAGCATGGTGCTTTGCTCAGGGTCCCTAAGTGCTTAATAAGGGCTTTTTCATCCCTCCATCCATCCATCCCTCCATCCATCCATCCATCCCTCCATCCCTCCATCCATCCCTCCATCCATCCATCCATTCATCCACCCATCCATCTATCCAATGACTTGCTCAAGATCATGCAACCAGTCAGTGCCTGAGCTGGTGTTTGAGTGTAGCTTCCTAACTCTAGGTCCGACTCTTTCTATCTTATTATAATCAGCCACTGCTTGGATCAATTGTCAACACATTCATTCGTTAATAAGGATGACTTCTGATTGGATTGAGTGTATGAATAAATGGAATAAAACATTTATTAAGCACTTACTATGTACAAAGCGCTCAGGATACAAACAGAAAAGACAGGTTCCTGCCTCAAGGAGCTCACACTCTCATGGAGGAGATAACACCCATGGAAGGTTTCAGCTGCAAGTCAGATGGAAAAGTCCTAGGTCCTTAGGGAGCAGCAGCAAAACAGGTAGTATTGTTTCTTCTTCAATGTCATCTCCACTGATAAAATCAATTCAGTTTCTGATAGTGAGGCATTTGACAATGCCGGGGACTTTGGTGGCAAAAACTTGCTTTTCCGGGTCTTCAGTAACTATAGCTGTAGACCCTATAGGGCACACTGCTTCTCCATAGGAGTTACTTCCAAGATTATGGCTGAGGGCCCTAGGCTAGAAGCAGTGCTATTCCTAAGGCTTGTGTTCAGGGTCCTGGGCTGTCCCCATCAGGGTCTGAGTGGAGTTTGTGGTCAAGCTGGTGGTTGTGGTTTGATTTGGCTGGTAAGTGCTGCCTCCTGGCTCTCCCTCAGGGTGTTTTGCTACTTTACCTAGGCTGGCTTGCCTGCCCTGTGTGTGGCAGCTGGTAGACAGTTGGTGAGGATGGCTGGCCCCTTCTCCACATGAATTCTTTTCCTGGATAATTGCTGTGAGGGTTGGGCTGGAAGCAAGAATGGTGGTGTGGGGAGGGTGGTACTGCCACTCCCAGCCTGTTAGTGACAGTTGGTCAGCAGTAGGTGCTAGCAGTGATGAGAAAGGTGGATCCCCTCTCCATAGTGATTTGGTGGTTTGAAGGACCTTGAAATTCCCTAGGCCGTTCAGGATCCCAAGTTCTCTCCTTTAGGGTTTGAGGAAAGATAGTAGTGGTGGTTTCCAAGGGTGTTAGTAGGATACAGTCCACTTTTCACCTCATTTTATGGATGAAAAATGGAGGCCCAAAGAGGTTAGGTGACTTGTCCAAGGTCACAGAGTTCTTAAATCAATCTATCTCTTTCCTCTGGAACTCAGTGTCTTCAAGGATTCGGGCAACAACATTGCTACCCCTTATTCACTCTGACTCTGTTATTACAACGAGAAAGCCAGGGAAGCAGACCCTGGTGTACGAAATGGTAAACTGTAAGCCATAGCCAACAGCCTTGACAAGGGCACCAATCTCATTCCTATGCTGAGGGTGGCCCGCAGTCAGCACATAAAAGATGGGAGAAGCAGGATTTTTTGAAATGGTGTTTCTAGACTGTCCCTTTCTGTTGAAGACCTGTTTTGTCACTGAAGGAGGAAGAATGAGCCAGGTGAGCTCTCTTTGTTTTGTGAGGGTTGGGGAGGAGAAGGCAATGAGACTCTGGGAGAGAGACTATTTTGGTGGGGGTAGATGTTACTGTGTGTGTCTGTATTCTCCTGTCTGTCTGTCTGTGTGTCTCTTCTGGGGAAATCTTTATGTGCTGGGCATTGCTACAAACTGCCTGAGGTCTTGGGCACAGAAAGCTTTGTGGATGGTGACTTTGTGTCGGAAGGTCGGCAGCAACTGTGCTCTTGACAACAAGCTGACTCCTTGACAATACCTTCTGAGCCCTTCCTTCTTCACCCACAGGGAACTATGTCAGCAGTCATGAGATTCTGGCAGTGAAAGGTTATGGGATTCTGGCAGTGAAAGGTTGTGAGAGTCTTGGTGGGAGCTGCAGGAAACTCAAATAGGCCAGATATTCGAGAGTCGGGATTCAACAGGATGTCTCTGCCTCCCAAGTGGACAAGTTTCTGTGGACCCAGCCTTGGGCTAAGATAGAGAGAAAAAAAGAGAAAGAGAGAGACACAGAGAGAGAGAGAGAGAGAGAGAGAGAGAGAGAGAGAGAGAGAGAGAGAGACACACAGAGACAGACAGAGACAGAGACAAACAGAGAGAGAGAAACATAGAGACAGAGAGACACAGAGAGATAGAGACAGAGACACAGAGAGACAGACAGACAGAAAGAGAGATACAGAGAGAGAGAGACAGGGAGAGACACAGACAAAGAGACAAAGAGACAAAGAGAGAGAGAGACAGAGACAGCAATAAGAACTCATAAGCTCTGTCCTTGAGGAGCTTAACAGTTGAGGATGGGGAATGTTAAAAAAACTGGGTTGGGGACGGGGGAGAGATAGGACAATACAAAGCATTCTCATAGGATCATAGATTCAGAGATGGGAGGGACTTTAAAGTTTATTTAGTACACCTTCCCCCAAAAAATTACAGATGAGGTAACTGAGGCACAGGGAGAAGAAAATGACTTGTCCAGAGACATATACAGAGATTCCAGTCCAAATCTTTTGACTGCAGATTCTCTAGTCTTTCCTTTATATACTTTGGTCCCAGAAAGAATTTCCCCACAATTTTCTCTAAGCATGGCTTGTGATTGAATCCTGTGCTTGGGCCAGGGCTGGAAATGGAAACACACATACACACATACATATATATATACACACACACATACATATATATTCATAGAATCATAGCTTTAGAGATGGAAGGAACCTAAGAAGAATCTGCCTCCCTTTGAGAATACTTAAAATCTCAACCTAGTACTACCCCCTCCCAAACAGCTTCCCAGCTGTTTTTCCTGCCCTCTCAATTTGCAGGTAAGGAAACTGAGGCTCGGAAGGGTGAAGCAATCTCTCCAAGGTCACATAGCTGGTAAGTAGCAAAGATAGCATTCCAAATCGGGTCTTTTTATTACAGAAGTTGCTATGCTCTAACTGTGGTAGGGGGAGAAAGGGACTCCAATAGAAAAGAAGCTAGCCTGGGTTCTCTCACTGTGGGCCAGCTTCCTGTTCATCCTCAACTTCTCTGTCTCATATTCCTACTGACCTGGTCCTCTGCTCTCCAGACATGAGGAGCTAACTTTGGTTTCTAGCAGCCTGGGGAAAGTATAAGTTACTCAGATAATTGAGATAATTTCCTTTAAAAAAAAGATAAATGATCAGAATCCCTGCATTTCTCAGTTTCTTGTTTGACCCCATCCACTTCTCTCCTAATGGCTAAGAGCATTCTCCCCGGGGGCCGGGACGGTATTGGGTGAGGAAGAATGGTACAGCCCAGGGCCACTAAAAAGAATGAGGGATGCGCCAGGAGGAGTGTTAATGGATCAGGGTGAAGGGAGGTTGGAGATATCACTGCCACATGGACTGCTGGCCACTCTGAGGCTTTAAAAAAATCTAGGAACTTTAGGCAATGTAAAAACAAATGATAGCAATATAAGTTTATTTAAAACCTGGGGGTTCCCTTATTTGTCATTCTCCCGGCCCCAAGGAAGCTGAGGGAAAAGCATCAGATACCTGAGCAGGAGTCGTCTCCCAGGGACACAGTGAGTCACCAGGTCTCCTTAGCAGCAGGGGTGTTTACCCACCTTTCTGACTCACCAGCCATTCAATTTAATAAATATTTATTCAGTGTCCACTGCCTTCTCCCTCTAAGGCTATCTTTTATTTACTCTATATTTACCTGGTATGTACTGATTTATGTATAAGTTGTCTCTCTCATTAGAATGCAAGTTCCTTGAGGGCAGGGATTGGTTTTGCTTGTGTGTGTGTGTGTGTGTGTGTGTGTGTGTGTGTGTGTGTGTATCCCCAGAACAGTACCTAGCAGAGTAGCAACTTAATAAATGTTTGTTGCTTGTGCAGTGGAAAGGACATTGGATTTGAAGTTGAGGGATCTGGAACCTGGTTATGGCTCTGCCACTTACTGTTTGTGTGACCTTGGCCAAGTCACTTCCTCTCTGAGCCTCAGTTTCCTCATCTATAAAATGAATGGATTGAAGATAACCTTGAAGCTTCCTTCTGATTCCTAATCCTAAGGTTTATGATTCTCAGGTTGGTATTGGGGAATGGTTAGACTCTAGAGCTGGGGAAAGCCCTCTAGGGTCATCTAGTCCTACCCCTCATTTTATAGACGAGGAAAATAATGCCCAGAGATGTAAATGCCTTGTTCTCAGTAAGTGATAGACGCAGCATTGAAACTCACGTCCTGTAACTCCAAATTCAACACTTTTTTCACTGGTTCGCCTGTCTATGGCAATACAACAATGAAGAGAGCCCCAGTGCTTGTCCTCAAAGAGCTTCCACTTTAGCGAGGCAAGGAATATCTGGTGGATGGATACACAAAATGTGATAGGAGGAGAGGAAGGAGCTGACTAATATGGTGTAAGAAATTTAGGGTTAAGGAGCAGGGAACTACTTGGGGTGGGAAAGGGATTTACATTTATATCCTTAAGGATATATCCTATAGGAGGAGGTGAGATGAGATGGAAGCACAGCAAATGGTTTGATTTATCTGGAACTTTGAGTATGTGAACGGGGAGGGGGATCTTGTGAAACAGTTGAATGGCTGGAAATCCGGGAGATGGGTGAGTACCCCTGCTGCTAAGGAAACGGGGTGTCATTGGCAGACAGCTCCTGCTCAGGTAGCTGACATTTCCCCCTCAGCTTCCCTGCAGCTGGGAGAGGTAGGTCAGAGACAAATTGTGGAGGACTTTAAATGTCAAGAAGAGACTACAGACACCTTAGTATGGTGAGTAAGGCACTGTCTGGAAGACCAGGGTTCAGCTTCTTCGTCGAATACTAACTAGGTTACGTTACCCTGAGCAAGTCATTAAATCTCTAGGGGCCACAATTTCCTTACCAAAAAAAAAAAATGATAGGGTCTAACTCAAGAGCCCCTGAAATTCCTGACAGATTGAAAAATAATTGATCCTCTGATCCCAGACAAGGAAAGGAGGGAAGATCTTGACTGACCCTAAGAAAAGTCCCTATTTCAGTCTCCCTTTCTTCCGGTGCCCTTGAAGGCTGCATGATTCCTGATTTCATCTTAATCAGTGGACTGATCCAGGGTTGTGTGACTTCCCACCCCCACCTCTGAGTGTGCCTCCACGTACACACATGTACACATGGATATGTTCGTTAAGAGGATGTGTGTGTGTGGGGGGGTAGGGGGGAGTCAACAACAGCTAAGTGAATTTCCCAAGAGAAATCACCAGCTTGCAGCTGATGGTAGTGGTGGGGAGGGGCCTGAATTCGACTGGGGTTGTGTGTTTATACCCCCAGGATAGGCAGTCTCCATCCTCTGCAAATAGGGAGAGCAGGCCGCTCGTCCCCTGGGCAAGCAAAACAAAAATTGTGCTGACTTCGTTCTGTAGTCCTCTTGCTGACGAGCTAGCTACTGAGAGTGGAGGGCAGATGCCTCACAGCCTGCTCCAACCTTCCAGCTGGGCTGAGCTGAGCCCCCTCCATCCCTCTCTCTCTCTCCCTCTCTCTCTCTCTCTTGCCCTCTCCCTCTCCCCTATCCATAATCTGGACAGCCCGCTCTTCTCTGGTATTGATCAGTCCCTGGCTAGATGGAAGCCCGTCTCCGAAGCACGGTCCCAGAGCTGCCCCGGGGGTGTTAGGGATACAGCCTGACAGCCACAGCTGTGTCAATAGAAGGGGTGGGGGCTGGGGAGGCGGGGCACCTCAGGCGCATCACCAAGGACACTGTATTTTGTCCAATCCTGGCTACAGCTGCCCAGAGCAGCACTGCTGGGCTTCACCTGCAGCCTCCCCAACCCCCATCCTTGCCAGCGTCTATCCTCCCCAGCCCTTGCTTCTCCCCTCCCCCAATTTTTCTGTGCCAGGATGGAGGGAAAAGCCAGCTGATGGAGTTGTGCCTAAGTGATAGCCTGGCAGCCCAGGATATAGTGCTTCCATGTCACACCCCCCACCTCCATTTCAGAGTACTTAAAAACCCATCCTAGTACTGCCCTCTCCCCAGAAGCCTCCTGTCTAGTATTCCTCCCAGCATGCTCTCCTCCTCCCATTCATCTTGTGCAAACCATCACATTAATCCTCTTACAGCAGCAATTTGCAGACATTGCTTTCTAGCTCAAAAATATTCAATGGCTCCCCATTGCCTACAGGATGAAGGGAGACTAGCTTGGATGTGGAAGTTTTCTATAATGTGGGGACAACTAGCTTTTCTAGCCTTATCTTTCACTATTCTCCAGCAGGGAGCTTTACTGCCCCTATTCTAGCTGTTTCCTTCTTTGTTCCTTGCCCTTCCCACCAGAATGGTTTTCTCTCTCCTCTGCAAATTCAACCCACTCTTAAAAACCATCCTCCATGCCAGGAGTGACTTCCCCCTCATCTCTGCCTCTTGTAGTTTGGGAGTGTGCGCCTTCTAAGGGAAGCCTTTCCTGATCTCCCTAGTTTTTGTGATCTTTTCCTCTTCAAATTACATTGTATTTATCTGTTTAAACATTGTATTCTTTCCCACAGAAAGTAAATTTCTTGAGGCAGGGACTGTTTGAAGGAAGGAAGGAAAGGAGAAAGGAATGAAAGAAGGAAAGATGAGAGGGAAGAAGGGAGGAAGGAATGAAGGAAGGGTGGGAGGAAGAAAGGAAGAAACAAAGGTAGGGAGGAAGAAATGAAAGGAAGAAGAAAAGGAAGCAAAGGAGGGAGAGAAGAAAAAAGGAAGGGAAGGAGGAGGAGGAACAAACAAACATCTCTTAAGTGCTCACTTTGTGCTGGGCACTGTGCAAAGTGCTGGGAATACAAATAGAAGCAAAAAAGGAAAGACAATGCCTGATTTCATGGAGGGCTCTTTCTGATGGGGAAGGTAACAGTGGATGGGAGCTAAGAGTAGGGGTGGAGAGGAATGGAGGTCACTATACTGGGGCACAGCACTTAAGGTCAGAAAGTCAGAAGCACAGGCAGAAGAGGAATGAAGGTTGGCTGGTCCTGAGCCCTCTCCAAACTGGTGGCTGGGCCTTGTGGAGAGATACTCCAGGTCGAGATGGCTGCAGGGATTGTTGGCTGTGCTGGAGCGGTGAGGAAGCCCCAGGTGCTGCATGAAGCTTGAGGATGAAAGAGCAGCGGGGTTATGGTTTTGAAGTCCAGAATTCAGGAACAAAGGTTTTTCACCTTTTTATGTCCTGGACCCCTTTGGCAGTCCTATAGACCCCCTATAGACCCCTTCTCAGGAAGAAAACAATAGTTTTTACATGCACAAGATAAACACATAGAATTCCAAAGGAAACTAATTCTACTGGAATAAAGATGCAATCCCCTTCCCATATGAGTTTCCATACTCCCACTTTTATTCTACTTTGCTGCCCTTAGCGCCTATCAAAGTGCCTTGTCTATGCTCGTAGGAACTTAATAAATGTTAATTGAATGTATGAAAATTTGAACTCGAGTCTGGTCTCCTTTGTTCCTCCTTAGAACACTGGAGCCTGTGGTGATCAGGTCTTTCTCCAAATTCATATAGTTCTTACCATGAGTTGGCACCTGAGTCCTGCTTTTAGAGTGTTAGGGTTGAAATCTAAGAGAATGAAATAGGGATAAATGTAAAGTCTTATGCTCGAGAAATTGACCTCAAGTACAGATGGGATGGGTAAGCATGTTTGCCTGACAAAGATCTGGGGGTTTCAGTGGACCACAAACAAAAGAAGTAATATGGCAGCCACAAAAGTTAAAGCAATCTGGGGCTGCAAAAATAAGTGAGAACGTGACAATCATGTTCAAATAAGAAAGCTGTCCATGGAAGAGGGATTAGTGTTGTTCCATTTGGCCCCAGGGATAGAGTTAAGAACAAAGTGTGGAAGTTGTGGTGAAGCAAATTTAGACTAGCTCTCAGGGAAGATTTCCTAACAATGAGAGCTATCCGAAAGTGGAAAGGCTGCTTCCAAGGTTGTAGCTTCCCCCTCACCTGAGGCCTTCGAGCAAAGGCTTGATGCCCGCTTGGTGGGTGGGTCACAGTCCTTTATGGGGATGGGTTAACTAGAATTGTAGATGGTCACTGGAGGCCTTCCAACTCTGAAATTCTATGATTCTGTAGACAAGCCTTTAGAGACCATCTAGTCAATCTCCCTCATTTTACAGATAAGGAAGCCAAAGCCCAGAAAGGGACAGTAACTTTCCAGAAATTACAGCGACTGGGTGGCAAAGCTTGGACTCGAGCCCGTGTCACCTAACTCTAGTTGAATGCTCCTTTCTCTGTACCAGCTCCTGTATTTTTCCATATCATTTCATGAAAAGAGCTCATGGGTTCTCCCTGGAAAGGCAAATAAAGGAAAGAGTCAGTGAAGTTGATTTTAATTAGGCACACAAGAGCAAGAAGATTGAGAGCTGGGAGAGGCCTCAGAATCCATCTGGTCCAACCCCTTCATTTTACAGATGGGGAAGCTGAGGCCCAGGGACTTGCCCTAAGTCATACATGTAATAAATGTCAGAATTTGGTCATCTTATATTGCAGTGCTCATGAAAAATGTTTGCAAATAAAAAGAAAGTCTACCATGGAAACAGTTGTAGCTTCTGGACCAATAACTATTGTAGAGGATGAAGAGGTCAAGAAATTCTAAAAAGAACTCAATAAGTTGAATCAACACACCCTTTGAGACTCGGTGACCTTAATTCCAAGGTGGGTATAGGCAAAAATAATGAGAACTATATTGAGAAATATGGTTAAAGGGTAAGGAGTAAGAAAGACCGAAGACTCATAGACTATTCTGAAGTCTCATCAATCAATCAAGTTTCTATTAGGCACCTACTACATCACAGGCTTCTTGGAGCCATAGGTGAGTTGCCTTAGGAAGATACTGAAGATTACTTGCTAAGCTAAGGTACCAGACACCAAGAGCCTCTCTCAGGCAGAACTGGCAAGCATCCGAACTCTGCTGTAGAGAGTGCAGGTCCAATGGACTGACTGCATATCCCAAATGTCAAACGTATGTTCTTCTGAAAGATTATTTTATGGAGAACTCCTACAAGGTAAGTGCTCACACATAGGTCAGAAGAAGTGATACAAAGACACTCTCAAGGACTCTCTGAAGAACTTTAGTATTGATTGTGAGACACGGGAGACACTAGCACAGGACTGCCTAATATGGTGTGCCCACATCAATGAAGAATCTGCACTCTATGAATAAAGCTGAATCCCAACAGCACAAAGGAAACTTGAGACGCACAAATCTAGACACATCTACACCTCAAATGTTCAAACGGACTATTCATGCCCGATGGATGATAGAGCCTTCTGGGCTTGTATTTGATCAGCCACATGCTATACCTTGACCCCAACATCATGATGTCACCGGTCCTCTTCAAGTTTGAAGGATGAACAACAACTATGAGCCAGGCACTGTGGTAGATACTGGGATACGAATTCAACGAACGAAAAAATCCCTACTCACGGTCAGTCAATAAACATTTATTAAACACCTACTACATAGGCTAAGCACTTACCCTTTAACGGGGGAGATAAGACATACAGATATCATTATATGCAGAATAGATAGAAAGAGAAGAAGTACAATGTCATTTTGGAGGGAGGGCACCCACAGTTGGGAAAATGAGAAAAAGCTTTCTGTAGAATCTGGTTCCCAAATTTAGTCATGAGCAGGATTTTATGATGTAGAGGTGAGGAGTGAGTGTCTACTTGGCATGGAATGGCCAGTACAAAGTCACAGATGGAGGATAAAGTATCATGGATGAAGAACAGAGTGATGGCCAGTTTGGCTGGATCACATAGTATAGGAAGAGAATAATGTGCAATGAGGCTGGAATGATAGGTTTGGGCTTTAAAAGCAAGAGGGAAGAGTTACTGTTTCATCCTAGAGGCAATAATGAATTTATTAATAATAATAATAATAATAATAACTAGAATAAATAGTGCTCTAAGGTTTGCAAAGTATTGCATATATGTCATCTTATTTGATTACATTAAATGAGAGAACAATTTGGCCAGATCTGCAGTTAAGGAAAATCACTTTGGTGGCAATGTGGAGGGGAGAGACCTGAGGCCAGGAGACCAGACAGGAAACCATTGCAGTAATCTGGGTGAGAGGCGATGAGGGCCTGAACTAAGATGGCAGCTCTGTGGGTACCAAGAATGTTTATATATCCCGGATGTTGTCATTTGTCCTTCATTCTCGAGGAGGACCATGACATCAGGAAGGTGATGCCATGACTTACACGTGAATTGGATCAAAGTGAGGGAGAGCTATGGAAGGTCACCAACCTCCCTTTTTCCTCCAGAGCCATCTGGGTCCAGTAGCCAGATATAGATCCGGACAACTGGAGATGGCCCCTCCCATCCTGGACACTTTTCTTGAGAAAAGAACCAGAAAGTGCCAGACGTGGTGAGTAACCAAAAAAGGTGTAGAAAATGAATTGATTATATTTTAATAGGTGAGAAACAACTCATCTTTGATGTAGTTGACTATAGATAGTATATATAGTAGTGACTCCTGGATCAGCCGTTTGTGGCTGAAGTCAGACCACTGACTTATTGGAGCAAATACCAATACAAAACTGGAAAAAGGAACAAAAATGAGAGATGCTGTGCAATTAAAACATCTTTATTGACTCTGAAAAATGGAAATTAGATGGAAGAGAGCATGTAAGCTCTAACCGTAACAGTTTCATATAGAGATTTGACTGTTGAAAATCTATTACCATAATGGAGACCAAAAGGGCCTTCCATCCCCTGCCTCCAGTGTCCACATATAGGATTGGAATGCATTCTATCCTCACGTCCACTTTTTCATTTCCTTGGCTTCTTTCAAGACTCAGTTCAAATCTTACCTTCTGCAGGGTGCTATTCTTGGTCCCCCCAGCTGCTAGTACCTTCCCCTCTGAGCTCACTTTCCATTTACTCTGTATATAGCTTTTATGTACCTAGTTATTTAAATGTTGTCTCCTCATTAGAATGGGAGCTCCTTGAGAGCAGGGACCATGTTTTTGTATCCTCACCTTTTTTTGGTATCCTCACCACTTAGCATAGTTTCTGGCACACACTAGGTGCTTAATAAATGCTTATTGATTTTGTCTGATATGACTTGACCTCCACCTCTTAGAATCCTTTGCTTCTTCCAAAGGTAAATTCAAGTGTCCCCTGCCTTTGGGAAGTTTCTCTTGAATCTCCTAGCTATTAGGGCTCTCTCCTTTCTCAGATTATTTTGCGTCAACAAGCACCTACTATGTGCCAGACATCATACTGAGCCCTGGAGACACAAAGGAAGAAAAGAACAATTCCAGTCTTCAAGGAATTCACAATTGTGCCTACTTAGCTGTGTAAATGTCACATTCCGTTAGTCAAAGATTATCTCCTTGAGGTCAGGGACCATTTTCATTTTTCTTTGTAGCCCTAATGCCTTGCACAGCATAGGCACTTCATAAATGCTTATCAAATTGAATTTTATCACCATGTCCATCTTTGCACCTAGAATAGTGTCTTGCACAGAGTAGTTGTCAGTAAATGTTTGTTGAATGAAAAAAAAAATCCATCTCTTTCCATCCCCTTGGCACAATGCTGGACCAGCAATCAGAAAAACCTGAATTTAAATCCAGCCTCAGATATTTACTGGCTGTGTGACTGTGGGCAGGTTATCTAACCTGTTTGTCTCAGTCTCCTCCTCTGTAAAATGGGAATCATAAATGTACCTACTTCTCAAGGTTGCTGTGAGGATACAATGAGATAATGTTTGTAAAGTGCTTTGCAAACCCCAAAGCACATATAAATGTTAGCTATCGTTGTGGTCACTGATGATTTTATTTCACATTAACACACGAAGATTTTGGTTCTCAGGGGAGGAGATAGAGGAACAGAGCAGTTTCAGGGAGTGGATGTGGCAAGGATGCTTGGGTGAGTCAGTGTAGCAGCAAGCCCCCTTACATAACCAAGATGGCCTGCTAGCACAGATTCTTTAATCTGCTTCACTAGGAAAGATAGTTTTTTAGGGGTCAACAATCTTTAACTACATTCATTAATTCAGGGGAAAAGTCAGCACCCTGAACATCAGAGAAAATATAAGCAGAGAATACAAGCAGAGAAATTAGACCAACAGACAGGGCTCTGACTGCCTGAATCAAAGCAATATTGCCATACACTTTACATATACCACTGGATCGAGAGAGCCTTTATATCTGAGTATTTGGGGAGCTCTGAGCATATGCCTACTCAGAGTCTCCACCAGGAAATCAAATAAGCCATCATAAGTGAACCCCCAAAGCAAAACACCAACTCAGAGTATATATACACACTTCCCAGAGCCAGAAGGCATCACAACTCTCTTGACTCAGTGCCTAATTAGAAATTAGCAAAAGGTGTGAAAGCCTTCCTACAAGCAAGCCTCCCTTATGCAAGCTTCCCTTAATGGGCTCCATGTGAGGCCTGTTAAAGGGTGAGGAAGATCTTCTTATCCCATTGTCATTACAGTCAGGCAAAGGGCAAGGAGAAGCAGGAAGAATCTAGATCAGGGAGATCGAACCCTGGACTTTGGAGCTTCTGACAAAGGCCAGAAAAAGGCAGAGTGTATTTTGGATTAGCCCAAATAGAGTGAAGACTGGGGTAGGAATGATCTCTGTCCTTCTCTAGCCAGGCTAGAGCATCCCTTAGACCTCCCAAAAGATGTTTCATTGCTCTCTGGGCCTCATGGCACTCAGAGGAATTCAACCAGGCACAGCAGGAGTCCTGTCCCATTTCTCCAACTGACCAGCTCTGCGGCCTAAGGCATCCCCTGCCCTGGGCCTCAGTCTCCTCATGTGTAAAATGAGGGAATTGTACTGGATGTCTTCTAAAGGTCTTTCCAGCTCCAAACCTATGATCCTATGATTCATCTGTGGGCCTAAAATGAGAGAGGTAGAGGAACGGTAGAAGGGAAAGAAAATCGATGTTTTAAAAAAAAAATTAAAAAGAAAGAAAAAAATGAAAAAAAACTCATTGACAAGAGTGTTGGAGCAGATGACCTCCAAGGCCCCTTCCGGCTCTAGCTAGATGACTCAACAAATTTGGACTAGACCTTATCATCAGCCTTGTCTATGGCAACCATTTATTTTCCCGGTTTTCTGGTACAGTTCCCATTTCAAGAAAAGAGAGCATAGGTTTAAAGGGCTTTCAATGCCCTCCCAAATTGGGCTTGAACTTACCTTTCTAGCCTTATTTCATACGATGCTTTTGGTTGGCCCAGTGAAATGGCATTACAATCCCTTTCCTATTCTCAGCCTGCCCTCTCCTGATCTTGGGTGTCTCATCTATGCAGGACCTTAGATCTAGGGCTAGAAGGTACTTCAGAGGTCATCTAGTCAACTCTTTCATTTTACATTCCAGGAAACTAAGGCCCAAAGTGGTTCCATGACTTGCCCAAGTTCACACAGGTAGTAAGTGGCAGAGCCGGGATCTGAACTCTGGTTCCAGGGACACTAGACTCAATTCCACCTCACCACAAATGCAAGTAGTCTATCTCCCAATCCCGTGTGATGGGGGTGGGTGGGTTTGGAACTGGCCAATGAGAGCCAAGTCCTTATGAATACGCACAGCTCCATCTGACTCAATATGGACTCGAATATGCGCAGGTATAACTTCTGGTCTGCCATTTGATTGGCTACTAAACTGGAACAGTCTATGCATTCAAAAGGCACTAACCAGCCAAAGCAGACATCCTTCTCTTTCCTGCCAGGCTGCATCTGAGTGAGAGACACATGCTGCAATCCTATGGTGGAGGGGAGACCACAGCTCTTCCCCACCCATGGGCAACATGGGCCTGATGGATGTGAGCCTCTCTGTTCTTTACCTCTGTTCATTAATTCTTTTTTTCTGCTGAGAGGTGAAGGAGTATTAGAGACAATTATAACCTTGTGAGCCTTAAAAGGTTTGAATGGTGAGTCACCAGAAGTCTGGAAGCTAGACTCCATGCCAGAGGTCAGCTGAGCCTGGTCTGTCAGCCCATCCTTGGAGTGGGATTCATCTCCACAGTACATTGTCTCTCGAAGCCAAGATGTCTGGCCTCAGAAGTAAGGGATCGTCTCTATTGCCTATGCTGAATTCAGAACTTGATGGTCCAAGTTTAATCTCATTCTCCCCAGGGACTGAGGTTGTATAGGGCAGAGTGTGCCCCCAGATATTGGAATAATGCTGTTTAGACTTCTATTCTTGCTGTATCTTCTCAGTAAAATCCATTTTTAAAAGTGGATTGGTTAAAATTATTGTCGTTCAGTTGTGTCTGACTCTCCATGACCCCATTTACTGTTTTCTTGGCAAAGATACTAGAGTGGTTTGTCATTTCCTTTTCCAGCTCATTTTATAGATGAGGAAACTGAGGCAAACAGGGTTAAGTAACCTGCCCAGGGTCACATAGCCAGCAAGTGTCTGAAGTCAGATTTGAACTCAAGTCTACCTGACTCTAGACCTAGTACTCTATTCACTGTGCCACCTAGCCATCCTGGTTAAAATTATAATAGGGCATTAATCATTGGCAATTAATGTTGGGGGATAGAACATGCTGGAATGGTGGCTCACATCAATAACATTAGAGAAAGACATCTCCTACCCCTGAAGTCCTGAGGTTGAGATCTTGCTATTCTTTCTCTAAGGGCCCCTGAGTCAGTGAGAATGGGGATTGGGATAAAGATAGTTTACATGGGTTATATAGATTTATATTATAACATGGATTTATATCATCATATGGATTATACTGGAAATGTATTTGCTCCTCATCTCTGTAAAAATCCTCTTCTTCCTCCAAGGCCAAGCTTAAGTGTCACTACCTCTAGGAAGCTTTCCCTGAAGAACAACCCTTTCCCCCAGCTTCCTCATTCTCGAATTTTCCCAGAGCACTTTGTTGAGACTTATGCTTTGTGCCTATCACATCCTACTTGTATAAATATTATGGTCCCATACACCTCCCTCCCTGCCTCATATCCCCATTAGAGAATAGGCTTCTCAAGAGTAGAAACAGCATCCTCTGGCTTTGAATCTTTGCATTTCCAGCACCCAGCACAGTGCCTTGAATATAATAAGGGTTCAATAAATGTTTGTTGAATGGAATGGAAGCCTAAGCAAGGCCATGGATATTGATTTTTGGTTTGGAAACTGTCATTGCCATAGCCAGATCTAAGGGTTAATTTTACAACAACAACTGAAATTCCAAGCTTTACCTACGATCCTCTCTTCTACCCCACTGTGGCCCTAATCAGTGCCACCCCCTCCCTGAGAACAACACCCCACCCCTCTAGATAATCCCTGGAATGCTGCATTTAAGGCTCTGGCTTTTTAAATAAATAATGATGGGGGATCTGACTTCTGTCTTCCCAGTCCTGGAGGTCATGAGGTAGGCGATTTCTTTGGGCTCTGCTTCATGTTTCCATCAATCCTGTTAGAGAATACTGTGGGCTGGGGGAGAGAGGAAGAAAGCTAAAGGAAAAAATGGGAACCTTGAAGCAGCCGCAAGCTGAACTTCTTGGCTGAGAGAGAATATCTGTTACCTATGACAATTCTTAGAATTTAATACAGAATCGTAGAATGTCAGAGCTGGGAAGAACCCTGAGAACCCAGAATGTTTGAGCTGGAAGGATCTGAGCAATCATTCGGTACAACTCCCTCTTTATAGAAATGAGGAAATGGAGGCCGAGAGAGGAGAAGCCATTCGTCTAAGGTAACGCAGCTACTTAGCCAGGATTAGAACTTAGAACTTTGATCAGAACTGATTTCCAGTCCAGTATACTGTCTATTAGTTTTATAGGTAAGAATAATAATATTGATGATGATGATAAGTGACATTTACGTAGTGACTTAAGGTTTGTACATCACTTTGCACATATTATCTCATTTGAACATGGTTAAGCCTAGGAGGTAGACTCAGTTCAGTGTCCAACTCTTCATGACCCCATTTGGAGTTTTCTTTGCAAAGATACTAGAGTGGTTTGTCATTTCCTTCTCCAACTCATTTTACAGGTGAGGAAACTGAGGCAGACAGGGTTAAGTAATGTGCTCATGGTCACAAAGCTAGGAAGTGGCTGAGGCTGGATTTGAACTCAGGAAAATGAGTATTCCTGACTTCAGGCCTAGTATTCTATCCATTGTGCTAAGTGCCCTTGGGAGGTAGATGGTAGAGGTACTATCATCCTCATTTTTTACAGATGAAGATACTGAGGTTCAGAATAGTTAAATGACTTGTTTAAGGTAATTTAACTTAAGCCAGGTCATTACTTAAGCTAATAAGAAAGAGTTGGAGGCAGAATGTGAACTGAGATATTCCAGACTCTAAGGGAAAACATTTTATCCACTATGCCTGGTTGCCTCTCCAGTAATGGAAAATTACAGGTCAGTTCTGATTCCCTGAATCAAGTAATCGTGGTGGCTGGTTTTTTGGTGCAATTATTTAAACACTATTTGCCCTGCCAGGTGTCAGAGGCAACTCCACCACTAGTCAATTTAAGTCGATAGGTATTGATTGATTATATAGTGCCATGTATTATTTATTAAGTTGATTTCTTTATTAATCTACCTCCATGAAAGTTTCCCCTTTGAAGCCTCACTGTGGCTGGAAGGTGGCCTGGGGTTCTGGAAGGCGATGCCAGTGAAGTGTAGAGTCTGGCACAGGGAACAGCTTCTGGCATGGTCCTGGTGACAGACTGGGTCTGTGGTCTGAGCACCAGCTTAGCTAAGTACAGGGACATTTATCACTAGCAGGATGATTCTTTAATCATACAACTCTTGGGGAAAAAATGGCCCTCAGTCTTTTGTGGCCCCTTAACTTTCTTCTTTAATTTTTTAAAACTGGTATCTTCTGTTCTGGCATCATCTACAATTTCACAGTGAAAGTATTGGAGTGGTCAAAAATAAAGGGAGCAATGAGTCTAGTGTTAAAAATGACAACTGTTAGAACATCTGCAATCATTAGATGTGGGTATTCTAAAGTTGAGATCATTGTCCAATGGCCAACAAATGGTCATCCTTTTGGAAGGTGCAAACTATATCAAAGTTAATATTCTATATTTTTTAATTAAAAAAATAAATCTACTATGTAAGGATCTAAGACAACTCCAAAAGACTCATGATGGAAAGTGCTATCCACATCCAGAGAAAGAAGTTTGGAGTCTGAATGTAGATGGAAGCATACTATTTGCTTTCCTTTTCTTTTGTTGTTTTGTTTTGTTTCTTCTTTCTCATGGTTCCATTAATTCTAATTCTTCTTTACATCATGACTAATGTGAAAATATATTTGATATGAATGTATATCTATATCTAGTTATCTATCTATCTATCTATCTGTCAGATTGCATGCTGTCTTGGGGAGGGAGAAGGAGAAAGAGGGGGAGAAAATTTAAAACTCAAAATCTTATGGTAGTGAATGTTAAAAACTAAAAATAAGTAAATTATAAAAAAACAAAAAAACAAAAAAAATAAACTCTAGTAATCACCTAAGAAAATAAAAATAAAAATAAAAAATAAGTCCAAGCTTTATTAGAGGATTTACTTAGAGGAGACCCCAACAGTAGCACCTTGCAATGGGACAGCAAGCCAAAGGGAACATACCCATTTCAGGAGCTTTACCCTTAAGCTACATGTGGTTTAAAAAAATATATTATTTCTTTTTAACATTCTTTTCTTCTTAAATTTTGAATTCCAGATTGTTCCCCTCTTTTTTACCCCTCCCACACCCACTGAAAAAGACAAATAATATAATAAATTGATATTCTTAGAATAAGTGAAACCAACCAACCAATCAAATATTATTAGATGCTTACTATGTCTCAGGCACTGCACTGGGAATACAAAGATAAAAATGAAACTATCCTTGCCCTCAAGGAGTTTAAATTATTTTAGGGGAAACAAAGGAACTAAAGAGTAGGTTTTTGTACTAGGCCCAAAGACAACAAGAAATACAATCTTAGGAGATACTTTGTCATCTTACCTTAAAAGGCTCATGATAAGTGTGAGAAGCAGCTGGAGGTACCTTGCAACATATATAGTGGGTGACCCAAATAAGGCTACTCTAGATTTGAGGCAACCTCTGGATCCTCATCAACTCAAAACCATGGCTCACAAGCCCCCACTGATGTGTGGACCTTTAATTGTCAGCCATAGGAGACAATTTGTTCAAAGAAAAGTCATTTAGTGAAAATAAATAATAAGTAAAGTAAGTAACAACAGGACAATTCCCACCTGGGGCACAGTATCCCACAAATACATACACCATTGGTAGAAAGAGTGGACAAACATATGGAATGTGTGGGGAGAGAGACATATGTAGGGAACACATGTGCCAGGGCTTTCATTTGGAATTACAACTCATGCCTCTAACACTGCCCCTGGACGCTGCTTTGCGGATCACATTCTATCCCTGAACACAGTAAATTGTCTCCACTGGGCAGCTAGGTGGCACAGTGGATAGATTGCTGGGCCAGGAGTCAAGAAGACTCCTCTTCCTGAGTTCAAATCTGGCCTCAGACACCTCCTAGCTGTGGAACCCTGAGCCAGTCACTTAACCCTGTCTGCCTCAGTTTCCTCATCTGTAAAATGAACCGGAGAAGGAAATGGCAAACCACTCTAGTATCTTTGCCAAGAAAACCCCAAATGGGCTCAAGAAGAGCCAGATACCACTGAACAACAACTTTCTGGCTCTAGGCCCAGACCTCTATCCACTGCACCCCCTAACAACCCTAGGCACCAAGCTCTTAGGGCCTTAGACCAGACATTTGTTGTTCTTGTTCAATCATGTCCAACTCTGTGGGACTCTGTGAACCACAGCATACCCATGCTGTCCATGGGACAAACAGAGGTTTAGTGATTTGCCCAGTCATACAACTAGTGAGTGTCTGAGGTTGGATTTGAACTCAGATCTTCCTGACTCCAAATCCAGGGCTCTATCCACTGAGACATCTAACTGCCTCCAGATCAGAGATACTCCTAATGAAATAATGCTTTTAATTTTACTTTTTTCTTGGAACTCAAAGTTTTTTGTGGTCCAGGTCTCTACCAGAGACCTCCTTCTAGTTTAGGGTAGGCAAACTCTGTGCTTCCCTCTTTTAATCTCTAATGGTCAATTTGAGGTACCCCAGTTTCTCAATTCTCCAAACTTCTGCCATGCAGATTAGTGGGTGAAAGAGAAGGCTTAGAGACAAAACTAAGCCGGGGTGCAAGGTCATTATCTTCCTTCAGCCTAGCCACATTCCTGCCTTTATTATGTATATATGGCCAGGAAAAGTGTTTGGGACTTTGGGCCCACCCTCACATCAGCATAAGCAAAAAAGACCTGACAGAGCCTAGCTGCAGTTTAAGCACATATGTGGCAGAGGATGAAGAGGCAGAAAAATTCACTGAAGGACTTGACGGAATCCTCTAAACTGAGATAACACGTACATTTAAGGCCGGTGACTGCAGTGGAATGGAAGGCAATTTAATTTGACAATTTATTGTTGGCCTACTATGTCCCTGAGCTTGTGCTGGGATAGAAAGACTGAGACAAGAGCAGTCCTGCCCTAAAGGACTTGCTATTCTACCCCATCCCCCAATTGTTTGCTTTTATACGGGTTGCCCCTACATCTGGAATCTTCTTCTTCCTCACCTAGGCCTCAGAATCCAGGTTTTCCTTCAAGACTCAGCTTAAACTATTCTTCTGTGGGTGGGCTTTTCCAGTTCCCTGCCCCACCCCTTAGCCCAGGCTGCTATATCTTTACACTCTAAGGTTTGCTTTCCATTTACTCTGCATGTATCTTGCATATACACATATGTACATATAAACATGTATGATATATATGCATACATGTTAAATCCTCCATTAAAACTGAGGGCAGGGACTGATTTTGCCTTTCCTTGTATCTTTAGCATGGTGACTGGCATATAGTATTTACCAAATGCTTGTTCATTGATTTCTAGGGAGAAACAATAAATATAAATATATGCAAAATTTATACAGATCCACTACAATGTAATTTGGGACAGTGGGGTTGGGGCATAGCATTAGCAAATGAAAGGTCAGGAAGGTCTTCTGTCAGAGGTAGCCTCTGAACTGTGCTTTTAATGAAGTCTGGGAGTCTGGGAGGTGGAATAGAGGAGGGAGAACATACCGAGCACCGGAGACGCCTGGAGCAGGAGATGGAATGCTATGTCCTGGGAATGACAATTCCCAGTTGGCCAATTTGGCTGGAATATAGCTTTTTGAGCAGAGGACTGACATGGTCAGACCTGAACTTTAGGAATATCAATTTGGCAGCTGTGAGGAGGATAGGTGGGAAAAGGGAGAATATGACATCAAGGATATGGCAAAAAATAGATTGGAAAACAAGATCTGGGCCTCTGGCCTCTTAAAGCAATGAGGCCAAAGGCTGAAGACTATTCAGAAAACTCATACCTGTATATTGAGAGAGAGAGACAAAGACAGAGACAGAGGGAGAGAGAGAGACAGAGACAGAGAGATACAGAGAGAGACAGAGAGACAGAAAAAGAGATACACACAGAGACAGAGAATTATAAATATCACAAAAAATTAAATTTACTAGGACAAGAAATGACTAATTACTGATGTGGGACATATCAGAATCAATTTTCTTCATGCAGTCAATCCTTTGACCAGTGAGAGCAAAGTTCAAAATCGGCATTAAATACATTAGAAGAAAAGATAAAGATAAGAAGACACTGTAAGATTGCAATAACCAGAATGAAGAGAAGGCTATGTGCAATGACCACAATGATGTAAAGGAAACAGAACTACAATATCAGAACTTGGTTCACTGCAATGACCTATCTTGACTCCTGAAGACTGATGATGAAATATGCTTGTCTCCTTTCATCAGAGCAGTGGTGGATTACTGGTGAGATATAGGCATGCATTGTCAGATTTGATTGATAAATTGGTTTGCTTTGCTTAATTGCCCTTCTTTCTTATAAAGGAGAGCTCCATATTGGGGGGAAGGGAAGGGAGATGACAGCAACATGTTTCGAAAAAACAGGATCAATGCAACATTTAAAAAGTAAAGATGTGGAGAACAATTGCAATGGTTTCCACTTGGCCTATTTGGTGTTGCTGAAGCTCAAAAATGAGAAATGGGAAAATACTAAGATACTGACTTTGATTATCATCATTTCCTCCAAAAGCTGCCCTGGGCAGCAAGCTATTGACGTAATGGAGAGGACAGAAGAGCTCAGAAATTCAAGTCAGATCAATAAGCATTCACTAAACACCTCAATTCATATATCCAGCCCTAGGCTTTCTCCTGAGCTCCAACTGCTTTCCAGAGACATTTTCAACTGGATGTCTGTAAGCATCTCAAATCCAGCATGTCCAATACAACTCCATGTCTTTCTCCCTAAACTCTCCCTAACTTCCAGGCTTCCCTATTACTATCTAGAGCATCTCCATTTTCCTTGTCACCCAGGGCAGAAACTTCAGTGTCATCATCTATTCCATACAGCCAATCTATTGCCAAATCTTGCCCTTTCTACCTTCACAACATCTGTTCTGTACATGACCCTTTCTTTCCACTGAAAACTCCATTTCTCCAACTCCATGCTATTCCACTGGCTATCCCTCATGCCTGGAATGCTCTCTCTCCTTCTAACTCCTAACTCTTGGCTTCCTTTGAGACTCAAGTCAAACCCCACCTTCTGCAGGAGGCCTTTCTCAGAGCCCTTAACTACAAGTGCTTTCTGTGTCTGTGCGATTACCTTCTGTCTTCTCTGTGCATGTCTTGTAGGTACCTACTTATTTATCTGTCTTCTCTCCTGTTAGAACGAGAGTTCCCTGAGGATAGAAACAGTGTTTTTGTCTTTCTTTTCATCCCTAGCATTTGGCACAGTACTTGGCACATAGTAAGTGCTTAAAAATGTTTGTTTATTGTTATAAATTATTATAAATGCTTGACTACATGTCAGCATTGTGCTGGGTACTGGGGATACAACAAAAACAAAAAAAAACACCACAAAAATGGTCTTGAGTAGAGGAAAACAACACCTACATTGACAAGTGTAAATGGACAAAGATAAGTACACATGAAATATTCAAGATATATATGATGTAATTTGGGGAAGAATGGCACAAGGACACATGCCTCTGCCTTGTGCTTCTAGGGCAAGTTAGCATCCATTGTTCCTGGTGGGCAAAAGGAGAAATCCCCTCCTCACTCCCTCATTTCGCTCCAGAATAAAGTGCAAGGGAAAAGATTAGTGTGATGTCCTGAAGAAAGCAAGAGATGAGTAAGTTGGCCCATCAGGTCAATTTCATAGATGATGGAGACTGGCAGTTCCTTTGACTAGAGGCTGGTCCTTTGTGTCTCAGCTAGCCAATTGTTAGGAGCTCTATTAGCAAAGTGTAAGTAGGCATGTCTGTACTCCATAGGCATTAGGAAGTGTCCCTCTGATGCCTCCAAAGGTGCACTTCCTAAAGTATTTGCAAGTTGATTGGAGAAACTCACCAAATTAATCCGGGGTTCTCCTGATCAACCCTTCATACCTATTTCCTAAACCTGCCTTACAGACTCCCTAGAGCTCTCCTCGGTCTCTCAGGGCGGTTATTATGATGATTTTATTCCTGACTTCATATCTAGCAGTCTAACAACTTGCTATGATGCCTGACCAAAAAAAAAAAGTTGGTCGAGAGGCCATCAATAACTACCTCTTTCCCCCCAACCCCACCATGTGTCTACTTTCTGATCTTTGGGAAATCATTATGAGAATGAACTACGTGTGTATCAAGGATATCTGTCCTTGATGAAAATATGAGAAGCAAATAGGCAGAATTTGCAAATGATTCGCTATAGCCGACCAGATCTTTGTGGTCACACAATTGACTAGAAGGTTCAGAATATAGAAGACCCTGCTGTGTTTATTGTTTGCTTATTACAACAAAGCATTTGACATGCTATAGCAAAATGCAGCCCTAAAGCCCCTGCTCTAGGAAGGAGCTTCTCATGCATATATTAAGATCATATCAAGATTCCTTGATAGATACAACCTCTGTTCAATGAAGCTCTGATTATTGCTGTCAAGTGAGGCACAAAGCAGGAAGACAGAAGCTTTTGGGGCAAGTACATCGGAGAAAGTGCTGGTTCTGGAGTAGGACTTGGTCAACTCTTGCCTCTGATGCTTACTACTTGTGTGACCTTGGGCAAGTCACTAAACCTCTCTGACCTCACTTTCCTTATCTATAAAATGAAAGAGACTAGATATCCTTTGAGTTCACTTTTAGCTCCAGATCTGCGGAATGAAAACCCACTTATTAAACAATTACTGTGTGCCAGCATGGAGCTAAGTACTGGAGATACAAATACAGTAAGAAAGACAGCCTCCAGACTAAAGGAAGACAATACGTTTAAGGGAATGATGGAAAACAGGTTTGTCACCATCATGGAGGACGTCCAACAAGGTCCAAATGGAAGAGGTGGAGAGCTCCTATAGGTGGTCCTGTTTGCTGATGAGAGCAGGTGGATCGTGCCATACCTAGGAACATTCCAGCCCCTTCTCAGTAAGATCTGTAATGACTTAGAAGAGCTTGGCCTAACAATTCACATAAGAAAAACCATATGCATGAAAAATGCCTATGTTCTAGGCATGCAGTTGGGTGGCTGGTCCATTGAGTCAGTCCATCTCTCTCTCTCTCCCTCTCTCTTCCTCTCTCTCTCTCTCTCTCTCCACCCCCCTCTGTTTATCTATTTATCTAACTATCATCTTTATTTGTAATGAGATAATGAGTTGGACTTGGAATTGGATGCATGAAGAGGACAGGTTGGATTGCATTAGGGTCATTGCACAGTGATTTTTAACCTTTCCAAGATGCATCCTGTGCAACTTATATTTTTTTTAACATGTGTTCTCTTGGTGATGCCATATGGCTGGGAATCTGAAAATCCCATGATCTCTAAAGATTCAATGTTTCAAGTGACTCAGAGGGTATATGAAATGGTATAAGATATAAAATATAAATCTAAGAAATGGTATACGGGATATCACTAAGCAGCTGAGGTAGGTTAGTCCTATGGCAAGAAGAAGGTATAGGAAAGAGACAGACAGCCCAAGGGCTCTCCTGTTACTGATGAAATTCAAAAAGACCAAGAGGAAGATCTCTCGTCTGTTGGATGGATATTCTGTAGAGTAATCATGGCAGAGAACGTAGACAAAAATCAGACAGGATGAGAAGGCCTGGAAGGGTAGTGACCCACATCAGTGGAAAGAATACTGGCACATGTGAGATCACAGACTCATTGATATTTATTGGGTCTTATCTTTCCCAGGGAGATTAAGTTTCTCTAGGTCAATGACAGTCATATTACTTTGGTGTCTCTTTTGATGCCTAACACAAATCTGGGCACATGGTAAGGTGTTTAAGGAACATTTGATGAATCCAGAACCTCCAAAATCTCTAATTAGGACTTAAATTGTAATCTGTATCTATGCTGTGTACTTGTAATTTGTTAATAGACACCTTTTGTATCCTAAGATGCCTTGCACCATGCTGATGTATTGTCTGGCACTCTAAAAACAATTTTGAAAAATCTATCACGTTAAGACTTCTAAAGAAAGGAGGAAACAAGCATTTATTAATGCCTACTATGTGTCAGGTGCTCTGTTAAGCTCTTTACAAATATTATCTCATTTGATTCTCACAATAACCCTAGGAGGAGGAAGGTGCTATCATCCCCATTTTTATAGTTAAGGTCACAGAGTCTTGAAAAATATTAAGTAACTTGTCCAAGGTCACACAGCTAATAAGCTTCTGAAACAGGATTCAAATACAGGTCTACCTGACTCCAAATCCAGTCCTCTATCCACTATGCCATCTTGCTACCCATAAAGGCCAAACTGTGGGATGAATAATATCCTCAGATGCATGTGTACTATAATCCTGCCCCAATAGTTTGGTGTAGACTAGAGCAGCCTTAATGTAAATGCATTACTTTGTAATTATAAATTTATATCAGGTCAAGGAGCAGCTTGGATACAGGAGGAAAAGAAATAGCAATGGTGGGATAATTCTTGGACCTGAGCTTAGGAAATGTAAGCCTGAGAACACATACTGGGAAAATTATTTGGGATTTAGGAGTGGAGGCAGAGAGGGAAATAGGAGAGAGAGAAAGCTGAACTTTGCTCGAAAATAAAATAAAATTTAGTTTGCATGTTTATAAAAAGGAAGAAAATGATTCACGTCAGCATGACTAGAATAAAGGGTTAGAGGGATGCTGAGAAAGAGGAATTAATCAATTTTTGTTGGTTTTTTTGTCGTTGTTCAGTCGCGTCCGACTCTTTGTGATGCTATTTGGGATTTTCTTGGCGGAGATACTGAAGTGGTTTGCCATTTCCTTCTCTAGCTCATTTTATAAATGAGGACACTAAGGTACACAGGGTTAAGTGACCCAGGATCACACAGCTAGGAAGTGTGTGAGGTCAGATTTGAACTCAGGTCTTCCTGACATCAGGCCAGGTGCTCTCTCTACTGCAGTGCCACTTTGGTGCCCTTTATCCCTAACATAGATGAGGAAACAGGCTTTGGGAAAAGAAAGAACCTATCAGCCAGCTTACGTGGCAGAGCCGAGTAGTCCCACACATCCTGGGAGTCTAAAACTGGTACTTTGTCTGCATGTGACTAGGATTCACAGCTGGAAGAAGTCTTGGGGGTCATCTGATCCAACTCCCTTATTCCACTGACCTGGGGCAGTTAAGGGACTTGCCTAGAGTAACCTGAGTCCTAAGTAGGAAAGCCCTTTCTCCCCATCCCTTTTCATCCCTAGGTTATCCTGAGGCCCTCACAAGGACTTTGCCTAGCTGGCTTGGGAACATTCAACTTGAAAGAGGTGTCTGACCCTTGATTTATGGTCTCCGTTTGCACCATATTAATTTGTGCTTGTTTATACATTGCTTAAGCATTCTTAGTTCTCTTTCTTATGTGTGGAAACACTAGGCTGAGAACAAAAAGCTCACAGGGAATGGAATATTGATTTGAAGGGGATAATTCAATTCATAGACTTGTAGCCTGTTAGAGCTGGGAGGGCCCTAAGAAGTTATCTGGTCATAGGACCATAGACTCAGAGTTGGAAGGAGCCTAGGGGCTGTCTAGGCTAACCTCTATATTTTGCAAATGAGGAAACTGAGTCCCAGAGAGACTTGCCCTAGGTCACACACTGATTTCCAGAATGGTGTCAAAGACCAGGACTAACGCTCAGGCCTCCTGGTTTCTAGTTCAGTTTACTGGCCACATGCTGCTCAACTAAATAAATACTGAGTATGTTCTATTGTGCAAGCCTCCAATGTTGGGACTGGTGGGCGAGCCACAGGAATTTTCAGATGAGGACACTGAAGGTCACCATGGAGCTTCTGCATTAGACCTGCGAGTCAGGAATTGCACTTGGGCAGCTAGTTGGAAGGTAGATTACAATGGAGAGAAAATGGAGGCAGGCACACTAGTTAGGAGGCTATGGCAATAGTCCAAGGGAGAGGTGGTGAGGGCCTGGGTTAGAATGGTGACTGTGTATAATGGTAATCAGAGCAGGACTTTTTTGTTGTCTTCTCTTTTGGAATGCTGAGGTAATCAAATACCTTTGATGAGTCTTGCCTTTCCAATGTAATGGCCAGCAAAATGAGACTTTTTTAGTGCTTCTCAGCACTGAGGTACCCCAGGGCCCTGAAATGGATGTATAAGATCTGAGACTGACATTTTGTTTTGGGGGTACACTCATTGAAAGCGTGATGAGACTTTGGGCAAGCTGTTGAAATAGCACCCCCTCCCCACTTTGATAACCCAGACTAGATAGATGTTGGCGCGTCTCTGGTAACTATGTATTGTTATGAATAGACTGGTTTGTCTTATTTGCTCAGTTTATAATATATGCTTGTAATTTCTGTTTGTATTTGTCCTGAAGTTCAGGGGGCTGATCTTTTCCCCCTGAACTAAGTGAATGATATATTTATGTTTAATTAAACTGAGATTGTTAACCCCTTAAAGTTGCTTTCCTTAGAAAAGCAGATCAAAGAACCTGTGCTGGCAGCCCTCCTGTGTTCTCTTGATGCTGGTCTTACACAGCCACAGTAGCTGCTAGCAACATTGTTACACTGTGAGCAGAGAGAAGGATGGATGAGAGAAATATTGCATGGGGAGATTTGGCAAGACTTGGCAACCGATTGGATAGATGGGGCAAGGGAGAATGAAGTCAAAGAAGACCCCATGATTGTGAAGGATGGGTACTCTCGACAGAAACAGGGAAGTTCAGAAGGTAGAGAGCTTCAGGGAGGAAAGTAATGAGTTCTGTGCAACACATACACACTAACACAAGACACTAAACTCCTTATCTTGTGGATGAGAAACTGAGGCTCAGAGAAACTAAATGACTCACCCTAGGTGGCATAAACACTAGAGCCGAGATTTGAATCCATCTCTTCCGAATCCAAATTCTGAGTTCTTTCTCCTAGATCTTGCTTTCTCCCGTCCTCGAGGAGCTTGGCATCTGGTAGGGGAGATAATAACAGATACCTGTGCTAATGACATTAATACAAATTAGAATGTGAAAGTTCACGAAGTATAACCAGAATGCCTGAGGAGTTTGAAGAAAGAGGATGCTATTTCAATCTTGCTGTTTTGTTCTGTCTCAATGGATTTAGCAAAACCATAGGTTTTCTTTAGATTTAAAAAAAAGTGTCATGAGGAAGGGCAGGGGTTGGTGTATTTCATAGTTAAACTATATGTATAGATATAGACATACACACACATATCTATGTACGTATGTATAAATACAGAAGCAATTGATTGTACATATATGTGTATGTGTATATGTTATACACACATAAACACACTCATGTAGCCATGCACATTTATCTGCATACTGTGTATATAGGTACATTGTACATATGTGTATGCATATACATATGTGCATATATATGTCCATATATACTTACATATACACAATCACATTATTTTGCTGGACTTAGAGTCAGGAAGACCTGAGTTCAAATTTTACCTCTGACCCTAACTAGCTGACTGAGCTTAGGTAGAAAATTTAGCCTCTACATGTTCAGCGGACTCTCTAGCATTTGTCATAAATGAGTTGTGATCTGCATGGTTCCTTGAACTCAACAGGTCATATCCAGCTTCCATGCATTTGCCTAAGCTGTTCTCCATGCCAGACATACACTTCCTTCTCATTCTCTGCCTGATTTCTTTATCTTGAAAGTTGAGCTCAGATGCTCCCTCCTCTGGGAAACTTTCCTTGATCCCCTCCCTTCCCAAATTACCTTATTTTTATTTGCATGCATGTAGTGTTCTCCGGTTGAGTGTCAGCTCTTTGAAGGGAGAATGTTTCATTTCTTTTCATCACTAGCACCTAAAATGGCAGCTAGCAAATAGTAGATACTGAATCAATGGTCCTTGAACCAAACGGCAAGCCTTGTCTACCTTCCCCAATGTATTTTACTAGCATTATGCTCTCTCTCTTGATATACATACATACATACATATATATATACATATATATGTATGTATATATACACATTGTGAGGGATGGGGAGAATGGCGACTTCAGCAGATTGTTCTCTTTTGTCCTCTTTTCCCTGTCTGTCCAGTCACCACCTTCCTGTTTTCCCCTTCTCTTGCTTTCAGGAAAGGCTCTGATATCGGTATTTTACCCCTCGGTGAGAATGTCACTCAATGTGTTTTCTTCTCTTGGGGAGATTGGTCTTTAAGCCTTTATATAGCACTTCAAGTATTAGAAAGTGTTTTCCTTGCAATTCTGTGAGGTTGCTAGTGGGAGCATTCCCATTCCCATTTTTAACTGAAAAAAAAAAGATTTGGAGTGGCTGAGTGACTGGCTCAGGGTACACAGTCAGTCACCTCTTAGGGGACTTGGAGGTGGGACAGAAATCCAAGTCTGCTGTCTCCAGAGCCAGAGCTCTTACAAATACATCACCCCTTAAAGGCTTTATTCTGTGGGAAAGGAATTTCAGGTATCCAAGAGCAGGAGGGAAAGTAGTTTTGGGTCGTAGTGGGCCTTCTCTTTCCTCCTGAAATCACACCATTTGCCGACCCTGGGTGGATTATAGAAGACATTTGGAAAGAACAGAGGATCTTGAATTTTCTGCAGAAGGTGTGTTGGAGGGAGGGTGTTGACGCAGGTGGGAGGGAGACGGTGTGGATTTTGAAAGAGGGAGAGCCAACTTAGCAAGAAGGAGAGAAGGAGAGGGGGCCCAGCCCCTGCTCAGTAGCAAGGGTTTGGCCAGAAGGCACAGGCGCTGGTGAGCTGGAGGTTGCCTGAGTCAAGGCAGAAAATAATCAGAGCAGGCATGGAGGGAAAAGAAGGAAGGGAGGGAGAAACTGTCAGGATCTGGCAGAAGAAAAAAAATCTTCCTTTGGAAGAGGAGGATTTAATAAGTCCCTCGATATGAGAGTTTAAAAACAGGACTGCTTCTTTGTGGTATGGTGGAAAGAACACTGCATTTGGAGTTAGAAGGCCTAGGTTCTAATCCTCATTCTGCTGCTTACAAACTGTGTGGTTTCAAGCAATTCATTCCAACCCCCAGCCTCACTTTCTTCATTTATAAAACGAAAGGGAAAACTAGATGACCTCTAAGGCTCCTTTCAGCTTTCCACAGCCTCGCTAGGTACATGCTAAATGCTTAATAAATGTTTTCTTTCTTTCCCTCTTTCCTTCCTTCCTTCCTCCCTTCCTTCCTTCCTTCCTTCCTTCCTTCCTTCCTTCCTTCCTTCCTTCCTTCCTTCCTTCCTTCCTCCCTTCCTTCCTTCCTCCCTTCCTTCCTTCCTTCCTTCCTCCCTTCCTTCCTTCCTCCCTTCCTTCCTTCCTCCCTTCCTTCCTTCCTTCCTTCCTTTCTTCCTTCACTTCTTTCTTTCTTTCTCTCTTTTCCTTCTCCCCTCCTTCCTTTCTTTCTCTTTTCTTTCTTTCTTTCCTTCTTTCTTTCTCCCTTTCTTGCTCCCTCCCTTTCTTTTTCTTCCTTCCTTTCTTTTTTCTTCCTTCCTTCCTTTCTTCTTTCTTTCCTTCCTTCCTTCCTTCTTTCCTTCCTTCCTTCCTTCCTTCCTTCCTTCCTTCCTTCCTTCTTTCCTTCCTTCTTTCTTTCTTTCTTTCTTTCTTTCTTTCTTTCTTTCTTTCTTTCTTTCTTTCTTTCTTTCTTTCTTTCTCCCTTCCTCCCTTCCTTTCTTCTTTCTTTCTTTCTTTCTTTCTTTCTTTCTTTCTTTCTTTCTTTCTTTCTTTCTTTCTTTCTTTCTCACTTCCATAGCTTTTCTGATGCTGTTATTCTCCCTCAAAATACCTTTCTCCTTCCTCTTGCACATGTAAGTCTTACTCAGGATTCAAGACCTAGGTCAAGTACCACCTCCTCCAGGAAGCCTTCATAGGATATTAGATTTAGAGTTAGAAAGAGATCTTTGAAGTCATCAAATCCCTCATTTTACGGATGAGGAAACCAAGTTCCAGAGAGTGACTTAACTAAGATCAAACAGCTAGTATTTGGCAGAGCTGGGATTTGAACCCTGGTCATCTTATTCCAGGGGAAGCTAGGTGGTGCAGTGGATAGAGTGCTGGGCTTAGAATCAGGAAGATTCATCTCATGAGTTCAAATCCAGCCTCAGATACTTACTAGCTGTGTGACCCTGGGCAAGTCACTTAACCCTGTTTGCCTCAATTTTCTCCTCTGTCAAATGAGCTGGAGAAGGAAATGGCAAACCACTCCAGTATCTTTGGCAAGAAAACTCCAAATAGTCTCACAAAGAGTTGAACATGACTGAAACAACTGAACAACAACATCTATTCCAAAGCCAGGAATACTGCTTTCCTCCTCTGACTACCCTGAGTCCACAATGATCAATTGGTCCTTGGAATTTTCTCCTATGGCTCATACAATTGCACCCCCTATCTGGCCTTTAGCACAGCTTTCCTGGTGACCCATCTTGTACTGCACAGTAAGGTGTGTCTTCTCCCTGAGACTATACTCTCTGTGAAGGTGGGGATCTTCTTTGTATGTCTACAATACTTAACCCAGGTTTTCACCCATAGCATGCCTTCGAAGTTTGTGGATGAATTCTTGAACAGTAATTATGATCAAGGATCTGTGGGATTTGGGGGAGGAAGAGAATAAAAAGAGGAAGTTGTGATCCTACTTTTCAAGGCCTGCTCTTCTGACTGGTGAGTCCTTGGCTGGGATCACCATGTGATGGTTGGGCCCCAGGCGCTCAGCTCACTCTCCAAAGGACCTCATTTCCTCGCCATCAGCCTGCCCCATTGGACTCTCCTTTACATTTTGTTTTCCACTGAATGTAAGCTCTTTGAGAGAAGGGACCTCTTGTTTTTTTTTTTCATTTGTATGTGATGCTTGGAACATAGTGAGTACTTAGCAAATGCTCTATTTATTATTTATTTATTTATTTATATTTCCTATCTATGTAAAAGGAGGGTAAATTCTCTTTTGGGGGTGACTTGAAGAATATCCTGTCCAAAGGAAGGGGATGGATCAGAAACCTTTCAAGATCTCCTCCAGGCCTCATGAAGATGAACACTTGTAGCTTAACCACCTGCCACCTAGTGTCTTTGTAGGCCTAGAGGCCTGACAGGTGGCTTCCCAAGAGAGTGGCTGGCCCAAACAGCTGTTAGAACTGTCTGAGACTAAATTTTCAGGAATCTGTTGGGAGATCATGATCTTGTAGCCCCTCTTTATCTGAGGATCTCAAAGCCCTTCTCTGACCATTAATCCTTTCCATACCACTGCAAAAGACAAACAAGAAAGCCAGCTTTGCTATGATGACATCTTTAGAACATACATTTGGTATGGAGACCTTAAGTTAAGGAGGAGTTCTTTCTGAGAATTCCAGAAACAAACCCTTATAATGTAACAAGTTTCCTCCAGCCTTGTCATCTTATCCCCTTCTCATCCAATAAAATGTCAGCTCTTTGAGGGAAGAGATTATTTATTTGTTCATTTATTCATTCATTTAATCTTTTACCTCCTGCACTTATTTCAATATCTGACCTTCAAGATTCTACAAAAGGCCTTTCCTTGGGAAAAAGTTTTTAAGGTTTAGGTTTTGGATCATGTCAAGGTATTCAAGATACAATATAAATCAGGTATGGGACAGATAGTTATGTCCTACACACAAAACAAATGCTAAAAAAAAAACCCAGAAAGTTCACACAATCCGTTGAAAAAATGACTTAAAACAAGACTCAGTAACAACTTAGAGTTACTATAATGGTCTCTCAAGGAGCTTATTAAACCTTATCAGAATATAAAGCAGTTTGGAGACATATTGACTAGGCATTCCACATTTCATCTTTCCTCTGCACTGTTTAAACAACTCCTGGTCCATTTCTTTGATACTCTGTAGCCAGTAAGCTTCATCCAATGGACTCAAGATCTTTGAATTACTAAACTCACAAGGTCATCTCCAAGCCTGGACACTTCCAACTGCAGGATGAAGTTTAATAATCTACTTGTGAAAGGAAACAAAGTGGAAACCCGAACTGAGTCCACGTTCTACATACAAGCAGGTACGAAGTGGTGGAATGAAAGTACTACTTTTCTTGTCACATGACAGATTGAAGGAGGAGAGCAAGACGGAAGCTGTCTCTTCTTTTTATTGGACACAGCATCCCTCCTCCCCCTCCCCTCCACTGTCACAGGGCAGGGGGAGGATCAGGGACTACCCAGGGTTTGCTGAGTTATATGAAAACACCAGGTCCTTTTAGCATTGAGCTGCCACATGGCCAGACATAGCTAGTGAGTTCATCATTTTACAAAGCACCTAAGTTCTGAGTCACACATGTCGTCAGCCAGAGTAGAAAAGGCAAGTTTGTGTATGCCCTGTTCTAACCTGGGTTACAGCTGGTTGAAATGAATTGAATTGAAGAGTAGAAAATTGAATCCCTACTCATCCGTTAGCCTGGTTTTAGGACCTATTTTCCCTTTTTCTGATTATTTTCCAGAATCACTGTTATATATGTATGTTGGGGTGGGAATGAAGATGTAGAGAGATAAGAAGAGCATACATTATCAATGTTAGAAAAAAAACCAACCTGTTGTTTATTTTTTTTTTTAGGCAAAGAAAGACAAGAAAATTATTTTCTCAGACGGAGTGAGTGAGCTTAGTAAAACTATCCAATTCACTTCCATAAACATTATTAATCTGTATACAAAGTTTGGATAAGATATAGTCCCTCCTCTCATGGAGCTTGTAGTCTAGAAGAGGAAGGAACTTCAGTTCCCCTCAGACCCTCGACTGTGGCCCTCCAGCCTTGTCTCCTTTGGTCAACAGCCTGAGTGGAATGGTTCATCTTCCTCAAGATGAGCTTCTCCAAGAGTCTGGAACTGGTTCTTTGCCCTTCAGGATGCTGGGAAGCCCTGGGTATACTAGAAAGAGCTAGAAATCCCAAGTTCCCTCTAAGATCCAGTGCTTCCCTTTGCTCTCCTCTTTTTTTTCACCTCCTCTCTTGCTATTTTCTTTCCTCTCTTTCTTTCCAGTGGGAAGACTAGAAAAACTAGAAACCAAATTCTAGACTCCAGTACCGACTGTGCCAATCATTCCTGTGTGACCTTACACAAGTCCTTTACTTTCCAGAGGACGGGGTGGCTGGGGGAAGAGGGAATTAAAAGAATTTCCCAATTCTTACAGTCAACATTCCTGGAGCGTCTATAACCCGCAGGACAAAGAGGGGGAGGAGTAAACTCAGTCCCAGCCTTCCAGCTTTCTCATTCTGTTCTGATCCCCTCCCTCTTTTTGCTTCTCATTTCCAACCTCTCTCCTGCCTTTTTCTCTCTTGTTTCCTGCTCTTCCCTCCTCCTTCCTTCTCCTTCCTTCCTCTTCTCTTTCCTCCCTCCTCCATCACCTCTCCTCTTTCCTCCACCTCCCGCCCTCCTGTTTTTAGTCAGCTCTCTCCCTCCCTCCTTCCCCTCTCTGGGTAATGCCAAGTCTGCAGGTTTCCTGCTGTGACCTTGATGCTTTTGGGAGTCGGCTCTGACTTAAAGGACCTGACATCAGGTGCTGTAGGTAGGCATCTGCCTACTCGGGATCTCCTGGTCTCCAGGGCAGAGGGTGGGGATTGTGCAGCGGTGGGTGGGGCCAGAGCCAGGCCTGGGGTGGGGAAAATCCCTTGGGAAAACCCCTCCAAGTTCAGGCAAATTCCAAGAACCTTTTTGGTCTGGATTGCAGCTACCTAGGCTAGCTCTGTGGTTCCTGATGCAAACCTCTAGAAGGCACTGGCTTTCCATTGCACATTGCACATACCTCCATTTGTTGTTTCCATCTTCTGTTCCACCCGGGGTGGAGGTGGGGGGCAGAGGATGGGGCGGGTGGGGCGTGGGGCAAGTGGTGATCCTTCCCTTTGGGCCTCACTAGAACAAGAACACATTGTGGTGCTCACTGTTCCCATCTTCCAGAATGTGGGTGAACCTGTAGCACCCCCAACAATGGTCCTTCGGTGATTACATTAGCTGGGGTTTAAGAGTGAAGAAAGGAGTGGGGGAGAGTAACCACTCAAGCCCCTTGTTCCTGAGATCTTTTCATCATAAAGACCTTTAGCTTCCTCTTCATCCTCCATTTTGCAAATGAGGGAAACAGAGGCACTGAGCAGCTGCTTACCCCATTGGGGTAGTCATGGGGCCTTAAACTCTGGACCAGTCCCTTGCTCATTGTGCTAGGTACAAGCCACGGAAACTTGAGAGGTGATCCCTCAGACCCTTACCTGAACCTCCCCCTCACCATAGCAATTCTGCCCTGTATCTCAGCCCTATCAGATTCGTAGTCTCAGGGTGCTCAGCCCTGGGGCCCCTAAGTCAAGATTTCTCTAAGAGATGGCAAGGCAGAGGAAAGGGCCCCGGGAGGAGGGAGAGAGAAAAATGAGTTTTCCTGCTGCCCCAGTGGCCGTGTCAATTGATCGGGTGCAGGTTGGTATGGCTCGGTGGGGAGAGCCTCATTCCCAGCTGCTAGCTTACAATTATTGGAAAAAAACTGGGGCGGCCGCTGCAGTGAAATTAGTTATTGATCTCTTGTCTGGGCCATGAGGCTCTGCTCAGATCTGTACTTGCTGCTGCAGAGCCAGCCACTACAGGGGAGCCTTGTGTATCTGGCTCTGTTTCTCTCCTTCTCTTCCTGCTCTTGCCTTTCCTATTCCCCTCTCCCTTCTTCTGCTTTCTCCTTTAATTTATTCCCCCTTCATCTTGCTCTCTCCTTTCTTCTTTCTCTCTCCCTCCCTTCTCTTCTTTCCTTTCCTCTTCTTTCATGTTTGTCTTTTCTTTCTTTACCCTCCCCTCCCCTTCCCTCTCCTCCCCTCTCCTTCCCTTCCCTTCCCTTCCCTTCTCTTCCCTTCCCTTCCTTTTTTTTCTTTTCTTTTCTTTCTTCCTCCCCTGTTTCCCCTTCTCTCCTCTTTCTTTTCTTTTATCCCTTCTCCCCATTCATTAATTGTGCTCCCTACTATTTGTTGAGGCTTGTACAATTTACAAAAGAAGTACCTTCCTCTTCTGTCCTCCAGAGGCTTAGAATCTTGTTGAAGAGACAAGATTTATGTAGAAGACACTGAGAAAACAATAGTAAACAGCATAGAGGGGGCCGTAATGGAAAGATCTGTATCTAGAATCAGAGTACTTCAGCCTCTTCCTACTTCTGTAGTATCTGGCAAGTAACTTCCCTTTTTTGGGCCTCAGTTTCCTCATTGCTAAAATCTGGGGCTGGGACCACAAGACCCCTAAGTGCCTTCCAGTTCTTTTCATTTGGGAGCCCAACTCAGCTGAGGGAGATATTTAAGAATGCAACAGGCAGGGCTGGGGTGGGGGTGGGGGGCTTCCTCCCCCCTCCACTGCTAACCATGCTCAAGACCCCTTCTCTTTGCTCCTCGGGGCCACAAATACAAGACATTTCTGAAGGAGGGGAATGGAAGGGAAAGATTGGGCAGGTCCCTTTCTTTTAAAGTTGCTTTAAATTTTCCATCATAGAAGCAAGCCTGGAGGCTTGTGTGGGTGGGTGGTGTTGGGGGCGGGGGAAATGGGAGACTAAGGAGGAAGAACATCTCTGAGTACTTCATTAGACTCAGAATTAACAAGCATCCAAGCAGTCTTCCATAGATTGAGCTTTTTTCCCCAGATGTCTGGAGAGAAGAGAGCAGCATCTGGGCTATATATTTCAGCTCTGAGGCAAACAGTGGTGTAGTGAAAAAAAAAAATACTGAAATTTGTCACAAGAACTGAGTTCAAATCCCGGCTCTTTCACTTACTACCTGGGTGAACCAAGCATGCCATTTCACTTGTCTGGGTCTCAGTTTCCTCATCTATAAAATGAGGGGGCTGGACAAGACAACTTCTAAGGTCACTTCTCCCTCTCAATCTAAGGTCCTTGGTAAGGCACTATTGACAGATTACTATGCAGGGGGCTAGGCTATCCCCAAGTGAAGATCCATCTGAACTCCGTCTTTGTTTCCAAATCAGTATCTCCAACCAGATGGAGGGAGAAGCCTTTCTCCTGAGGTGCTTGGCTGTGTTCAAAGTCCCAGTATAACAGGAGACCTGGGTTTTAGTCTTGGTTTTCCCACCGATTCACTGTGTGACCACAGTCAAGTCACTTGTATCTCTAGGCCTCAGTTTCCTTCTCAGTAAACATCTGTAGGCTAGACCAGATAGTTTCTAAGGCATTTTGTGTCCAGTGAATGGTACCAAATGACCTCTGAAAACTGATCACAGTGCCAGACTCAGATGGTCCATTCTTTCTGGAAGGGTAGGTGATGCAATGGAATGCTGGGCCTAGAGTGAGGAAGAATTGAGTTCAAATCTCGCCTCAGATACTTATAAGCAGTGTGACCTTGAGCAAGTCACTTAACCCTGTTTGCTTCATTCATCATCTATAAAATGAGCTGGAGAAGGAAATGGCAAACCACTCCAGTATCTTTACCAAGAAAACTATAAATGGGGTCCCAAAGAATCAGACACAACTAGTTGACTAAAACAACAACATTAACCAAAGCTAAAGAGGTAGAAATGAAAGAAACCATGGAAATGTCATAGACATAGAGTATCATAAATTTAGGACCCCCAGGGACCTTCGAGATCTTCCAGGTCAACCCCCTTATTTTACAGATGGAGAAATGAAGGTGAAGAAAGGTTGAGTGACTTCTCCGGGACCACCCAGCTGGTAAGTAACAGAGCAAGATTCTAGCGGAGTCGTCTGAATCCAAATCCATTCTTCTTTCCGCATTACCAGTTAGTCAGTCAATAAACATTTATTCAATGCCTCTGCCTATGACTATGCATCCTGTATGACTGTGTCAGGCACTGGGCTAAGGACTGGGGATGAAAAAAGGCAAAAGCCACTCTCTGTCCTCAAAGTCTCTCCGTATGTAAACTTCAGGAGATTGTTTTACATTCTTTCTAAGGCCCCTTCCAGTTCTGACATTCTCTGATTTTTCTAGCACTAAAGCTGCCATTAATTCAGTGTGACTTTGGGCAGGCCCCTTCCTAGGCCTCTGATTCCCCCTGACACGGTTGGATAAGACGATCCCTGAGACCCCTTTCGTTTCTAACAAGCCTACGAGTTGCCGTTGTTAAAATTATTACTTGAGGTTAACAAACCACTTTCCTCAGTGCATTTATTATCTCCATTTTATAGAGAGAATTGTGGCTCAGAAAAGTTAAATGACTTGCTTATGGTTGAACCACTGGTGAGGGCTAGTTGCTTTTAGGATGTGCATCCATCCCTGTTCGCTTCTTCTTCCCTTTGGATCATGGTGCCTAGAACATAGTTGGCCCTTAACATTCCCTTTTTGGATTAGCGGTGCCTTTCCCATAGTAGATAATAAATGTTTAATGCATTGAATTGAACCCAAGGAATTTCAGTCCTCTCCACATTTTTCTAATCTACTCCAGCTCTGTTTGATGTGGGAGACCAGGGGCCCCTATCTCTTTCTTCCACCCTTCCCTACCTCCTGCAGCTGACCTTCTAGAACCTGGGCTATCTGCCTGGAGATAAGGAGGCAGGAAATCTGGCCATCTCAGGAGGCTCCTTTGTTCTTCCCAAGGGAAGGGAGGGGTAGGGAAGTGCCTTTTCTCTGGCTGGGTGGCCTGTAGGGAGTCCATAGGCACTTTGTTTCGGTCTCTTGGTAAATATCCCCCAGGCCTGTCCCCTATTGGTCATCCCACCTTCCCCCCTCCCCACTCTGTACGGACAATGGCAAATCCAGGGAAGTCTCCTCCTTCCTGGGAGGCTTCAGACCCCACATCTAACTGGCCCTCTGCTGGGTAAACAGCAGGGAAGTGGAGGCGGTTTAGGAGACTTGCCAGCTGTGAAGGTGGGTGAGTGGGCGGGAGGTCCCCTCGTGACATTGTCATCTCTCCTTTGTAAATTCATTTCCTATTTTATCTTTTCATCCTCAGTGAACAAGATTTCACCTTTCTCTCAGCCTTGGTTTCCTCATCTGAAAAAGGAGGAAGGCTGGACCAGATGATCTTAAAGGCCCTTCCCAGCTCCAAATCCTGTTTCTAGGTGCTCTTGTAGACTTGAGAAGTAGGCAGGGATCAATATTTCACAGAGGAGGAAATGGTTGCCTAGGGGTGGGAAGTGTAACTTGACCAAGGTCACACAGCTGAGGTTAGTGCCAAAAAAGTGGTGGGCCCTCAGGCCTGATCTCCTGAGCTCATTGAGGGTCTAGAGATCTCTAGTCTGGGGTGGAGATTGACAGCGATTTTCTCCTCTCTTTACTCAGCAGCCAAATCAACTAATTCTAGGTCCACAAGTGGCACAAAGACACACTGGAGACTTGGGCCATAGGAAAGGCAGGTCATAGGATTGACAGCACAGGGCCCTGGCAGATTATATGGTCCATCTCCTCATTTTACATAGCTGAGAAGTGACTTACCCAAAGTAATACACTATTTGTATAGAGTACAATTCAGTTCTTCTGGCTATGCTTTCTACTATGTTCTGGGCTCAGAAGGCATTTTTCTTTTTTTTTTTTTTTGCCAAAGGTTTGACTATAGCAAAAGCAGATGCCTTGGCACAGCTCCCATAAAATTGTGTGTTGGATGTCAGGGCCAGAAGTAAAAATGGACAAATGGACATAAATTCCTAACAACACAGATTTAAATCTGGAAGGTACATTAAAGACCATTATGGTCCAATCCAATCAGGTTGCAGATGAGAAAACTGGGGCCCAGGAACCCTGGATAAGTGACTTGCCTAAAGTCACATAGGTGGCAAGAGATAGTAGGGGTTCACACTCAGGTTCTTTGACTCCAAACCCAACTCTTTCCATTCTACCTTATTGCCACAGACACAAATACGCAGATGGTTAGCCATTCATAGACAAACTAACTCTAACCCCTCAGGCTTTGTCCTCCCACCCCTTCTCTTTTTGCTTTATACTATCTCAGTTCAGTGGGCAGCTAGGTGATGAAGTGGATGGAGCATTCAGCCTGGAGCCCTATCTTCCTAAGTTCAAATCCAGCCTCAGATACTTTCTAGTTGCATGACTTTGGACAAGTCGCTTAACCCTATTTGCCTCAGTCTCCTCATCCGTAAAATGAGCTGGAGAAGGAAAAGGAGAACAACTCTAGTATCTTTGCCAAGAAAGCCCCAAATGGGGTCACAAAAAGTCAGACATAACCGAACAACAACAAAATCTTGCTTAGTGATTTAATGAATTCCCGTGAGTTCAATTATGATCTATACATCAAGCCTAAATAACTCTACTGAGCTACAGTCATACGTCTCCAGCTGACTCTTGGACATCTTGAGCTGGATGTCCCTTAGGCCTCAAGTTCAGCATGCTCAGAACAGAACTCATTATCTTCCTCCTCCTCCCGGACTTCTCTGTCACTGTCAAGGATGCTTCTGCTTGCCCCAATCACCCAGGCTCACAAGCTCTGCCACCCCAGACTCCTCACTGTCCCACCTCACATACACAACCCATTGCAAACTCTTGTCATTTCTGCCTTAACAGCGCCACTCCCACAGCCACCTCCACCTCACACCTGAACTACTCCAACAGGCTTTTAATTGATCTCCCTGCCTCAAGTCTCCCCTCTCTTCAATCTCTCCTCCCCTCTGCAGCCAAGGCGATTTATCTGAAGTGTTAAAGTCTGGCCATGTCACCCAGCCCTGATCTATGAGCTCTAAGTGGCTCCTTATTATCTTCAGGATCAAATATAAAATATAAAATCCTCCATTTGGTGTTTAAAGCTCTTCCTAACCTGGCACCTTCCCACTTTTCCCGCCTTCTTCTACCTCACTCCCTTCCTCTCACTGTGCCCCACTCCCGTATGACCATCTGTCTCACGGTCTTTCCACTGTCTCTGCCCCATTCTGTACCATTCTGGCCTCTTCATCTCCCAGGTTTCCTTCAAAGCCTACCTTTCTTTGTTCTTTCCTCATCTCTGCAGCTGCTAGTGCCTTCCCTTCTGAGATTTCCTTCCATTGTGGCACATAGAAAGCATTTAATAAATGCTTGTTGACTGACTCTCTATTAAAGGATCTTAGACCCCTTATCATGGCATATTTTTCTCAGAGACTCCTTGAAGATGAAATCTTTTGGAAGTAAGCACAGCTCTCTTCTAGGTACCAGATCTTAAAACATAAACCAGTTAACCAATCTGCAAACCTTTATAATGCCTAGCCATTGCCTTGTACCATGCAGGGTCCTGACTGTACTGCAGATAGTGAAGCTCTGAAGGGCTAGCCATGCTGTTCAAATGCCAGATGTACGTTTTCATAAAAGACTATTTTATGGAGAATTCACACAAAGAAGGTGCTCACATAGTCAGAAAAAGTGATTCAAGGACACTGTCAAGGTCTCTCTGAAGAACTTCGGAATTGATTTTGAGACATTGGAGACGCTGGCACAGGACCACCCAGCATGGCATGCCCTCATCGGAGAAGGTGCTGTGCTCTATGAGCAAAGCAGAATTGCAGCAGCTCAAAAAAAAATGCGAGATGAGCAAATTTAGAGAATCCACCCCAAATGTTCACATGAATTATTTGTGCCGGACCCGGATTCCGCGTTCACTTTGGTCTGCTCAGCCACAGTTGGACACATTGAAACTTGACTCTGACATAGTGATGTCTGTTTGGTCCTCTTTGAGAAAGAAGGACAACAACCAACCAGGTGCGGAGGATGGAAACACAAAAGAGAAAGCCCTTGGCCACAAGTGTCTTGCCTTCTATTTCAAGCCCCTTTGGGAAAGCTGACTTGAGAAGACTGTCACACCTCAGTTGTGAATGAGTTGTGAATTATCAGAGGCTTCCCAACCCCGTTCCCCAGAGAATGAGCCATAAGGAGAATGCAGAACATTAAAGGGATAGGGGCGGGTGGGAAGCAAAGGGCTAGGATATGAAGACCAAATTTGTTTAGTTGGAGTAAAGAAACTAGCTTCAAAGAATTCACAGTTTTGCCTGGGGCTAGTTTGAGAGGCATATAAGGAAGTAGCTGAGATGGAAAGAGACCTATGTTGGGAGTCAGGAGGCCTGGGTTTTAGTTCTGACTTAGACACACTCACTTGCTGCGTGACCTAGGATATCACCTCCCTCTCTCTAGACCTCAGTCCTTAGTTGTCAAAAGGAGACAATCCCTGCCCTAATTATCTCTGGGTACTGTCAGGAAGATCAAATTAGAAGGGGGTGTAAAAGGAGGGCATGTTATCATTGTTGTTTGTACGTGTGTGCATGTGTGTGTGTTGCCCATAGTAGGGGCTTAGTAAATGTTTGTTAAGTGATTAAACGAGTTATGTAGAAACATACACTTCTGGGAAACTAGGAAACAGAACCAGGAATAAAGAAATGTTTTCCTTTCTGTTTCAGCATGAGTGGTTGGGGATCTAGGGAATAGGGAGGTGCTTGCCGGGCTGGGCTGTTGTTCAGTAGAACAGGAGTAGGCGAATAACAAAGCCAGCCAAATAGAACTTGGTGCTTTTCCCTGGTCCCCTTGAACCCAGCTTCGGGTTCAGGGAAACTGACTATGCTTTTCTACCTCAGAGGACCAGAGTTGGAGGCTGAGTGTGGAGAGAGGAGGAAGGATGGTGTTTTGGGGGCCACAGACAGCAGGTAATCATAGGGAGCATTGGCTTGGGTCTTTTTGGACCTGCCAAGCCAAAGGAGTCTCTTTGGGAGCCTTCTAAAGCCTGCCTGGCTCTCTGTGTGCCACTACTACCTCCCTCCTCTACCTCCCTTCCTCTCCCCCCAGCTCCCATAGCTATAGGGCACTCATAGAAGTGACCCTGCCTGCTGGCCTCCATGCTTCTCTGAGTTCTACTGCCCAGCTCACACCTGCCTTCTCCCCTCCTCTCCCCCTTCCCCCCATTATTTGTATCTGATACCAGTTGGCCAAACTGCCAGGCCTGGATTCCCCTAGAATTTCTTCCTTTCAGACAAACCCTGAGTGTTCAGTCAGCCAAGCCCCAGAACAGTATCAGGGCCAAATCCATTCATCATCATTCAAGAATCCTAACCAAGTGGGGACCTGAGTTCTGGCTGGGTTGGCACCGTAGGTGGCAAATTGGGGGACCAGAGTCTTCCCAATCTGATGGTCTAAACTGGCTGGCACTGAGAAAAAACTTCCAAAAGAGACCAGCAGAAACACAGGCAAATGGCAAACACCAGTCCATAAACAAATAGTCAGAAGGAGGGGTAGCAGAAAGAGTAGCCAGCTCTTGGTAGGGAATCAGGAGAGCTGGGCTTAAATTCTACCTCCACATGAATAATAATGCCACTCATTTTGCAAGTTTACAAATTGCCTTCTTTCCAACAACCCTGTGAGGTAGGTCCTACAGGAATTATTTATCCCCACTTTACAGATGAGGAAACTGAGGCCCAAAGAGATTAAGAGACCTGGTAAAGATCATCTGTAAGAGTCAGATAGCATTCCCAGCCAGGTATCCTGATAAGAGTGCCCCACTTTCACTTAGCATCCTACCCAACTGCTTCTCATTAACTTACTGTGTGACCCCAGGCTAGTCACTTTCCTCCTCTGGGCCTCAGATTTCATACATATACTCGCACATATACACACATGTATGTATGTATGTATATGTGCACACATACACACACATATATAAAATTTAACACGCATAAGAATTTCAGTGTACAAGGAACGAAAAAGAATTACAATGAAACTGGAAACCTGTTACATAATTTATTTCTTTTAAAAAGCATGTATTAAATTTAACACAGTAACTACAAAACTGCCTTGCTTGTCGATGTAACCTTCTGAACTTCCATCTGCTCTCTTCTATCCATTTAAAAATGTTTTATTGACTCTTTTCTTCCCTTCCCCCCACCCCCAGCCCTCCCTCGTAACAAATAAGTAGAATCAAGCAAAACATATCAACACATCGGCTAAGTTTGAAAATATATACCCTAATTTGCACCTGCAGGCCATCCCTTCTCTACCAAGTGGGCCTCAGTCTTTTCTTCTATAAAATGAAGGGCCTGATTTGGATTTGAACAACTCTCATCTCAGACTCTACGAGACTTGGTATTCACATGAGGCATGATCAAGCATGGTTTTATTTGCCACGGGAGAATGTAGGAAAGAGAGACTCAAACATGTGAGCAGTACATGTAGAAAAGCTGCCATATTTTTTTAAAAATCCAACTACTAGTTACTCTCAAGGGTTCCTTCAACACCTAGCATTCTGTGAGTTAAGGAAAATCTTTCCTTGGGTTAAACCCCAAAGACTTCCTGGAGGAAGCAAAAGGTCCAGGACTCTTGAATCAATGGAAGAGTCAGGGCCTCGGAAGGAGCTTTGGATTGGTTGGTGTAAGACACTTGTTTGGTGGAAGGGCCTTACTTCTTCCAGGCAGTCTCTCCCAACCAATGGAATTTGAAAGAATGTAGTGGAGAAGGGCCTGGGGGCCCTTACAAAGGCCTAAGACTCTGAGGGAAGGAACTGAGTCTGAGGTTTCTTGGGTTAATTTTAGGTCAGATCCTATCAAGGTTAATCATTCATTAACTTCGAGGAGGGAGAAACTGGGAATCTTCGACCTGCTATTCTGAGATGGAGAGGCCCCTGAAGAAGTCACTCACAAACTGGAAAAGTAGCCCTAGAGGTTGACTGGGATTAAAGGTGAAATAGTTCTTGCCGGTGGTATACAGCCTGAGGCTGAGAGTGGACAGGCAGGTAGAAAGGATTGTGCTTAGGGCCAGGCAGCTACATTCCAGAAGAAGCCAGAGAGAATTTTCCATCTCTGTGCACATACTCTGAAGCGCCATTACTGATACATCTGGGTCCCCTGAAACATTTGTTCCAGAAAAACAAAATGTTTCCACATCCATTCTCTCATATTTTTCCCCACAGAGAGTCCTGTGAGGTTCGTAAAGCAGAGCAGACATCGTATTCGGGCAAGGAAACTGAGGCAAGAAGAAGCCAAGCAATTCACCCAATACTCCCACAGACCATTAGTGGTAAAACCGGGATCAAAATGTAGTTTGTGAAGCTATAGGCTCTTTACTCGACTTTATCTGATTGTCCAAGGACCCTTGGTTGCTTCTTGGGAGCAGGTGGTGGGCTGAGGGGATGCTCCCCCCTGACCATTTTGTATTTCAATCTCTGTCAGTGATTGGCTTACACAATACAGTTTAGTTCCTGGCAGTCTTTTGGTTGTCAATACTGTATATATAAGGACTCTTATAGTCCCTGAGAGAGCTATCTCATAACAGGAGGAAATTTAATTCAGTCTCATTCAACAAGCATTTATTGGGTACTTGCTGTTCAGTGAAGCTCTGGGTGCTATGGGGAGATGCAAGGATTTAAGATGTTCCCTGTCTTCAAGAAGCTTACAATCTATTTGGGAAGGCGCCTCTTAGCAGAAAGGTAGCAGACCATAGGTGCAGAATGAGATATACTCCAGACAAGGTCAATGTTATGATTTGTTTTTCTTGACTGTATTTATTGAGAGGCATTATGGCATAGTGCATAGACAGATTGCCTCAAAGTCAGGAAGAGCAGGGTTCAAGTCTTGTTTTTGGCTGTGTGGACTCCCAGGCCTTTCCAGGTAACTCCAAGACCAAGGCCATTGACTTACGATGGCCAGTCTGCATTGATAGAAGGAATTTCCTTGCTGGAAGTTCCCTACACTAGTGAGATCACAGGTCCAGGCTCAAGAAAAACCCAAACTGACTGTGACAGTTCTCTTAATCGCCAAAGCTGATGGCCTTTTCTCATTGGTCATCATTCTTCTTGACCTCTCTGCAGCCTTTGACACCACCACTTCCCTTCTTTTGTTTGGTACTCTCCTTTTTCACTAGGCTTTCATGACACTGCTCTTTCTAGTTCTCCTCCTACCTGCATGACAGATGTGCTTGGCCCCCAAGCACACAACAGATAATAGCTACCAAGGAATACTAATAATATCCACTGTTTATATAACACCTACTGTGTGCCAGAGACTGTATTAAATGTTTTACAATTATTACCTTATTGATTTTTCACAACAACCCTGGAAGGTGTTTTTATCCCCAGTTTACAAATGAAGAAATTGGGGCAAACAGAGGTTAAGCGACTTGTACAGGGTCACACAGCTAGCATGTCTTGAAGCTGGATTTGAACTTGTATCTTCCTGACTCCAGGTCAGGTACCCTATGCTTGCCACCCAATGACAACTTTGTGCCATAGACAATGCTTGCATGCATTGCCTGCTAAGGGGCTGTCTCTACCATGAAGTCCTCCCTGGTTTCCAGCTGAAAATGTTCTTTCTTTCCTCAGATTTTCCTGGGAGGCTTTGCTGACATCTCTCCTTTACCACCATCATGCCAGACTTAGATATCGATTATATATTGGGTTTCCCCCTCCATTCTCCTGTTCCCCCAGAAGAATACAAACTTCTTTAAGGCAGAGATAGTATTGTTTAGTTGTCATTTTGGTATTTTCAAGACCCAGCACTGAGGCCTAGCACATAGCAGGTGCTTAACAAATACTTAGGGCAGCTAGATGGTGTAGTAGATGGAGTGCCAGAGTCAAAGAGTCAGGAAGACTCTTCTTCCTGCGTTCAAATCTGGCCTCAGACACTTACTAGCTGTGTGACCCTGGGCAAGTCACTTAACCCTGTCTGCCTCAGTTTCCTCATCTGTCAAATGAGCTGGATAAGGAAATGGCAAACCACTGCAGTATCTTTGCCAAGAAAACCCGCAATGGGGCCATGAAGAGACCAAAACAACTGAACGACAGCGATAAGTAAATAGTTGGTGAATTGAGGAAAATGGAAACGATTCTGATAATTAAGGGAGTCATCCAAGGATGACAAAATTTGCCTTCAGTAAGCTTACATTCCTTCTAGAAGGGAAATAAGCAGAAGGGAATTTTCAGGGAGAATAAAGGAATAGAAATGGGATGGGGGGTGGCTGAAGATGGGCAACAGATGGTCTATTACATCTGAAGAGAAACACCGATGAGAATGACATTCCCAGGGGCTAAAGAAGAGTGGAGTGGAGAAGGAGAGAGAAACAGAGACCGGCAGAGAGACACAGAGAGAGATGGAGAGAGAGGCAGAGACAGAAGGAGACAGTGAGAAATCAGACTAAGGCTTAGAGATTCCTGACAGTATAAGGAGGAAAGCAAATCATACCCCTACCCTGCCTGTGAATGCCATGGAGGCCCTCTGGCTGAGGGCATTTAAACCGAGTCTGGAGAACACATCAGAATCTGATTGTTGGAAATGGCCTCATGCAGACTTCTCTCTTGGGGGCCTGGGGAGGTGGTGCCTGTTTCCCTACTCACTGCTTCCTGCAGGGTGGTCCTCTTAAAAAGGCCCCCTTTGGGCTTTAAATGGAGCCATGTTAAAATAGGCCACCCCTTCTGGTAACTCTGTCTCCTGAGTCATAATAATAATTCATGTTCCTACAATGTTCCCCTCGCAACAGTCCTGAGGGGAAGGTAGCATAAGTATCATTATTATCCCTATTTTATAGATTAGGAAACTGAGGTTCTTAGAGTTATTCAGGGACACATCATTGTCGTTAAGAGAGAGTCAGAGTCTGAACTGGGAATCAAATGTCTGCCTTCCAAGTAGAGTTGTCTTTCCATGCTGAGAACTTGAAAAGGCATCAGGGCTGCTGGCTCCAGGGCCCTCATTTCTCCAAGGTTCTCTTAGATTTAGAGCCACAAAGAAATGTCTACACTAACATCCTCATTTGATATTTGAAGAAATGCAGCCAAGGGAAGTGAAGTGACTTGCCCAAAGTCACACAAGTGGTTAGCATTGGAGTGGGGATTTGAACCCAGATCAAGATTCCTTCCATTGTATCTCATGCCCATGCTCAACATGCAGATGTTAGAATTGCTCATCGTCTAGACAGGTTCCATCCTTGCTATTCCATAAAAGCCTGGGGCCCTTCTCAGATCTGCTTAGGACTTCCAGATGCCATCACCACCACGACCACAATTACCTTCATACCCTAGAACTTCCTTCAGCACCTTGGGCCTTTTTCCCCTGGAACATCCCTACATCCTTCTGGCTCCATTCTCTCATTATTATAATTTTTTGTGGGGAGAGGCGACTGGAGTTAAGTGACTTGCCTAGGGTCACACAGCCAGTAAGTGTCTGAGGCTGAATTTGAACTCAGGTCCTCCTGACTCCAGGGCAGGTTGTCTATCTCATGCACCACCTAGCTGCGCCTCATTCTGTCATAATTAGTAAGTTCCTTCAGATCTTCCATTTTGGGGAAGGCCCAGTCTGGCCATCCTTCATTACCCTTCTAGTTCTGTTTCTGATTCTTCAGACTTTACCTTTACTCAATGCCCTCCTCCTTCCCTTTCAGCTCCTTTTTTTGTATGTTTATCTTCCCCATTAGAATGTAAGCCTCTTGGGGGCAGCAACTAGCTTCATTTGTGCTTGTGTCTGTGTCCTCAGTCCGTAGCAGTGCCTGGCACACAGTAAGCACTTCATGGATGCTTGATGCTGGCCTGACTAGGGGTGGGCTATAGAAGAGAGAAACCATTCAAGGTATCCAGCAGTCTCAAAACTTGGGCTTTTGTCACAACCGTGAATTAGATTCGACTAATCTCTGTTGTTGTTGTTTGTTTGTTGTATTTCAGTTATGTCTGACTCTGTGATTCCATTTAGGGTTTTCTTGGCAACGATAATGGATCGATTTGTCATTTCCTTCTCCAGCTCATTTTACAGGTGAACAAGGTTAAATGACTTGCTGGCTAGTGAGTGTCTGAGACTGGATTTGAACTCAGGTCTTCCTGACTCCAGGTCTGGCACTCTATCCATTGCCCCACACTGGGGGCCTAATATATAGTAGGGGATAAGAATCCAAACACAGTCAATCCAAGTTAAGCCAACAAATATTTAATAAGTGCTTGCTATGTGCTAGGCACCATGCTAGTCACTAGAAGAGAAAAATGACGCCATCCCTGCTCTCAAGGAGCTTATTCCTAATCCTGACTTAGTGACTGCCCCCTCTCCCCACATACTGATGTGATCTGCTCCCCAACTCCAGGATACCTGGTAAAGAAAAAGGCATATAGGATTTAGGGAGGGTGTGTCTCAAATGCTGGAGGCTCTGCTGCCCAGAGAGGAAAGTATGTGCTCTAAAAGGAGAAGGAGAAAAACCGGGTTTGAATTCTGGGGCAAGTCGATTTGCCACTCAGCTTCAATTTCCTAATCTGTAAAATGTATCTCAAAGGCCCCTTGCAGCTCTGAAGTCTGTGATCTGGGAATCCTTCTGGCTCTGGATGGAGTGTGTGTGTGTGTGTGTGTGTGTGTTTGTGTCTGTGTGTGTGTGTGGGGGGATTGTCTCTATCTTTGTCCATTCCCTTCAAACCCAAAGGGGGATCCCAACGGATGGGGCTTGGAATTTGCACAAAGTGGTGGGGTGAGGGTGGGGGGGGCAAGATGTCACAGGGAAGAGGACAATGGTGATAGCCACCTGACCAGTGTGCTCTAAGAGAAACCTCCTAGAAAGCTCCTTGGACTTCCCTGGGTCCCTTACAATGGAAAAACTCCACAAACAATTGGGGTGAGGGGAAAAAATGCAAAGAGGGGGTGGTGGGATTTGTTCAGCCTGAGAGGGTGGGGGGGAAGGAAATAGAATTTCAAAGCGGTTTTCCCCTCGGCTACCCCCTTTCCCAGCCCTCCCCCACACCTATCCCCACTCCCCACACAGGCTGCATTCCACAAATACAGACACACTGGGGGTCCAGGCTGGGGAGAAATCAGCTTAAACTGCAGCTCAGGTTACAGCCCGACTGCCTTCCAACGAGCTCAGATCCGCCTGGTCCCTTCCAATCTAAACTCACCCTGGTGGGACACTAAATTCCAGCCCATACTCCCACCCCCTCCAGTCCCCTCACCTTCACCTCTCATCCTGCTGGCCCCTGTCATGAGAAAGGAAGTCAGTCTAGCAGGAGGGAGGGAGGAAGGGAGGGAAAGGGAGCAAGGCAAAGGGCAGACTGAATTTCTGGGTCTGAAAAGGAAGCTGAAAATGGTGTGTGTGTGACAGGGAGAAAGTGAGGGAAGGTGTGGGGTGGGGTGGGGGGTATAGAGATCATGGGATCATGGATTTAAAGCTAGAAAGGGCCTTGTGGCATCTATACAGACATTTTGACAGATGTAGAGACTGAGGCAAAGGCCCAGGGAGGTGGAGAGTCTTGCTTAAGGTCACACAGCTAGTAAATGGTAGAGCATGGTTTCAAACCTAGATTCCTTCGACTTTTAGCAGCCTTCCCACTGCACCACACTGCCTCCCAGTTATGCCCGGTTTGTGAATTTAGAACTGAAAAGGACCTTAGAGATCATTGTCATCCTCACGTTTTACAGATGAGGAAACCGAAGTAATCAACCAACTTAGCCAAAATCATGCCCAGATAGCCTAAGGAAGTCTGATAAAGGATTAAGAAGGAGCAAATCAGGATTTAAATCCTGGCTCTATTCCTTCTTACCTGCATGACCTGGGGCAGGTCACTCAACAGGGTCTCAGTCTCTTTATCTGTTGGAATCAATAACTTGAAATACAGGTCTCTTCCCACTATAGTTTATTGTCTCTAGTTTGTGCCCACCCCCACCCCCAATACACCTTTAAAAAAAACCAAAAAAAAACAAGAGAAAGGAATAGTAAACTCTATGTTTCTTAGGTCTAAATCTTACCTGATTAGCCCTTAAGATCATTTTAAATCCTTGAGACTAGGATAGAGTTAGGGGTGGCAAAAGGGGAATGAAGTAGTTGGAATGAGGTAGGTTTGGGGGTCATGGGATGGAGCATTCCTTAATGGGATCATTCCTTAAGGGTTGGGGTGCACACAACACAATTGATTCTGTCTTCTGCCACACACACACACACACACACACACACACACACACACACTCACACAGAGCCCAGAGCAGCAAAGAGCAATGGAAAATATGCTGGGTTCAATCTTCCCCAACTGGGGCCTCACAGAGCTTAAGGGATTGAGGGTTAAAGTAACCTTGTAAATAAGAACTGAGGTTTCCCAGCCCACAGATGTTCTAATGCAAAAATGCATGACCTCAGCATTCTTTCCAACTAGCCCAATTTTACATTATTAGGTTGTCCAAGACAAGCTACTCATTTCATGTAGCCAAGAGATTCATTCTGTCCTCCTAAACAATTTTGGCTATTCTGGGCACCATCATGACCTTGCCCTGGGGTGCTTAGATGTCAGGTTCTGTGAAGGCAGAATTGGATCTTATATAGGCTTTCTACCTTGCCCTATACCTGCCAGTGTTCTACACTCCGTGGGCGCTTAATAAATGTTTACTGGATTGAATTGGCATAAAGAGAAAGGGGCAGAGAGGTAGATACCTACCTCCATTTCCCCATTCAACCAGTCTTTATTTTGCAGATGTGGAGAATGAGGCCACTGACTGGGTGATTATAGCACAATGGAATAATTAACTTTGAGAATTTGGACACCATACTTCCAGCCTGCCCAGGGACATGGCCCTTACAGGTGGGTGGTGGAGGGGGTGGGGTGTTGGAGTTGACCACAATTTTTTGTCTTTTGAACATAGAAAGGACCTTAGAGATCGTAGAACTGGAAGGGATCATTGAGTTCACTCCCTCACCTTAGAGATGAGGAAACTGAGGCTCAGCCTGATTCAAGGGACCACACAGTAGGTTCAGACGGATGATTTGAAGCCGTGTCCTCTGTCTCTAAAGTTGAAGCTCTGTTCCACCAGTCCAACTCCCTCATTTTACATTCAAGGAAACCAAGGCCCAGAGAAGTCATACAAGTGAGTCTGAGCTTAGACAGGAACTTTTTCCAGACTCAACAAACACCTTTATTAGATTTAGCTCCAAAAAAGCATATAAAATATGCAATCTGAATGTTATGCCCCACCCCCAACAGCCAGGACCTAGCATAATACTCTACACACAGTAGGTGCTTGATAAATATTGAGTTGAAATCAACCTCAGCCTCCTCTAGTGATTCTGCCCTAGCCCTAAGGACCATTCTGGCTCCAAGATTCTGGTTCTTAGGACCCACCTGGCCAAAGTGAACATGCTGGGGATAGGTGGAGCAGGATAAAGTCTCAGAGAGCTCTCTTTTTTACCCTCTGGGAGGAAGCCAGGGAGGATTAATAACCTGGGCTCGGTTTTGCCCAGCCTGGGCCAAGGAAGTCTAGGTGTGGGGAACTTTCTTTCTACATTCCTAAAACTCCTCTCAGCCCCTAGACCTGCCCTGTCCTGCAGGGAGGGAAGTCATTTACTCAGCTAACACTCAGGGATCACCCACTTCATTTAGGGCCCTGAAATAGAAGCCAGAGTTCTGGTTCCTGCCCTAGGGGTGCTAAAGATAAGAGAGAGGCAAATATCTCTGCTAGGGCTAAAGTTCATAGACTAAAGAATGTCTCTCCATACTCAGCAAATGAGTAGATTGTGCCCGTATTAACCATTCTGTTTTCAAGCCAGTGGTTTGTTTACTTAGCTGCTGACGTCTTCCTCCTAAGGGTCTATTAGTGTTTGTGTAGCCTGGTAAAGGGCAAAATTGGGTTTGTGTTTACTTTTCGTTCCCAAGGCTAATGATGCTCAACAAACAAACAGACAAATAAAAACACTATACCCTTTTGATGTGCCAAGAGCCCCTGGCCCTAAAAGCTAAGTCACCAAGCCAAATTGCTCCCCTCTCCTCCTTCTTGCCCCCTACCCTACCCCAGGCACTCTCTTGAGCACGTTCTACCTTTCTAGCCTTATCTTCTGTTATTTCCTCTAAGCTCTAGGCAAACCAGTCTCCCCCAGGCCTGTTCCCTGAATGAGCCTTGCACCCTCCTTACTGGCTAGAGTGTCCCAACCTGCCCCTCCACCCCCACCCCATCTCCGGCTTTTCAAGTACTAGTCACCCTTCCATGTTTAGTTTTCATGCTGCCATCTCTAGGAAGCTCTCCCCAATGAATGCTCCAACTAAATCACAAGTGATCTCTTCTTTCCCTGCTCTCTCAAAATTCACACTATTCTTATGCACTCACACTACCTTTGTGCTTCAGCTTTTGCATATTTCTTATTTTCCCTGTTAGATTGCAAGCTACCTGAGGGTAAGGGGTAAGACATTCCTATTTGCATTTTGGACAATGTTTCACCTATGGTAGGTACCATCCAAAACATACTGGATGAATAATGTCCAATCTAGTAATGTGATGATCATCGATGGTCCTTTGTAGTCATGGAAAAATGGATGAGATTTGGTCCCTATGGTGTCGGAGCTTAATAATAACTATAATGAGCCATATTTATGCAATACTTTAAAGTTCCCACCGGCACTTCACGCGTATCATCTCATTTGAGCCTCACAACAACCCAGTGAGACAGATAATGCAAGGGTTGTTATCCCCATTTTATTGATGAGATAATAGGCTCAGAGAGGTTGGGTCCCTTGCTCCGGAGGATACAGCCAGCAAGGCAAGAGCTGAACCCAGCTATTCCTGATTGCTGCTTTGGTACCCTATCCACTAAACCATACTGCCTCAGCCTTCTGTCCACTCGGGAGAAAAGACACATATGAAAAGTGAAGCAAAATTCAAGACAATGCAAGAGATGGCCGCAAAAAGAAGGACTATGGACAGTAAATACAGTGGGAGTTTGCATGGGTGGGAGTGCTGGGTAATCGCTGGGGCCTGTAAAGAGTAATAAATATCAAGCGTTAACAAATACTTGCTGATCGATTTTTGTAAACTACATCTATACGTCGGCTCGATGCACAGAACCCGAGGAAGGCCTTCTTCATCTGGCGCTTAGCACAGTGCCCGGCAATGGTAGGCACTTAACAAATGTCTAGTGACCGATCTTCTCCGGCTTCTTCTCGAGATCCAGCGCTCAGCGAGGTGTGGCGCCTTTAGAAGAGTCTGCCTGTGGGAGGATAGGACGTAGTCAGTAAAGGATCCATAGGCATTGGAGGACCCCAGCCAGCTGTCCTTGGTCTGCAGGGGGAGCGGAAAAAACCTTCAAACATCAGGCGACAATCCCTCTCTGAGAGGTGAGAAAGGGAGAAGTGCATTGGGATGATGGGGGATAGGTATTCGCCTGGCTGGAGTGGAGTGTCTTGGCCACAGGGTCAAGTTGAGTTTGGTGAATCTAAGGGAGTTGAAAGTCCGGGAGCTTGGTGGATGCAAAGTCTCCATGAATGCAAAATATCCCTGACTCATAATGGGAGAAAGGAGGAACTCAGAGTGTGAGAATCCAAAACCAAAATAAAATGAAACAATGAAAATAAAAATGAAACAAAAGTGATTTTTTGGAACCTCTATAAGCACGAATGACAGGAAGATTGTTTCTGCTCTGGACCCACCTCTTCCTCCTGCCTAACACACCCTTCCCTAATGCTTCCTGCCTTTTTCTGGAAACTTTCATTTCCGTGTTGGAAATGCCTATGCTCCATGTTTGTGCCCATCATGGATAACATCACAGATCAGTCAGTCACTAAACATTTTATTAAGCACCTACTATGTGCCAGTTAGAACAAAAAGAACAGTGCCTAGGAAAGGAGCCAACACAATGTCAGATGAGCTTCGAGGATGATAAAGTTCATTTCTAAATTTCAAGGTCAGATCACTTCACAGGATCATAGAGCTGGAAGAGAATTTAGAGGTCATCTGTCCAATCCCCTCATATTACAAATGAGGGAAAAAGCCCAGAAAGGATGAAGGGCTTGCCAAGGTTATTGGAGTAGTGATACCTTAGATCCTGTGATCCCTGATCACCCATTCTACTGCTCTATGCAGCTGCATGGCCATTTCCCTTCTTGGTACCATCATTCTCCTGTAAAACAGGCTAGGGAAGGGTAGGGTAGGGTGGGGAGGAAGGGGCTGTCATCTTTGTGTTGATGACCATTCCCTGCATGGGAGACAGATGGTATGAGAACCAAAGTGAAAGATACTGGAAATGGGTTTTGAGCTCCTTGGGATTAGAAGAAGCTGAAGCCATGGGATAGTAATGAAAGGAGGGGCTTAGCAGACTGTATTTCTTAGTTATCCCTCTCTTTCTGATATGTCCTAACTCTCCATCTGGGCTGTGAGCTCCTCTGAGTCGATGCTTTTCTAGTACTCTTTGTACCCCTTGTAGCCCAAGGGCCTTAGCACGGTGGCCCACCAATGTACAGCAGGTCCTCATTAAAGGTTTGCTGTCAGTAACCAGGATTCTCTCTTGCTTCTCCTTCATTTTAACTTGTGAGCTAGAAAAAAAGAATGAGGAGAGTGTTAGAAGTGGAGTTTATTAGGAAAGAAAATGGATTGGAAAAGGTGGGGGGGAAAGTGGAGAAAGAGAAACAGGCAGAGGCCAAATGTGGGACCCCAATGGGTGTGTGTGCCAGCCATTGAAGGGGCTTCATGAGATGGTAGGCATAGAAGGGTACTGAGAACCCTCTCTCACGGCCCTCCCTCCCTCTCCCCCAGTTCAAAACTCCCACTCTACACCCCCCAGTGTAGAAAACCCAACAAAGTCCTCCTCCCTGAATCCCACCCCTTCCCTCGTGTTGGGGCAGTTGTTTTTTTAAGGCTCCAGGCTCTGTGAATGTGATGCCAGGCAGAAGATGGTCCTGATGAGGTATCACCCACAGAGAAAAGGTCGAATGAGAGAGAGAGAGAGGAGAAAGGAGCCGGGGAATGAAAGAAAGAGAGAAATGGGAGGGGGGCAGAGATACAGAGACAAAGAGACAGAAAGACAAAGACAAAATGAGAAGGAGGTGGGGGGGAGAGGAAGAATTGGAAGAGGGGAGAGAGGCCGAGAAACAGAGACAGAGACAAGGAAACAGGAGAAAGGGGAGGGAGGGAAAGAAAGGGAGAGCTGGAAGGAGGCAGAGAGAGAGAAAGAAAAAGAAAGAGGAGAAAGGAGGGGTGAATAAAAGAGAGGAAAGGCTGGAGAGGAGAGATAGAGAAGAGAGGAGAGTCAGAGAAGAGAAGAGAGCTATGGAAGGAGAGAAAAGAGAGATGAGGGATAGAGGTGGGAGGCGGCGGTGGGGAGAGAGAGAGAGAAGAAAGTGGAGAGAGACCTGAAGCCCCAGCAGAGAGAAGGGGCTGGAGAGCTTGGGGGAAACAAAAGAGCGAGAGAGCGAGCGAGGCAGGGAGAGCCGGGGAGGGAGTCTGAGCAGAAATCTGTAGCCCAGGATGTCTGACTTTCTGTCAGCCGTCTCTGATTAACGGGCTGCCTTCCAGCTCCGAGCCGGCTGCGTTCCTGGCAACAGAGCCCCGAAGCTTCCTGGCGGGGGCGGGGCCTGCTGAAAGGTTACATTTGCACAATGCGCCTCTGGTAAGCCGTGCCAGGGGTTACAGGGTGGGGAGGGATGGAGGGGGGCAGGGGGAGGAAGAGAAGGGAGCAAAGAGAGCGAGGGAGAGAAAAGGCTGCAAACGTTCTGTGCTGCCTGGGTAATGGAAAAATTCCTCTGGGGGAAGCAGAGAAAAATATTCAGTTACACTCCACCAGCACAAAGCCTTCTCCAAGGAGAGCCTCCATCTCCTGTCTGCGCTGAGGAGAACAGCCGCGGCTTCGGCAGCAGCCTTGCTTAGGAGCCAGCCGCAGTGGGAGCCGGGCGCGCTCCCCTTGCGCCCTGGAGCTGGGCCCCGAGACAATGCCTCCCGACAGTTGGAGCGAGCGCCTAGGTTCTCGCCTTCTCTCCTTCGCTTTGTCCCATCCTTGGCTATAAAATACAGGTGGCACGGTGAATGGGTACTTCACCCCCCAACCCCCACTCCCGGCCCCCAAACCCCATCCAGGGCCCACGCCTCCGTCCCTCGTTCCCGGTGGGTTGGCCAGAGGGTGTCAGAAGCTTAGCTGAGCTAGAAACAAGTGATGTCTAGCTGGATTGGCAGGGCTCCGAAGCCTCCCTCTGGCTAAGGGAGAGGCTGTCATTTTTGGACTTCCTCACCCCCAGATACGGAAAAGGGGTGTGAGTGTGTGTGTGTGTGTGTGTGTGTGTGTGTGTGTGTGTGTGTGTGTATGACAGAGAGAGAGAGAGAGAGAGAGAGAGAGAGAGAGAGAGAGAGAGAGAGAGAGAGACCAGTAGCCCGAGGATCAACCTGCTTCTATAGTATTGAGTTGCTTTTCTTGACAAACATTTGAGGTTCAAGGGAGCCCACTTAACTTCCTTAACTCTCCCTTTCACTGAACATTCCTCTGCTCAGAAGACTTCAGTGGCTCCCTATTCTCATACCTCAGGACTTTGGAGCCCTGCCCATCCAGCTCTTTCAAATCTTTTTGCCTGGCCTTTAGGGCCCTCCATAATTTGCCTCTGCCCTATTTGAATTTCTGCTGCTTTCCAACACACTGCTTCTGCTCCAGTCTGTTGGGCCTCCTCACTAATCCCAGTCTTCCCCTATGTGTTGCCCAGCTCAAGACACTTCTCCTCTCCTCTACAAAGGCTTCCTCATGTTTTCTAGCCCTTCAGTTGAATATCCCCCTCCTTCCAACTGTAACAATCCACTCACACATCGCTATAGTCCAGAAGAAGCCTGTTTAGCACTTGTCTGTACTTTCTTATATGGCAGGCAGTTTCCTAATATTAGTCCTGTTAGTGACACGTGGAACTTCTGGATGGCCCGAATTAGGACTTACACACCTTCGTAACCCCCAACACAAGGCCTAGCACATGGTCAATCCTCGGTAAAGACGGGTGAATGGATTGCCTACAGACACAGCTCCCCCAAGATTTGAGGTCCAGATGTTGAAGAGGAAGTAGTGAAGCTGCCTCTTTGCAGGGGCGACCATTTAAATAACTGTATTCTAAACTCCCACTTCCATTGTAGGATCCTTGAGGCCCAAGACTTATTATGTCTTTAGCATTCCCCTACAGCACAAAGCCTTGCCCACATTCAGTATTCTCATATGTCTACAATAGTTTTCCTAGAGGTTTGATGTTAATTGCATTTCATTACTGATCCCCACAAGAACCTGGGGAGGCTGAGCATGGAATTCAACGGACAACTCCTAAGATCATAGGTTTAGAGGCAGAAGGTCATTTAGTGCAACCTCTTGTTTTACAGATGAAGAAGCCAAGAAGTTAAAGAAATTAGAGGTTAAGTGACTTGCTTGAGGTCCTAAGTGGCAAAAGCAAGATTCAGACTCCAGGCTTCTGACTGCCTAGGCGACCTAGCGCAAGTTACTTGGGTCTCAGTTTCCTCATCTGTAAAATGAGAGAGCTGGAGTAGATGATGTCTCAGGTCCCTTTCAACTCTAAAACCTAGGACTCCATAACCCCAAACTCAAGCCCTTTCTACTGTTCCATGCTCCAGACACTGAGACCCAGAAAGATTAAGCAACATTTCCAAGGTTACAACAGCAATTAAGTGGCAGAGGTGGGGCCAGAGTCCAGTACTCTTTCCACTAGTGCCCTACCTCTTGTACATAGACATCTGTCTATGCTAGAATTCTACGAGAACAGGAATTGTGTCTTATATATCAGCCTTCCTCAGCCACTGGCATGGGGCTTAATCCACCTTTGTTGGGTGGAATTGACATATAAGTGGATGTTGGGAAACTGGAGATAACATTGATCTGTCTGTGGGAGCCGAGCCGCAGTAACTCTATGGATGGCCTGGTGGATCTCCAATAATCAGCTCCTGGGTCTATTTCCTTCTTCCATAGCAACTATAAGATCTGGGCAGGGGCCCAAATAACAACAACAAAAAGAAAGATAGGAAGAAAAATTGGGGAGGGAGAAAGAGATTTGTCCAGAATGGTCTCCCATGATCTTGTACTAACCATTCTGTATACTTCAGTGAAAAGGATGCTGGAGTCAGGAGATGGGTCATGGTCCAGACTCTGCCACTGTCGGTAAGTCATAGTACCTTCCTGATGCTTATGTTTGTTTTTCCACATGTGAAATGAGAAAGTTTGGGCTAGATTTCAAAGTTCAATTCCAGCTCTCAGAGGTTGATTTTATAATTCTGAGATGCTAACAGGAAGGTGGTGGGAAATCAGTGAAGATTCCTCACCCCCAGATTCTTCTAAAGAGCGCTGAACACTAGGCTCCACCTCACCTATCTCTTTGAATCCTCAGTGGCAAGAAATCCCCACTGCCTCCGTGGAACTCAGAAACACAGTAATAACACTGAAGCAAACTGACTTTGATTTAAGTAGAGTGCAGTTGGGGGTGGGGCATGGAAAAGAGGTAAACAAAAACATCCAGGTTTTCATCATGTGCTAACTCCAGGAGAATTCCCATGAAATTCCCATTAAAATTCCTATCCGAATTCCCCCAACTGCTACTCAGCATACAAATCTAGTTGCAGGTGAGCTGAGGTCTTCCTTCCAGATGTTTAAAACCCATCTGCCCCCAATAGTAAATCCCAGACATGGCTTCACCTTCCTTGGTGAACACACTAGCATGGGAGTGAGGAGGAATGAGAAGTACCCAGAATTCATTGTGTGAGGATGTAGGGGCTCCCGCATATGGAAAAACAAGGGCTGATCCCATTCCCATAGCCAAGCTCAGTGTAAAGGCTTAGGAGGTTAAAGTTGGGATAAAACTTAGAGATCATTGTCTTCCAACCAGCTCATTTTAAATATGGGGAAACTGAAATTTAGAGACATCAAGTGACTTGCCAAGGTCACAGAGCTGACTAATGACAGAGTTGGGTCACTTGATTACCAATCCAAGTTCTTTCTACCCTACTTCACTGCCATTGTGAACCTTAGAATTCCTAGGTAACCGATGCCCACCAATCCCCTTCCCAATCCTTTCCCAGCTCAATATGTAGTGATGAAGGAAATGAAACAGTCCAGAAGAGGCTCCTCCAGTGTTAGCTAGCCTCTAACTTTTGGTCTTTTCTCATACCCTTTGGGGAACCAGACCAATTTAATCATCTTTTGCTCTCGGTGGCGGGGGGGGGGCAGGGGAAGTGGAGTGGAAGGAACAAAGAGGGTGGGGTTCATATAACCACACAAATTTTAATGTTCGCTTTCAGTGAATTTAATCTGCTTGGATCTATAACACCTACGATTACGAATGCCTTAAAATATCACTGCTAATAGAATAATAGCACTTGTCTCTTGTAGCCCGCCTTTCATCCAAGCATCTCAAATGCCTCGAACATTAATTAATTAAGCCCCAATTAAATACTTATCATCGACTGAAAATATATTTACTGCAGTACATTCAACTGGCTATTGGTTTACTGCAAATGGTTTAACGGAGCTGCCTTGCCGCATTTGAAATAAAGACAATAAAATATGAGCATTATAAAATAAATTTGGCCCCTAGCAACAAAGGCAGAGCTCCCAGGAAGACTGCTCAAGGACATCAGTTCTGACAATTTTTCAGGACATCTTCAGTCTCAGCCATCTTCTCTTGTCTGTCTACTTTGTTGAATGCTAGAAGCTCATCGAAAGGGGGCCTTTCTCTGCAGGATTGCCATGTTCCCACAATGCTTCAGGACCAGCAATTCACTGGGACTCTCTGGGGAAAGAGTCCAGAACTATTACGTCCCAGGGGGCTTTTTGTGGACGTGTAGAATGGGGACATCTTGGAGGAAAGAGGTTCAGAAAGTGTAGTCTGAAAAGCCAGGAAGTAGATGGGGATTGGGGAGGAATAGAGACTGGATCTTTCTCAAGGAGCAGCTAACGGCATGAGAAGTTCGAGACCAATTCTCCAAAGTGTCTCTCTAATCACAAAGCCCTGTGGGGACAGCTATAAGGCAGCTTGACCTTGTTCAGCAGAAAAACTAAGGGATGGTCACAGTTATAGCCAAATAGCTCTTATGGGTTGGGAGATGCTCCCAAATATGGTGAACAAATTCAGGGAGCTGGAAGGGAGGCCCCTTTGCAAAATTTTGCTTGCAAAAGGTAGGTGTTTAATAGATCGTTGTTGAATGAATGAATGAATGAATGAATTGGAGGGCGGTCTAAATAAGTTTTACTTGAACCACTGACTCAAAGCTCTCTTTCTTCCCAGTTCAGTGATCCTGCCAGGATGCCTCCAGGCCTCAGTGAGATGTAGCCAGAACAGGGTTGTATTTTGACTCTGTAGACCCGGGTGCCAATTCTTGTTCTGCTGTCAAATATCCATGTGACCTTGGACAAGTCACTTGGCTTTTTAGGGGCCCCTGTTTACTCAACTGTAAAATGAGGAGCTCGGATTAGACGGTCACTGAGGTCCTTCTAGTCCTAAATTTTATGATTGTGAATTTGGAACAGAAAAAAAAAATTGGATGAAAGTTAAAAAATAAATGTGACCGTGAGAAGAATACAAGGGAAAAAACATGACCTCTCTGGAGTCACGGAACCTGACCTCTGACCCTTTCTACCTGTGTGACCTTGGGCATGCTGCTTCATTCCCCTGAGCCTTAGATTCTTCATCTGTAAAATGAGGGGGCCGGGCCATGAGATGGTCCCAAAGGTCTCTTCCAGCTCTAGATTTATGAAGCTATGATATGTTAATTGCAGTGTGCAGGTGAACTCACTCGAATGTAGGAAAATTTAGGTCCAGAGAGTGGGATGATTATTTGCCTTACAAAAAGATGCCCCTTAAAATCCAGAGTGAAATATGCATTTTTTGGACATGGCCAAAGTGGGAATTTGTTTCACTGTACTAGGCATGCTCACAGGGAGGGTTTTGTTTTTGTTTTTGTTTTTTGGCTGTTCAATTGCAGAGGGGGGAAGTGGGAGGGAAAGACCAATGTACAAATAAATGAGTAATTTCTAAAAAAAAATGTCTAGTAGAATTCCTCCAAATAGTCTTTAAGTCACTTAAAGTCCATGCAAAAAATACATTATGCTTTTATTAAGTGCCTACTATGTGCAAGGCACAGAGGACACAAAGACAAAATCAATCCATCAATAAGCACTGATTATATCTCTACTATGTGCTACATTTCGTGCTAGGTACTGGTGATAAAATTACAAGAATGAGGCAGTTCTGCCCTCCTTTCTCTTTGTTCAATAATAAACTTCATACACATGAGGTGTCTGTTGTTTTGGGCTTTGCTGTCGATGTTGTCTACTGTCAATGGCCTTTGGTTTATAATGACTCCCTATTCACCCAGCTTTCCAGGGAAGTAACTTAGTTTGCAAAGTGCTTTACATACGATCCTTACAATAACCAGGGAGGGAGGTGCTACAGGAATTATTCTTCCTACTTTATAGATGAAAGAAGTGAGTTTCAGAGAGGCTAAATGACTTGCCCAGGGACGGGATTTGAACGACTATTCTTGATTCTAGGTACAACCTGACTGGCTCTAACCCTCTTTCTATTCTACCTCATTGTGTATTATGCAGGATCACAGGATGATAGAATTTAGAACTGGAAGGGACCTTAGAAATTATTAAGTCCAACATGCCCATTTTATAGATGAAGAAAATGAGTTTAAGTGGTTCTCCCAGCATTCCAGAGGTAGTAAGTAGCAGAGCTTGGACCTAAACCTTTATCATCTCATTCTAGATTCATTACTCCTTCTACTCTACCACCAACCCTGCCCCCACACCCATCCCCAGTAGTAATAGTATTGGTGATGGTGGCAATGTCATCAGAGTCCATGAAATGGCTAATGGAACCAAAAGGCCTTCCATGGGCAGCAGCCATTCAGACTCGACTGACAAAATGGCAACAAAGAAGTTGAACAAATGGCCGAGTTAAGCAGATGTGGTTACTACAGAGGAGGAGCTCTTAATAGTCACGTAAGACCAGGTCATCACTATGAGCAATTACAGAATAAAAGCTCCCCAAACATGAACACCTCGATAAAGAATTCAAAACCACATGGAAACAAGAAGGAACATATATTATCCTTGTTGTCTCATCTGCCACTGAAGTCATCCCAAAGATGCTTTTAGGGAGCCTATGGAGGACAAACTTGCATCTCAACATTATTTTTCGATTATAAAAAAATAATCATTTTATCCATATTCTCAAAAGTCCATGAATATTATATATTTTAAAAAAAAGATTAGTGAGGAGCAGCTAGGTGGTACAGTGAAAAGAGTGCTGGCCCTGGAGTCAGGAGGACCTGAGATCAAATCCGGCCTCAGACACTTGACAGTTACTAGCTGTGTGACCTTGGGCAAATCATTTAACCCCAATTACCTTGCCTTCCCTCCTCCAAAAAACAAAAAAACAACCCCAACAGATTAGTGAGTTGTCCCAGGACTTTTTGTTCTGAGCTCCACTGAACAAAAATGATAGTAGTAATAATCGACTCTCATTTCGGATAATCTTTAAGGTTTATAAAGCATTTTCTATACAACAATCACGTGTGACATGGTAGTCCAAGTATTATGATTCCTGTTTTACAGATTTGAAAACTGAGACCTAGAGAGAGCCTATAACTTAAAACGAGGAATACCTGCATTGTTCATCACTTTTCCCTTCCTATGGTTTTTCTACAAGGAGAGGAGGATGTTAAAAACAAACAATAACTGGGGGGTTCATCCATAGTGAAATGGTGGCTAGGGAAGGAAAGCCTTCATTTGGAAAATGCTCCGCAAGCAGCAGAAATAGACATTTAGAAATGCAGGATAGACAAAGGAGAGAAATGGCTTCCAAACTCTTATAGCATGTGAGTGGTGGAGCTGGGATTCGAACTGAGCTCTTCAGACCCCAGACTGAATGCGCTTCTTACCACCCCATAGCTGCTATTTTATGAACCTACTTTGTGAAGGATCAAACTTGCTGCAGTAAGGGAAGAAGAACCGCACCTGTGTGGCTGCCATGTAGGACACATGGTAGGATCCCAGAATTTCAAAATCACGAAGCCAGGAGAACCACAGTGCTCTCATCCACAGGCTAGCTCACCAAGAGGCTGTGGGCAGATAATTTCTTCTTCCTGGGCCCAAGTTTCTCTGTCTACAAAATAAACGGGATGGGGCTATGTGATCTCCCAAAATTAGGTGGCACAGTGAGTGACTGCCTGACCTGAAGCCAAGAAGACCTGAGTTTAAATCTGATCTCAAATCCTTACTAGCAGCACAAGCCAAAACAATCACTTTATCTCTTCCTGACTCAGTTTCTTCAACTGTAAAACAGAGATAATAATAGAACCTCCCTTCCAGGGTTATTGTATGAGATAATATTTGTAAAACACTCTGAAAATCTTAGTGATGCATAAAGACTAGCTATATTGTTATTTGTTGTCTTTTATAGGTTTTTTTTTTCTAAATTTTGAATTTCCCTGTGGTCAGCTCTTTTGTATTTCTATGTTTTAGAAGTTGGGGGCAGGTAGCAAACATCCCTGTTTATCTTCTGGCCTGATCATTCACTCTGAAATTCAATATTGCCTTAGGTGAGTTCTCTTCATCTATCCATGCCTCAGTTTTCTCATTTGTAAAATCATTTTAATAACCACTCGCAAAAAGCTGGGCGTGTAGATGCCAATCGATGTTGACAAAGCAATTCTACATTCCCTAGGAAAGAGAGTCCAGCTTGGTCTAATGGGAAGAGGGCCGGGCTCCTAGTCGGAGAGGTCAGACCTGGGCCTGGCTCTCCCACGAATACCTTAGTAATAAGAAGAATTCTTTACATTTGTCTGACACTTTGTAGTTTTAAAGTGTGGTCACATTCATCATTTCTTAGACACAGAACTGGAGAACTAGAGAGGAGGCTGAGTCTGGTGTACTTCCCACGGTCTTCTGAGAAACAGGCAGGACGGGGATTATCACCAATGAGGAAACCATGACTCTGAGAGTGAAGTGAGGAGGGTGAGGACACAGGGGTCCGTAAATGGAGGATCGGTCAGTCAACAAGCATTTATTAAGCGCTTACTACGTTCTAGTCACTTGCTGGAGCTGGGGATACAAATTTAAAAAGAGTGAAACCATCTCTACCCCTCCAGAAGCTTCTATTTTATGTGATCCAGAGCTAGAGCCTGGGCCTTCTCCTTCCTAGGCTCATGTTCTTCCTGCTACACTGTACTGCCTTTCGGTGTGGCCTTGAGCTAAGCCTTTCATGTAGCCCAGCCCCAGATTCTATAAGTTGAGGTTAACCACTTCCTATAAGAGGAGGATGTTTTAGAGATTAAACAAATAATGATAACAATGACAATGATAATAACTAACATTTGCATAGCACTTTGAGGTTTGCTAAGCACTTTATGAAGCACTTTTATTTTCATTTTATTGTAACAACAACTGGGGAAGGTAGATGCTGTATCTCTATTTTATAGGTGAGGAAACTGAGGCTAAAGGAGGTTAGGTGACTGGCCCATGGTCATATGGTACCTGAGACGGGATTCGAACTCAGGTCTTGCTGACTCCAAGTCTAGTACTATTTACACTGTGTCATCTAGTACGAACCCATCCAAAAATTCTTTAGTGTGCACATGCTTTCCAATCATGAAGATTGCAATTTTTCCTATGCCTTTGTCGTTGCTCATTATGAATTGTTGTGGTTGAAAAAATTTGTCACTTGCAGCCAGCCTAGTGATGAACCTCTCCAAACTTGGATAGGCTGGTAGTTGGATAGCGGACATGTGGTCCCACATTGGCCTTGTATTAGAAGCTTTTTCTATCCTAGTAAAACTTCCTAAAGCTTACACTCTATAGGTCTATACATTCCAATAGCCTTTGGGAACCTAGAGTGAGTTCCAAAACATTAGGGAGTATCAGAGTAAGAGATTAATGAAGAAATCATACTATATCATACTATTAGACCATATAATACTATTATAATATGATTGTAAGTCATACATATATTATTATATGATTATAAATCAATTATGTTGTTTTTACATGTTCTATTCTATTAGTATTGTATTAATATATAATACTATATAATATTATTTCAGGGCAATACTATAATGATGCTATTAGCTTATATTTATGTCGTACTTTAAGCTATCCTCTGGGAAGTATTTATTTGTTAGCATAAAGAGTTCTTGGTATGGAAATTACCTCCAACTTTATAGAGGGCTCTAACTTATTGTCTAAATTATTGTCTCAGATTATTGCTTGGGGCTCTAAGAGGTTAAGTGATTTGCCCAGAGCGATTCCACATCGTTGTGTCAAAGCATGTTTATACCTTGCTAGTTGACTTGTGTTAGAAGAAGTCTTCTTGATTCCAAGGCTAGTCCTCTGCCACTATGCCATGCTGCTTCTCTGGTTTGCCTTCCTACTTCCCTGCCCTTCCACTTCGATTATTATGATCTTCTTTTTACATATAGGGAAACTGAGGCTCAGAGATGTCGTGATTTGCTCAAGGTCACATGGCTGTTAAGCGGCAGATCTGGGATTCCAGATGTTCTGAACTTCTAGCTAGCTCAGTACTCTTTTCATTACATCCTACTGTCTTTTTGAGAGTCAAAAGGCTATATATATATATATGTATATATACATATATATATTAAAAATAGAAGGAAGTGCAGTGAAGACACTCTGTTTAATAACACAAAAAAAAAAATAAACCATAACTTTTAACACATCCTTCAAGAATGAATTTCCTAAGAGCACGGTCAATCAATTAATCAGTCCACAAGTATTTAGTAAGCACCTACTGTGTGCCAGAGACTGGGAACACAGAAACGAAAATGAAATAGTGCCTGCCCTCAAGGAGCTTACATTCTATGGGATGTGCTAATCTTCTGGCCTAGTAACTAATGGAATGTTTGTTCTTTCCTGGCCTAGTTAGGTTTTCCTAATCTTCCTTCACAATCATGACAAACTTGAGAAGACATCTCAGAGCCCTATCAAGGAATTTTGTCCCTGGGGCAAGTAGCACAAACCACCTCAGGCTAGGCAACATGAAATGTATCTTCAAATATCACTGAGGAGGCTGCCACAGATGGGGCAAGAAGATAACAATAAGCTGGGGAAGGGCTCATCGGGTAGCTTCATATTTTACTAGCTAAGTGATGAGCTTTTAAAATTTCTATCAATGAACTTGAAGTATTGCAAATGCTGTCATTACCCTTCAAATTTTGGTACCCTGGGGCAAAACCCAGATGGCCCCACCCTAGTTATGGTCCTGGGCCCTCCCCCAAAGTGACTCATATTCTTCAATGAATGCTACTGGAAGTTTAAAGAAGCCAGGGCTTCTCTGCTTTATCTTACGTGAGAGGGTCACACCTAAGAGGACGCTGGTCTCCTCATCCCTTCTATTCCTGCAGGAGGCTACTTCGTTTCCATCTCCCCCTGGTCCTGGCAGAGAGCAGACATCTAATTTTCATTCTTTGCCTCTCTCGCTTTAATTTCCTCCGATTGTTCTCCTGATTAGTTCAGCCTGGGTATCTCCCCACCCCTGTACTCTGGCTCTCCCGATTCTTTGCAGCCTTTTGAATTGGGTTCCATGCCTTTTCTAACTCCGTTTCCTCGTTCTTCCTTGAGGCGCAAATACGGATTGGCCCATCCCTGCGGCTCTTTCTCCCCTTCCTATGCTGGAGCTGTGCAGCTGCCACACAGTTCAGCGACTTCCCCTGGAAGCTCAGGGTAGGGTTTATTTCCTCCGCAGCAACCCGTCATCTTTTCCTTTGCTATAGAAGCTGTAGCATTGCCTCTCTGTGTGAACTTGGGCGAGTCACTTCATTTTGCAGGGGTGTCAGTACCACGTCTGTAAAATGGGAGGGGCTTGATTACGTAACTTCTCAGATCCTTTTTGGTTCTGACATCCTATGTTCTAAGGGTCTTCCTAACTGACAATCTGTGATTCTAAATACTTATATAAGACATATGATCTGGTCATTTTCGGAGTATATCCCCTTAAACGGATGAACGGTGCTCTTTAAATTGGAGAGGGAAGGATGTTTTAAATAGGTTTTATTGATGACTTTTTTTTTTAACATCACGATAATATCTCTAAATATCACTCCTCTCAGAGAGATATAACATATCCATATAACAAATAGTGTTTAGCACAGTGTTTAGAGGAGTGTCTGGTACACAGTAGGCACTTAATAAATGTTTATTAACTAAGTGCCAAAAAAAGAAAAAGAAGAAAAAAATCAGCATAACTGACTACTATTTTCCCAAAGTCTGAAAATATGTGTAATGTACAGCACCTGTGGACCTCTCCTCTCAGCAAAGGGGCGCGGGGTGCAGTCGTCTTCTCATAACTCTTCTTTCAAGTCATGCTTGTTCTTTTACATTTTTTCACATTCACTTGGTGGTTATTCTTTCTATTTAAATTGTTAGAGTTATTGTGTATATTGTTTCCCTGACTCAGTTTATTTCACTCTGTGTAAAATCACGTAGATCTTTCCATGCTTCTGTATATTCATTGTAGTTGTCATTTCTTACAAACAGTAATATTCCAGTGCCTTCATGTACTACAGTTTGGTTAGCCAATCCCCAGTTGATGGACATCTATTTTGTTTTCTTGCAAACTTGCAAAACTTGCAAACTTGCAAAACTCTCTGAGTCAAAGAGTTATGGACATTTTAGTCACTTTATCTGCCTAATTCAAAGTTGCTTTCCGAAATGGTTGTACCAATGCATAGATCCACCAACAATGCACCAGTGTGCCTATCTTTCTACAACCCCTCCATACTGACTATTCCCATCTTTTGACATATCTTTTTCAGGGAGTTTTTTTCAGGGAGTTAGGTGAAACCTCAGATTTTTGGGTTTCTCTTTTTTTTAAGTGAGTTGGAATATTCTTTCATATGGTTTGCAATTCTTTCGAGAACTGTTTGTTCATAAAGGATATGTCCTTTGGTCACTTATCTATTGGGGAACAGCTTTTGGTCTTAAACATATCTGTTTATTGTTTCGGCATCTTGATACCAAACTATTATCAGGGAAAGTTGGTAGACAGACCTTTTGCCATTTGACCACTTCCCTTTTTTATCCTAGGTATAATCATTTTGTTTGTGCAAAAGTTTTTCAGTTTCATGTAATTGAAGTTATCTATTTTATCTTTTATAATTGATTCTATCCCTTGTTTTGTTCAAATTCTTCTGTTAAACTGGAAGTTGGTTGTATCCAACACTCTAGCAATAAATGAGTAATTGTCTAGAGCATGGAAATTTGGGAGTAAATATAGATATCCCTTTATTTAAGAGTGTAACATAGCTCTCTTCACCTCCCCGCACATCTCCAGAGGCCAGTGATACACAGGAAGACTGAGCTAGAGATTGAGGGTTGCCATGAAGGCTATCAGCCCTTACAGTTTCCCTTGACCTTGAGGGAAGAGATTTCTACAGAGAAGCAGATGATGTAACTATGTGGGGACAAATGGGTACAATCAAGATCATAGGACCAGAACTCTAGAGCTGGAATGAACCTCAGAGACCATATGATCCAACCCCTTCACTTCAAAATGAGGAAACTGAAGTTCAGGCAGGTTAAGTGACTTGTCCAGGGAGTTGCTTCATCTCTATATAAAAAAAAGTATCATGGGTTCCTTGGTAAGAGGATGACACACATGCTCATCCCATGTATTTCATACTACATTGGACCCTTCCTCTTTCCTTCTCTTTCTTTCTCACCCCCTTCCCCAATGAGATAAAATTGTTGTTGTGTTGGTCCTTTGTCCTCGACGTCAGGGAAATGCTGACATGACTTGCAGTTGACTTTGATTTGACTGGGGGAGGGCTGTGCAAGGTCACCAGCCTCACTTTCTCCTCCAGAGCCCTCTGGGTCCAGTGGCTGGATATTCACCAGGACGACTGGAGATGGCCCAGGATGCAATGAGAGAAGATAGCCTGCACTAGATGGAATTGCTTCAATCAGAGGTTATAACATTATAGATTTTGATATGGAAGAGTCCTTAGGGGTTATCAGGTCCAAGCCTTTCATAAGGGACTTGCCCAGGGTCGCACGGCTAGTAAGTGTCTAAAGCAGGATTTGAATTCAGGTCTTCCTCATTCCAAGCCCAGAACTTCATCCACTTGGCCACCTGGCAACCCCCTCAGATGAGGAAACTGAGGGTCCAGAAGGTTGGGTAGCTAGGTGGCACGGTAGATAGAGTGCTGGACTATGCCCTCAAGGCGAATTCAAATCTTACCTCAGATAACCATGGGTGAGTTATTTAAGCTCTCCCAGGCAGTTTCCTCATCTATAAAATGAAAACAACAATACCACCTTCCTCACAGAGTCGCTGAAGAATCAAATCAAATGAGAACGTATGTAAAGCACCTTGGAAGCTTGAAGTACTATGTAAACGTTAGTCATTTTTATTAAGTGATTTGTTCAAGGTCATAGAGATAACGTGTCGGAGTCAGGATTTGAACTTAAGGCTCTTGGCTTCCAAATCTGGAGCTTTTTCTGCTATACCATCTACGCACCAGGGGGTCATGGGTAGTAGAGGCCCTGCCACAGAAGAAGAGAGGCCTCTCTCAGAGATCCTAAGCAGGGATCCTGGCCTCACAGCACTAAAGATAATAGAGGATGCCAGGTAGCAAAGTAGAGAGAGAGCTGCATTTGGAGTCAGACAGCCCTGAGTTCAAATCTGGCTTTAGACACCTACTCGGCTGTGTGACCCTGAGAGAGCCACATAACCTCTCTCAGCCTCAATTTCCTTGTCTGTAAAATAGTCATGATAATTGCACACACCTCACAGAATAGCTATGAGGATCAAGCAAGATAACATATGGGTTTTGTAAACCTTAAAGCTTTCTGTAAATGCTAGCTGTTTTTTCTAAGAGGGCATGGACTCTTTCCCGGACTCTGAGCTGGGAGCTGAGTGCTTGCTCCACATGTAGGGTACATGCTGGGTGTGCCTCCTCCTTACCACTCTGGAATAAGGCTACAGGGCTGCTGCAGTGCGAGTGGAGCCTCTGGGACCTAAACACCAGATATTTTCTGCTGCTGGCATTCCCTGACATCTCCACCTGCTGCTACATGCTCAGCTCTCTCTGGTGTTTGGTATTGGAGCCGCTGCCACCCTGGAGGCATAACCTGGTTCCTCTCTTGTTCTTGGGCTGGCAAACTCCCACTTCCTGCTCCCTTTATTCCTGTGATTCAGAGCTGCCATCTGCTAATGTAAAAGCCCCTTCCATTCCTACCTTCCCTCCTACTCATTGCTATGGACCTCAGCCCTATCTACCCCCTCCACAATCCGTATCTGCCTCTGCTCTCTGGTTTTATTGGTTCCCCATGAAGCCTACACCTTATTCTTAGCAACAATCTACACACACACACACACACACACACACACACACACACACACTCCCCTCATGCCCCATCTCTTCATCTACCACTCTTTATATCTTCTGACCCTTGTGCAATTATGGCTTGGTTCAGAAGACCTCTACATCCTTTACTCTCTAGTGTGGGCACACCTCTAAACCTTGTGTCCCATCCCCTCCCCCAACCAGAGTAGAAGGAACAAGCATACCCCTTGGTACTGCCACTTCCAACCCCTCCCCCCATATACTTTGCCACCATCAGCAACTTCTCCTTTGCATCTCACTACATCTACCATATTTTCTGGTCTAGATCTTTGTTATAGCTTACGAGCCTTCAGGTCAAATTCCTTCCTTTCTTGGGGAATTTAGAACCTGGTCAAGTCTTCCTCTTTCCCCCAATTTCTGCCCTCATGCCCAGGGACTTCAATATACACGTGAATGTTCCTTTGAATACCGTGGCTGCTCAGTTCTCATGACCCACATCTTTACTCCCCCTCATCTACTCCCCAGGTTGGCCACATTTTAGACCTCATCCTCACTCATAACCACCTCTGTGATCTTAAACTTTGGAATTCTTCTCTCTAATCATGACCTTATATCCTTCCTTCTCTTTTACTCCTTAAACCTGCTGGTCATCGTCAGGGCAGCCTTCCCTGACTCCCCTCATTCTCCCGGTCTATCGCCCTTTCTCCAATCTTACTTACCTCCCCTCACACTTGATGCTCTAGTTAAACAGTTCAAAGACATATAATCCTGTGCCCTCGAATCTATTATTTCTTTGTCCCATCATCCTGCCAAGCCCCAATCCTGGATCATCTCCACCACATACCTTCTCTACTCCTTCCCAAGTATTCCTGAACGCTGCTAAAGAAAGTCCTACAGAGCAGGATTTCAGAGCCTCCACTGGTGTATTTCCCAATTACACAGAATCAACCACAACAAGCCTTTTGACTCTTGAACATGGAAGATTTACTAATCAAGAATTCAAAAGCAATAATAATCACAGCATGTGTTCATTGGAAGACAAAAACGGGAATAATCCACATCAGAGTCCACCCATAAATCCCACTCATACTCTCCTTCTGGTGTATATGGTGTCTGTGGGGGTGAGAGGAGTTACACACCTAATACTGAATCACTCTTAGTAAGGAAACATATGTGACTGGGGCAACTCATAGCTTTAGACTTCAGGCCTTAATGACATTTATATCTTTAGCGTACAATCTGTAACTTGCATGATTTTGCTGAGCAAAATCATTTCTTTGCTAGATCCTCACCTTCTGATCCTTGGAAGTCTTCTGCTGGGGAAAGCAACTTTCCTGTTACTCTCATACCTCTGAAGCAGTGTTAAGCTCTTTTAGTAAATAGCCTCCCTTGGCAGGACACTGAGAAAGTGTTACACACTCTTTCAGCAAAAATATCAGCACAGCTTACAGCAAAGCAAATACAAAGCCTTCCTTCCTCACTATGTTTTCTCCCTCTCAAAGTATATCAGGCAGTAAGGGGCAACAGAGTTAAACTTTTCAGTTTTCTGCTCTCTCAGCTGGCACTAAAGGGCAATAAGCCCAATCAGATCTTGCAATGCCCTTCTTCAATTGAAGGCTCCTCACATAAACTAGGTGATGAAGTGGATAGAGGACTGGGCCTGGAGTCAGAAAGACCCAAATTTAAATCCAGCCTCACACACTTTTAGCTGTGTGACCCTGGGTAAATCACTTAACCTCTGTTTGCTCAGTTTTTTTCTTAGTAAAATGAGAACAATTATAGTACCTGCCTCCCAGGGTTGTTGTGAGGATCAAATGAGATAATATTTGTAAAGTACCTGGAGTATAGTAAGCACTATAGAAAATCACCAATAATTAGCTATTCTTATCAGCTGTGAATCCTGCCTATCGTTTTTTGCTCATGTCCTGTTAGCTTCTGCATTCAGTTTTCTGCAAGAAGCTTCCATTGTCACCTTTTGTGCATTCTGTCTCCGGCTTCTCATCTCTTCTCTTCATCTGGTCATCTCTGGCTTCTAATGCTTTGCATCAGGGCCTCCTCATGAATAGATCTACTCGCTTCTCACTAAGGCTGAAAAATCTAACATCCATAGTTCTACCAGGTACAATGCAAACAAACCACATACAATTTTCTGATATTTTCCTTGATTTTAGAGTTTCTTAGCTAGAGTCTTCAAAACTCTGGCAATTGTTATATATAAATGACATGATGGAGAGCAATGCCTTGAAGCCACCCCTTTTTCCTTGGAGAGAGACCATTCTCTCTTCAGTCCTCTCAGATCAATCTGTGTCTCTCCATAAGCACTTTAGTCTGATGTGCTCTGCTTCTTCTCCAGTTGATTTTTACCAGCTTTCTGCACACAAATGGTCTTTTTTTTTCCTGGCTCTTTCAGCATCCCAAATGTCCACATAACAAAGAGGTGGTGCTGTACATTATGATCACCCATTCTTTCCTCCTTTGCTTCAATTTCTGAGAAAGAGATGGACTGTCTCCTTGCCAAAACCAGCCACTCTACTTGTGTCCTTGATACTATTCTTTGCTCTTCCTTCCAGAAGCTTGCTGCCTCGATCATTTCTTCTCTTTTCTTCATCATTCATTTCTCCTCATGCACTGGCTCCTTCCCCGCTGCCTATGAACATGCTCAGATTTCCCTGGTCCCTAAAAAATGGTCGGTCACGTGAACTTGCCATCCCCTCAAGCTATTTCTATCGAGAGTACCTCCAATCTTCTAGTTATTCAGGTTTAGAGAGTTCAACTCCGATGGGCTGGCCATGTTGTTTGAACGCAAAACTTATGCTTGCCAAAAAGATTGTTTTATGGAGAACTCACACAGGGTAGGCATTCATGTTGTGGTCAGAAGAAGTTCTACAAGGACATTTTCAAGGTCTCTAAGAACTTTGGAATTGATTATGTGGCATGGGAGACACTGGCCAGGACCGCTCAGCATGGCTGAGAAGGGGCTGTGTTCTATGAGTAAAGCAGAATTGAAACAGCCCAAAAGAAATGCAAGAAGCGAAAATTTAGAGCATCCACCCCAAATGTTCACACGGACTATTTGTGCCCAACCTGTGGTAGAGCATTTTGAGCTCTCATTGGTCTGATCAGCCACAGTTGGACACATTGAAACTTGAATCTAGCATAGTGATGTCATTCTGGTCCTCTTCGAGAACAAAGAACAACAACCATCTAGGTTCACAACCTTGGAGTCCCCTTTGATTCTTCTCTGCCCTTCACTACCCCCATAATCTCCAAGAAGTTTCTAAATCTTGTTGAGTCTTCCTCTATCACATCTCTGGTATCCATCCCCTTGTCTCCATTAACGAGCCACTATCATTGCTTAGACCTTCATTATCTCTTGCCTGGACCATTGCAATAGCCTCTTAATTGGTCTCCCCGCTTCCAGTTGTTCTTCTCCAAACCAAATTAATATTCATAAACACAGGTCTGACCATTTCACTCCCCTGCTCAAGAACTTCAGTGCTGTCCTATTACCTTTAATATAAAATACAATCTCCTCAGTCTGCCATTTTTTTATTCAGCCATGTTTTAGTTGTGTTCAACTCATTGTGACCCCATTTTGGGGAGTTTCCTTGGCACAGATACTGCACTGGTTTGCCATTTCTTTTTCCAGCTCATTTTACACATGAGAAAACTGAGGCAAACAAGGTTAAGTGACTTTCCCAGGGTCATATAGCAAATAAGCATCTAAGACCAGGTTTGAACTCAGAAAGATGAGTCTTCCTGATTCCAGGCACAGCACTCTATCCACTGCACCATCTAACTGCTAGTCTCACAAATCTGATTCTCAATTATTTTTCTAGACTAATTCTCTTTCATGAATTCTGTGTTCTAGCCATAATAGCTGTAGACCAAACTCAACACATTCATGGTTGTTGTCTGCGTGTGTGTGTGTGTGTGTGTGTATGTGTCTATCTCTCTCCCTTCCTCCCCGCCCCCCCATCCCCAACCAGGGGGCACAGTAGATAGAGCACTAGGAATTAGGAAGCTCCAACTCAGACACTTAACTTCTGTTTGCCTCAGTTTCCTCAATTGTAAAATGAGGATGATAACAGCACCCCTTCCCCAGGGTTGTTTTGAAGATCAAATGAGATTGTATTTGTAAAGCTTAACTCAGGGTCTGGCACATAGTAGGTGATAAATTAATGCTTGTTTCCTTCCTTCCATCTTCGGTCTCCTTAACTTTGCATAGACTGTCCTTCCTTCTTTCAATGCATTCTCTCCTCATCTCAGCCACAGTGAGTGCTAAAACTTAAGGCAAGCCTTTTCTGCCCTCCATTGGAAGTGCTTTCTTCCCTGCTCAAAGTATTTCCTGTTTACATCTCTGTAACTCCTGAAGTGAAAAGACTGTCTTGTTTTTGTCTTTGTGTCTTCAGTGCACAAGACCTTACACATAGTAGGCATTTTATTACAAATACTTATTGAATTGAATAAATGTGTTCCAGCAAATTTCTGTTAAACAAATTCAACTTTTTCATATCTTTCCAAAATAAAATCAAAGTTGACTTTCACTGGGGAACATTTAGGTGCCAGATATCATGCTTAGTAATACAGAAAACCTTTAACAATTTAACACAATGGTATGCTTTAATCCCTTCCCCCAGAAATGAGGAGGAGTGACATATGAACATTAACTCCCTATGGAAAAGAAGTAATTTGAAAAATCCAAAGGTAATCAGGACCACAGTGAAACGGCTGTTTAGGAAAACAGGCAGGTGAACACCTGGAAAATCTGAATCACCTCAAAGTTCTGACACTATTGACCTGTGAGATCTAAGGGCAATAAGAGGGTGAATTAATATGGCTGCCAGGGGTTTCTAAGCACCAACTGAAAACTCACATGAGTGGAGTAGGCAGGAAAAAAAGACAAAGGGCAGACCAATGTTCAAAACCTAATAAAAGTCAGCCTGGAAAATTACCCTGTTGATAAATCTGATGTGAATAACAAGTAAAAGAACCAAACAAAGAAGGGGAGCTAAAATCTGTGACTAGCCAGAGCCCAGAAAAATCATAACCATTTGGGGGAATCTAGCTTTATGGAAGAAAAAAAGTGATGGTACCCAGGTATACATGGTAGACTTTTGGAGCTAGAAGCAACTCTACAGATCATGTGATCAAACTGTCTCACTCAGTGAAATGCTGGTAAATGTTTAACAATCACCCCTCCAAGCATGACACATTTTTCAGTTTAATTTGCATTACTAACATTTTCTCCATGATTTTAGAAAAGGTATATATATCTATATATATATATATCTGATCACAATATATATATTTCAATCAGCAAAAATCTGCCTTCTCTCCCTTCTATCCCCTTTCCCAATTGAGAATGAAAGAAAATTAAACCTCTGTTAGAAATATGTAGTCAGGTGAAACAAATTTTCACATTGACTAGATACAAAATATATATGTTTCTTCCTGCATGATGATTCCTTTACCTCTTTTTCAGGAGGTGAGTAGCCTATTTAATTGTTAGTCCTCTGGAATCATCGTTGGACAGAGTTCCTAATTCTTTCAAAGTTGTTTGTTTTTATTTTATTGTTATGTATAAATTGTTTTCCAGGTTCTGTTTACTTTGCTCTGTATCAGTTCATATAAATCTTTCCAGGTTTCTCTGAAACTATTCCCTTCATCATTTCTTACAGCATAAAGGTTTTTATCCCATCGTGTTCTTAAGTCTAGACAAACAACAAAACAATAAATTATGCCCTGATTTGTAGTGTGTGCTGATTTCTGAAGTATATAAATGCTCACCCTGAAAATTTAACAAGTAACTCCCAGATCCTGTAAGAGCTAGCTCCAACATGCTCGGATTCACATTTACAGAGAGGAAAGCATGGTTTGGAAAGGGGAAGGGACTTACCTAAAGTCACACAGCAAGTTAATGGGAGAGCTGGGACTCATGATGACCAGGCTATTACTCCTTCCATCACTTTGCTGTCCCAGTCCATTGCTGTTGCTTTGGGATTTAGGGGCTGTCACAAAAGAAGCAGAGACCAGCCTTTATTAAAGTGCATTTCAAATCACATAGGGGAATACATCAATCCTAACTTTAAAAAAATTTTATTGCCACATTTCATGTTTATATCACCTACATTTCTCCCTCTATCCCTCCCCTATTGTGTCCTAAAGAACTGTCCCTTATAACAAAGCATCTATTTTAAGAAAAAGAAAATATAGAGAGGGGTGTGGTGGGCTGGGGGAGGTAGGTGGGGGGTTTTCTTCCCATTCCTCTTGTTTGGTACCAAGCTTGTTTTTTGTAACATTCATTTTTTATTGTTTTGTAGTTGTGACCCTGAGCAAGTCATATAACTCTGGTTGCCTTGGCTTCCTGTTTACATCAGTCCTAACTTTTAAGGCATCAAGGGGCTTGAGGAAGCAGGGACAAGGGAAAACTGGCAGAGTTATGTTGGTAAAAGTTTAACAGTTGGCTCTCGGGGGAAAAAAGTACATAGGACACATTTTTAAGTTTATTCTGCATCCCTAACATTTTCTCCATTACCTTCTAAAATCTATCTTAAGCTGTGGGTCAGGAATAGAAAATGTTTAAGAAGCCCTGGACTCTAGACAATCAACAAAACAGCAAATCAAGCCTTGATCTGAGGCATTTGCCAATTTCAAAAGTGCAAACGATCACATTGAAAATTTAACAATTGGCTCCTGAGATTGCTTCCAGTTGACTGCAGCACATACCTAGGATTACAGCAAAGGAGAGCTAGCTAGCATTTATACGGGGCCTTAATGTTTGCAAAGTGCTTTACGTATGTTATTTCATTCAATTCTCACAACTCTGTGAGGTAGTTCCATTATTATCCCCATTTACAGATGAGGAAACTGAGGTCCAAAGAGAAGTTAAGTGACTTGCCCACAGTCACACAACTAAGAAGTGTCTGAGGCAGGCGTCAAACCCAGGTCTTCTTGATTCCAAGGCCAGCACACTGCCCACTCCGCCACCCAGCTGCCTTGGCTTCACCCACATCTCCCTCAGGGGACAGGTCTCAGTCTGAGGAGGGGTGCCTCTGGGCCTTAGGGGTAACAGTTTTCATGCCATAGTAGGGTAAGGGAGTGGGGTTTTAGTGGTGATTCTCCCAATGTGTACACTTGAATTACGCAAAGCTGTCATCACTTCTTCAAGTTTGACATGAAAAAACTTGGGTTCCACCTTCAGCACTAGAGCGGTCATGCCACAGTTTCTGTTATAGTATGAATTAGATGTTCCCTCACAGTCAAAAAGACATCAAGAGAAAAGAAAGAGAAAGCCATCTCTTCTTAGGCCACAGGGAAGCCATGCCTTTTTATCGGGAGAGGTAGATTCTCATTCACAGGTGGCTGATTGGTTTTCCATTTCTGGTGTTATAGGGAGGAATGGCTACAAGCCCCTCCTAGTGGGGCCATGGAAAGGTCCAGAATGGAAACTTCTAGAAATGGAGGATTTAGAAGAAGGGTAGAGTAGGAGTGCCAGGAGGCAGGAGGGGCATGTCTAGAACTGGCAGCCTGTTGGATGCTTTATGCATCTTAAAGACCCTCTCCCTCAATCCTCACGGTCTAAATGGTGGCTTTGGTCACAAGTTCATTTCCTTATTGATCCAACACTTATATATTAGGTACCTACTCCTCATAAGGAGTGCTGCATTATACAGCTGCCAAAATGATTTTCCTAAAGGGCAGTTCAAACGATGTCGCTCCGTTACTCAATAAACTCAGATGACTCCCTATTGCCTAGAGGATCAAATATAAAATCATCGGTTTGTCTTTTAAAGCCCGTTAAAACCTGGCCTCTTCCTGTCTTTCCAACCTTGCTACACATGACTCCCCTTCCCATGCAGTCTTCACCCCGGCCGGATTGGCCTTGTTGTTCTCTACAAGTGACACTTGTCTCCTATCGCTATGCTTTTGCATTGGATAATAAAAGGAGCTGGAATTTATATCATGTTTTAAGATTTGTAATCAAACCTTTGCAAATCGTATTTTATCCTTGCAACAACCCAGGGGGATAGGTGCTATTATTTGCACACTGAGGAAACTGAGACAAATAGAAGCTGTGACTCACCCAGGGTCACACGGCTATTGAGTGTCTGAGGTTGGATTAGAGCTCAGGTCACCCTGACTCTTGGCCCAGTGCTCTCTCCGCTGTACCACCTAAATGTCTCCCATGTCTGGAATGCACTCCCTCCTACCTCTGCTTCTTAGAATCCCTCATTTCCTTCAAACCTCAGCTCAAGTTCCACCTTGTACACGAGGCCTACCTTGATCTCTCTAGCTGCTAGAGCTCTCCCCTCAAATTACTGATCTGGAACAGGTTTTATATGAACTTGTACATGTACATGGGGCAGCTAGGTGGCACAGTGCTGGTCCTGGAGTCAGGAAGGCTCATCTTCATGCGTTCAAATCTGGCCTCAGACACTTACTGTGTGACCCTGGGCACAAACCCTGTTTACTTCAGTTTCCTCATCTGTAAAATGAGCTGGAAGAGGATATGGCAAACCAATATCTTTGCTGAGAAAACCCCAAAAGGAGTCATCAAGAGTTGGATACAAGTAAAATGAACAAAAACCAACATATATGTACAGGATGTCTCTTTCTCTCCACCCCCTCACTTATTCCTCTCCCTCCATGGAAACTCTCGAAGGCAGGGTTGTTTCACTTTTGTCTTTGTATTTCCCTTGCCTAGTACACAACCTGGCACACAGCAGGCACTTAATAAGTGTTGAGTGATCGGTTGCCACAAAAAAAGCAAGATTCATTAAAAGGAAGAGACGAGCTGTTTTTGTCTTTCTGTGAAAGACTTTCTGACGGATGTTCAGGCACAAAATGAAGCTAGGCTGACTGAGAAGAGGACTGCGCTTGAACACATTGGCATTGAGGAGAAAGTAGAGGGCAAATAGTAATGCTCGGAGGTGGGAGGAGCCGTTGTCTGGTAAGGGGCACGAGGGGTCAGCAATAAGTCTAGCCTCATTTAACATGTTTAATAACGATTTAGAAGATGCCTAGGGGATGATAATGAAAGTTGCCAATGATGCTAAACTGGAAGACGTCAGGAGAACATGGATGGCAGGTAAGGAACACAAGTGGGACCTGGCTGCCTTACTTTGGTAGGCGGACAGCAAAGTGATCTGGGTAGGCCCACAGAATGACAGACTTCTAGATCTAGGGGCAACCTCAGAGCTCATCCAGCGTGACCCCATACCTCCCCTCTATAACATTCCCCCAAAGAAGTTATCCTGTCTCCATTTGGATGCTTCCAAGATGGGAAGCTCACAGCATAAGGCAGCCAATGCCTAGGGAAGTTCTTCTTTTTATTGTTAGAATCTGCTTTCTGATGATCCCAGCCCTGGCCTTTGGGGCTACACAAAATAAGTCTACTCTAGTGTACTATAAGGGAAAGGGTATTGGATTTAGAGTCAGAAGACCTGAATTTAAAACCCCAGTCTTGCTAACTGCTGTTACCTTGGGCAAATCGCTCTATCTCAGTTTCCCAATCTGTAAAATGAAGGATTGGATTAGATGCTCTCTAAGGTTCCTGCCAGCTTTAACTCCTAACAGTACCCTTAAGGTATTTGAAGGTAGTATTTGTGTCCTCCTCAAGCTTTTCCTTTCCCAGGCTCAACATTGCTAGTTTCTCCTTCTCCTTCATCATCATAATAGCCAGCATTTATATAGTACTTAAAGTTTGCTAAGTGATTTTTTTGAATCCGTTGGATTCAGTCAAAGGGCCACACTTGAGGACCTAGAGGGACACATGCGGCCTTGAGGCCTCAGGTTCCCTGCCTCTGCTCCAACCTGCATCTGAATAAAGATCCTCCATATGATGTCCTCCAAATGACTGGACATCCAACCTCTGTTTGAAGCCCTCTAGTGATGGGGAGGAACTCATGAGCTGCTGAGGCAGCCCACTGCATTTTTTGGACAGCTCCATCCACAGCTATAGGCTATGAATCAGGGCATAGGGGATTTTTTTTTCTTTTTAGGGGGTTGGGTGGGGAGGGAGACTGAGGAATGGAGAGTGAATCTTGTCACTTTAAAAATATACCCAGATCAGAAAGTTCTAATAATGTTCCTTACCCTGAGAGGGTTAGGGGACCGTGAGAGCTGAGTTCTAATTTCCATGATTCTGCAAGAAATTAATTCCTGGGGCCTCTCTTCTCTGGCTGTGTTTTTTTCTCTTTCCAAACTCCCTCTCTTTCTTTGCCATGGTCTCCCATGAGACTCCCTTCAGCCAGACATGTGCTGCTGAGTTTGTATTTCTTTGTTGGGGAGGAGGGGAGAGGCAGGAGCCTGCTGGAGTTTTCCCCAGAACCTCTGGAGAGGCTTAGGGAGCTTGCTGTCTGTTTCCCCCAAGGGGACCAGGGTCCCAGCCTACTCCCATTTCCCTCTTCCCACTATTATTCACTAAATGAGTTGGCCCTTCCTAGCAGCTCAGAGCTGGCATGGAAGAGAGTCCCTGTGCCTGGAATGGTGGTCGTCAGCCTAACAAAGCAGCCTTGATTTGCAGTGTTCATTTCTGGGCATGCAGCTTGAACAGATGGGCTCTCCCCAGCCCTGTTTTCTCCAACCTCTAACCCTGTGCCCTATGAGAAGGTTCAGTCCACCCAGAACACACTCTTTATTTCCCCCTGATGGTGAGGGAAGGTGGGGAGGAACAGGAATGGGACAGGAGGAAGCAGTATTAATTATCGTGTGAGCACAAAATGAAATAAGGAATTAAACTTCAGGTCACATGTTGTAAAGGGACAAGACATCGAGGGTGGCACATTTCCCATGCTGTCAACATGACATCCTCACTGCTCTCATTTATATTTGAGTTGAGGAGGGGGGTGGAAATACAAAATGCAGAGCCTTGGGGATCTGGCCATTCTAACCCCAGGGAACGCTTTGGCTCAGGGCAAACACCTGGTTTCCAACTCCTTTCCCCTCCTGCTCCCCCTGGAACAGAGCCCTGACCATGTGCTCAGCCAGCCCCTCCCTCAGCAGCCATCCCCCGCCCCTTCGCCTGCAGCCTGTGACATAGGCTGCCCATCCTGGGAAACTAGAGATGAAAGCAAGTCCACAATATGTAAATAGCCCCAGCCTAGGCGGCTGGATGCAACCCTGCTCCATTCAGGGTTCATATTGAAGACCCACAGGAAAAAACCAGTCACTAAACAGGGACCATCTCTGCAGAGGAGCTGGGGAGGCAGCTGGAGGAACCACGAAAAAGAGAAGCCCTAGCAAGCTGCGTGTCCTCTTTCATCCACAAATGGTTGAGATTTCCCTGGGTGAGGGGAAATGTTTGTACAAGGCTCCAAACACACTGATTTCTTTTTAGATGCACACACCTCTCCATTTTCCAGGCTGACAAAGGGACGCCGATTAGCCACAACAGTGGATATTCCAAAAATCTTTGGAATGCCTTAAGTAGCTCATGGGGAGCAATTCTACCCTCTCACTAAGGCAGCTGGGAAAACCCATTTGGGTCCCCCTGGGTCCAGGCTGATTGGCAGCAGGGATGAGTCAGGCCAAGAATGGCAGTGGAGCAAGGGAAAAACAACCTGGTCTTAAAATTTTACCACATATAATTCACAAAGTGGATAACCCACGAGTGGAAATGGGGGTGGGGAGAGGGGTGGGGAGAGAGAGACAGACAGACAGACAGACACACACACACACACACACACATGCAGACAGAGACAGAGAGAGAAAGACATAGACCCGGAGACATACAGAGATAGAGACAAAGACAAAGAAAAAGAAGGAGGAAGGATGGAAGAGAGAGAGACAGAGAGGAAGGGACAGAGACAGAAGATAGAGACAGAAAGGGAGGGGAGAGGTAGAGAGAGGGGGAGAGAGAGAGAGACAGAGA